>CM060073.1:17759661-18959661 GCA_030533445.1 Cyprinodon diabolis
TTGTAACTCACGCAAATCTAAATGTCTGTGTGCTCTTTGCAGTCTACAGCCCAGGGCAGGACCTCACCCATTAAGTCTGTGCAAAATGGCAGCCCCTCCAAATGCCCTCGCTTCATAAAGATCAAGAACTGGGAGACCGGCACCATTTATAATGATGTCCTCCACCACGGTTGCAGTAAGGTAAGGCAGAAAAAAAAGTCCTTATTGAAATACATTTTTTATTGCTTCAACTACTAACAAAAACCTAACTAAGGGATGTTTGCTACCAAGGTCTAAGTCTATTTCTAATGCCATTGTTAAAAGAATAAGTGTATGGATTCTGCCCCACTCTTTTTAAATGAAAAAACAGGTATCAAAAGTACAAAGGGTATTGGAAATGCCTCCACTGATGGCACAACTTGAAAAACATATTTTTTAATGAAATTGGTATATCACTAGTTTTGTAATGTAAGTACATTTTAAATTGATAAGTTAATTACTGTGGTAATTGATGTAACAGGGTTTTATCGGTTTCACATAATTCCTTTTCCCTTGTACCTTAGTTTACTTAACTTTGAAAGAAAAGGCTATCTTAGCCTTATCATTTTAGATTAGCTTGTTTTAAGACGAGCCCATGGTGAACGGTCTTGCTGAAATGAGTCCTTATTGCTCATCTTAATCCAACTCTACAGAGTTTATGCATGTTTTCCTCTTTAGATGATGTTTACGCCCCAAAGTGCTGCTATTTTCATCATAAAGATAGACTTTGTTTGTATCAGAGCTCTCTAGTCAGATTTTTTTTTCATATGGATGGGGTGTCTGCTTAATGCAGCTGCTGAAGCTAGGGGAGCAGAGTCTGAGAGGCAGGAAAACCCTGCAAAGCTCATAAGACGGACAGAGACTAATACAGTGTTAAAGATAACAGGTGAATTTGACTAGACGTTGCATGGCCACCTGTTGAAGTAGGCCTAAAACTGGCAGATTTAATGCATCCTTGTCTGTCAGGTCAGTCTCATGAAATCCAGCTAAACCCAATGGCAGACCTGGCTTCTTTAGCTCTAGACGTAAAAGATATTGGTCTGCTGAATTAAAACCCGAATCATCCATGGAGGGGATGGAGACCATCATCCATGAGATTGTTCAGCAGTTATTTACTAAAGAAACTTAATGCAGACAAGGTGAAGAGACATAGCTTACAAGGAAGTGGAATGATTTGGTCAATGTCCCCTGTTGCAAATGCAAAAGCTCCTTTTCCACCTCCTGGGGTTGTTTTTTTCTAAATAGTTCTGAATGAAGAAAGCCGAGAACTGATTCTTCTGAACACAGAAATTAGATTTACAGTTCGGTGTGTATATTTGGGGAGTGTAAAGTATGAAAGGCCAGTGTTGTGGTCAAGACCACCTAACCCAAGACAAGACCAAGACCAGAGTATATCGAAACAGAGTCAAGACCAAGACTTTTAGGGTCCGAGACCAAGTCAAGACCAAGACCGAGGGAAGTCGAGACAGTCAAGACCAAGACTAGCACCAGTATGTGACAATAAAATGCGAAACATGATCAAAATCACTAAAATTGATCTAAAAGACCCACATTCACATAAAAACACCTACATATTTAACACATAGAACTGGAATAAACATAAACATCTTTATTTAGTACTTCTATGTAGTAATAACAGAATTTCAAACAATCAAAGTCGATCAAAAATAGTACTTTCTCTGCCTTTCATAAACAGTACATACATTTATGTTGTTTTTAAATGTGCTCTTTCAAAACAATGTGCAAATGTGTAAAACTGAAAAAATGCCAACCATTTCTCTTGTTTCTCTCTCATATACAGATTAAAGCTATATTATATAACTTTTCTTAAATAAATCTATATCTGTCACCAAGTTGTGAAAAAATGTTATGAGACAGATAATTTGTTGTAAAAAATAATAAATTTATCTCCTTCACTTCCTCCCTGAGCTACTACTGACATCTGCAGAAATACAAACCCCACTGAAATACGTGCACAAAAGCCTGACTGACTTTTTTCAGTTCTAAGACCCTGTTGCTGAATCAGATTTTTTGTTTTTGACCAAGTGGTGTATTTCTCTAGTTAGTACTGGGAACATGGAGAAAAGGCAGAAGTGCTCAATATTTTCACAGCTTGTCGGTCTCATAACATACTGTCACAACATAATGACTTAAATATGTACGTAGCTTACCTTTCTTTGTGCTTTCTTTCAAGGTGTCGATAAAAGTTGGACGTAGTCCCTACCGTCTCTGATAGTGAAGCACTGCAGAACTTACATTGCGCTGTATGCTTTTTTTCTCAATGTTGCTTTACAAATATATTCTTTGTGATTTAATTAGTCAAATTTTATAACCGATGATTTGGCCTACATCTTATCCCGTTCTCAGACAACCACTTGTGACTTTCAATCGAAGTGCTGCAGCCCGTGCGCAGGTGAAAGGGGGTGGGCGTGACAGCGGTAAAAAAACCTGCATTTACCAATGAGACAGGATTTGAATCCAAGCATCCACTAAAAAGAAGGATCTGATAATATTCTGACGATTAGCGTTATTTCCACAGTTGTAGTCTTGACCTGTCTTGAAATAAAATGCCGAGTCCTCAGCGCCCGAGACCGAGACAAGACCGAGACCAAATGCGGTCAAGTCCGAGACGAGACCGAGACCATCAAAAAATGGTCTCGAGACCAAGACCGATCTCGAGTACTGCAACACTGTGAAAGGCTATACCAGCTGCGATTCGAATTTCATTAAACTGCATAACCTCTAAATTACTGAGTTCTTTTAGACCGACCATGTTCTATCGCTTCGATGCTGGCATCATGTGTTTCATCACAGGACCTAAAAGTCATAGTAATGGGGATCATCACAACAACAAAATAATGTCTGGTCTAAAACCATGCTGGATCTTCTGACATCAAACAGGATTTGACCTTACTTTACAGGACCTGGACATTTTAGTCACTTTTGAAATTAAGAAAAAAGAAGACAATCGTATATTTTTCCAGTACCCTGGGATAATTCCAACATGGCTTCCCTCTTGTGCCTGATCAAATAACTATAGTTTTGGAAGATTTTCAACTAGTGCTGAAGGCTGAACATTAAATGAACTTTCTGGGTTGATAAAGCGGTGTGCACGCTAACCACCTAATATTTAAGTGTAGCCTGTTGTGCCATTCCTTATTCTTGGAACACAGTCACTATCATAGAACTAATGTTGATTATTATATGATTTGGTATAATTTGAATCAAAGGTCTGACTGCAGTCTCAAGTTTTCTTAGGAAAATATTGAGTATATGGATAGAATTGCATTTTTGCACTGCATTAAACTATCCATAAGTTTACTTGGTTACAGCAATCTCATTGATGGAGCTTCTTTACCATTTGTGGCTTACCCTCCTAGCAGAGGGGGGTGATGATGATGGCTGATGAACAACAAATGGGTCAGCACACTTTCTCCCAAGCTGTTACAATTGAGATACTAAAATAAGCATGCAACAAAACCAATATTGTTCATCTTAAGGCATTCCATTCTTAGTGGTTCTCCATATTACACAAAAAATGCTAAATAATTCTCCAAAACATTGGGACTAAAATGGCTAAAACCTTATAGTTGGCCATCGAATAGCATTATGAAATATTTTATCGTGCTGCCAAAGTTTATTTTTTAGTATAGAATCTATCTACCCATGAATAGGTAAGCATTGCTGTTTTAAAGCAAGCACTGCCCATTTGTAAACAGCAGCCAAATCTCTTTGGTGGCTTAGCAGATAGCCTGTCGTGTGCATCCCAATGAATGAGCTGTAATGGCATCTTCAGATTTATTATATATTACAGATGATCCGTGTTTTTCCAAAAGGACAGCTGGCTGGCATGAATACCCAGAGCAGTTTGATGAGCGGACGTGCTAGAGCATGAGTTATTCCTTTGTCTTATTTTTAACTCTGCTCATCCATTTTTGCCGTCACCTCTTTGTTTAATTGGTCTTGCTATTGCTTGTTGTCGGCTACCTTTTCCCAGCTTGATTTTTTTCCTTTATTCTTGAACATTTCTTTTTGTTTTCCATGTTTTTGTTTTTCCTCTTTTTGCTCACAGATGGATTTCATTCTCTTTGTATTTCTTGTTTTTTTGGAGACACTTTTTTAAACTGTTGGCCAAGTGTCAGTGGGTGGTTTAGCTTCACGAGCCAATTTTGGATGTACTTGGGTCATAGTCAAATTATCTTTTTGCTAAAACCCTCCACTTCTTATCTTTGTTCTCCAAAGAAATCAAGCCTGCTGACCAATGCTTTGATAATAATAAGCTGATGACACAAGGTTGCATCAAGATTTCTTTTTCCCGCCATTGTAGCCATCTGTTTTTTTTTCTTTGCCTCTCCTCCTGTATTTCAGTCTTCAAGTCCTTGTTTTATGAAGCAGCAACATGACTCACAGACTTACGCATTCATTGACACACATACTATCCATTGATTATAAAAAAAAAAAAAAAATGTAGCAATTCAGTGACTGGAACATTGAGTATAGGATATAGAGTTGATAATAAAACAGATCATTATAGAAATGTCATCCAAAAGTCTGGGTATGATTTGATAGTACAATGCGGGGTCTTGGTTCTTACTTTTTGGGCTCTGATTGGACAAGCTGTGACGTACTATCAGAGGTTTTGAACCTTGACGTATCTCCTTAGTAGGTCTCCTGAGGTCTTGTGACCGGGGCATGTACAATAAATCATATGAAAGGTTGAGAACTGAAGGCAGTAAAACTGTCTCAGCTGGAATTACAGGACCACGAATAACGTTGAGTTTAAGGTTTGTGCACAAAGTTTTTTTTTTTTTTAAAGGTATAAAGAATTTCAAATTTCATGTTTTTATTATCATTTCCTTTTGTTTGGTTTTTTGAATGTTCTGATGTTTAGCATTTTGGTGTACGCCACTCATCTGCCTACTTAATTGCAGATGCCAATCTGTAGTGAAAATGTCTGCATCGGTTCTGTGATGGTGCCAAACCAGCACGCACGCAAACCAGACGAAGTTCGAACCAAAGAGGAGCTTCTTCCCTTGGCTGCTGACTTTATTGACCAATACTACACATCTATTAAAAGGCAAGTTCAGCTTGTAACAGAAAGCAATCTAAACCAGTGAGATTTGTTAGATAGAGTTTGAATGATTAACTTAATTAGATTTTCATCTAATTCTAATGATCTAGACAACAAAATGAGAAATATGTTGGCATGTCACACTGATAATCGGTGCAGAAATACAGCATAAAATGTTTTAACTAAGTCAAAAAACTGATCTCTACTTCATTTGATCTCATCCTAATTACATTTTTATCTGAAAAAAGACACTTTCTTCCTGAATTTTTTTTTTTCATTTCTGAATTTATGCATCATCTAAAGAGATCTACAAATTTTATCATAGCATGCAACTTTTTACTTTAAATTTTTTAATAAACAGAAAACTAATAGGAAAACTAAAGCTCAACAGTAAAATAGTCTAACCTTTTCTGGGACTATATGTTCTTTTACATTTTTTGTTATTTACTGACTGTTATACTTCTATTTTCTATCGTACTTGCCCTTAACTTTTAGAGTTAAGGGCAAGTTAACATTTCCACATTTGCTATAAAGTTTAATTTTACATATACAGGCTTTACGCTTTATGAAAACATTGCAAAAAAAATGATATTTAAAGTTCAGAAGAGGATGTAACTATCTTCTACATAGGCTGGTATTATTTTTTTGATGATAAAGATGTGTTTTGCTCGTACAGAAATGAAAGAAAAATGAAAAAAAGGTTTTTCAACAGAGTCAGTTCTAGCCCTGACGTTCATTATAACATGTTACCAATCAGACACCTGCTTTTAGGATCTTTGGTTATCCAATTAAGTTCTGGAATATTTACCAATTAATACATTACTTTGCTTCTTTTTAAGCACAGCACTCATGAGGGACCAATGTTATCAATGTGTCAAGATATTTTCCTTTTTCACAACCTATTACTTGGTTTGACAATGCCAGATATGCTCATAATTTAGTATTCTGTTTGGTCAGTTGTGATAATTGTGTCCCTGTGCCTCTCAGGTATGGCTCCAAGGCCCATGTAGACAGGTGGGAGGAGGTGACAAAAGAGATTGAAGCTTCAGGAATGTATCAACTGAAAGACACTGAGCTGATTTATGGAGCCAAACATGCCTGGAGGAATGCTGCCCGGTGTGTGGGACGGATTCAGTGGTCCAAACTACAGGTTGTAACCAATATGTCATGGATTATGTGTCTTGTTAGTGGAAAAACTTTTTGCTTGTCGTTTTAGTTTTTGCCAACAGCAAAGTAAACAAATATGTTTGGGTCCTTTTACTTTATTCAGGTAAATAAGAAGGAATTTGTTAAAAACCTGCCTTAGCCTTAAAATAACATGGTATTCAAACAGCTCTGTCCATAAGATCTCAGGATTAAGCAAAAGCCAATGTGAAGAATGACATTCATCCAAAACCTTACTGTCTTCCAGAGAAAGCTAAAAGTGAACACAATGAACTAAAATAAATTGTCAAAACGTATTTTAACAACACTTTACCACCATTACTGTAATAGAATAGTTTAGCAGTAATTTGAGTTTCTTGGCTTTTAAGTAATTTAGAATGAAATATAGTGGTATAAATAATGTACCGGTACTCACCTCTCTAAAGAAATAAAAGAATATTTCTTTTTTCCAGAGGCATTCTAAAAAATATATATATTTTTAAATGGCTAAAAGTGGTGTCCACCACCGACCAGTAGGTGTGGACAGAGCAACATTTTTCAATTTTTTTTTCCTCCACATACTGATTTCACACAAACCCTTTCATGATTAATTCCAGTCATGTTTTCACTTGTATATACTAACAATGTCTAAAGATTTTAGGCTAGGAGTAAAAGTATGGCTGCCATCTTGCCTACAGTCAAATGATCTCAAGATTAAAACTAGCACTTATCATTTTAGGAAAGATCTTAAGAATTTCCTGAACATTACCTCAGTAAAAAAGGCTTTTTAACAAAGCCTCTTAGACCTTAACAAAGCTCATCGAAGAAATTTTAGTTTTGAGGAGGACTTACAGTGGGCCAACAATTGTTTTAATCAGAAGCTTAAGGAAACTAAAGCATTAATAGAGATTAATAGTATTTAGACAGTATCATGTTTTTAATAATGTTTGAAAAGAATTGGGGGAAAAAAGTTGCAGCAAAAATACGTACATAAATACATATTTTGGATAAGATAAATGAAAACCATTTATATTCTATGCACATGAAGAAATAGATGTAAAAGAGGTGAGTGTATATATTTGTATCATACAAGAATCGTATCCATAGCAGTGAATGATTGTCTAGTAATTCCCTTGTGAACTGTGATCTTCTCCTCTGGATTTGAAAGTACTCAGCTTTCTGTGTTAAACGAGAGACAACAATGCACTGAGAAAAAGACGACAATGAATTTTAAAGTCTGCAGCCCCCACCGTTATACCTGGACAAACTCATTTTAGAAAACATATCTTTTCCTCTATCAGAGCTTTGCAAACAGGGGCACGCTCTCCATTGATATCTAGGAGCACTTTTGTGTTGGGTTTTATTTTCTTTTATCAACTGATCATCTTAGAGGACAGTGTCGCACTTAACAGAGTCAACATCTCCTCAGCAAGAACTTAAGTCAATTGTTTACTTAGTCAATCTAAGCAACTATCCACCTTATTCTATCTACAGCTCTTTGTTAGGAATGATTTGACTTGGATAGGAACTTTCTGAGAATATGAATAAGATCTTTATTTTTTCTGAGAGTTAGGACTGTAGTAGTTATTCCACAATTATGCTAAATCTGCAGCAGACTTACTACGTTGCCATAGAAAGTGTTTCTGTAGTTTAAGGTCTGAGTAGAGTTTTTTTTTTATAATTTTTGTTTTGCAGGTTTTTGATGCCAGAGACTGCACAACAGCCCATGGAATGTATAACTACATTTGCAACCATATCAAGTATGCCACCAACAAAGGCAACCTTAGGTAAAACCACATTTAAGGTTTATACTTTTCTTTTCCTTTCAGCCCTTCTGCTGTTGTAGCTCTAGCCCTGTTCTCCCCATTACATTTGATCCATCTGTCACTCCTAGTAGCTCATCACCCTCCTCTATATCCGACTACCCCGACTTGACCCTTATGTCCCATCTGTCAACGTGCGCTCTGTCTCTTAACGCCGTATCCGACACTATCTGCTGCCTGTCTATTTATCTGTTGGCGCTTCAGCACCAATCATTGCCCGACTGGTAAGGCGGCAGACCTAGCTAACAAGCAGTCATTTGTCAGACCCCTGTGCTGCCCTCACACACTTTCTGCCAAGTCCTAATCACATGTGACATCTCACATTTACTCCTCATATGATGGATGGATCCTGACTCATTACTACAAGTCCCCTGGCCCTTTGAGAGCTGATTCAGATGAACATGTCAGAAAGAGGCGCCACACAAGTCAGACACAAATTTGGGCTGGTCTGCTTTAACATTGATCAATAAATATAACCTCAATTTAAGTTTATTTTTCTTAAGTCCCAAGAAAAAAGGTTTAAACATCAGTTGAGGATCTTTTGAAGCACGATTGTTACATTATTTTCCAATGTCTTTATCAAATTTAGTGAATGGGATGCTAAATAACTGCATTAAAGAACTGTTGCTTCAATTTTTATGCATTTTATTATATAGATGGAAATTATTCTTATTCAAATGTCATTTTTACCGGCCAGTTGAATAAAAGGAAATCCTGATTTTTGTTTTTTGGTCCCCTGCCAACTGATTCTTGAATTACCACAAGTAACTGATAACATATATTTTATCCAAAGAGAAATGTCTGTAAATCCCTGCCATTACTACTTAGTGCACATCTGGCCCAGATTCAGACCAGCCGCTCAGGCAATCCATCACACCCTCCTCAGTTACTCACGACCAGCTTACCAGCATTAACAATCTCACCCCGTAAAGAGCATTAAAACACTATTGCGATCTGGACTGAGCAGCACATAACCAGGCTTGTATGGTGTCATCAATGTTAATGGTCTACTTGATTAATGTAGCACTTGGATCACCTGATGTACTATTCTCTTACCTTAAACTGAAAAAAAAAACGATGTACAGATCACACAAAAGTACAGGGATGTCATCAGAGGGCAATTTATATACTAGATTTCTTTTTTCTGGTGTAATCAGACATTTCTAGATGAGTAACTGTTAAAGTGGCCCTTCTGCCTGACAGTTATGGTCAAGTTGAGTGGTCAAAAATGTTAATGCTTGCCTACACAAAATCTCTATAATGTTCTCTATATATATGAGGGGAGTGGTGGCCGAGTGGTTAAGGCACTGGGCTTGGATCCCAGAGGATCTGAGTTCAAGACCCTCTCCCATAGGGAGAGGGTCTGGGTCACTGAGCAAGATCCTTATCCCCCACACTGCTCCCTGGGCGCTACACAATGGCAGCCCACTGCTCCCCAAAGGAATGGGTTGATTGCAGAGCGTGGATTTCGTTACTTTGTTCCTGTGACAATGTAATGACAATAAAGCTGAATTCTATTGTTATAGGACTAGATCTACACAATGCACAGTCCATGATTTTTATTTGAAGCACCCTTTTTCAAGTATGGGATATTTTATCTTAGAATCTCAATATTTTATTGGCATTAAAAATGCCATCTTTCTTTTTGCAGGTCTGCTATTACCATATTTCCACAGAGGACTGATGGTAAACACGATTTCCGAGTGTGGAACAGTCAGTGTATTCGATATGCGGGCTACAAACAGCCTGACGGAAGTATTCTGGGAGACCCTGCTAATGTGGAATTCACAGAGGTACATACTGTATCAGTTAGATACGGTTACAAAATGTCACACCTCTTTGGCCTCATAGGCTAAGATTTTGTACATTCATCCCTAGATCTGCATCAAGCTTGGGTGGAAAGCACCGAAGGGTCGATTTGACGTCCTTCCCCTTCTGCTGCAAGCCAATGGAAACGACCCAGAGCTTTTTGAGATCCCTGAAGACCTCATATTGGAGGTGCCTATCATCCATCCAAAGTAAGTTTTTCTTTTTCTCTTTAAAATGCACAGAATGTAACAAAAATAAGAACAGAAGAGGCTGCACAGAGGGATATCCACCCACATGCACATCTTACAACTACACTTCTCAAACAATGGACTAATTTCATGCCAAGAAGGCTGATTGGTTATTGTCACATTCCAACTGTGCCTATTATACACCAATAGCACAACTAGAGCTTGTTTTTATTTTTTATTTTTTTGTGGCAACCATGGCACTTATGGGATTTCGAGCTTCATATCTCTCATTAATTTGTTTACTTTTCCTGCCACAAAAAAAAATAAAAAATCACAAAAGCCACAAAAACCTTGGAGTCTTAACCATTAAGCTGCACTTTCTCAGTTGCATTGTAATCACACAAAAAGAATAAAATAAAACTCCGGTTTTGCAGCCACACTATCATTCACAAATACAAACAGATGCATTCCAAGCCACAAAAGCATTGTTAAACACTACAGAGTGTTTCAAAATCCCTTGACACATAAATCAGCCTGCCAGACTCCCCCAGATTTGGCTTTATTTTTTTCCGCACGCATGTATTAGCTGGCCCTTAGCTCTGGCAGCAGCTTGGCACAAGCTTCGGCAGCCCATAGTATCTCATCATTACACAAGATTAAACCCAGCACTGCAAATAATAGCCTGAAAGCAATTCTATCAATCCCCCTAAAGGTTTCAAGAGGCCACACTTCCTTTGACCAGTACTAAAAAGCCTTAACAATGGGCTTCTTTTTGTTTATGCTTGTTTTGGACACACTGGTTTTTGCTCCATGTCTCCAAGGCAATTACACCGGCTCCTAACAATTCTAGTGATTGAGCGTATTGCTAGTTTGGCAGTGGATAATGGAGTGAATTATCTGACGTAACCATGGTCACCATTTTTCCCTTCTGCTCACTTCTCCCAGGTTTGATTGGTTCAAGGACTTGGAGTTGAAGTGGTATGCCCTCCCAGCAGTTGCAAACATGCTGCTGGAGATTGGTGGTCTTGAGTTCACAGGATGCCCCTTCAGTGGCTGGTACATGGGCACAGAGATCGGCGTGAGGGACTTTTGTGACAGCTCACGCTACAACATTCTGGAGGTAACATTCTTGTGTCAGAAAAAAAATATCATCATGTGACATTATATTCAGGAAAAAGAATTGAAGGGACAGATTGACGGCAGCCTTATGTCAAGATGAACATGTGTTGTTACCAAATGAGCCAAATGAATCAAATTATCCTTGTAAGCATGCGTAGGGTTTGTCAGTATTTTATCTGTGGGATGTAGGCTTTATCTATCTTAGATACATGGATTTGCCTTTAAAAGCCATAAAGTGCAGCAAGGGAAAAAAAATGTAAAGACTTTTGTATATAAAGACTTACACAAGTAGAGATGAGAGTTTTCAAATGATTCAGCCTATATAAGAGTGGTGCAATTTTGAAGGGCACTTCAAGATACACGGGTGGCCAGCTTTTATTTGTGCTGTAACCAAAGTGATCGATTTGTGGTGAAGCCTTACAGTCTGAATGTCCTTTGGCTTTTCTCTTCATTTTTTATGTCATACAACGTTAGAGGAAGATTTTCTAAATGGGACAACAATGTTTTTTGCTGTTTACTTTTTAACATTTTCTTTTTTAACAAACTGTAATACTGAGCATTCTTTGTCCATTATTGGCTCTAAAAAAATAGGTGAATATAACCCAAGATTATCTAACAATAACTAAATGCTTTTAATTAAATGAAATTTTCACCAAAATGTGAAAGCGAACTCTAGAAAAGAAAACCACTTAAAAACAGGAGGATTTTTTGCTAGTTTGCTGAATAAAGAGTAAATATAAGACCAGTGACCTTGGAGAGACAAACTGAAAGGTTATCTGGTCTTTTTTTTGTAATTCCACTCTAGGGGCTTATTACCATTCAATAAAAAATATTTAAAAATGTGCCAATCTTTCCAGACATTCCAACAACCCCCCGATGTAAGACTGAAATTCTCCTGGTAATTGCAAAAAATCCCAAAAAAAATATTTGTCGTCCTACATCCTGTAAGTTCAGAGTACAATTAGTAAAACAATAATCATGTTTATATGGAACGGTTGCCAGAAAAAAACTCCACTCTATAAAGCCTCAAACTCAACGCTATTCCTGACATTTTGAATTGAAAAAGCTTCCTGGATGGACAGTGAGACATCTTCAAACTTGGAAAGTCCAGTGGTTTGTTTTTATAACTTTTTTGGGATGACTATGAGGATGACTGAGAATCTTCACCAGCATAAACCATCAAAACCAACTATGACTAGTATAGTATTGAAGCTTGGCCTGAACTTTAAAATTATCTCGTACTCATGCTCTAGTTAAGAATTTGTCATTAACTATATTAGAGTAACATGACTGCAAAAAAAAAAAAAAAAAAGGCTCATACCACACATCACATTCAGGGCTAGCATAACAATCAGAATCAGAAGTACTTTAATAATCCCAGAGGGAAATTACTTTACAGCTAGCATCATAAAATAAACAAAGAATATGACTATACTGTATAAAGGAAGAACACTATAAACCTGATGAAGGCTTGAAATTAATGTACATTTTCTGACTGATATCTTTAACATATCTTCTGTTTGTTTTATTTATATATATATATATATATATATATATATATATATATATATATATATATATATATATATATATATATATATATATATATATATATATATATATATAATTTTTTTTTTTTTGTTTATGCATTATCAATAGTTGTTGTTAATAAATTGTATTTTAAAGTTTTAACTAGCATTCTGTATATATGTGATATCACCCTAACTCTATGACCAGAACTGCATCATTTTTAATCTGCATGTGTAAAATTCACATCATATGATAAAAGATCTATGCTTTTAGATGTTGACAATGTTTAGAAATGTTTTAAGTTTATATCAAACTCATTAAAGACAAGCAATAGTCATTACACACACACACACACACACACACACATCCTCACACAACCAACACACACAACTTTCCAAAGCTGTTCAGTATCTATACCGCAGAATTTAAATGTTCTCTCATTTATCCTTGTGCTATGTTTTGTAGGAGGTTGCCAACAAGATGGGCTTAGACACTAGGAAGACTTCTTCCCTCTGGAAAGACCAGGCACTTGTGGAGATTAATATTGCTGTTCTCTACAGCTTTCAGGTGATTGCATGCTTTGTTCACCAAAAATAGATCTAAAGGGAATAGGTGGTGTGTTTGCCTCTTGGGACAACAAAACCTTTTTTCATATTGAATTCTCAGCAAGTTGCTTGTTTACAAAGGTAATCTCTTCATCACAGAAAGGGTGTTTTCTATATATATGACCTATAAGTTTTAAACAAAGCTTAATAGAACAACTGAAAATGACATTTGAGCTGCTATGATGCAACACAATCATAGGATATTATCCAGCAGACTGACTCTTCAGTTCACACGTTTATTTACCTGTCTTTACCATTATGTTAACTCCTGCTTGCTTATATAAACAGATTCAGAGGTGCGTAGACGATACTAGTTGTTTTTAGTTTCTTTTTTTTTTTTTTTGTTGGCAGTGAAATTCTTCTTTGGGAATTTTAGTTGACACAACAAAACTGGGTGAGATAACATAAGTTTTGTACAAAAATCTGATCCCTTTGTTTTAATATCCGTTTTAAATATTTTAGTGACTAGGTCTTCTGAGGCAAGTGGTTGCACTAAAATTTACTTATGTGTGAAATTATAAATTTTGCTTTTCTTGGAAGGCCTTAGGTTTAAAGGCTGTGAAATAAAGTAGTGTAAAAAGGATTAGGATGAAAACTATATCCATACAATTAACCTATTCATCAAGCACAATTTAGTTTTCTAGATCCTGAAAACTGTGGTGTGACTGAAATCTGTTGCTAAAGGAAAGCAATAGGAAGTCTATTTTTTTCTTTATTAAAAGAAACACAGAGAACACCATATAACAGAGACAACAAAGCTTTCATCAAACTGAATCTTTTGTAGATGGTAAAAAGCCATCGCTGCATATAGCTTGAGATGCAATGATCTCCATGGTAAATCATGGCAGTTACAGCATTATGCATCAGGGGGATGCAAAGCTTTGCGTCAGCAAAAAAAGGAAATATTTTGTAGTGTGTTGATAAAGGAGTGGTGCTAAATCAAATAATAACTATAGGAAAATTGCTGTCAAAATACAGACTAAAGTGTATGTCAAAACTAGTGGGAAGACTTGAACATTAAATCTTTTCAGCCAAATATGACTCGAATTCAGCTGTTTTACAAAAAGTGTTACAAAAAAAAAAGTCTGCCTGTAGTGATGATAATCTGGTAAAGTTAAATCCAAAAACAAGAAGTGTATATTTTTTATATAAAAAATACATAGAGATTATATATAATGTTTAATCATCTTAGTAAATTTTTAACGTCTTTGACCCATTACATAAAACCCTGATAAATCCCAGCTTTAGTTTAGATGAGTTTATGGTTGCAGTTAGGGCTGTAATAAGCCATTATTTTGGAAATTGATTAATCTGTTAACTTTTTTTGATTAATTAGACAAGCAATGATTCTTTAAAGAAGAATTTCTACAAAATCAAACCAGGTGAAACTCAAACTTTTCCTCTTGAGGAGTTCTGGATAGAGCATATTGACAGATGATTTTTTTTTTTATCTTAAATGCAAAGTGTTCTTATATTTTATACAATCTTGGTAAAGTAACTGCTTTAAATGGGTTGCTCTGTCAGTTAAAGGCATGTTTTAGACTTTAAACTCCAGTTAAGGATTATTCCATTACTAATTTAGTTGAACATTATTTCAATCGTTTTAAAAATTAACTAATATAATAATTAATTATAATGATGATCAATCCAATCTACTGTTTCAGCCCTAGTAAGGGCCCTAAAAGAGCTGTATTGTTTGTGAGGCAAAATGCCAAGTTTTTGTTGTTGTTTTTACCAGTTTTTAAAATCTTTGACAACTTTTTCCTGAAGGCTGGACTTGATTGGGCAATTCAAGCAGAGCAAACTGTAGTGAGTGAAGAAGCTTATTACCTATATTTTTAAAGCTTTGGGTTTTGTCATAACAAATTAGAATAAGTTGCTTTGTTCACTCTTAAATGCATTTAAATGAAATGCATCCCTAAGCTTTTGTGTGTCATTCTTAATCAAGTTATTGGCTGATGTGCCTTTCTAAAAGTTTCAGCCTTAATGTTGGGTTGTCCCCTGGACCTCCTTCAGGTGGCACGTTCCTGGAACACCTCCAGAGCCAGGTTTACACTGGGCATCCAAAAAAGATGTCTGCGCCACCTCAGCTGACTCCTTTTAATGTGGATGTTAAGTGACACCACTCCGCAGAGTGACAAAGCGGGAGTGGTGGGGAGTGGCGGCCTAGTGGTTCCATAGAGCTTGGAATCCTGAGGTTCTGAGTTCAAGCACCACTCCCAAAGATAGCCACTCTGGGTCTCTGAACAAGACCCTTAAGGCGCACAGGATGGCAGCCCACTGCTCCCCAAAGGGGATGGGTTAAATACAGAGGTAAATTTCTACAATGCGAGATCAATAAAGTTCCATTATTATTAGCCGCTTGTATCAGGGATCTCATGTTTTTAGGCCATGATCCAGATTTTATGGTCATAGATGAGAGTAGGAATATCGACAGACATTACCTTTTCTCTCAGCTTTTTCTTCACCAAAATCTATCAATCTCCCACCTCATTCGCCCCTTCACTCTAACAGGATCCCAAGATACTTGATACTCCTCCTCTTGAGACACTCTGAGGGAATTTCTTCCACCTGTAAACTTTTTGCCTAGCTTTTTGTGGTATTTTAGTTGACATTTTTTTCTGCACCTTAAATGGAAATAAAATTACTTTTCCTTACCTGTTTTTTTATGTGTACCAGACCTGCAAAGTGACCATTGTAGACCATCACTCAGCCACAGAGTCCTTCATGAAGCACATGGAGAATGAGTATCGTGTGAGAGGAGGCTGCCCTGGAGACTGGGTGTGGATTGTGCCTCCAATGTCGGGAAGCATTACTCCAGTTTTTCACCAAGAAATGCTCAACTATCGTCTTACACCTTCTTTTGAGTACCAGGTGAGGAAGATGTGGGTAAAAATAACCCTTGCAAACCAAAGGTAGCCGTTAAGTTTGTGAAATTATCCAAAATTAAACTGAGTCTCATCTCTTTTTCTATGTGCAAAAGCCTGATCCTTGGAACACCCATGTGTGGAAAGGAGTCAACGGGACACCCACAAAGAAAAGAGCCATTGGATTTAAGAAGCTTGCCAAGTAAATATGCTTACTTTTATTGTTTTTTATTGGCTCATTCACAGAGCCAAGTATATGTTGCAGCAATGTCAAAGATAATAGAGTTTGTGTAAAGCTAATTTAAACAAGTAATCACCTTCCTGATAAAAGCAAGACCCATGAAATGGAGGCTAATGTACTCAGCAGTGAAATTCATCCAATCAACCCCTCTGGGAGTAATCAGCATTCTGTCAGTTTTTCTTGGTCTATGCATGTGCTTGTGTGCATGTATGAACTGCTATTAATATAATTGCCTCAAGGAAAGTACAAGGTAGGTAATCAGAATTGTCACCCATCCGTAGCTACCTGCAGTAGCAGCTTACCAACAATTGCCTTTGGATCATTGCAGGAGACACAAAGACTCCACACTGTGCCCTAAAATCAGTTTACCTTGCATGGTTCAGATGCTTGCTCTTTTTGTTTTCTCATTCACTCCAGCTTTCTCTTATCTCCTCTACAGGGCTGTGAAATTTTCAGCAAAGTTAATGGGGCAAGCCATGGCCAAGAGGGTTAAAGCCACCATACTGTTTGCCACTGAAACGGGAAAATCGCAAGACTACGCTAAAACTCTCTGTGAAATTTTCAAGCACGCCTTTGATGCCAAGGTACTCTTGCACCTGCCTTGCATCAGTGGCTTTAATGGTTGAGCTAGATTTTATGTTGGATTTCAGCAATTCTTGACTTTAAAAAGGAAAAATGTAACCAACTCCTTTTCTCCCTGCATTGCCTTATTCAATCATTTAATTGTTTAATTGAATAAGGTCATAGAAATGCAAGCAAAGGACAACTAATAAAAAGTGAAGAAAATGGTTTTTATATCAGCTCTTTGAAGTGCCACTGCTCAGAGCCAATTTTACTCACTGAGGCATTGCACATATACTAGTTTAAGACAACATCCTAAAGCATTCCTGGCTGTGCAAATCTGTTAAAAGAGCAAAAGATGCTGCTCTCAATCATGTACTTGGTGCATTTCCTCTAGGGTGCATCTTAATTCTCCTTCCTGTTTTTGCAGTGTGATCAATTACACAAGAAGACACTCATGCATGCAATTGTGCGTCAGTGGGAGTGGGTGTGTGCAAATGGAGGGCAGATGTGAATGCCAGGGGCAAACCTTTGTTGCGGGCTAAAGCCTGTTTCCTCTTCACGCCTTTTGCTTGTGCAGCATTGCGTGTGTGTATGTTTGTGTGAGATCCAAGCTCAGCCCATGGCAGACACGCACCATGCTGAGCAGTGTGCATCATGGCTGCTCAATGTGTGTGGCAGCAGCATATTATCATCTCGTTAGAGGCGAAGACAGAGTGGTCATTACAACCTACTCGTTTGCCAGCGGCTGTGTGTTCAGCCCTAATTTACATGCTAAAGGCATCTGTCAAGTGATATGTGAAGAGAGAAGTGAGATGAATCTTGAACATTTTGGTAGCTGAGATTCCCTCTTAATAGAGATCCTTGGCTCGCAGGTCATGTCCATGGATGAATACGATGTGGTGGACTTGGAGCATGAGACACTTGTTTTAGTTGTAACCAGTACATTTGGCAACGGGGATCCACCTGAAAATGGAGAGGTAAATATCCAAATTATCAAAGGTCTTGTTAAATGATATGTAGAAAAAAAAACAACTTTTACTTGTTGGGGTAGAAATTCGGAGCTGCCTTAATGGAAATGCGCCACCCCACCTCCAACACAGAGGACAGAAAGTAAGGAAACTTATGTTCTTTTTTTTTTCTCTTGTGTTTAAAATTTAAAACCTTTCTAACCCCTCTCTTCTTGTCCCATCCACAGGAGTTACAAGGTTCGATTCAACAGTGTGTCCTCTTATTCAGATACACGGAAGTCCTCCAGTGATGAACCAGAGGCCAAGATCAATTTTGAGAGCACAGGACCGCTTGCTAATGTCAGGTAAACTAATAAGGCCTGGCATTATGTTCTCATGACTGAGATAATTTTTCTTTGACTCCAAAAGCCCAGAGGGTGTTCAAATATCCAACCCTTAAAGCAATAACAATCAATAAAACAAGATGAATAGGAGATTCAGGCTGCATGACAATGGAATCATGTTGAGGAAATCTTTGCCTAGGGATCCTTATGGACACATTATAAAATTGGACCGGAAAAAATCTAGCTTTTTCTTAAGCTAAAGTAAAATTTTCTATGAAAAAATCTATTTTGGTTTCATCCACTAGGATTATAAGCTATTCTTGAAATATATCCGCAGTATGTAACTGCAGATCTTGAAACTGGATCAATTCTAGTGTCTGTGCAAAGAGATGGAAAAGCATTTTTCTCACTTTAATACGTTTTGTTTTGCACAACATGCAATGTTGTTTTGAAAGCATGTGCAGAATTCACAGGTATCTTTTCTCAAATTCATTTATGGTGGTTTCAGATCATCAAACATTTTAGAAAACAATATGCAGACTTGACATTCAAAAAAAACTTTTCAAAAATGAGTCTAAACCAACTCATGCCTGTGTAGAGAGAGAGAAAGGAAGCTTGTTCCCTTAACATAAATATTGATCCCTCAGGATTTTCTGGTTGATGCCAGAATTTATGGTTCCATTAAATGTAATCCAGATTTTGAAGTCTATCACAGAACTAGTCTGATGGATGATGAAAGGATACGTTTCTAATGCAGTTGATGTTTTTCTGATACTGTTAATTTCATGTAGGATGCCAGATGGCACATACTTTCTGAAAGACCAGTCTTCTTTTTTTTTTTTTTTTTTTGTGATGACCTAGGTTTGTCAGTAGCTCTTTACTGGTTTATGTTGCTGTGGTTCATTGGAACAAAGCCATAGAGGTGGCTTACTGACTCTCGAAAGCTGATCCATTTATTTCTAATCTGTTCATGCTTTCTTTTGTTGTCTTTTTGGTGTGTTTTATTTCTTTTTCAATCAGGGCATTTAATGTTATTTGTTGTTTTTTGGTCTTTAGTCTAGTTGATCAAATAATAATTTGAGAGCCGCTCTTTGTTTGCTCCAGTTATCTTTTTGAAATCAAATTTGTTTGATTAGAAACATTTAAAACTAGGACAAAAAGCTAAAACTGAAATGTGGAAGGCTTTGGGTGATTTTTTTTTCTGCAGTTTTACAGTTTACTATTTGTTAGCTTCAGTACTGGAAAATGATGCAGGTTTCTGTTTTACCTTCAGTAAATTATATAAACTCACTTTGACACTTCTAAGACTAACCCTTGACTAAGAAATTTGATTTCTAGTATAATTTTCTAGAGTTTTTCTATGATTAAGTTATAAATGACAAGTGTTCCATTGATTTAAATATGACTTCATGTTCAACATTATCATACTCTGCTGATGATTGGCCATCTGTGTGCCCTGTATTTTCATACTTACATTGTAGTCTGGAACTCAGAGTAACTCCATTCTCTCTTTTTTTTAACTCAATCTTGAAATTATGAGTTAGTCAAAGTACCTTGCTGCATTCAGGGTAATTTCTACTGTAAGGTCTGTGTGCATTTAGAGCACTTATCTTCAGATACTGTAGGTCACACTCTCTCAAAATCCAGATGTTGTGATTGATTGTTCTACAATATGTTCTATCCCTCGACTGATATATCCTGCAAAATTTTAGGGTTATTCTTAAGGTCTATGTTATTTTTACCAGATTTTTTCCCATTTTTATAGAAAACCGAACCCCAGGTTATGTGCTCGAATACGGTAAGGTGTAAAGCATCACTTCATGTTTTCCGCTGCATTTGGTGATCGGTGGCGTTTCAGATCCTCTCAATTTGCTCTTGATTCTCTTTGCTGTTCATCTCTAAACTAATTTACCTGTTCATATAGATGATTAAACGCATTTGTAATACTGATTTTCTTTTATTTTTCTTTCGGGAACTTTGCTTCATAGCATAGTGCAGGTATTGCTTACCTAGCAATAGCTCTACTATGGCTTCTTTTGTGATATTCATTCTGATCTGATTGTGATTACCAGATTGATATATTTTGTCTTAATGAAATATGACTGCACCAGGAGTATTATGTTATAAATGAATCAACTCCTTCTGCTTCAGTTTTCACACTTTCTATCTGATTTTAAGTTAAAAAGTAATTATGACATTAGAGTGGAGGATTTTTACTTCATGCAGGGTAAGTGGAGTTATATCCTTTTAGAAAGGCTGAACAAGCCGGTGAGAATCAGGGGAACAAAACTTGGCTATTTTGTCAGTATTTCTGTTTGTTTGTGCTATTGAAAATTATTTTTAATGCTCATGATTACCTGTGGAGTACCACAGGGTTCAGTGCTAGGGCCATTTATTACTACACAATATATGCTTGTAATTGCAAAAAATAGCAGACTTCGTAAGATGGTCACTCTTATTCTGATGATACCTGGCTATACTTGTTCATAAATTATATTAATTCTAAAATACTAGATATGGGGAATATCTCAAAAGGTATAAAAACCTGGATGTCTTCAGATGTTCTGGATAAATTGGCCACAGATAAAACAAAAACCTTAGTGTTGGATTTAATTGGTACTTGTCATTCAATGGATTTCCAGAATATTTATTAGAAATATTCCGTCCATAAGTGACACTAACAAAGAGTGAATGCATTAGTTACTGCAGAGCAGGGCTTACTGGGATACTATGTTTCAGTAGTAGTTGTTCACTATCAGGAAGTACAAAAGATTTCAGCTGATCAAAGATGCTGCAGTTGGAGTTCTGATTATGTTGAATATCAGTTTTCTTATCTTAGCCTGTTATTACTGGCTCGGTTTATTTAAGAGTACAATTTGACATTCTTCTTATTCATTACCTAAGCAAGCTACATCATGTCTCAGATCTGATTGTTTCTTTTCTTCCTAAAGGAGCACTTTGTAGTTTACTAGTCAAGACTATGCCGACTGAGACCATGACGTTCCCGAGACCAAGGAGTACAGACACGAGACGAGGCCAAAAAGACTAGACCAAAACAAGACCATGTATACATCAAAGGAAAATATTTTCTAATTTTGTTTGTGTGTATCAAGATGGATACCTTTAAAATTACACCTTGGATCACAATGGCAGAATCTGTACAATTTGGACTTTTTTTTTTTTTTTTCAAAATGTATGCAAAAACAATCTTGGTGCATTTTTTTATTCCAAAGCAACTAACTTCAAATAAAAGAATAGATAAAGTCAGTACAAGCTAATTTAAATGAGCCTTGTGAAAAAGCTGACATTTCAGAAAGTACGTTTTTGTTTACATTTTTGAGTTTTAGTCTTTCCTTTTTTCACGCAGCTGTTTTCTTCCCATCATCTCGAACTTTTCTACACTTGGGGAGATGCACAGGGTGAGCGTCAGTCAGTGTCACACCAGTGGCGGGCAGATGGCAGCTGCAGCTATGGGAAATAATTTCACTATGAAAGATTTTAAGTTCTCCTTTAAGAAGGGTTGTTTTTTTATCCTTATCAGTAAGGTAAACAAGCGAAAAAATAAACAAAGCCCATCAGCTATGGTCTCTACTGGTCCCAATTAAAAAAAACCAAGCCTTTTTACTCTGCCTTGTCCGAGACCAAATAAGGCAGAGTAAAAAGGCTGCTGATATCAAGAAGACACCAAGAACCTAAAAATGTAGTCCTGAGACCGGTCTCAAGACAAAGACCAATCTCAAGTACTACAACACTAGTACTTTGCTCTCACACTGCAGGTTTACAAGTGGTTCCTAGGATTTCTAAAAGTAGAATGGGAGGCAGATGTTTTAGGAATCAGACTCCTCTCCCGAGGAATCAGCTTTTATTATTAGTCTGTCAGGAGAAACTACCATGTCTACTTTAAGGGTAGGCTTAAAACTCTCCTAGCTTGGGTTATCATGAGCTATTTTCTAGTTATGTAGCTATAGGCTTATGCCTCATTAACACTGAACATGCTTGAAAATGCAAAGGCTGCAGATGACGCGAATTAAGGCGCATGAAAAGGTCCTAAAGCGCATCTCAAGCAGCTGGAGCAGCTCGTTAAAGCATGTAAACATTTCAGGCTAATCAACTGCTGATGCCCGAATTGGCTAAATATGAACTTTAACTAAGCAATCAAAGAGAGACTCCACTATGTGGCGTTGGTGTCTTTGTAGGAGACAAGGGTCAGCAGGTCATTAAACTGCGTTTGGGTGTGACAAAAATCGCTCTAGAAGGGACCACTGTCAGCATGCAGCTTTTTCATGTAGGTGGTGAAAATTTCCACAAACTAATTTCCTCTACTGTATTGGTGTATCCAGACAAGGCACCAAGACACACAACAACAGCAATCTTTAGCTGTATTTAGTTAATCAGCATAGCCCCTCTTTCAATTTCATCAGCCATTGTACAAGATAAATCCTCGTAAAACACGTCAGACCTCTTCTTCGGCTTCTTTGATAGAGTTGGTTCTGTTTTTTTTTTTTTTTTTGTCTTTTAGTCCTGTTTCTCTTCTAAACATAGCTATTGGTTCAGGTTTCATGTGCCCTCTTTCACCCTTTTGAGTGAAAAATAGTTTCAATCTCCAATGTTTAACTGTTTCTTCCCTTGGCAAAGCCTTCTGTGGTGCTAGTTTACCATAACCATCTTTAACTGGTAAAGTATTTAAGGATCAGTACTTCTGTGCTCCTATTGTGTGTCTGCCTCCTTTTCACACCCCAGTCGGCTGTTACAGAAGGCTACTGACACAGAGCCTGGTTCTGCTGGAGGTTCCCTCTCCACTGTCACTCCATGCATGGTTGTGAGGAATTAATGTAAAAACTACAACAGGATTCAAGCAAATGCTCATTGTCACTACAGGCTCATCCAGGAGGAAAGAATTCTACATAGTCAATATCTAGATGTTGTCAGCTGGGTTTTCTTGCATAAAATGCCTTTAACTGATCTGTCTGTGTGATTCAATTGAACTGGTTTTGTAAGGTGCCTTGAGATGACATTTGATATGAATTGGCATTGTGTTATTAAATTACCTCCACCAAGGAGGTTATGTTTTTAGGAGATTTTGTGTTTACCTGAGTACAGGATAACTTGAAAAGTTATGATCGGAGTTTAATGAGATTTTTACCAGATGTGCAGCTCAGTCCAATGAGCAATGCATTCAATTTTATGCGCATCATAATTAGGATGCAGGAATTTTTAAAAGGTTTTTTAACATTATGTGGCAGAACTAGCAGACTATGGTTATCCGATTTTAAGAAAGGATTATTGATCTCAAAACTTAGTTGATGTGTTACAGGGAGACAAAATTAAGTGAAAAAATTATTGCATCCTGCAAATATACATTGGTTTATTTGATTAATTTGCAGAGAATTTTTCTGGCGTTGCTTTTGTCAGATTTGAATATTTCCGATGATCAGAGAAATTTACAGTGGCTGAGAGGTGTAAATGTCCTGCATTGCAAATGCAAAAATGAGACTAACACAACAGAAAATAAAGAGCAGCAATGTGTAAACTAACTGCAAATTTAAAATCGGCAAACATAAATGATGCTGACACAAAAACACAAGATATATGCAAAGAGAAAATGCTGCGAGTGGCGAAAATATCTGCTGGGTAAGAAAACCTGCATACTCTCTCTGCATAAAAGTAATTCTCCCAACCACTAGGGGGAGACGATCATAAACGCATTTGACCAGACCTTTACTAAATGAGATCCTCTGAGAGATGAAATGTTTCAAAAAATTTCAAGAGCAAACTTTCCTTTTCATCTTTATATTATTTTTTTCTTTCCTCCAAATGTGCTCTGGCTGAGCATGCTATTTGGCTTTACGAAGGGTCTGGTCCAGTGACATTTGCTGAGTTCGAATTCAACGGTTGCGTCCTCCAAAGGCCAGATACGTCGTCCGGTTTAGTCATAGCCGAAGATCCCAGTTTAAGTAGACCGGCTCTTTGGAGAACACAGCCGCTGATAAATGCTGAATTTCTTCTTGTGTTTTTTTTTTTTTTTTTTTTGCACAGGTTTGTCTAATTTATGTATTTGCAAGTCTCATTGTTGTTTCTAAGCCCAATTGTTTTACTTTTAACTGTGCAAATATGTATTTGCAGGGTATTTGCAGCCCTTGGCCACAGTAGAAATTTGATTACAAATTTAGAATAAAAGGCAAATGTTCTCAAGTTTGTAAAAATCAGCACGCGTTTTAACTGTTCTAGCCGACATGTTTTCTCCCAAAAACAAAACCCACAAAAAAAAAAAAAAAAACAATATTACCATTTCAAAGGATTTTAGTCTGTTGTTCATTTTGAAAGCTAACAGTGTGGGATGCTATTAGAAAATAGTGAAGTTTCTACGGAGAGGTCTGCCAACCAAAATTGCTTGCAATGAATAAACTAATTTAGGGGAAGGTTAGCTTTGCATCTAAAGCATAGCAAACCCTATCTTCTCTTAGTGTCAGACTTCATGATTCAACATAAGATACCAAGAAATCTGGTTAACCACTGAACACCACGAATGTCAAAACTTATGAAAAAAAGAATTTAAAAACAATGATTCCGAAAAATGTTTGGAAAACTAAAAACTGGTTCTCGAGGCATGCTGCCCTTCATGTTTTAGATGCCTCTCTGTTTCACCCACCTGATTTCAAATGAGGTTGGAATAACAGACTTTGCTGAACTGCGGATGTCTGAATCAGATGTGTCAAAGCAGAGAAACATTAAAAGAAATGACAGGCTGTGTGCCTTGAGGAGCAGCCTTAAACATCTACAGTATGCCTTAAGGGACCTCTAAAAATCCTAAAAGAAAACTTCAAAACATACCAGAAAGTTTGCCTTTCATTGGTTTACTTTATGCAAGCTTTTCCTCCTCATATTTTCTGATGTTGCTGAAATGAAACTATAATACAACATAATGACCCAAAATTCCTATTTTCCAACTATCTGAAATATTGATTGAACTCATTGCTGCCAAGGGTGCAACAACTGGTTTGTTAGGTTTAGGGAATACATTCAGGTTATTTTTGCTTTATACAAAGCTATACTCAACATTATTAAAGTGTTTCCTCAGAACTATTTCTATATTTTAAAAAAATTCAAAACCAGCTTTGTAAGCTAAAAACTGTTGCATCAAAATGCTTACAGCTTAATAAAAAAATGTTTCTATACTTTGGTTTGTTTTGTTAAAGCAATCTTTTTTCTTTTTTCAATGCACTTTTTTGTTTAGGTTTTCAGTGTTTGGCCTTGGCTCCCGGGCCTACCCACACTTCTGCGCCTTTGCCCACGCTGTGGACACGCTGTTTGAAGAGCTGGGGGGGGAGCGCATCCTACGCATGGGAGAGGGAGATGAGCTGTGTGGCCAGGAGGAATCATTCAGAACATGGGCCAAAAAAGTTTTTAAGGTTAGTTTCTTAGGTGAAGACCTCAAATGCTCATCTTGTGTTGGATAAAGTTTGTTTTTTGTTGTTGTTGTTGCTGTTTTTTTTTTTCATTTTTTTAAAACAAGTTCTATTTTCCAAAGCCTCCAGCAACAAAAAATCACAATCCACCACAAAAAGAAACATCCAACTTTTTAAAATAACTTTGCTGTTTCGCTGAATCTTGATAAAGCTGAGGTAGTTATTGTCATCTGATTTCTAAAGTATTTGTATTTTTCCAATAATTTTTCAATGCAGTAGATATAAAACCTTTTTTTTTTCTAATGATGTTCTTTCCTGTGTCTGTGTCATTGCGTTCCAAGGCTGCCTGCGATGTGTTCTGTGTTGGTGATGACGTGAACATTGAGAAGGCCAACGACTCCTTGATCAGCAATGACCGTAGCTGGAAAAAGAGCAAGTTTCGCCTAACCTACACAGCTGAGGCGCCTGTGGTGACAGAAGGTAGTATTTACGGGGGCATAGTTATGAACTACTGAGGGGGGCTTGATTTTAAGCAGACAATAAGTGCTGATAAGTAGCTTTGTACAAATAACTGTAATTTATCAGTGACTCAGCCATTACATCTGAGAGATGCGAGTCTTAGCTGGAGAAAGAAATTTTGATGCAATTTAAAGCTATTTTACTTTTATAAACACTTGAGTCCGACATTATTCATGTAGTCTAGATTTGTGTAAACGTTATCATTAAATGTGATCCATACATTCGATGCAGACATAATTTATCATGATGATAGTTTATCTAGCAAAATGACTGTTTACCTGTAAATTACAGTCTATGAGCTGAATAAGCAGTTACCATACCATATGAATAACAGTAATTTAGAAGTATTTCACTGTATTTTGTCACATTACCAACCACAGAACTGTTAAGCTGGCACTTGCAGCATTTTACCTTTACACACACTTGGTGTTTGCAGCATGTTTGGTACTTGCTGCTAGTAATATTTTATAATTGCAGAATTGTCACATTACCAAACACGGAACTGTAAAGCTGGCACTGGAAGTGGGTGTGTGTGTGTGTGTGTGTGTGTGTGTTTGGGGGGGGGGTGTATCAGTTATACAGAAACACTAAGGGGAGCTGTACCTACCAATTTATCAAGTAAAATAACCCATAGAAACAGTTTTGTTGGCCTTTTTTTATTTCTAAATGTGTTTATTTACAGGTTCCTCTTAATAAATGCTGTTGAAAAATGTATAGAGAGAAGCTTGTTGCATATAAATTCCTATTACTGTTAATGTGTTGGTCACTTAACACATATCCATTGCAGGATTTCCATTAAGTTTATCAGAAGAGTGATGCACGAAGTTTTCTAGATCTTCCATCAATCAATTGTCAATCAATTTTTTTAATGTCAACTACAATTTGCCTTGTAATCGAGATTTCAGTTTCAGTACAAACTGTCCATCACATACATCGCATTAGTGGGGGGGGCTGGCGGGGGGGATGATTTACTGAGGCCATGCATGCCGCAGAATGCTGCCGTTGGCGGGTTCTTACGGCTGCCAAGGGCCCCACCGTGAGGTGGTTCCCTTATAGCGCTGCCTTTCTTTGTGCAAAGATAGGAACCACATTGGGGGGGGGGGCATATTTCCCACTTTATCCTTGACAAGATACATTGTGAGATATCAAAAAACACCACGGCACGAAAAAAGCACATGTAACACAAGCCAAACATTTCAGCAGAAGGAAAACATTAGAGGCTGGAGTTGCATGAAAGTCAATCTGACATTTGAGCATCAGTTGTGTATGTATGATGAGTGTGTTTAATTTGTCCATGAACGCTGTCCAGAGGCCATTGTCCTTGATAAGATGGAAGTCTATCAACCGGCGCGACAGTTCTCGACTCATCCACAGGTGTTCGTGGGTCAGGGGGTGGCAGTTCTGGGCCCTTCCACCATAACATCTAGGGGAGTTTTACTAAGGGGGAGGCCTAATCCAAAAAGGCACTTTTTGTTTTGAGAGCAGGCTGCACAGAATTTACCGTCAGCCTTGGAGTCTTCTCTTGCTGGCTCCACATGGCGAATCTAATATTCCCAATTTGTTGGGCTTTTCTGCCTTGAAGCAAGTGTGCTTATCCAAGATATTATCCCATCTCACCTTGAGTTCAACCACCGCAGCCAGCCTTCGTTCAATCGCACCCAGCATAATGCTCCGCTCACGGTCTTGCTCACTGACAGCCTTTGTGAGGGCATCAACCGCTGTCAGGAGCCTGACCACTGCCCAAATTTCCATCGACATCCTCTATAATTGTAGATACATCAGGTATCCTCCAAAATCCAAATAGGAGAAATCCTACTATCATACATCTGAAAATCCATACATCTTCCACATCTTTGACTGATAATGTTGTAAAACACACCATACTCCAAGCCTTCCAGGAGTGCATGTTGTATCCCACGAAGTATGTCTGCAGGACAGGAAGGGTCCTCTTTTCCCTGTCTTCCAGGTGAGAAAATTTGATCAATTGCATTGAGAGATCAGCTGACCAGATCCATTGTTTGAACTTGAGTGATATGTAGAGGGCTCAGAAAAGATAAAACACAGCAGAGCAGGGAAAGAGCAGGCAGTTACAGAACAGCAGGAAAGTGCGTCCGCCTCCTTCAAGTGTCTGACTGGTCATCACAGTGGTCGCCTAGACTCTTCTGTTCTAACAGGACTTAAAAAAGAAAATCTTTTGATATAGTGCTCATGATTAGCCTGCTTTTTTAGCAATGGCATTTTTTTTTGTAGATTTTTCCTCCTCTTGGAGTATGGTAGCGACCATCTAATGGACAATTGTGAAAATCACTGTCCATATAATTTATCATATTATATAATTTATGTATTTGCAAAACAGTACTTTTATTTACTTCGCTATAATAAAGTATTTTTAAATTGCATTATATGTTGATTTATTTTAAATAAAAAATCATCTATTGCTTAATAAATTGAATTTAGGCAAAATCTTTGTTCTGAAATAGTGAAGAACTTCAGCTTATTCCAGCATGTGTCAGCTTGCATTCTTACTTGGCACTTATGGGGTTGTAAAGCAAAAACAGGTTTACAGTGGCACGTCTCTCCTCCTTTGATAATTGTTTATTACTGGTAAATATTTCTCCCAGAGTGATATCAATAACCACCAAGCTGTAAAAGCAATAACATATCTGTAAATTTAAAGCACATAACCATATTTTCTATCCTTTAACCAAACACCCACACACCTGTTTGACTTGGAGTAATGAGGGGTAACTCGGCTGTGCTGCAGTTGTGCATATTAATGAAGCAGAAATGCAAAATCTAGGAGAATAAAGTATAAACAACAACAAATGAAACTAGAATAATTCAGACTGAAAGAATAACCAGCCAATGAAAATAATTGTCTTCAACTACATATTAAGTGTAAGGAATTACTGCAAAGTGAGACAATTTTTAACAATAAAAATAACAGGATAAAAATTTTTTATAGTGATCATTTATTTTATTTTTTTACAGAGGGTTCCATGCTATTATTTGCATATTTGTGTGGTACAGTAAAAGTCAAGAGGCAAGTAATGTGTTTTACACATAAATAAGAGGCATAAAATATACGTTCTGTTCTGCAAAATTATTGCAAACAAAAATCATGTTGATTATTATTTAACTGGATAAATAAACTTTGTTTTTGTTATTGTTGAATTATTTGAAAAAAACCAATTAGTGTAATGGTGTTTGCAACACACCCACACACTAATTAGGTCTATTGGATTGTCCATTTGTAGATACTCATTTTATTTACATGTTGTTCACCAATGTATAAAATCAATTGCACATTCCAGAATCACCTTGTCCCTTCTATTAAATGTCACTGTTTTTTTCTTTAGCATTTACCTTTCCTTAGTTTGACTATGTTTATTTTTCCAAATTCCTCATCCAATTAAAATAATTTATAGTTTAAATTTGGTTTGATTAGTTGTTTAGTTGAATTATCCTAGAGGACCAGCAGTAAAAAGAAGACTATTGAATTGTACCATTATGAGCTTATTTAGGCCAGTTTGCTGTCTGATCAAGCAAATTAATAATTATGCACCATGATCGGTAAAGAAAGTCAGGGAATTATGGTAGTGGTGGGTGAATGAAAAGTGCAGACTCCTGTTCCCTGAGTTAGCATCTCTGCTTACCCCATAAAGTGTTGAGCTTCACCACAGTTTACCCCGTTTCTAAATGGGCTTTGCAGTGGCGTAACGACACAGCAAGTAACATTATATGGGTGTTCTCTTGGTCGCAGTCTTTACTCACTGGACTGGTAGTAGCAGCAACGGTCACCTCTACCTCCTCCCTTCTTTGAAAGAATGTGTTTATTTTCTGAAGTTTTTTCCGTTCTTTTAGCATCTCTTCTTTCATTTTTCTTTTCTGGAATCCATTTAAGTACTTCTTTTTGGTATCCATCATTGCTAACACATTGTACGTAACGCTTATGGGTTAATCTGCGTTCTGGTTTTAGTCAACGTGATGTGACATCTTGGTTGCTGCACGCATGTTACATACCTAATATTTTCAGTCAGTTCATCATAACCCATAACCCATAATTTCAAGTCGTAGTGTAAAAAATAAAATACTCAAATACATCGTTCTTTTAAGATCTTTATTGCGGTTTGAAACATTATATGAGTGTATTTTTTACCCACCATCTAAACTATACACAGTTATTCAGTTATTAACATGGTATTTAAAAATGCCACTGCTTTGCTATTGGTGTTGTTTAAATGGCTCACCATCTTGAAATCTGACATGTGTTGCAGTATAAATACGGTGGTCAGTCACTTCAGGATCAGGTGGTTTTAAGGGGACTTTTTCGGACCATTACATGTGCAAAGAGACGTCCCAGTCTACAATTGTGTAGGGGGCCCACCAGGTGTCAGTGATGGAGCCCCTAAGAGTTGCGCCATTATCTTATGGTTCTTTTTAACTCCATTCGTTTTCATCATATTTATTCTGTCCGCTGAACTTCCAAAGAATATGACCTCCTTCTGAAAGGTCTCAGTGACTCTTTTGTGGATTAATATCAGCATCAGTCTTCCCCATTTTGGTGTAGACCTGGGTTCCTCAATTCTGGTCCTGATGTTTTGATGTCTTGCATCTTTCAGATGCGTCTGCTTACACACCTAAATTAAATGGCTCAATTACCTTCTTAGTTGCAGTTAAATTTTCCAGAGTCCCTAATGACCTGATTATTTGACTCTGGTGTCTTGAAGCAGACGCATCTAAAAAATGCAGGACACCGGACCTCCAGGACTATGATTAATGAACCCTGGTGTAGACTAAACCAGTCTAAAATAATACATGCACAATTCTATAGAAGCTTTATAAGACATCATCCAAATTAAGGAAATGAAAGTCTGATAAATCGGATACATATTCCAGTAGAATGACTGAAGTAAATTCTCTTTTCATCAACCGGTACTGTTGTAAGAGCTCTGCATCTGTGGTTTCTTAGTCAAAACATGAATTGTAAAAAATGAATTTTAAAATTTTAGCACTTAACAGCAATTGTGGTATTTGGCTTTTATATTGTTTTTTTCTTTTGTTTTTTTGCTTATGATTTAAAGTTTACACAAAAGGACTTCACAAAATAACCCCTTGCACATACCCACACAAAGTACAACAAAAACTACAAAAAAAGTACAAAAACAAGTATGCATCTTCCACATCAAAATAATGCACCTAGATAATGCCACAAAGTTGGCAAAATAAACTGGAAGAGAAGGGCCCTGTGAAATGGTTGAAAAAGGGCAGTCACAGGAGGTGGCTGGACATTGACAGATGTGATGACAGAAATTGACTGAAACACAGATTCCCAAAATGTGAACAAAGATGGACATAACCAAAACATTCAGGCAAAGTTTGCCTGACCTAGTATGCACCAGGGCAATTGGGGTCAAGCCCAATCTACTCCTATTCTAGAGCCTTGTGAAATATTCTATATTGTATTACACCATGACATGGGCAGCTGGAGAACAAGTGTTCCCGCCTCAGAATAGACCGCCACGTTGCTGCATCAATTCTATCTGAAAATCAGTAGACCGGCAATAAACATCATCAGTTGGTTCATGTAAACTTGGTAAATATATACTATAGAATTTTGATATGGTTCCTTTACGAGAGGATACGACTTTGATAATAGAATCCACCAAAGAGACGACAATAATATCTGGAAGGCAGGGATGGTGAATAAAGTGACTTTTACATTGTTAAAGAATTCATATTCTTTAGAGAATAAGGAATTTTCCCAAACCCCATTGTCTCATGTTCATAATTTTCACATTTCTTTCCACACTTTAAAGAACTAAACCTAGAACTTTTATCCAGACTTGACTTTGACTTTTAATGTACTTTTAATCTAATATGAATGTGTCTATTCCTTTTGTTGACTGAAGAAATGAGGTTCATCAGGCCTACAGAGAATCAAGATCTGTTGGTAATAATAATGTCTATTTTCTGTCTGCTTTATAGCATTACACAGTGTTCACAAGAAGAAAGTATATGGAGCAAAGATGATTGAAGCTCAAAACCTTCAGAGTTCAAAATCAAAGTAAGCTTTTACTTTAGCCAAGAGTCCCATGTTTTTAAATGCTAAAATGGAAAACTGTGCAGTGTGTTCATTTTTGATTCTGTTGTACATTGACATGTGAAGTAAAGAAATCAGTGCTCTCTCTCTCTCTCTCTCTCTCTCTCTCTCTCTCTCTCTCTCTCTCTCTCTCTCTCTCTATATATATATATATATATATATATATATATATATATATATATATATATATATATATATATATATATATATATATATATATATATATATATATATATACGGACCGGTACAACGCCCGCTTCACGGCAGACGCTGCACCAATCCGCCTGTCGATCTCCCGCTCCCTTCTTCCCTCATTCGTGAACAAGATCCCAAGATACTTAAACTCCTCCACTTGGGGCAGGACACCCCCCCTGACCCGGAGAAGGCACTCTACCCTTTTCCGGCTCAAGACCATGGCCTCGGATTTGGAGGCACTGATCCCCATCCCGGCCGCTTCACACTCGGCTGCGAACCGATCCAGCGAGAGCTGCAGATCACGACCTGATGAAGCCAATAGGACCACATCATCTGCAAAAAGCAGAGACGCAATCCTAAGGCCACCAAAACGGATCCCCTCAACACCTTGGCTGCGCCTAGAAATTCTGTCCATGAAGGTAATGAACAGAATCGGTGACAAAGGGCAGCCCTGGCGGAGTCCAACTCTCACCGGAAACGAGCCCGACTTACTGCCGGCAATGCGGACCAGACTCTGACACCGGTCATACAGGGACCTAACAGCCCGTATCAAAGGGCCCGGCACCCCGTACTCCCGGAGAACCCCCCACAGGGCCCCCCGAGGGACACGGTCGAACGCCTTCTCCAAGTCCACAAAGCACATGTAGACTGGTTTGGCGAACTCCCATGCACCCTCCAGGACCCTGCTGAGGGTGTAGAGCTGGTCCAGCGTTACACGACGAGGACGGAAACCACACTGCTCTTCCTGAATCCGAGGTTCGACTATCCGACGGACCCTCCTCTCCAGCACCCCCGAATAGACCTTGCCGGGGAGGCTTAAGAGTGTGACTCCCCTGTAATTGGAGCACACCCTCCGGTCCCCCTTTTTGAATACGGGGACCACCACCCCAGTCTGCCAATCCAGGGGGACTGCCCCCGATGTCCATGCAATGTTGAAGAGTCGTGTCAGCCAACACAACCCTACAACACCCAGGACCTTGAGGAACTCGGGGCGGATCTCATCCACCCCCGGGGCCCTGCCACCGAGGAGCTTTTTAACCACCTCGGCGACCTCGCCCACAGAGATTGGAGAGCCCAGTCCAGAGTCCCCAGGCCCAGCTTCCTCAATGGAAGACATGTTGGTGGGATTGAGGAGGTCTTCGAAGTATTCCGCCCACCGACCCACAACGTCCCGAGTCGAGGTCAGCTGCACACCATCCCCACTATAAACAGTGTTGGTGCTGCACCGCTTCCCCCCCCCCCGAGACGCCGGATGGTGGACCAGAACCGCTTCAGAGCCGTACGGAAGTCTTTCTCCATGGCCTCTCCAAACTCCTCCCACACTCGAGTTTTTGCCTCAGCAACCATCCGAGCCGCATGCCGCTTCGCCCGCCGGTACCCATCAGCTGATTCCGGAGTCCCACAGGCCAAAAAGGCCCGATAGGCCTCCTTCTTCAACCTGACAGCATCCCTCACCATATATATATATATATATATATATATATATATATATATAAATGAATGAATGAATGAATGAATGAATGAATGAATGAATGATCTCCCTTTAATGAAAGCCTTTTTGTTTTTTTTTTCATGTGTGTTTTTTGCTGTTTTTAGTCGCTCCACTATATTAGTTCGGCTCGACACAAACAACCATGATGGTCTGTGCTACAAGCCTGGCGACCATCTGGGCATCTACCCTGGCAACCATGAGGACCTGGTAACAGCGCTCATAGAAAAACTGGAGGATGCTCCGCCTGTCAATCAAATCGTCAAAGTGGAGTTCCTGGAGGAGAGGAACACTGCACTAGGTGGGTGACGTTATTGGTGATGCCACGCCGCTCTGTAAATACAGCGGGTGTTTAATCAGGATGCTCGCTGTTCAAAATCTGGGAATGATGTCAAAATGGAAATGCTAATTACATACAGTTTCTTCTGCCTCAGCAGACTAAAGAGTCACACTTAAATAAGGTATCTACAGTATGCCAAGAAATATTTCTTCTACAGTTGTGACACTGCATGACACAACAGAGAGATTCATTGTGGCTTTTGTTTGGTTTTTACCAGTGTGTGTGCTTGATTCTAAAGTTTAGCTGACTGATTAAGCTTTATGGGGATTTAATAGCCTTAATACAGTTTGCAGCTGTTACCATACAGCCAAAGATCCCTATCTGGCCAAAATGAGCTGGATAGGTTAAGGAGAGAGGCATTCAGGTGTCTTTCCTAGACTCTTCTAGTCACTCAATGTCTGAAAAGTGGAGGACAATTGGTGGACAGATACAGGCAAGAGTACAGTCTGGGAAGGAAAAGGGAAGAAATTCAAACTGATGGCAGGAAAAGGGGCAGAGAGCCACAGCTCAGGTTGGAGAGTCTTTTAACAGTGTACTTAACTGTGCACAGTTGGGGGGAAAAAAACTACCTATAAGAGATGAACTACAAGAAGAATGTCATTGCTATCAGATTTGCGGTTTTCTGAAATGCCTTGCAGAGGTTACAGTAAACTTTAAAATAGCTCTCGTACCCTTATGAGCCAACATAAATATTGTTTGATGAAAATTAGTTTAGACAATCCTCAATGTTAAATATGCTGCTGGAAGCATCGTGCTTTGCAAATGTATGTCCTCAGAATGGTATGACAAGTTACTAGAGTTGAGAGTAAGATTGGTGGAGCTAAATAACCATTATAAACATACTGTACAATCAGTATGACACAGTGCAACAGTTCTGCAATGAAAGCGGTTCTACAAAAAGTTCAGTGGGGCTACTTGAAAACGAATTGCACCCTTTTTAGAGTTTAACAAATACATTTATTCTACATCCATTTTGCAGTGATTCCGCTCAGTTTATTTATACATAGGAAAGTCACAGTAAATGACAGCTCAGTGCACTTAACAAGCAGAAGTAAAATATATGAAGTTCATTTAGTACGATGATTCAGACAGATTGAAGTTAATTGCTCTTATTTCAATGTAATCTTAGTTTTAACACAATGCATGCTTTTTTTTGTGTTTGTGTTTTGTTGGTCAGTCACATAAAATCCCAATCAAATATTTTCCGGTTATAATGTAACCAAATATGAAAATGTTGAAGAGAGGTGAATATTTCTGCAAGGTACTGCAGCTCAAAAACACAAGTCAAACAACACTAATGCTGTTAAATCCTGCCACTTTCTCATTTACTTTTACAGGAATAATTACCAAATGTGTTTTGGCGTATGATCTGAGGTAACCAACTTTATAATTCTGTGTTTTTTTGGCAGGCGTCATAAGTAATTGGACAAATGAGACTCGTATTCCTCCCTGCACCATCTTCCAAGCTTTTCAGTGCTTTCTGGACATTACTACTCCACCGACCCCTGTGCTGCTCCAGCAGTTTGCTGCTCTGGCAACCAATGACAAACAGAAAAGAAAACTAGAAATCCTCAGTAAGGTAAATTTAGATGACACTCGATTACTTTCCTCATGGAATATACTACAGAAATACCATTTCCCAGCATTTGAACTGACTTTTTAAAGGTATTCTTATCTTTAACCACCTAAACACATGTAAAATTGTGGCATTAACATTTTAGATTTTTCCTACCTCTTCAATTCATAGCTCTTTAACGTTCACCATGTGCTTAAGCCGCAACAGTAACTAACCCCCTCATTATGTTTGCTAAAATATGGGAGATTGTTTTCAATGTCTGAAAGTGGATTTGATGCACTTTGCACCGTTGAAAATGTGTACAGCAGGAGTTACCAGGAGCGAAATTAGAGCTGCTGATTGCTGTAACCCAGAAGTCCTTCCCCCATTATGGTGCCTCCCACAAGTCGCCCTCCATTTTTGTTGTGTGAAAAAGGCTGGAGGAGGCCAAGCAGTGACTCATGTGTAGAATCACTGTCACTAAAGTGAGAGGGAAAGATGAAGGCCTTCTAAATTTGGAAAATAAAATGGCACAGTACAGTCGGCACTGCAGATACTTCTTAGTTTTTAGTCTCATTGAGTATCAAACAGCTCTTACAGTCGCTATGTTATGACTAATTACTTGCCTGTCTACCTAATCTTAAATCATGACTGAACCTGTGGAATGCTTGAAATACTGTTGCTCCACAAAAAGGCAAAGCTCTGTATTTTTTCAAGGTGGCAAAGCCAAAGTGATAAAAATTGTAATGCTCTTTGTGGTAAGGGGTTCTTGTAAAAAAAAAAAAGATGATTTTGAGGGATAAGATTAAAAACTGCAAAAAGAATAAATATTTCATTTGGTCTTAATGTTTTACTGTTTGCACGGAAATACTGCATACTGTATAAAAGACTTTAAAAAAGACTTTCTTCTAAAAGGTTTTTGACGCAGCTTATTTTTCCCTTTTTGACAATGCAGGGTTTGCAGGAATATGAGGAATGGAAGTGGTACAACAACCCTACACTAGTGGAGGTGCTGGAGGAGTTCCCTTCCATCCAGATGCCCTCAACTCTGCTGCTCTCTCAGCTTCCTCTGCTGCAACCCCGCTATTACTCCATCAGCTCCTCTCCTGACCTGTATCCAGGAGAGATTCACCTCACAGTGGCTGTGGTCTCTTATCGTACCAGAGGTGAGAATCTACCAGTAACTTAAAGCTTTATTTAAGGTTGAAGGTTTGTCCCTCCTAATATTATAAAGCTGCTTTTTGGTTATGTTTTTTTTTTCTATTGACTAGACATAAAGGGATAGTTTAGGTCCCTGGGCGTAAGTTCCTTTCAATTGTCAGAAATGTTTACATTTTACCTTAGCTGGCTTTTTCAGTATCAGCATCCATAATTGCAAATTGTTGCAAACGGCTAAAGATGAAAGAGTTTGTTTAAATGCACATGGTATATGTTAATGGATTGCTATGATTGTATGACTAATCCCTGTTTTGCAGGGATTTTTTTTTTCTTCAGTAAGTGAAAATAAGAGAAAGCTTCGGCCTTGTAGGCGTGTTGGGGCCGTTTTTTTCCTGTTAGTTTGGGCACTTAAAATGAGTGGGAGCACGTTGTAGAGGGAAAAGGTAAACTGATTGCTTGGTGATCATCTTTTTCAGGTGGGCAAGGACCTCTCCATCATGGAGTATGTTCATCATGGTTGAACAGGATAGAGAAAGGAGAGATGGTGCCATGTTTTGTCAGAAGGTGATGATCAAAAATGAACTTTGTAAAACCTTATCACAAAATCCTTGCCACTTCTTTCTGTACATTGAAAAAAATAAAAATTCTGGTGGAACTTTAGCCACATTTCCTCCCGTTCCCCAGCTGGTGTACATTATGCTAATCCTTTTTATCCGTTTATGGTGTTTGATAGTATCGATAAAATTTAGCTGGGTATGAGGTTTTAGTTTTTAGGACATGGTATGGAATTTAATTTACCCAAATTTCATATCAAATCCATTGTTACATCTCAAGTGTTGGCATTTTTTTACTTCTTTACAATAAGTAATCAATCTAGTGTTGGATCTTCATATAATGTTAGTTTTGTTTTCTAGAAATGGTTGCTCTAGCAACATTCTGGGAATTTGAGAACGAATTTGTAAAATTTTTCTTTAGTTTCCCCTTCAGTGCTGTCAAATACCGATAATTCTTTGTAAAAGCTCAGCCTTTCATACCCGAGTGCTTCTATAAACAGGACATACTAACCATCAAAAACAGAATAGAAATACATGTATATGTTGGTGCACTGGAAGGGTCAGCATTAGGAACAGTTCAAGTTTTGCTTTTTCATCCCATGGTGCTTGCAATAATAATAATGATAAAAGTGAAGTTGACAAAAGTGCTCCAAAAGGTATCCTATCTTATGATTTTAAAATAAACTTATTTTTTAAACATATTTTCACATGAACAATACAAGTAAGCATGACACAAAGTTAGCTAACATGATGCAGCCTAGCTTTTCTTGACCATAAATGTTTTTAATGATAATCTTCATTCATGCAGCCCTGATATACAGCTTGGTTTATGCTGTTTTTACAAGGAAAATTATTAGCTAATGTGCTGAAACCTGTTGACATGGACAGTTATAGAGTTATAGAAAACATAGTTTTAGGTGCACACTACATTGAATTTAACCACATAATTTACAAGGTTAAGTCAAATTAATTCGATAGCACTGGTCATTAATGCCCAGCAGAGTCAGGTTTTATATATCTTGGCTCTTTGTAGTGCAAAACCTGTCAACTTTCAGTGGAATGTTTAATCTTATCATGGGTGTTGCCTCTTCAATTTCTGCTTCTCCAGGGCTTTAATTCAATAAAGTTCATAAACTGTCAAAGGATAACCCCAAGACTGCTTATTGTCGGTGTTAGAAGACGGAACTTCAAGATATTTGACTTCCTAAGGGCTTCCTTAAACAATTACAATACCTTAATAGACTGAGTTGAGCCATCGATAAAAGTTACACAAGCCACACATACAGGTGCTGGTCATAAAATTAGAATATCATGAAAAAGTAGATTGATTTCAGTAATTCCATTTAAAAAGTGAAACTTTTATATTATATTCATACATTACATACAAACTCATATATTTCAGATGTTTATTTTGTTTAATTTTGATGATTACAAATGACAACAAATGAAAATCTCAAATTCATCATATCAGAAAATTAGAATATTGTGAAAAGGTTCAAAATTGATGGCCCCTGGTGCCACACTCTAATCAGCTAATTAACTCAAACCACCTGCAAAAGCCTTTAAATGGTCTTTCAGTCTAGTTCTATAGGCTACACAATCATGGGGAAGACTGCTGACTTGACAGTTGTCCAAAAGACGACCATCGACACCTTGCACAAGGAGGGCAAGACACAAAAGGTCATCGCTAAAGAGGCTGGCTGTTCACAGAGCTCAGTGTCCAAGCACATTAATAGAGAGGCGAAGGGAAGGAAAAGATGTGGTCGAAAAAAGTGTACAAGCAAGAGAGATAACCGCACCCTGGAGAGGATTGTGAAACAAAACCCATTCAAAAATGTGGGGGAGATTCACAAAGAGTGGACTGCAGCTGGAGTGAGTGCTTCAAGAACCACCACACACAGACGTATGAAAGACATGGGTTTCTGCTGTCGCATTCCTTGTGTCAAGCCACTCTTGAACCACAGACAGCGTCAGAAGCGTCTTGCCTGGGCTAAAGAGAAACAGGACTGGACTGCTGGTGAGTGGTCCAAAGTCATGTTCTCTGATGAAAGTAAATTTTGCATTTCCTTTGGAAATCAAGGTCCCAGAGTCTGGAGGAAAAGAAGAGAGGCACTTCATCCACGTTGCTTGAAGTCCAGTGTAAAGTTTCCACAGTCAGTGATGGTTTGGGGTGCCATGTCATCTGCTGGTGTTGGTCCATTGTGTTTTCTGAGGTCCAGGGTCAACGCAGCCACATACCAGGAAGTTTTAGAGCACTTCATGCTTCCTGCAGCTGACCAACTTTTTGGAGATGCAGATTTCATTTTCCAACAGGACTTGGCACCTGCACACAGTGCCAAAGCTACCAGTACCTGGTTGAAGGACCATGGTATCCCTGTTCTTAATTGGCCAGCAAACTCTCCTGACCTTAACCCCATAGAAAATCTATGGGGTATTGTGAAGAAGAAGATGCAATACACCAGACCCAACAATTCAGAAGAGCTAAAAGCCACTATTAGAGCAACCTGGGCTATCATAACACCTGAGCAGTGCCACAGACTGATCGACTCCATGCCACGCCGCATTGCTGCAGTAATACAGGCCAAAGGAGGCCCAACTAAATACTGAGTGCTGTACATGCTCATACTTTTCATGTTCATACTTTTCAGTTGGCCAACATTTCTATAAATCCTTTGTTTTTATTGGTCTTCAGTAATATTCTAATTTTCTGATATGATGAATTTGAGATTTTCATTTGTTGTCATTTGTAATCATCAAAATTAAACAAAATAAACATCTGAAATATATGAGTTTGTATGTAATGTATGAATATAATATACAAGTTTCACTTTTTAAATGGAATTATTGAAATCAATCTACTTTTTCATGATATTCTAATTTTATGACCAGCACCTGTATTAGTTACCGTTGCATGGTGTTTGATACCTGTTCTTTGTCATCTGTTATTCCAATAGATGTTTTTTACTTGGTGCATTTAAGCACAGTCATGTAGTCAAAGTGCATCCAATTAATAAAACAGTTTTGGGTTTGTTTTAGGTTTACAGCACTATTGGCTCATTTTTATGGACAGTAGGCTGACAAAAAAAGGGGGTATGGGAGAGGGGGAGAGACATGCAGCAAAGGACCACAGGTCGCATTCAAACCCGGGTCAGCCGTATCGAGGACTAAGGCCTCCGTTCATGGGTCCTGTGCACTAACCACTGTGCCACCAAAGCACGCCCTAAATAACTGTTTTACTCTAGCAACTTTCAATTCCCTAAGAGGTGGCCGGTGCCCATTTACACAATTATAATAATCCAGAACATCATCTCTGTCTTTTTATACATGTAATACTCTAAGGTTGACGGGAAAGGAAGAGCAACAATGTTGTAGCCTGTGGTTTTATTCCTCTGCTTGGTCTACCTGCAAATTCACACCTAAAATTGATATCTGCCTGCACAAGCTCTAATGAAATATCACAGCCAGAGTGCAAAATAAATTTGATATAATCTAATTTGCAGGGTGGGGGTTTACACTGTAGTTCATCTTTTGTCTATTCCTAAATAGAGCACTATTTAATGACACCAATGGGAGATGTTATCAGTTCAGTATAACTAATTTAGAAGCAAAAGCATTAAGTTTTAAGTTCTCTAAAAGTGTAAAAATTCTCTGCGTCTATATTATTGCTAAGGACTGTTAATCTCCACTTGTGATGACTTTCACTTTGTGCAATACCGCCTTTCATTTCTATCCTTTCTGAAATTTTAGCGCACCATCATTCCAACTTCCCAAAGACAACAAAGCACCTTGTATCCTTGTGGGCCCGGGAACAGGCATTGCACCATTCAGAAGCTTTTGGCAGCAGAGACAGTATGACCTTGAGCAAAACGGTAGGTTTTTGTTTTTACCAGAGTTTAAGTTTATTTAAAAAGGGACTATGCATATTAATGAATGTATACATTTTTTGTTACACAGATTTTGGTTTACAGTTAATTTATATTTTTAGTAAGATTGGCAGGTTGAGTCAACAACATAAAATAATAAAATCAATAAAATGATAACAATAAATAAAGTAAGCCATCATGGCTGTGGGAAGTATATTTAGGTGGAGAAATTACAGAGAGGGATCACAGAAGAAAAAAATGTACTTGTATCAGTAATTTTGGAAAAGCCCTCTATAATCTCCTGCTAAAGAGACTGAATAGATACGATTGTAAAATACCATGTTCAGTATTGCATTAAAAGCAAGTTATTTCTGATAAAATATCTGCATTGTACCATGTTAAAAGTCAAATGTTTAGCAGCAATCTAACTCTTGCTTTTAAGGGATTAAGTCGTGCCCCATGATCCTGGTGTTTGGTTGCCGACAGTCTGAGATTGATCACATCTACAAAGAAGAGACTCTCCAGGCCAAGAACAGAGAAGTGTTCAAAGAGCTTTATGCTGCTTATTCCAGAGAGCCTGGCAAACCAAAGGTAAAATCACCAAAGAACTGAGTGCAGAACATTTGTCGTTGACTTTGATCATTTGAGAAAATCTTGATTTTATTCATCTGATTATTAATTTTTTTTTTTATGTAAACCATGGTTGAAGGATTTCATCTTGTTAGTTTTACCGAACATCTAGTATATGTCCTTCGTAATTCTCAGATTATCTCCGATTTTTCCGTCAATGTTTTCTCCTGACTGTTCCAGAAATATGTACAAGATGTATTACGTGAGCATCTGTCAGAAACTGTTTACCAGTGCCTGAGAAAGGAAGGTGGGCACATCTATGTGTGTGGAGATGTAACGATGGCTGGAGACGTTCTGAAGACCGTCCAGCAAATCATCAAACATGAGGGTCAAATGAGCATAGAGGATGCTGGTTTCTACATCAGCAAGCTTCGGGTAAGAAGCAACCCTCTGCAGGGGTAGATAAGCTTTTACAAGGTTGTTTCTTCTGTTCTGGTTGTTGGGATCCACAATAAGCAATTATTCCTTTTTTTTCTTTAGAGAAAGCAGGGCTGCAGTAGAAAAATGTAACTAAGTAAAAAGTATTCTTTAGAATAATGTAACTAAAGGGCAGACACAAAATGGTTTCTAAATCCAGTCCTTTTGGTACAATTTCTTCTAAAATAAATGAAGTATTGTATATACATGTAGGTTGCATTTTGTTCAGTGAAGTCAGTTGCTGTTTAAATGCTTTTATTTTCCCTATGTTTGTTTATTTTTTATTTTTTATAACCTTTGCTATGTTGTCTGTTAGGATGAGAACCGGTACCACGAAGACATCTTTGGTGTCACACTGCGCACCTATGAGGTCACAAATCGGCTTCGGTCAGAGTCCATCGCCTTCATTGAGGAGAACAAAAAGGACTCAGATGAGTAAGTTCAGTTCAGAATTAAATATGAATAGGAATATTTATTTAGATTGCTAAATAAACAAGCTTGAGTTTATAGGAAATCTGTGATTGAAGCTATGATGTCTTTTAGTTGTGCACATAGTGTTTTGGTACAACTATTTCAGTCGCTAGAAAATGAAAACTGGATTTCAAACTTTTCCCCCAAAGCTGAAGATTGAAGTTTTTTGAGATAAATATTTTCATTCAAGTCATGTTATTGTTTGTGCCATTTTGTCACAATTGCTACTTAGTTTTCATTGCTATTTTATATCTAAAGGTTTCAATGACTGCTTGTCTGATTGACTAAAACAATTAATTTAGTGCCCCTGAGTGCTGTCTCTTAGTCATGTAAGGAACCTGCTGACTTTAAAAGAAATGTAGTTTTAAAATATCATGCCCTAAATTAAACACAAAAATACATGCCATATAAATACATTTTTTCCTGTTGATTCAGTATTAGATTTTTTTGGTTGTTTTCATGTATTTGTAACAATTGTCATTCATGTACTGTGTATTATTCATGATAACCTTAAGTTAACAAAATCGTTTGACTGCATCACCATATTTACAATATTCATATCAATATTCATTGTGTTCCACTTACAAATCCACACCCTTTTATATACAGATATGAAGACCAATAGTTAACATTTAGTTAATAGTTCATTTAGATTTGTCAGTAAACCTAGGGGTCATGTTTTTGGATTGTGAGAGGAAGCCGAAGTACCCGGAGCAAACCCCCGTATGGTCAGGAAGACCATGAAAACTCCATGCAGAAGGACTCTCGGGTCAGGAATCTAACCCAGGTCCTTCAACCTTTAATGCTATGTTCACGACTAACACGATTGAAGCAGCTGGTTTAAATGCTAAGTCAATAGTCTACGCGCATCAAGGCGCTTCAAAGGTACTGCAGCGCGTCTAGAGTTGCAGGAGCAGTGCTACTTGATGAAACTGAAGCAGCACCTCATGAGCTTCTGAGCATCTAAAGTGCGTGATGCGCTTCACAAACAGCAGATGCTGGAGTTAGAAAAATTAAACTTTTACTGCTCGACGTGCCACATCAACCAATCAGAGAAGCAGATCTGGGAGGGAGACAGACACAGCTCTGCTGATGCAGAGCACTATGATCACTCCCCTGTAACAGTTTAATGCCTAAATTAACTTTAAGGTCCATACCTGCCAGTACTTTTTACCCACCGATTCCAGCAAATATAGAAAAGTCGCTCTTTGCCGTTGAACACAGGAGCAAAAGAAGCATCAGACTCATCTGGACATACTTTACTGGACATGCTTCATGAGTGTCAGATATGCTCTTGACGTGACCCTGACCTTAATGTGTATAAGCATAAAAAAATTAAGCAGTAGAAGTGCATCCCGTGTGAACGTAGCATAAGGCAAAAGTGCTACATAGTGTATCAGAGAGTAATCATCTAATTAAATGTTAGAATACATTTTTTTGTTTTTTGAACATTTCCCTTGTTGAATTTTTGACTGAACAGCAGGTTAGTATGGATTGCAAAGCATAAATCCAATGAGATGGATCTCAAACAATGAGATTATCATTTGCTATTCAAGACAATTTCGATCTGCATCCTGGAGTTGTTTGGCTGCAGCGTGTTGTCACCCCAACATTCAGATGAAAACAGAGTGGGTAGCCATAGAAACGTGTGGAGGAAGGCCTTTAAACCAGCAGGATTAGAGTGAATGCGGATGGCCCTGTTCAATTTCTGTTTGGTTTTTTTTTTACATTTTTTTGTACATGTTCAAGATTTTACTGTTCATACACCCTTGCCATGAGAGCTAAACAAGGGCGCCACATAGCCACTCCAACTCATGAAGTACCAACATAATGCATCACAGACGACGGTTCCTGTGTGGATTGTCACTTGAATTTCACATTTGGCCATCAAAGCCCCTGCTCACTGGATGAGTAATGACTGTTACATCTTTGTTTTTGTGTCTCTTTCTCTGCGTTGGTTTGTTTTCTCTCCTTTTCTGTCTTTCCTGCAGGGTTTTCTGCTCATAGGCCGACGAATGGAGGGCCTGTTAAACGCAAACAGCCTAAACGACACTGCAACGCTGATTAAAGAATACTGTGCCAATTTTTGTACTGTAAAAAAAAAAGGGGTTTCTTTCTTTTTTTTTTTTTTATACCACTTAACAGTTCTGTTGGGCTCTGCAACTTTGTCTGTAGCAAGTTGGAAATGTTCTGTTCTGATATTGTTTTTGCTTGTTGACGATACTTCCAAAAATGTATAAATGAACCATTATGATTCATAATGTGTGCACTTAGTGTATTGAACTGCCTCATTGTGAATGCATGACAAAGAAATTAATATAATCAAGAAATATACTGTACTCTGTGTTATTGTTGCAGTTTAAAGGCTTTTATTAAGGTTATATATTTGCAAGAAAATGTGTATCATTGATTTAAAAAAAAAAAAGTTCTGTATTAAAACTGTCAACTTCACCTGTTGGGAATGTGTAGTGGGCTGGTAAAACTATTATATTTTTGGGGATTTATTATTCACAAAGGCTAAAGTAGATGAAACTAAGATGGCAGAAGATGTACAGGCATGCAGATGGCAAAAAGTATATGGATAATTTAGAAATTAAGATATCATGTGGACTAGTCACCAAGTTATGAAAAAAAATTTTTTGGGTCTCTGCTTCAATAGGTATAATTTGATTTACCAATCAAGTAATCAGCTCCAGACAAAATACTATTTAGTGGAATATTCCTCCTGTCAGGTTTTCATGTCTCAGCTGGAGCTTTTAAAACTAATCAAACAGAAATCTGCTTAGAAATCAAATCCACACGTTTAAATTTATTATAGGGTCTTGAGATTTTATTGTTGTGTTCAATAGGGTACAATGTGTAAAGCTAATGATGGAATAATTATCCCAAAGAGTACAGTTTTGAATCTGAAATGAATAAAGTAATGGAAAAAGTTAAAGGGTAATTGTTTGAATATGTTAAAATCTAACAGATTTTTAATAAAATGCTCTATGATGAGGATGTTGCAAGATTGTTTTTTCTTAAATTCAGTAATTTAAATGTGTGTGCAGTTACCATACTTGTCCTGTGTAGTGTGCAAGTCTGTGTTGCATCACGTCTTCAGTTATGTTACCTTAGTGGCAGCAAATTCTTAGCCCCTAAGCAATACTTGGATGTTTGTTTGATATGCTGTAAAACAGCATCTATTGTACTGTATTTAGCTCTTGGTAAGCCCCTTTTTTGTATTGCTGCACATACATTTGAAGCTGCGGGCTGCTGACGTCGATTACATTTTATACAGTTTTTGCATTTTAATGTGTAGATGTCTTGTGAGCAAGCCCTTTGGCAGTTTCTCATTTGCTTAATTGTCCTTGATTGGCAAGACTCCTGGACATGTAACACAAACTAGATATGTTAGGAATCCATCCAGTGTGCTGTGAGGTTTAACAATATACTAGACAAACCTTCAAACTAGGTGTACATCGTAAAGTAAATGATGGTATATCCTGCATCTCATAGCTGGATTTCACAGTTTAAAGGAGGGCATAATCATCCTGAAACTATTTTCCATCATGGCAATAGTCATTCAGGGGAATACATTTGGTCAATTGAATTACACAAGCTTACCCCTTCACTGTAAACCCAAACAGTTCCGAATACTGAAAAAACTTTTGTGGAAACAGATTGAGCAAGTAATTCAGAATATTTAGTTTGAAGTACTCGCATGTCTTGCATCATGATTTCAATGCTGTATAAAGTATAAGTACTTCAAACTGAAATATTGTAACTTCATCCATCTATTTTCTGTCACGCTTTATCCCAGCTGGGGTCATGAGGGGTGCTGCTGCCTATTACCAGCTGTACACCCTGGACGGGTCGCCAGTCTTTCGCAGGGCAACAAACAACCATTCACACTCACACCAAAGTGAATTTTGAAGAAAAAGCCTTTTAACCCAACAGTCATGTTTTTGGACTGTTGGAGGAAGCCTGAGTACCCAGAGAGAACCAAAGCATGCTCAGTAAGAACATGCAAACTCCATGCAGAAAGAATTCCATTCCCAGGCCGGGATTGAACCCGGAACCTTCTTGCTGCAAGACAGCAGTGCTAACAACTGTGTCAATGAGCAGCCACATTCTAACTTCATTACTCAAAAACATTTGGGTAATCCGTTTCCAAAAATTTTGAGTATTCTGAACTTATCCTGGTTTAGTTTATAGAGTAGTCTGTTGCTCTTTTACTTGATGCAAAGTTGTTTTAATGAACTTGTGAACTGCAAACCAAACAAAGAACTTGGGCTTTTACTATTAAGGCTCAAGCCAAAAAATCAGCTTTGGGGTGGTTCACAGCACTTTGCAGTAATCAAGAAACAGATGTTAGACATGTGCATGGAACAGACACTCTAAATTGTTTTTACATCAACAAACCTATGAACTACCCTCAAATTATACTCCTCCTTATTTTTTGATACTTTCTTTTTTTTTTTTTTAAGAGCAAAAATTTCAAAATACAAGGGATGTCTTTAAATGTGCTGTTAAAAAGAATTTAGTGCGTTTTAAGAGTGTCAGTTAAGGTTTTAAGATTTCCTTTTCTTTGCTAACTGCATCCCCGCTTTAGCAATTCTCATCGAGCTAGAGAGCTTTTTTCCTCAATTTTCTTTAAAAAATGGTTGTTTCATGGCAAAACATTGAGGGAAGCAAGTGGCGCTGCCCTGATCATATCAGACAGCTGTCGACTCGCACGTTCATCACTAATAAGGCTTTTAAAGAAAAATGCATTTGTAGCATCTTTAGTTGTCTGCCTCTTGCCTTACATTACCTCTGTGTCAACATGTGGTACATCACTTGTTTTCCTGGGATAGAAGAGAGATCCCGCTTCCTATAAAAAAAAAAAAACTGTCGGTATGGGTATATGTCTGCCTAATTATGTTCTAAAGATCCGATCCAGTTATCACATCTTTGAGTGGATATAAACTCACTTTTTTGATCATTTAATTTTGAATATTAATTGAATAATCTTAAAACGAAAGACAAAGACATGAAACGTGGACTTGTGACTGCCAAACAAGCCTGCAAATAAAGTTTTATATGCCATTTAGTCCACGCAGAGTGTAGAGATCTCCACAGGTAAATCTAAATGTTTTAAAGGAGTTATAAGACATTGTCTCAGCAAAGTGCATTGAGATGACATGTAATTAAGCTATATACAAATATATAACTGCAATTTACTGTAAAGTGAATCAAAATTATCCTAATTTTTCATCTGTGATAAAAATTCCCATGGTTGCTCATAGGAGTGCAGCACTTGGTATTGTTTGCAAAAGAGCAGCATTTAAACATGGAAGCTGGCATGAGAAGTAACCCAGACTTAATAACTAATTCAATTCAAAATTCAGCTCAAAAATACTTTATTAATCCCAAAGGGAAAAGACGCAGTTATTCATGGACAGTCTTTCAAATAGATGTTATAGGTGTTGATTTCTGTAGCGGTATTAATAAGCTTCGGTATCCTTCAAAATAAACAACTTTCTGTGGCTCAATCATCTTGAATTTGGCAGCAACATTGTTCCAACATAAGATATCAAATGCTGTTTTGGCAACTCTGGGAACTCATATGAATGGCCCAGAAAGCAGGATGCAACAAGGGTTATACACTGAACTGGTTCTACTGCGTACCTCTAAGTTTGAAAGGGAAAAAAAAAAAAAGATGTCGAGGGAGAGTACTGTACTGTTTAAAGTGAATGTTATTTTTATTCTGGGTGAGAAATGAAAATGATTTTGGTATATTTTACAGTAAATTTCTTACTTTGCTTCTTATTGCTCCTGTAATTTCTAATCAGTTTGTTAATTTGCTGCTTTAGTTGGAGGGGAATTTCATCAAAAATGTGCAATTTCTTTTTTTCTGTAACTTGATTTGCAATACATGTAGGTTTTACAAAAAATACACTAAAGAACAGTTCACTACCATCAAGGTATTGCCTGTGAACCTTGATGGTTCACAGGCAATATTAAATGGTTACTCAGCCCTGTGGATATGATGCTACCCCCAGCCAAAGACCCCATTTGGTGAATGACCACATAAAGGTTTTCAAAGTTACTTTAGATCAGCATTCAAGTTGAAGCAATTTGGATCCCAAGAGCAGTCTATATTAATGATAACCAGAGCCATGTACCATGTGTCACCAAAGTGAGGGGGGATCTGTCTCATCTTTGAACTACTATCGATAATCTGGATAGATGGAGATGGCTTGAAAAAAGGGTAAAAGAAGTGGCTTGTATTATTGGACAGAAGTAAAATGAACCCAAACTTGAGAAACGGCTTTAAAGCAGAAGGACATCCTAATAATGTAGTCAATGAAAAAACAGACCTATGGTAAGATCTAGGAGTGAGTTCTCTTAAGCATTAATGGAAAGTCAATCAGTCCTTCCTCTACAGCTTGTCCATCAGGGTTACTCTCCCCAGCCGTCTACAGGCTAAAGACAGGGTACACCCTGGACAGGGTGAAATGTTGAAACGGAGGAGGGCACACATTGAAGTGGGTTTTTCAACTCCTGGTTCTGCTGAACATTGACTGTTTGAGGGTGGACCTCTGAATGTAGTTTGGATTTGACACTGAGAGCTTAAAACTAATATATATCTGTTGGGATGCCAGGCACACTCAAAACATTGATTAGCAACTTGGATTATTCTCCACCTAAAAGCAATTCAATGACAGGCTTTAAAAAAAAAAAAAGGTCAGTTCTTTTGGGTGAACCGAGAGATAATTGGTTAATTAAACGGATTTGTTATAAAGATTAATCAAATCATTTAGTTCCAGCATCAGTGTTTTTTTTGTTGTTGTTCATTGAAATTTTAAATAGGATATAAGCATGGTTTCATTGACATTAAGTATGCAAACCTTAGAACATTACAAGTGTTTTAATCCACTTTTCTAGTTTAAATGGGAAATATAGTTCAGAAGGACTTATCAGAATCTCAACTGACCTTGTATTTATAAGCTCTGGCAACAGGAAATTAGTTTACTTATTTAAAAAAGGGACAAAAAATATAACTATCACTACTGGGTTAAAGAAAAATTTTATATACATGTATGTATATTGTATATTGCAGATTACATTTTTCCTAAATAATTTTATTGCTGTAGTGCTGTATTTGATGAAAGGGCAATGCCACTCTCAGATTTTGGAGGATGGTTGGTGATGAAATCTATGGCAATGTTGAAAAGTTTGAGATCTGAAGAAGGTATGTGGTCGTGCAGAACCTAGGCCAACCCCAGGAGCTCAATAGATCATCTGAGAATGGCTGGAAGATGGGAAATCAAGGCGATATACGGGGACCACCTCATTCTAGGAAGAAAAATCCCAAAATAAGAGTCCAATCTCCCCCAGTCCTACATCGTCAGGGCTTTCATCTGAGATTTTATCAAGAAAGAGCAATTTAATATTTTTCATATCAGATTGGCAGGTTAAATTAAAATGAGAAAAAACTGAGATCAATGTACCTGGAGAGAGTTAGTGATTTGCAGATTGTAGGGAGGAGAGGTTATGTTCCATATAACCGATTGCTAAGGAGTCAGGGATAACTAAATTGAAAGTAAATTGAGTTGTTAGTTGGGGAAACACCGAAGAAAGAAAAAAACATGTTTATCATAGTTTTTGGGAACTATGAAGTTAAGCGTAAAGGGAGCTGCCATTCAAGATTATGACAAAAACAGGTGATGGGTTGATAATGTTTATGATCCAAAATTAATACAACATTTAATACAATTTAAATGTATAGTAAAAGCTGTTCACATGTCTTTAAGAGAGCTACTAAGGTGAAAGAATATTAAAACTAGTGACGAGGACTTGTATTGAGCCTATGTATGATGTCAGTAGTCAAACCTCCACATTTCTCTGCATACTTCACTTCCATGTCTGCCCGTTTGCCTGCAAATAATTTTCAGTCATTCAAATTCATTGTTGCTTATGCCAAAATAACCTCTTTTATTCAAGCAGGCAATAACAGTAATGGCCATCAGACCAGTTTCTGTATTTACACCAGATTAAAGAAGTTGTCAAATGACTGGTATGAAAAAAAACATAACCAAATCAATATTATGATGTGCATGCAAAACGGTTTATGCAAACAGAGAGCGACATGTACGCTAACCTTTGCCTGGTTTGTGGAGACAACATGCTTTTCTTTATCCTCTGAGTTTAGGGTGTAAATATTTTCATCTTTAATTGAAATTCAAGAGTTAAATTACTTCAACTGATTTTTCAAGGACTTATCCAGAATTTTTCTTTTGAATCAGATATTCTGTCTCGTTGATTATGAAAATTGTCTAACGCTGTGTTTTAAAGCTTGCAACTAGGAATAAAAAGAATGTTTTAATGAATGCTATAAAGACAAAGTATGTTATTTAAAGCACCAATTCATTATCTTTTATAAGAATCTATTTTGGGAGTCTTGGAAATCTGATTTAAAAAAGAAATGTAGGGGGGGAAATACTTTTCTTTATATCTTCTCAGATTCTTTAGGGCTCAGGCAGTGAAACAGCAGCAGTGATTGAAGTTGTTACCTTCTGTACATTGCTCATATTAAAACATGCTGTATTTGGCACCGTGCCCCTCAGTAAGGCATTACAGTTGATATTAGGGAGAAACATCCCTGAGGGGTTCTTCTTTGGGACTTTTGTGCAGCTATGAACATCCCTTATTCGATTAACCCATGCTGTTATGACCTTTATGTTCACTTGATTCAGCAAGATCCATTTTCTTGCACGGACAACAGAGACTGCATTTACGTATGAATAAAGAGAAACATTTACAGCACATTTTCTTGGCTTGTTTTTCTTTTTCTAAAGAAAGCCTTGGTGAGATGCAGTTAGAGTATTTATCTGGCAGATGAAACTGTTTAAGCTCATGTGACTGTGTTTATAGGTCCATTTTGGATGTTTTAAATATTTTCTGAAGCTGTTTAACTCCCTGTCTTCTCTCATTACCTCTAGAAGCTTTGAGAAAAGGTACTAGAGCAACTTGTCAAGAATACAGAGGAACAAATACAGTGGGGCAAAAAAGTATTTAGTCAGCCACCAATAGTGCAAGTTCTCCCACTTAAAAAGATGAGAGAGGCCGATAATTTTCATCATAGATATACCTCAACTATGAGAGACAAAATGAGAAAAAAAAATCCAGAAAATCACATTGTCTGATTTTTAAAGAATTTATTTGCAAAATATGGTGGAAAATAAGTATTTGGTCAGTTACAAAAGTTCATCTCAATACTTTGTTATACGCTTTGTTGGCAATGACAGAGATCAAATGTTTTCTGTAAGTCTTCACAAGGTTTTCACACACTGTTGCTGGTATTTTGGCCCATTCCTCCATGCAGATCTCCTCTAGAGCAGTGATGTTCTGGGGCTGTCGCTGGGCAACACGGACTTTCAACTCCCTCCAAAGATGTTCTATGGGGTTGAGATCTGGAGACTGGCTAGGCCACTCTAGGACCTTGAAATGCTTCTTACAAAGCCACTCCTTCGTTACCCAGGCGGTGTTTTTGGGATCATTGTCATGCTGAAAGACCCAGCCACGTTTCATCTTCAATGCCCTTGCTGATGGAAGGAGGTTTTCACTCAAAATTTGACGATACATGGCCCCATTCATTCTTTCCTTCACACGGATCAGTCGTCCTGGTCCCTTAGCAGAAAAACAGTCCCAAAGCATGATGTTTCCACCCCCATGCTTCACTGTAGGTATGGTGTTCTTTGGATGCAACTCAGCATTCTCTCTCCTCCAAACACGACGAGTAGAGTTTTTACCAAAAAGTTCTATTTTGGTTTCATCTGACCATATGATATTCTCCCAGTCATCGTCTGGATCATCCAAATGCTCTCTAGCAAACTTGAGACGGGCCTTGACATGTACTGGCTTAAGCAGGGGGACACGTCTGGCACTGCAGGATTTGAGTCCCTGGCGGCGTAGTGTGTTACTGATGGTAGCCTTTGTTACTTTGGTCCCAGCTGTCTGCAGGTCATTCACTAGGTCCCCCCGTGTGGTTCTGGGATTTTTACTCACCGTTCTTGTGATCATTTTGACCCCACGGGGTGAGATCTTGCGTGGAGCCCCAGATCGAGGACGATTATCAGTGGTCTTGTATGTTTTCCATTTTCTAATAATTGATCCCACAGTTGATTTCTTCATACCAAGCTGTTTACCTATTGCAGATTCAGACTTCCCAGCCTGGTGCTGGTCTATAATTTTGTTTCGGGTGTCCTTTGACAGCTCTCTAGTTTTGGCCATGGTGGAGTTTAGAGTGTGACTGTTTGAGGTTGTGGACAGGTGTCTTTTATACTGATAACGGGTTCAAACAGGTGCCATTAATGAAGGTAACGAGTGGAGGACAGAGGAGCCTCTTACAGAAGAAGTTACAGGTCTGTGAGGGCCAGAAATCTTGCTTGTTTGGAACTGACCAAATACTTATTTTCCACCATATTTTGCAAATAAATTCTTTAAAAATCAGACAATGTGATTTTCTGGATTTTTTTTCTCATTTTGTCTCTCATAGTTGAGGTATATCTATGATGAAAATTACCGGCCTCTCTCATCTTTTTAAGTGGGAGAAATTGCACTATTGGTGGCTGACTAAATACTTTTTTGCCCCACTGTATGCATATGAACAGCAAAATTTAACATAGGTTCAATAAAGCATGCATACTTTATTAAACTCTTGCCTTTTCTAAACAATCATGAAGCTCTAAAAAGAGACAAACTACAACATGGGAAGTAAGTGGCTAAACCTTTCAAGAAAAGGTTCCATCCACAAAAGCAAGGTGAGACTTATTTGAATTTCAAGGTTGGGGTGTTTTAAAGACTACAGAACTGGTAGAGCATAATAGGCGTTGGAAATAGAGGTCATAACAACCATCATTTAGCACATCTTAGCACTCTCTGTGCTTGAGGCAGGAAAGTAAAAGCTGAAAAACAACCATTTCTGTTTAATAAATTGCACTTTTGACCTGTGCACTAATGAATGTATTCAACAGGGGAACTCTGTCTCATCGCTGAAACCACTTGATTACACTTTTCTGTAGTCCAGTCACTGGTCTGCATATGATTAATATAGGAAAAGCGTTACATTAGTAATGCTCTTAAATACCACATAAGCTATGCAGACAACTTTCACAAGCAAACACCTAACAAGCTGTATAATCCCATTTAAAGCAGGCTGTATTAAAGGAGCATAGTCAAGTTTTTTGACTATACGAAAAACACCAAAAATCATTTGATCTTAATTAAATAAGGTTATATACATTGTCCTTAAAATGTATTGATCATATTTTTTAGCCTAAATACGATTGAAGCTTCTGGCACAATGAGCAGACATAAACATACCTCTGCGCCATCTGCTTGTAGCACAGCGGAACTACCAAAGAGCCAGATGGCAACAACTTGACCCATCTACTCAACAGAGCCACTCAGCCTGACCATCCCACAATGCCTCATGGCAATGCGTGATTAAAGACTAACCAATGTGAATTAACTGAACCAAATTACAAAATTCAGCTTGTTGTGAATTCTCCCCAGAGCCTCCTGTCAGAAAGTCAAGGAAACATGTAATTGCTGTTCCTATCAAATTCAAATGGACACAGCATGAAGATTAACGTTTCAATTAAGTACATTTTTAAAAGTGATTTTCATCAGAATGATTGCAAATTTAATGAATTAGAACTACTCAATGTTGAGTAGTATTCTGGATTTTACCATTACTCCCCCTTTTCATTTCAGCCAATCATTCGCTGTCGTTTGCATTTTACAGTAGAGACTAATTGTATTGGTAGCCTGGTTAATAAGGATGTAAATTAATGCCTCATGACACTTCATTGACATCTGAATCCCTCTGCAGTTTTATTCCCTATCTATCGAGCACCAACCTTTGCTCTATATTCAAATGGCAATCAAGTATGTTTTTGTGTATTTTCACACCCGATCTTGGACTTTTCCTTATTGCTTTCACTATTTTTCTGGGATGTGCTCACTTTCTTAGCCCTGTTTCCTCCTTGTTTACCCCCACACACAAATTCAAATCTTCAATCAGCCAGTGTTGATCTTGTAAACATACAGATATGATCTTTTTACTAACAAACTGAGCAAAAGTGAAGTATAAAACACAAAACTAACATAATATGACAGCTGTGTGCATTAATCTTTAATGAAAACCTTGTATACAACCAAAGTGAACAACTGGTTTATATGTTTGAAGAAAATTCAAATTCAAAACATATATAGGATAGGATAGTTCAGGATTATTAAAATTAGGTTATCATCATCCCCTGATGTAGATAATTCTTCTGGATTTAATTTAAATCCAAACGTAATTTTAATCTGACATGCCAACAAGCCTTTATCAAAGTATTGCAGATTTTTTGAATGTGACAGCCTTGTAAAAATAACACTTGCTCATCTGATCTATAAAGCCTTTCTATGTATTAAAAAAAGATTTAAAATTGTTTTCACCTGGATCTTTATATAGTGAAATGCTGAATTGCATGTCCAAACTATTTTTTTGTGTGTGTGTCTTCATGAATGTAATGACCTAACTACACAAATTTATTGGGGGAGGATATTATGTCATTACGTACAACCCATGTCAATTTATGACATCTGAAATTCCAAAGAAGCTGAACACAGAACAATCAATCAAACATTATAGTGTAAATGTGTTGAAAACATAATTTCAACAAAGATAAGATATTGCATTCATAATAGTTTTGTTTTTGTCTTCTTCCTTTTCTTCTCGTTTAATGGGGGTGGCAAACAAAGCTTTAGTTTCACTACTGCCACCAACTAGTTTTTCTGTACTGACGCTTGAAGGAGGCAGTCGCATTTTTCCTGCTGCTCCTGCACCTCCCTGCCCTACCCAAACTCAAAAAAAGATCTGGAATTGATCAAATTTAGTCAACTGAAAGATAGAGAAAATTGGACCCGTCCTGTCTCACCGGGACATTCTTCGTGGGATACACCATGGACTCCTGGAAGGCTTGGAGGATGGTGTGTTTCACAATGTTGTCAGTGGAGGATACCGAAGATGTATGGATTTTTGGCTCTATGATACTCGGATTTCTCCTGTTTGGATTTGGAGGATATCTGATGTATCTACAATTACAGAGGATGTTGGAGGCAATTTGGGCATTGATCAGGCTGCCGGCAGCGGTTGACGCCCTCACAAAGGCTGTGAAGGAGCAAGATCGGGAGATGAGCCGCATTCTGGGTGCGATCGAATGCAGGCTGTATGCTGTCAAGGATAAAGTGTGATTTATGCTTTTTTTTCCCCTCTCTTCCCCAATGTGGCTCCTATCTTTCCACAGAGATAAAGACAGCGCTATAGGTAACTGCCTGGGATCTGGGAAACCAGGTAACCCTTTTAACCGGTAGGAACCAGTGGGAACCTGGCAAGCCATAAGAATGCGCCAAAGGCAGCATTCTGCGGCACACATGGCCTCAGTAAATCCACTCCCCCTCTCAGCCCCCCCACCCCAATGTATGCAATGCTGATAGCTCGATTGCAATGTAAATTGTAGTTGAAAATAAAGATTGTTTGATCTATTGATTGGTTAGGAGTAAAATAGCATAATTTGGGTTGCAGATTTGAACTATTAATTAGTTAGTTGTACTCTGAGTACTTTATGATTTTTTACTCATCATCATTTATTTTCATCTTGTAAAATTTATTAAACTTAAAAGTAGTGTATAAAGCTAATATTATTTACATTTATTGTTTAATTTTGTTTTGCAGGTTTACATAATTTTAGTTTCAGGTGTAAATCAGATTTTGTCCTCCTATTGACCACTACATTCAGTAATTAATTGATCAGCTCATTAGTGCTAGTAATGCTATTTTTAGCTTCAGATTTTGTGTGGTAACAATGTTAAAAAAAACATCAGCATGGAAACCACATCTGTCAAAGAAAATGAGCATAGTTTCTCACTAAACTCTATAACCCCCTTTTACTTCCTCTAGTGGCTTGCATGGGCCTGATGTTGAGTGTTTAAATACAGACACTTCAATCTCTTTATGTAAACTAAGTTTGCATAAAGAGATGCATCATAAGAAAGGGACATTCATTTGGTTCAAAGGTTAAGTACTGTATCCTTTTAAGTTATCATCTAAAACTTAAAAAAAAAATATATATATATATATATATTATTTTTTTTTTTTACCTGCTCATTTCTAAAAATGAACTGCTGTGGCTTGGTCTAAAACAAGACATGAGACATGAACACTTTTAGAAGGTGCTGAACTAAAGCAATGAACCAAGCAGGTTATCTGCTTTATAAAATTCACATCCTATTTATAATTATCTGAGCTATCTCTTTAAGTTTAAAAACAAACATGTTTCCCACTTGTCCTCACTTCTATAGAATCGTCCTTACTTTGATGCCAAAAGAGAAAAACATCTAAACACATACAGGTTGAACTTGAACAAAAAAATAACTGTTAAGTTATAATTATCCGAGCAGCTTTCCAAGCTTCTCTACTATCTAAACTCCCAAAACTTTTAAAATTGCTTCATGATCTAAGATAAGGAGGGTTCAAGTGCCTACAGCTTCACTCCTATGGACTTTCTTTCAGACAGCAAATTGAAGATGTTCTTTTGTGACTCATGTAAATCTATAAAGGACAAACAGGCCTTATAAATATCAAGAAACAATCCTCCCATAAATCCATAAGGCGCATTATTTTTAACAAATAAGAAACAAGATTGCTCGTTTTGCATGCTGACCTAGAGTGCTTTTTGTAACATCAGCTCAGTACTTGTTTTCTTTATCTGCTGCTTCCATATCCAGAGCTTCTCCTTCTCTTTGGTTTTAACACATGTTTAATATTGGTTTAAATCTTTCTGGTATTTGCTGCTAAAGTTGCAGAAAGGCTCTGTCCATTAGTTTTATAAAGGGAAGCGTGTACCAGTTGTCTTTGCCTCCCAGTCTTTGTCCATTATGCAAACTTTCCTTTCATGTTCAGCCACTGATTTAGTGTTGATCTTACACTGTTTAACAAATATAAGAATATCTGGCAGCTATAAAACACTACATGTTATAGTGAGGTGAACAGGGATAAGATTTGTGCTTTCAAATAAAACCTACTTATTGATTGACTCCATTGCACAGCGATAAGGTGCAAGTTTTATTCTGCTGGCAGCAAATCCATCATATTTCCTCGCTAAAACTGCCAGCAAAGTGAGGTTTAACGAGTCACGATGTGTTCGTTTCTCATTCTCCATCCAGCAAATATCGAGCCAGACAGAGGTTGATGTGCGTGGGCCAAAAGACCAACGCTTAAGCACTGACGAGAGCAGTCGAGACAGAGAAAGTAGAGCGGTGGAGAGGTGGAGGGGGGCTTCCAAGAGTGGCTACTGAGGCATCTGTTGGGACTTTGAAACAGACTCTGTCTAATTAAATTTTAGCTTAAAAAAGAGAGATAAATGAAATGGGACACCTATTTGAATTCACAGTCAGAGGTGTGATGTTCATTATTAGAAAATGCCTGTTTTATGTCGTGTTTAAATCATTTGTTTCTCCCTGGTTTTATTGCTTTTGATAGAGTGCATTGTTCTGATCAAAATCATAGTGGGCATTGATAAGGAAAAACCCTCCTGTTTTCCCATCTGTTCCATCTTTTCTCACAGAAACCCCTCCATGTGCCCACCCACGCATGTAGAATCCTTTGCTGCATAATGACTTCATCTCCGTCTTTGTGCTAGACTCTCTTTTTACCACAAGCAAAAACTGTCTGGTATGAATGAAACTAATGTCCTCTCCTGGCAGGGCAAAGTCACCAACATAGAAGATTTGCCAAGCAAAACCAAAAGGTCCTTCTCTACTGCCGTAGTCCCTTTTAGCTCAGAAATGTCATTTTTTTATATATTGTAGGTGATTCTGATACTAGAATCGTTTTGGAAATTATTGTTGAGAAAATTAGTTAAAATGTAATGGTCTGTAAGGAGAGTAATCTAATAAGAATCAAGATAGTTTTCCCTTAATTATTATAATATAGTCTTAAAAGTTTATGCTATATAAAAATATATATATATAAAGTCTTCCATTATACTATTTTACAGTCTAGACTTCAGTTCACATATTTATTTAGCAGTTTGTTCCAAAATATGAGGTTGTCTGATCACCACCCTCTGCTTCTAGCTGTCAGTAACCTTCATGTAATAGTCCAAGATATTTAAAACCTCTGATCATAAGACACACTGTACCAGCTCTTTGGACCAATTTACATCATATATTACCATATCATCTACAAAGTTTTCTTATTATTAGATTTAATTCATTTTATGCGGCGGCTAAAACAATATGGTACTGTAGCGTTTTACATGTGAATAAACATTACCTTTCAAAAGTATTCATTCATTTATAAATTCATTTTCCTGCAAGTTAACAGCTTTGAATATAAGTAAAGCCTGGGAAGTGCATAAAAAAACAGCAACTAAGCATTTAAGAGAATTCACTTCTGTCATAAAAGGAAAAGAATCCAAACAATTTCATATAAATTGAAAATTTACTTGGTTCTGTCTGTCATGTTGGGTTCAAGGCGTCTAACCCACATGCAAAAAACACTCTTGAAACAGAGAAAAGGTTAAAATGATTTATTTAATTCGATTTCAATTCAATTCAGTTTATTTATATAGCGCCAAATTCACAACACATGTCATCTCAAGGCACTTTACAGTTCAACCAGATCATACAGTCAAATTGATACAAAGTTTTCTATCTAAGGAAAACCAGTTGATTGCATTGACTCATTGACTCAAATACAATCCCTCACACTAAGCATGATTGTAGCGACAGTGGAGAGGAAAAACTCCCTTTTAACAGGAAGAAACCTCCAGCAGAACAATTTACAATTTTTACAAGTTAAATGGTCACAGGAACTGGGTTCTTCTGACTGGTCACGGGAGGGAAGCCACTGAGGAGGACAGAGCAGTTAGTGTAGATCCAGGAAACGTGCAGATTTCAGACGACGGGGATTAATACCTGCTCAGAGAGGATACTGATCAGCAGGGGGGGGAACCTTGAGTCCAGAGGCTAGTCGGCAGGCAGAGGGCTGAGGGCTGAGGCAGGCAGATTCCGGACCGAGATACTTTCTCCAGGATTCCAGGTTTTCAGAAAAATCAGGATCTGTGAGGCAGAGAGAAACTAGATCAGACAGGTTCTCAAAATCAGGGTTACAGATCAGGCAGGCTGGCTCAGGTTTTGCTAATCATTACTGGTAAACACTCTGGCAGGGAAGTGTCAGCCTCCTCCTCCTTAAATAGGTCTTCTTGATGAGGAGACAGGAAACAGGTGTGTGGAAGTGAGCTCATGCCCTCAGGAGGAAGATCTCAGGCGCCCTCTGGTGGAGAAAGTGAACAAGCCTCCAGATCCGAACACTGTCATGTTTGTTAATATTACATTACAGTCTTACCTTTTTTGAGCAGAGTGTTGCAACCATGGATGTAGTTAGTAGTTATCATTATTACCTTTTATGATGTCCTCTCAGTTTATTTTGCCTTTTCAAGTTTTAATTTTGTTTTCAATAAAAAAAAAAGCTGTGTCGTTTTCTTTATATGCTTCACTAATGTATTTTGAGTATTGAGATCCTTTCAGATGCCTAAACTCCCAGAACACCTCTGATTTTCATCTGTTATTTTACTGTCCTCCATCTATCCTGCTTTGTTGAATTTAGCTGATTATGAGCAGAAAGCTTATCACTGTAGGCTCAGAAATCATCCAGCTGGCCTTTTCTTGTCTGATCTTCAGTGGAATCTGGTGAATCATTGATTTGCCAAAAAAAGTTAAACTTCTCAGTGCCTTAAAGGAAACTGACTCCCTCATCTAAAGTATGCTGTCACTGAAATGAAGTAATAATTAATCTTATTCAGTAGAAGTGCAACCTAACTATCAGTTTATGATTTGCATATTCTGATTAGTGCCATGTTTCTATTTTCCTAAATTGTCTTTTTACAGATTAAGCATTTTCAATGAAGTTGTTGATAATAAAACTATTAAAAACAAGTAAGGTGGGATGACCCTTATGTCAGTGATATAAACAATTACACATATCCATACGTTGCTGTATAAAGTTGTGCTCAGTTTTGACTCTGGTAAAGAATATATCACCAATGAAAGAGGTAGGAGGAAATGTGTCATTAGAGATCAGACTGACCAGCTAGCTGCTGATGATGCATGGCCTATTATTCCAGGATAATTATCATGCAACTCTGCACAGAACTAAAACAGGAGTAATGGCAGTCAATGGCCATTCAAGTTCTCACCAGGATTCCTTGAAGTCAAATGAAAGCAGAGGAAGCTGGCTGACGGATTGACGTATTTCACAACAATCTAGGGACCCTGCCAGCCCTATAAAATATATACTTTACATACAATTCATCTAGATTTAGGCTTAATAGGCAACAAAGAAAAACCTGGTTCTTTGGATCCCATCTCCCTGCAGTTCCCAGTTTCCCCTTAATCTGCCAAGAAAAAATATAATCTAAAACTAGAATGTCCTTAAAAAGAATTGCTAAAATATTGTTTTTATCTGATTTAATGTAATGGTATTATTTTCTACATTATTGCTTATACTAGAGGAATTTGTGCCAAATAACATTCTACCTTTAGCCTCCTCCTCCAGACCTTACATTTGCATTCAACAATTACTGAATCTCCTGTTTTGCTCCTGCTGAATGGATTCTCGGACCCCTAGAGAGCCTTTGCAGTATTTGTTCTACTTTGCATATAAATTTGTAGACAGGGACTTGGTAGTCCAGGTGGGACCTGCAGCTGCATTGAATTCTACTAGAATGACGTTGTATAAAGGAAAGTGTGCAGAACCCTTTGGACTGTTACATAGATTTGATTTTTTTGTATGCGACACAGTTTTGGGTTTCTCCCATTCAACTACATTTAACATGAAAGCTGTGCATTCTTTTCTGGAAAACTGCCCTGGTCTTCCGTGTCATCTCATAGTTTTACTCAAGGCAATCAATGTATGCATGTCTGATTAAAACCTTTCCTGAAAACTTAAGCATTTGTAAAAGCTAAATTATTGCTTGGAAAATCATGTTTATTTCAGATAAACTGTTGGTGTATTAACAAGCAATGGCATTAGTGAGTGAGTACCAAATACAATATTTTATAAAAAAAAAAATAAAAAAAACTTTTCATTTTTTACCCAGAAATGCACTTGAGGAATAGTTAAACTAAAAGTAATAAATAAAAAGCTGCTCAAATTAGTTGATTGATGTGGATTACATGTATCATAATTCTGATTAAAATAATTGTGAAGATTGCCCATTAATCACATTCCAGTATGATAATTTATATTTTAATCTTCAAAGATTGATTTTTGAAATATTTCCTATGAAGATTTATCCACTCCTTTTTTCACAGACCATTGCCTCTGTCCCTAACTTTCTTATCAACTGTTCTAGAATATCATTTTCATCTACTGTGAGCTTCATTTCTGACCCCCCGCCTCCACACAGCTCCCCTCTGCTTAATTTGTCTCTCACAACTTATAATAATCCTCTCTCTGTCTCCCTGCCCACCTGCGTCTACTCTTTTAACTGGATTCCAGATAAGAAAACACACTTCCATGAACAAACAGAAAATATTTCCTTTAAGGTTGGTGAAAGGGTTGGGTTATGTATCTGCAGGGCACCAAAGCACTACCGGTTTCCCTGGCAACAAACACTTCAATGCTGCAGCTTAACCTGCAAGATAATTGGATGGAAGGAATGGGTGGATCTGCTGTAGCTTGGATGATGAAGGAAAATTTTCACATTACAGGTGGTCGCACCAAGCACTCAAACCCACACACTGTCTTATCCAGGATGAAACTTGGATTTTACTGACAGTCTGCTAATTAATGTCTTGACCTCTGTTTTATTTTATGTCACTTAAGTATAAAAAAAATTATCCCTCAAGTGAAGTTCAGAAGCTCTTTAAATTTTAGTGGAGAAGTATCCTAAACCATATTTTAAAACTTGTTTTTGGAGAATTAAAGGTTTAAATCAAATAGAAATATCGAAATCTGATGAACAATCCTAATCAAAATGCATTAAGAACTCATTCTGTTCAGTTATAACTCAATGAAAGAATAAATTTAAGATAACTAGATAATAGTAGCCCAATGCCAACAATAGCAGTGCGGATAGAGATAGAGGTGCCTAGAAGCCGATGGAAATGATAATCAGGTGCTCAGTTATTGTCTCTTAATTAGCAATAAAATGTCCCTAGTTGAGAGGGCTGGATGACCGGAAATAATGGAATTAGATTTTTCTTTCTTACAAACCAGAAATAGCTTATAAGTCATCAGCACTTCTGAGGTAAATGGTCCATTTTATCCCTAGATTAGCACAGTAAAAGGGTTTCTAATAGATTAGGACATATCATGCATAAGTGGAATGGGTTCTATCAAGATGTATTATACCTTTCCTTTGGAAAAAAAAAAGGTATTTTTTTTTTATATTTGTATATTTTAGTTGGCTGGGTATCAAATTAACAATCCTAATGAATATATTTTTTTAATAACTCAAGTTTTTTTTTGTATTGGTGCATTAAATAAATCTTAGTAATATTTTTATACATTTGCACTGTAATAAGTTAGTTTTTCTTTTCTGATAAGTTTTCCAAAGCTTAAAAAATTATATATGCAACCACAAAACCACCCTTTTTTTTCTTTCCTATCATGCTTGCATATCTGCCATGTGGGACCAAGTATCAGCTAATAGCTAATACGTTTTAGTCCTAAGCAATATGTGCAAGAGGTGTGGGAGATTTCCCCATAGAGTGAGCTTTGTCCCCTTGATAAAACATTTTCTGCAATACGACAAGAACAATCAACTGATACCACTTTCTCCATCCTCAAGCAAACTGAAGTTGCTGCTATTTTCACCAAACTTATGAAATCAGTATCAGACTTATTCTACCCATTTTAGTTCATAGTGATTACAAGATTTTGGTTATCTTCCAAGGTAGACTGAGGTAATTAGATATAATATTGGATGGGTTGACGTCTGTTTCCTATTTTATGTGTAATTCACAGGATGGTATTAAGGTGCTAAATACTTACACATTGGCATAATATCCCAATCTCTTACTCAAGTAAGACCAGAGCTTATTCAACAAAGATTCAAGTTCAAGTTAAAAGGAGAAATCACATAATTTCTCAAAAAGCACAAAAAAAAAGAATTAGTTTTAAAATACAAAAGTATCAACATTTTTTTAATATCATATAAAGTTTAAAGACTAAAATAATACAAAAAGAATAGCAATAAATTATATGATTACAAAATAACAAAAACAGAGGAAAGCCTTTTTGAAAATTTTCAAATTTTAACACTTAACCATGTAAAACTTTAAATTATATTAAGTATTTTACATTTAAGAACATCCAATAACAATGTGTAATGTTTACTGTATCTGTGAACTCCAATTTCCACAGCAGATAGAAAGTAGTACTTAAATGTCAAAGCTTGTGTAGTAACAAGCATACAACAAGCATAGATTTAACTGTATGTATCTGTTTCATTTTTGATTGAAGAAGCTTTTTCTCCAGTTTGTGAGGTCAGTCTTAATTGGTAGAGTAGAGTAGAGTAGTAGTAGTGGGTGAAGATTAGAGGTGTTTTTCTTCCTTTTTTGTTATTATTTCTTTTTATGTCTCAAAAACAAATCAAAGCTTTCTGTGATGTCATCACTGTCCTTCAGCAAGTTCCAAAGAAAAGTAAGAGCCTTCACAAATGTGGTCACTTCCATGCTTTTAGATCTTATTTTGCTATTTTGGCTGCTTACAACCCGTTCCTGTGCAACAGATCGTGTTATTGTGTTTTAGTTACATTATATCCTTTATCTTGAGATATTATCTTCTGCCATTCTAGAAAATATGGGGATCATTTCTAAATGTTGCCTGAGTTGTTTTTGAAAGAGTTGCTCTTGAGATGTTCTTACTTAAACTTTATTTATTGACAAGTTCTGGGGCTAAATATGTCATGATGGGATTAAGATTTGTCTAACCCACATGCAGAGAACACTCAGGAGACAGAGAAAAAATTCAGAGGTTTATTCACAGAGTTTTTCAAATGTGCACTGGAACTGGGTTGGTCCGACTGGTCACGGGGGGATCACCACTATGGAGAACAGAGAGGTTAGAGGATTTCCAGGGATCCAGTAGTTAGTCGGGTGATTGAGTAAATACCTGCTCTGGGGCTGAACAGATCAGCATGAGGGGGGTTCCCCTGAGGGTCCAGAGGTTTGTCGGCAGGCAGAGGGCTGAGGGCTAAGGCAGAGACTGACCGAATGCAGGCAGGCAGATTCTAGACTGAGTAACTTTTCCGGTTTCAGGTTTTCAGACATGTCAGGTTCTGTGGGCAGAGAGAGAGAATTGGATCAGGCAGGTTCACGCAAAAACACAGAGATACAGTATGATCAGGCAGGTTGGCTCAGGTCTACCTGTACCATTACTGGCTAACACTCTGGCACTGGAGTGTCAGTCTCCGCCTCCTTAAGAAGGAGTCTCCTGATGAGCAGATTGAAGACAGGTGTAGCAGTCAGCTCATGCTCCGAGGAGATCTTGTGCGCCCTCTGGTGGAGAAAGTGGACAAACCTCCAGATCCCAACAAAATAGCTTTAATTTGTTGCAGAATTATTATGGCTGTGAACTTTTATTTATTTATTAAGATTCATCAGGACATGTGCACCTCAAGACTCTAGATAGAGAGAACAGGTGGTTTGATGGTTTGTTAAAAAGAAAAGGCAACTCTGAAGAGGGGGAAAGGATTGTTGTTACACCCAAACATCTTTACTATAACCTTGTGTGGAAAATAATAAAAAAAAAATACATAAGCATTTAAATAATTTTTCAGATAGCCAATACACAACTGACACAAAACAGCAAGCTCTTCCCAGGCAGGGGGAAAATAGGTAAATCACTAATTTGCATCTTACTGGAGATCCGCCTAGGACCTGTGCCTCTATAGCCTTTTTTCCACTAAAAGCTCTGGGATGTAAAGCTCCAAGATTTGTTCGAAAAAGCCAAAATAATTGCCGGGTAACTCTTCAATGTTCTGTTTAAGTTTTTCAGAAAACCCCTGGGACATTTATCTCGATTAGCCAAGGTAAATACTGCACTACACCTTCAGTCCAGCAGAGGGCAGTAATAGGAACTAACAAGTTATTTTAAAGAAAAAAAAGTCCGGTCACATTCAGAAATCAAACTTCTGAAAGTACTTCAAGTATGAAATTATTACATGCTTTCAGAGATGGGAAGTAACGAAGTACAAATACTTGTGTAGATTTTTCTCATATTTTTACTTTACTTTACTACTTATTTTTATGGCAACTTTTTATTTCTACTCCTTACATTTTTACACAAATATCTGTACTTTCTACTCCTTACATTTTAAAAAATTGGCTCGTTACTTTAGTTTTGAATCATTTCAATGGAGTTACCGTTATTATTTTTCACGTTATCAATACCAAATTCCATCTAATTGGATGGGAATCTACGTTGCATTTGACGCACCACCACAAGATGAATCGACAGATTCGGCGGTATTCATTCGCGGCAAATCATTGCAGCTTGGTGGCGGTGGCGTTAGCATAGTAGTATGGACGACGAGATGATCGAAAATGAACACAGCGGAGATCTAGTCCTATTGGCAGACATCCATTTAAAATGTAGGCAACGGCATGAAAAAAGTGGTTTCTACTTTTACTTTTATACTTTATGTAAATTTACAAGCCTGTACTTTGTTACTTTTACTTGAGTAAAGAAGTTTAATCAGTACTTCCACTTTTACCAGAGTATTTTTTAACACAAGTATCTGTACTTTTACTCAAGTACGGAAAGTGAGTACTTTTGCCATCTCTGCATGCTTTTCAATAAATGATAAGTGCTTTTAATAAAGAGTAATTTCATTTGAATGTGCTTTACCAGAGACATCAATGTTTATCAAAGAGCACTACTGCCACCTACCTGATTTTCATGCAATGGTACGGTATCAGCTGTTGAGCAAGTCCCAGTGCTGTAACTGGTGTTTGTCACAATGTGCTATTATCCATTATGGTGACGACCAGTGCATTTTGTGAAGCAGAGAGTAATGGATCGATGACAGGTTTTTTCTCTGGCCAGAAGTTTGATGGCAAATCCTCCCTCTTCAAGTTGGAAAGCCGATGATGAACCCCTGGTGGATAATGAATTGGAAAGGTGAAATAATAATTTTTTTTTTCACTTTTACCAGATGTATTACAACATCCAACTGCCATGCACGCGTGGGCATTGTCACTTTAATTATTGGTCTTGCAAAGTTCAATGGTGAAGTCCTCTCGGAATCTTAAATAATTGTTGTTGATTGCAGGGGTGTCTAGTAGTTCCCATTGATGTTGCTTGTAAAGCGGGGAGAATGCTGCTAAGCTTTCTGCACCATAATGTCACTGCCGGAAGATGTCAGGAGTGAGGTGTTACTATATTTGGGCACAAATGACCAGTAAGTGAGCGACCACAAGTGACCGAAAAATATTGTTTAGATTTTTTTTACCGATTAATGCTAAATTCATTAAATTACCTCAAATGTATTGGTTCTAAGCATAAATAATGACCCATCGGTTATTCCTCGCTGACCGGACGTTCCCTTTAACCTTTGCTCCCAGTGTCGTATAGATTGATTATAATGCTGTATTAACTCCCTTAAAAACAACTTTATAAATGTTCTGGTTGTTGTTGTTTCAAGTGATAAATAGTGATAAATGAACAGCTTTATAGTCATGCAGTTTAGTTATTTCTGTGACTATCAAGTTGTTCTGGGTCCATAGAAGAGAAAAATTTAAATAATTACTTGATATTTGAGTTTTATCAACCTACATCTGGCCAGAGCTGTTGCTTCATAACTGCATGATTTGTTCATAATCGCTAATAAGAATGATTAATACCGTATTTTCTTTAATTCTAACAAAAATAATAACTAGGTTAATCTCATATTAGATATCCACAGCAAAAAGAAAATCTATCTAAAAGAGGGCAGCCCACATACACTGGGAACATGTCCGACTTAATGTCTGCAAGACTCCTATTCTGCTTCTACAGCAATTCGATGGCCCCTAGTGAAGGGCGCTTGACTCTCTACTCCCAATGCATCCACCACAAGAGACAGAGCGGAATGTCTTCTTCAGGTCCACAAAACACATGTGGACTCTCACAAACCCTCAACGACCATGCAGAGGGTGGAAAGCTTGTCCAAACTCCTCCTAGGACTCAGATTCTGCCTCTGCAATGACTAAAGCAGCAGCACACTTGGCTTTACAGCAGCTGGTGCTTCAGGAGTCTGACAAACCAACCAGGCTCAATAGGACTCCTTCAGCTAGACATCGTCCCTTAGTGGCGGTGTTGCCACCAAAACAGTGGCCACAGAGCTAACGGCCACAGCTGTGGGCAGCCGCATCAACGGTTGAATCTAAGAGATGCTCTCCTGGAAGTGGGAGATAAACACATCCCCAACCAGGGGCTCTGTCAGACAATCCCAGCAGACCCTCACAACTCACTTGGGCCTGCTGAGTCTGTCCAGCTTCCTCCTCTTCATGCGCTTCCAAGCAGGAGGGATTCCCCATTAGGCAATACTAGGCAGTTGCCTAGTTGCCTAGGCATACTAGACCTAGTATGCCTAGCATGTATAGTTAATACAACTATTGCTTATTTGTGCACATCAATTATGTTTTTGATTGAAATCCTTTCATTAGAATGCCATAAGAACATTTATAATATTAACTGTGTCTCAATCCCCAGCCTTTAGTGTCCACCACATTGGATCAGGCTATTTGCTGCACTTGTTCATATAGGTCCAAACGGACAGCAGAAAACCATTTGAAAACCAACAGTGCGAAGAGTAGTGTTGCCAACTTTGCACTTTTGTCACTACATTTTGCGATTTTTCCGACCCTTTTAGTACTTTTGTTTCCATAAAAGTGCCTAGGGCCAAATGTAGCGACTTTTTTCTGCTACTGGAGACCTTGGCAACGACATAAAAGCACTGAACTCTGCTCTCAACAGCAAGTAGATTTGTAACCCTGCCTCCTGCTCTCCTCTATCTCGTCTACTGTCATGATTCATGCAGCTATTATTATTTTATTTAAATGAAAAAATGGAGAACAGATAAGCACACCATGGCTTGTCTACAATGAAAAGAAGGACTGTGTTATTTACTTTTGCCTTTTTGGAAACACAGGAAGGAGCAATCAGCTAAGTGAGCTTAGTGATTGGAAAAAAAATCTTTAACTCCTATTGAGACAGCATGAAAAGTCAGCTGAGTACAAAACATAGAGAGGAAAACTACAAGAAAAGAGGGAGACAAAACGTTGAACAAATAATGTATGTCTATTGTATTCAAATTTCTGTGGCTTTATAATAGGTCTGTTTTGTGTTGTGATGTCTTCTCAATTCAGAGGGCCCCATGCCTGTTTTTGCCCAGGGCCCCAAATTTCCTACATCCGCCCCTACTTCCAGCTTATCACCATGTGGTGATAGGTGGAAAACCCTACCTTTTTCTTCACCCTAGTGTTCATGAGATGACAGGAAGATACGAATACAAAATGAATCACTGATCTCTTCCTTATTTGGCTAAGCGCACTGATGGAGATCTCTTTGTTTGAAAATATTAATTATGGACAAGCTATGACTTGCACAGAGGTCCAATAAATAAACACCATCCAGTTTTAGAATTATGAGCCCCTTCCTCCCAATCCCAGCGCTCCAGGTGTCTCTTTCATTTCCCAAATAGTCCCCCAGTAGAATGATGGAGTTCCCAGAAAGGGCACTATACAAAGGTGCTGACCAAGAAGGCCTGGTACTCTGAACCACCATTTGGTATACACACTTAAACAATAGTCCAATCTGAAACAACAGTTTCTTTGCCATATGGGAGTGGGGCTTTTAAAAGACCATAAAAAAAACCCTGATGAGCTTAAAATCAATAGAGCTACAACCAACAGGTTGCCCAGGTGTGAACTTGTTGTGAAATCTTTTTTATCAAATAGGAAGAGACCACCACTCTGTAAGACAGAGAAAGATGGATCTTCATTTTGCAAATTTAGTCAAAGGCTTAAAGCGCTTGAAGGCTCCCGCTCCATGGAAGAAAAAACATTGAAGGACAAGAGAAATCAAATGATCTATAGTCTTACCTGTTCATTTTAGTTTTAGTAGTCTTGTAGAATGCTCTTTGAATTTGAGAATGCAAAAAAAAATTATAATAATTTGTCTGATATTATCAAGAGTTATAACAAAACATGGAAGGTGTTCACATTTACATTCATATAAAAGAGGCATTATTAGGAAATAAATTATACCAAGAATCTTAAGGTAAGCAACTCTCTTAACACAGCCTTTGTTTCTCATTGTGCTTAGTGCCATGTTCAACTTGCATTTTAAATTAAAGAAGTGGTCTTGTCTGACACCATCTTAGGCCATATTTGGTATGCTAAAAGAAAATAGCTCCCTGCTGAGAACACATCTGTTCACAGATCAGTCAGTTGCGCTCTGCATTTTTCACCAGCTCCATCCTGCAAAACTTGGACCTAGGCCGCAATGCTCTGGTATGCAGGTAGCAAGGAAATTAATATTCCTTTCTAGAAATGAAACATTACTCATGTCTCAAATTCCTATCATAAGCTCGTACTAAAGATTTTAATCCAAACACTGTTTTGTATTAGCATCTCCAGATAAGTGAAGCTTAGCACCAATGCTGCATCAGCATAAGGGATAAAAGGGTGAGATATAAATTATTTCCTAAATGTTATTTTTTATTATCTGGTTTTGATAATAGAATTCTTAAAAAGTTTCATGTCTAACCTTTAAAATTTCAGCAGGGATACTTTGATCTCTGTCCTCCTCCAGTTTACACATTCTCTCCTACGCTTGGTCTTGTGTCATGTCTGCAACTCTGAGTGCAGACATCTCTCTCGTTCAAATTCACACTTTTCTTAAGTGCTGTTCTCATAGACTTATCTAATGGCATTTAGCATGGGTCCTTAAAATGATGGAGTTCCACATAAAATTGCTTTTGGTCAGTGCAAAATTATGTTTGCCTCATTTAGCCTAATTAATTCCAATTTACAAGAACACTTGCAATATATTTTATATATTAAGAGTGTTCTTGTTTAACTGGTCTAACATCTTCACTCATCTAAACAAATCTATGATACAGATACTAAAGTTTTACATGAGATAAACATTTATCAAAAGAGTCACAGGGAATTCTGAGATTCTTATTTTAGAGTTTGTATTCATTTTTTCACTATTTAGTAGAATGTATTCAGATACTGCAAGACCTACAGTAGGATAATATTTAATGTATCCCTCCATGGTATTCTAACACTATGATTTCAGTCTAAATCCCTAATAGAACTGGTGTAACTGAGTGAGGTTTACAAAAATCACCCCATCCATCCATCCATCCATCCATCCATCCATCCATCCATCCATCCATCCATCCCAGTTTCTTCATATCACCAGTGTTGGGCACGTTACTTTGAAAAAGTAATTAGTTATAGTTACTAGTAACTTCTCCCAAAAAGTAACTGAGTTACTAACTGAGTTACTCCACAATAAAAGTAACTAGTTACTAGTAAAAGTAACTATTGCGTTACTTTTGCGTTTCTCGCCCCCGTAAACCTCACCACCCAGCCCCCACCTTCTCGCGGTGTGTTTCCAAAGCCAGCTGAATAGAGCGGGCGACAAAGACAAGAACCTGCAGAGAGTTTTGCATTTCTTGTAAATCAACGTAAATGACATCAGGGGGGAACGCGATGTGAAATTTTTTAACAGGGCATTCAGATCTGGTGAGTATATGAAATTAATAACTGGGGATGTCTAATTCTGAAATCCTGTGTGTTTGGGTTGTTATAGATACTGTAACATCTATCTATCTATCTATCTATCTATCTATCTATCTATCTATCTATCTATCTATCTATCTATCTATCTATCTATCTATCTATCTATCTAGATGTATACTCTGTGTGTGACATAAAATATGGATCTCCATCCCTGCCACAAAGGCCATCAAATAATGTTTAAAATAAAAAATACAGTAGGTTGAAAAGTCAGAGTATCCATCCATCCATCCATCCATCCATCCATCCATCCATCCATCCATCCAGATTTCTCCCTTTCTTCATATAGGCTATCGTTTGATCGTTTACGCTCTCCATAGTTCTCCTGTGGCGCGAGCACAGGGCGACTGGTGCTCGCCTTTAGCGAGCATGCACGTTTCCTGTCGCTTGCGCGGTGACTCTTGCCGCCTGCGCTGTGCGGAGATGCAGAGGGAACCGTTATGTGGTGGGGAAACGCAGATCGACGTAACACCGGTATTTCCATGTGGAAAACGCTGTTTTGCTGCTGGAGTCATCCTCACTCTCCATCTCTCTGTGTGTGATGTACGTTAACTCCCGCCAGCGGAAACACCCACCTACCCAACTGACAGACGGAATCTCACTATACATCAGCCATTCTCATCCTCCCCTCTCTCATGACAAGGCGCGCACCTCTGGATGACCTAAAAAATAATCTTTAATATCTCTTAAACAAAAGTAGCACAAACAATATTTTTTTCTGCACAAATCTGCACTAACGTTGCACTAACCATTCAGTCTATTTGCAGAGTTTTTTGACGTGGGTGGGGTGTCAGCCTCACGCAGCTGCGCACGAGTCCTATCATGAAAAAAGGTTCATTGTGCGACCTGAGTAAAGCGCAGTAACGGGGTGTCTGCAATGGTAACTGCGTTATAGTTACAGTCAAAGTAATTAGATTACTCGTTACTAAAACAAGGTAACGGCGTTAGTAACGCTGTTACTTTAAACGCCGTTAGTCCCATCACTGCATATCTCAGACTATATATTCAAAAATGTTCTGGATATTTATCGTTTATAGATTGTATCAGATTGTTCTTCTGAACAATAACACACTCATTACCTGAACTTTTCTTTATCTTGCTTGTCGAGCGTAAATACATTTTATTCCAGAGACATAAACATGTACAGCAGAGTTATTATTATTTTAAATTCAAGTCCAGCTGTCAAGATCTTGGCTCTGATGTCTGGTATGATTACTCATTTTACTCCCCTGCTTATTTCAGCCCAGTTCTCATTACCGCTCATCTGATCCACCTGCTTCAGTGTCTATATAACCAGCCTTCAGACCAGTCATCAGTGCCAGATTATTCAAATCTTTGGTGAGAATTCTCTAGCGAACCTCTAGCGTTTCTGATTGCCTGATCCTCACTCGTTCTGCCTCTGGACCTTTGAGCTTGCCTTTCCCCATTCTGATCTGTTTGCCTGATATGTCAGTCTGAACTTGAAGACCAGGTTAGTGACTCGCAGATTCATTATCATCCTCCGCCAGATAGACATGGTCACTAACCAGCTGTCTCCTCCCGCAGAGGTTCTGGCAGTTTCTAAATAAATGTTTTCAGATATCCAACTGTCTGTCTGTCTGCCAGCTATGATTATTATTTTGTTTGTGTGTGTATATGAAGGTATGGCATCTGAAACAAGGCAAAATGATGCTCACTTCTAGCAATCCTAGTGCTTCAAAAATATAGTTAAAGTGTTTATAGCAACTGCAGCACTTAAACTCTGAAGTGCCAGTATACTCTGGCCATTTTATTGAAAAATTATTGTTTTGTTTTTAAACAATATCTTCACTCATCTAATACTAAACAGGGGCGTATATATATGCTGGTTTTTGCTGAAATCCATTTCGGCAAACTTTGGATCTAAGATTCAACTTAAATCGACTTTAGATATTAACTTGGAAATTTTTATTTTACCATTAATCAGTGGCCTTATACCTTTCATTATCTTTCTATATCTATTGAATATTTCCAGCTACATCTCTTCAGCCCTCCAGCCTGATTGAATAATAGCTGCATACACAGTCAAACCCTATGAATTCAACAATTACTGTGTAAAGTGCAGATATGACACTATGAAAGCAGGGCTCTGGCATTATTAGATTTCTGAAAAAAAAAAAAAAAAAGTAATTCCCATAAAAGAATTTGCAATAATAGTGAAGCTTCATCTGTGCACATCGACATCAGCAGGCTGTGGCATTGAAAGGTCAGTAACATTGCTCCTTCATTAAAACCACTTCCAATTATCATGTGGATGAGTTTGTGATTGGCCACTTTTGGAAGAATGGCAGAGCAGGAGACGGAGCGTCTAATACAGGTTATTGGAAATGAGTCTGTGGTAACATGGATGCCTTTATGTCTTACTGCCATATGTGTGTGATTTATTGCTGCTTAAATATCAAAAGTACATCCTCCGGAGTCTGGAAAGGTCTCTTCCATAAACAGACAAAGAGGACAAATTGAATATACTGACATTTAAGCTATGATTTTAATGTTTTTGAAATATTCACATCATGAGCTGTATTTGGTTTTGTCACAGACATGTTCAAATACTTCTGTTGTTGAGGATATTATCAAAATACATATGTATTTTCATCTTTTTTGCTTTCAAAAAAGAAAAATTGAAGATGGCCTCTGAATAAACAGAGGATTGAGATCACAAAGTATGGATTGATTGGAACTGCATTCAAGAAAGATTCGCTGTGATGAGCATGGGTAGGAGAACTGAAAGTTGATGTTTGATTTTTGATTTTTGAACTAATGAAGAAAAGGATATGAAGGTACAAAGAAATGTTGAACTCATATTTTAAATATACCCAATCTAACAATGACTTTCTCTTTCCATTCTGCATTTGTAATCAACTGCACACCCCAAGTAAACAAAGGCCTTGGCCTCATCCTCCCACAGTTGTTTTATTTTCAGACTTTTGACTGCCCTGAAATCAGAGGGAACTTTTTCATATTAAAAAAAATATATATTTAAATAATGGTGAGAACATTTGTAAAGATTTTCCTAAAACTTTAGTGCAGGGGTAAACAATTAAAAATTGTGATCTGAATAAAGAAAATCATCAACCAGTAAAGGTCTGGAGACATTTTTAATTATAATCTGTTTAAGCAGAATTTAACACTGAAATAAAATCAGTTTTTATGCATCCATGTTGTACATTGAATTTTTTAATAAAAAGGAATAAAAATTAAAAAAAAACTAGAAAAGTTTTCCATTTTAAAATCTTAAGAGTTTTTCTAAGAGTGGCTCGCACCAGTGACCCAGACTGACACCGCTCATTGGCTAATTTGTTTCACGTGTAGCCTGGTCCAGAGGGCTCAACCATATTAACAGGAGAAGCAGCGCAAGTAAAGTTAGATACTGTTGTTGTTGCACAAGATGCGGTCATTTATAAATGTTTATGAATATTGTTGGGTCCGGATTAGTCGGCAGGTGGGTCCGGATCCGGACCGCGGTTCCCGTGACCTCTGCTCTAGTGACTTATTTCAATGTAAGACCCAAATTAAAGATTAATATTAGAGTGAAGACATTTTAAAATATCATAATAAATTATTGTACAAAATAGGACACAAACTACATGATATTCAAAAATCTGTTTGTCATTTCTTTCTTTTATCTGTGCTTCCTACAGTCTGTGAGCTTTAGTATGTTGGGCAATGTCTTTGTTGTCTAGTGAAGGTGTCTCTATGCATGTCTGAAATCAAAACTATATTTTTAAAAGTGTGAACCAAAGAAACACAAGGCAAAAGACAATTCAGCCAAAAGTAGACCAATAATAATGACATTACTACTGTAATGCAGGGCACTGGCATCATTGCCTCTCAAGATAAAAGCAGTGATAACTTGGAGACTTAGCATACCATCAATTAGTGTTGTATCATTATTCTATGTACAACTAACTAAACTCAAATACTCAGACATTTTCTCTCCATATTCAACCACCCTAGGCTATTGGTTGTTGATGCATGGCCAGTCTGAGCTGAGACTCTGTACACCTTTGCTTTCAGTACACCTGGCTAAAGTCCTCTTCCTTGTTGATAAAATGGACAAGGTGCTGCTGTTCGCCTCGCCTAAAATCTCAGATTTGTTTTAAAGCAAAACTAACTAGATAAATACACCCTAGTTTGCACTGTAAAAATGGCCTGTCTGGACAACTCAATTAAGAGGGTTCTCAGTTCTTAATCAACTGACCTAAACTGATTTGAAACATTTCTTGTGAAGACCTGTGTGCAGGCCTAGACCATTCACTTATAACAACAATGAACTATGGTTTACTTCACTCCTGAAAAAGCTGCAAAGGAACAGGGCAAAAGACTGCAACACATTCCATCTGAAATTGAAATTCCGAATTTCTTACAAAATTTTTGACGGTAACTCCCCAAAACATTGGGATCTCAAGAATTCTGCCACCTTGATCTGAGTCCTGACAGATGACCTGACCCTGCAGGTTCGAAACTGTAGCCAATGGCAGCTTGTAGTAAAAACTGTATGCGAAAAAACTGAATTTCTAGTTCTGGTCACTATTCTTATTCTAAAAGTAGTCAGGACTACCTTCCCAAAAGATCCACTGTCCTGATCTTGGGACCAGTGACTTTTTTAATTTCTCATTTCATTCACCTGTCTAACTCTGTCCGGTTTCTCAACACTGCTCATCTGATCAACCTGCTCCTGCCTCTATTTAAGGCGCTTGCATACAGTCATCAAGGCCAGATTATCTTGTTCTCTTGGTTCCTTGGTGCTTCTGATTACCTGACCTTGATCTGTTCTGCCTTTCAACCACATCACATAAATCTTAAAATTTTTTAGCAAGTAAACTTCCTTGAGGGCTTTCATGAGTTTATTCTTCTGAATTTGTATACAGTGCATCCTGACAAATTAAAAATACAGTTTGAAAAACCATGTGTGTAGAGCAACATTCATTTTCTACTTCTAATATTTGAAAATAAATATCTGCAACCTTTATGGTTTTTTAACTATGTAAAAAATGGGGGTGGGAAATGTTTTTTTCTCTGCTAGGAAAGATACCCAAAAGAAAACCTGAAATGTTTCTAGTATTTACTTAAATCAACATATTCTTGTTGTTTTAAAGCATTTTTCTTCAGTGTGAGTTTTAGAAAAACAAATTCTCTAAGAAGAATGCATCTGTCTGTTAATGACTGGAGGACAGGCTCTTAAGGAATTCTAGAGGAGCTGTTATGTGAAAGACTGTTATCTTGGGACTGATGATTAGATTAAGTAACACAGGGTAAAAAAAAATACCAAACACTTATGCTTTTTGGACTGTGGGAGGAAGCCAGAGCACTGACTGTTGGGTTGATTGATTTCTCTAATGTTCCCCTGTATGTGTGTGTAACTGCATGGTTGTTTGTCCTGTATAGGTTGCGAGGGTGCATCCTCCCTGGATGGATGGACAGACGGACGGATGGATGAAACAAATACTAAGTAAAACAAACTGTCTGCACCACATGAGTTGAATGTATTTTTCAAACATTTATTTTTGTTCTGTTTTTGCTGTTTAAATAACTTCAAGTTTTCTTTGCATATTCCTCGCCTTTGCTGCTACTTGACTGAATAATATCATTTAGAAGATAACACTTTCTGATTATCTCCATCACACTCCAACAACATTTTTCTGTTGTTTGTATTTTTGTCATGCCACAGTAACAACCGAATCCCCCCTGAGGGAGCCATTCACCTCACCATGGGCCTCAAAGTAAACAAGGCAATCAAACTGCTGAACGTAAGCTGTTGAAAAGAGATTGGTTCAGACTTCACAAGCGATGGGGGGCATCAGTGGATAAAATAGGATGAATAACAGGATCACTGTATTTTACTTTTATGTCAGCACCACTGCTGAAGTGTCATGGTCATGGAGGGAGAAAAAAGCAATTATCAGGTCTCTGAAGTCAGTTACAAGCATGAGCAATTGTGATTGATTATAATTACGTATGTGATCATACTCTTTTCTGAAAACTCTTGTATAAAAATTTATTAAACTCTTATCTGAATGGAATTATACTTCAGCTTTAATTGAATATCCTCAGTTTTAGAAACACCTGGGAAGTCAAAACATTACAAGGGTTAGAAAAAAAATGCCAAAACTTATAATAAAAAAATCTAAACAGCTGATGTTGGTATAAGAAAAAAAAAATGTTAGCTGTAGTTTGTGAGGTGAACGAGCAAAGTAGGTTTTGGAGGACTGGTTTAATGAGTTGTAGAAAGTCGATATTTCTCAATAAACCAGGCCCAAAATAACTTTGCCAGATTTTCATTTAGGTTTACAGCATATTACCCAAAAATTCAATTATAAACTGTTTTTTCAAAGCAGGGGCGGAGCTAGATGTGTTGCTAGATTTGCTAGATTGTGACGCTGATAGAAAATGTATCTTGGGGTCCTCTTTTTAATTAGATAACTGCTCAAACAAGTTATGTATATATCATGTAGAACCATAAATGACTGATTTAGACAACATAAGTGTAGATCTTTTTTGAAAGGCTTAATGAAAATCTACTGTTTATTTTCCTATAGATGAACTTTGAACTCCGTTCTTGGCCATGCTTAAGTCAACATAGGTCCAACCCTATAAAAATTTTCTGGCTCCAACACCATTTAAAAGTACTGCAACTTTCACCTAATCAGCCACTTTTTTGCCTGATTTTTCCATTGATTAATACATTTTAACAATGTCTATAGAGTGCATATCTAAAATTATGCGTAATTGGTTTGTTGGGGATAGTTTTTCGAAACTATAGAATTAAGTTCATATATTATTCAAAAGTCTTAAGATGCACGTCTTCTTGACAAGACTGACCATCGGTATATAAGAAAATATATTGTACACAGTTATGCTCTGAAGATTAAGAAGCACATGTTCTGCTGATTGAAATTTCTTTCTAATAAAATTAGAATCATTTTGATATATTAACCTCCCTTTGGATTCAAATAATTTCTATCTAGTCACAGTGTAAATATCTTAAACAGTCATACAAACCCTATGGCCTTTAATTCTTCACTGTATTGATCCAATAAGATTTCAGAAACATTCCTCTCAGACTCTGGTCCACTTGGCATCACTAAGTTGCTGCCAGCTCTACTTCCAAGTTCTGAACTTCCCCTTCAAGCACATCAAGAGTTAGTTTTATATAAAGAGCAGTTGAGTATGGAGGCCATTGTAGTACTTCAAACCCACTGTCATATTTGATCAATCATTTTCAAATTATCTAAGCTTTGACACTCATGCATTTTCCTGTTGAAGTAACCATCAGAGGATGGGTAAATATGGCCATGAGGGGATACACTGGTGCAACAAATACCCAAGAAATCCGATTCATTGAAATGGCTTAAACTGCAGAAGGAGCACTTTTACCATACAATCAAATGACCGTCACAGGTCTGATCTTTTATCCTTAACCACTATGCCAATTTTCTGCTGAAAAATAAAGTTCGGCTTTTCACGAAAACTGTCAATTTTGCTTTTCCAAACCATTCTCAAGTCACATTTTTTTCCACCAATTCCAAAATGGAAGCATAGATATTTGTCGATATCTATTGATTATTTCAACTTTACAGGTGCTGGTCATAAAATTAGAATATCATGAAAAAGTAGATTGATTTCAGTAATTCCATTTAAAAAGTGAAACTTGTATATTATATTCATACATTACATACAAACTCATATATTTCAGATGTTTATTTTGTTTAATTTTGATGATTACAAATGACAACAAATGAAAATCTCAAATTCATCATATCAGAAAATTAGAATATTGTGAAAAGGTTCAAAATTGATGGCCCCTGGTGCCACACTCTAATCAGCTAATTAACTCAAACCACCTGCAAAAGCCTTTAAATGGTCTTTCAGTCTAGTTCTATAGGCTACACAATCATGGGGAAGACTGCTGACTTGACAGTTGTCCAAAAGACGACCATCGACACCTTGCAAAAGGAGGGCAAGACACAAAAGGTCATCGCTAAAGAGGCTGGCTGTTCACAGAGCTCAGTGTCCAAGCACATTAATAGAGAGGCGAAGGGAAGGAAAAGATGTGGTCGAAAAAAGTGTACAAGCAAGAGAGATAACCGCACCCTGGAGAGGATTGTGAAACAAAACCCATTCAAAAATGTGGGGGAGATTCACAAAGAGTGGACTGCAGCTGGAGTGAGTGCTTCAAGAACCACCACACACAGACGTATGAAAGACATGGGTTTCTGCTGTCGCATTCCTTGTGTCAAGCCACTCTTGAACCACAGACAGCGTCAGAAGCGTCTTGCCTGGGCTAAAGAGAAACAGGACTGGACTGCTGGTGAGTGGTCCAAAGTCATGTTCTCTGATGAAAGTAAATTTTGCATTTCCTTTGGAAATCAAGGTCCCAGAGTCTGGAGGAAAAGAAGAGAGGCACTTCATCCACGTTGCTTGAAGTCCAGTGTAAAGTTTCCACAGTCAGTGATGGTTTGGGGTGCCATGTCATCTGCTGGTGTTGGTCCATTGTGTTTTCTGAGGTCCAGGGTCAACGCAGCCACATACCAGGAAGTTTTAGAGCACTTCATGCTTCCTGCAGCTGACCAACTTTTTGGAGATGCAGATTTCATTTTCCAACAGGACTTGGCACCTGCACACAGTGCCAAAGCTACCAGTACCTGGTTGAAGGACCATGGTATCCCTGTTCTTAATTGGCCAGCAAACTCTCCTGACCTTAACCCCATAGAAAATCTATGGGGTATTGTGAAGAAGAAGATGCAATACACCAGACCCAACAATTCAGAAGAGCTAAAAGCCACTATTAGAGCAACCTGGGCTATCATAACACCTGAGCAGTGCCACAGACTGATCGACTCCATGCCACGCCGCATTGCTGCAGTAATACAGGCCAAAGGAGGCCCAACTAAATACTGAGTGCTGTACATGCTCATACTTTTCATGTTCATACTTTTCAGTTGGCCAACATTTCTATAAATCCTTTGTTTTTATTGGTCTTCAGTAATATTCTAATTTTCTGATATGATGAATTTGAGATTTTCATTTGTTGTCATTTGTAATCATCAAAATTAAACAAAATAAACATCTGAAATATATGAGTTTGTATGTAATGTATGAATATAATATACAAGTTTCACTTTTTAAATGGAATTACTGAAATCAATCTACTTTTTCATGATATTCTAATTTTATGACCAGCACCTGTAAGCTAGCATTGCAACATGACTAAAAGCATGCAAATGCAGAACCAAAGCATAAATCCCATTTTTTATGACTTTTGTTTGTGACCAGACCAGTATTAACTTTATCAACAGTGCTAGCTGCCATGGAATCCCAGAAAAACAACATTCATTTATAGAGAGATTATACCTTTCAGTACGGTTCAAATTCCACCCCAAGTAATTATTTTCATTTGACCTTTACTAATAGACAACCGAGTTGTCTGATCTGATTGCACATTTCCTTCACCTGCTTATCTCCGCCCAGTTCATATTAACGCTTATTTGATTCACCTGCTTCAGCCTCTATTTAACTAGCCTTCAAACCAGTCATCAGTGCCAGAATATTCAAGCCTTTGGTGAGAGTTCTCTGGCGTTGCAGTGTGTTCTGATTGTCTAATCCTGCCCTGTTCTGCCTCTAAACCTCTGAGCCTGCCTGTCCCCATTCTGATCTGTGTGCCTGACCTGTCTTCGGACTCCTAATAGATCTCTGCCTGTCTTTGAATGAACCTGGAACTGTTTCCCGACACCGTCCTGGAAGTCCCTTGGGCACTTCTTCAGACTTGTGATCTCCTGGCTCTGAACACTGAGCACGTCTTCGACACCGGCTTTGGCTTTACTCTCTGGGTTATTCTGCCATCCCTCATTTGCTTGGTTCTGATCTCCTGCCTGTCCTCCGTCCTCTGAGACATCGGCTTCTGGGACTCTCTGTGTGGCGTCCACCGAGTCTTGTTGGTAGCCGATTGGCTGAAACCAACTTCACCCTCTGGGCACGGAATAAACTGCAAGAACAGATTAGTGACTCACACATTTATTATTATCCTCCGCCAGATAGACATGGTCACTGACCTGTGTTCTACCACTGTAGAGGTTCCTGTCTTTGATGCCAACGCTGTTCTCATCAGTTCCGTCTTAAATAAAAGTTTTGTTAAATCTGTCATTCTGCCTTGAATACTGGGTCCTTTTGTTCTTAGCTTGACACCAATAGTTATAGCCCTCTGTATGTGACTTTCTGGGACATCCTAATCAGACAGGATTTTAAAAACCTGTACCAAGCATTGAAAGAAATATCCCCAGTACTCAGAGAAACACTTTGTTTCCTCCAAAAAAGCATAATCTTCAAAATTGCAACTGTAATTGTTGTTCAGACAGACAGATGAAAGGATACAATCTTTAAGGAAATTATTTTTTTATGAAGAATAACTTCTATTACAAAATCAGCCCCAGCATTGATTTACTATAGTAAAGTTTAAGAAAGAAAATTTCTTCAGTGTATCAAGTACTTAGTCGACAAAGTCTGAAATTTAGGAGGTACTGAATATGATTCTTTTTAGATATGATCTGATGTGATATTATATAATACAGGTGGGTAGAGATGAGGATCAGAGAGCACTGCATTGTGTATGAAAAGAAGTGAAGGTGGGTTGCACAAAAAGGATTTAAGTACTGCGTGACTAGTTTAACAGAAAATCCCAGCTTTGAAAGAACCACTGTCCGCCGTTAGGTAACAGGTCCTGTTTACAGTAGCTGGACAAACTCTAAATGCAGTAGTTACAGGAAAATTTAACCTCGGCTGCATGTAACTCTCCCACACACAAACACCCCAAAAATGAACTTCTTACCAGATATTTTGGTATAAATACCTAACAAATGCAAATAAAAAGAATGTATTCATTTAGTCTTTTAGTTGTACAAAAAATTTCGGACGACTTTAAATTTTTTTTTAAAGGTTGGTATGAAAATTGCATAACCATTTAATACATCTACAGTATTGTGTGCAGAGAGGGGAAAAGGTAACACAAATAATCCATTAGAGTAGAAAAGAAAAGAGCACAGAACATACAACTCAGTTAATTTTGAAAAGACAAAAGCAGAAGAAAACAAACAAATTAGCAATAGAAGAAGTAGATCTCATCTGATTAATGCAAAATTCTTGCATCTTCCCATTTAGCTTCATCTATTAACTTTAAATAGTTTGTTCCTTTTTAGCTGTGCATGCATAGAGTTATATTACTTATATTATAAATGATATAACTTCATATAAATAAAGAGTATGTGGGAAAAAAAGACATAAACACAAGGCAGCCTCTGTAAAGAAAGATTTGGCATAAAAGGGCTTACGAAAGAATGAAGTAGTAATATCAAAATCCCCAGCTTAGATTTTAGTTCATCATCAAAAGATTTAATGGCTTATAGAGAAACACAGGAAGTGCATGGAAAGGCTGCCTTGGAGGAAGAGTTCAGAGATCTCAAAAAGAACGTCTGCTGTAAAAATAAGTTCATTTCCATTTGGTTTTCAACCTGTTGCCTGTTCTCACAGAGTCACTTTAAAGGGGCCTGTTACATACTAGCATAACAAAACATTTCCAATTAAATTATAGCACCTTGCTGACTTATTATGTTTCATTTCTGTGTTTTATGCTTTGCTTTTTCGTCTATATATTAGTAAATTTGAGCATTTTTCATACCTACCTTAACAAGACCACATAAATGGAGACACTATTTGAGCATGCAGGCGGTAAGTAAACAAGTAAGCTTCATAATTACATAAATTAATTCTAATTAGATTGAATGATTTTTGAACTGGATTTTTTTTTTTTGACAGGATCCATTTATTTATCAAAGTATCTTGAAGTGACATTTATTGTTAACTGGAAGCTTTTACACAAAGATAAGTGCAGCACAAGTCATGAAGCAACTCATGAAAGCTGTTTTTTCCAAGAAACCTCACAAAAAGCAAAATATTCTCTATATGGCTTTCACAGTCTGAAGGAATGAGCAAAAACATTTTCATAAGCAGCTGACATACACTATATTGCCAAAAGTATTTGCTCACCCATCCAAATTATTGGAATCAGGTGTTCCAATCACTTCCATGGCCACAGGTGTATAAATTCAAGCACCTAGGCATGCAGACTGTTTTTACAAACATTTGTGAAAGAATGGGTCGCTCTCAGGAGCTCAGTGAATTCCAGCGTGGAACTGTGATAGGATGCCACCTGTGCAACAAATCCAGTCGTGAAATTTCCTCGCTCCTAAATATTCCACAGTCAACTGTCAGCTGTATTATAAGAAAATGGAAGTGTTTGGGAACGACAGCAACTCAGCCACGAAGTGGTAGGCCACGTAAACTGACGGAGCGGGGTCAGCGGATGCTGAAGCGCATAGTGCGAAGAGGTCGCCAACTTTCTGCAGAGTCAATCACTACAGACCTCCAAACTTCATGTGGCCTTCAGATTAGCTCAAGAACAGTGCGCAGAGAGCTTCATGGAATGGGTTTCCATGGTCGAGCAGCTGCATCCAAGCCATACATAACCAAGTGCAATGCAAAGCGTCGGATGCGGTGGTGTAAAGCACGCCGCCACTGGACTCTAGAGCAGTGGAGACGCGTTCTCTGGAGTGACGAATCGCGCTTCTCCATCTGGCAATCTGATGGACGGGTCTGGGTTTGGCGGTTGCCAGGAGAACGGTACTTGTCTGACTGCATTGTGCCAAGTGTAAAGTTTGGTGGAGGGGGGATTATGGTGTGGGGTTGTTTTTCAGGAGCTGGGCTTGGCCCCTTAGTTCCAGTGAAAGGAACTCTGAATGCTTCAGCATACCAAGACATTTTGGACAATTCCATGCTCCCAACTTTGTGGGAACAGTTTGGAGCTGGCCCCTTCCTCTTCCAACATGACTGTGCACCAGTGCACAAAGCAAGGTCCATAAAGACATGGATGACAGAGTCTGGTGTGGATGAACTTGACTGGCCTGCACAGAGTCCTGACCTCAACCCGATAGAACACCTTTGGGATGAATTAGAGCGGAGACTGAGAGCCAGGCCTTCTCGTCCAACATCAGTGTGCGACCTCACAAATGCGCTTCTGGAAGAATGGTCAAAAATTCCCATAAACACACTCCTAAACCTTGTGGACAGCCTTCCCAGAAGAGTTGAAGCTGTTCTAGCTGCAAAGGGTGGACCGACGTCATATTGAACCCTATGGATTAGGAACGGGATGTCACTTAAGCTCATATGTGAGTCAAGGCAGGTGAGCAAATACTTTTGGCAATATAGTGTACCTCTGCGCCATCTGCTTGTAGCACAGCGGAACTACCAAAGAGCCAGATGGCAACAACTTGACCCATCTACTCAACAGAGCCACTCAGCCTGACCATCCCACAATGCCTCATGGCAATGCGTGATTAAAGACTAACCAATGTGAATTAACTGAACCAAATTACAAAATTCAGCTTGTTGTGAATTCTCCCCAGAGCCTCCTGTCAGAAAGTCAAGGAAACATGTAATTGCTGTTCCTATCAAATTCAAATGGACACAGCATGAAGATTAACGTTTCAATTAAGTACATTTTTAAAAGTGATTTTCATCAGAATGATTGCAAATTTAATGAATTAGAACTACTCAATGTTGAGTAGTATTCTGGATTTTACCATTACTCCCCCTTTTCATTTCAGCCAATCATTCGCTGTCGTTTGCATTTTACAGTAGAGACTAATTGTATTGGTAGCCTGGTTAATAAGGATGTAAATTAATGCCTCATGACACTTCATTGACATCTGAATCCCTCTGCAGTTTTATTCCCTATCTATCGAGCACCAACCTTTGCTCTATATTCAAATGGCAATCAAGTATGTTTTTGTGTATTTTCACACCCGATCTTGGACTTTTCCTTATTGCTTTCACTATTTTTCTGGGATGTGCTCACTTTCTTAGCCCTGTTTCCTCCTTGTTTACCCCCACACACAAATTCAAATCTTCAATCAGCCAGTGTTGATCTTGTAAACATACAGATATGATCTTTTTACTAACAAACTGAGCAAAAGTGAAGTATAAAACACAAAACTAACATAATATGACAGCTGTGTGCATTAATCTTTAATGAAAACCTTGTATACAACCAAAGTGAACAACTGGTTTATATGTTTGAAGAAAATTCAAATTCAAAACATATATAGGATAGGATAGTTCAGGATTATTAAAATTAGGTTATCATCATCCCCTGATGTAGATAATTCTTCTGGATTTAATTTAAATCCAAACGTAATTTTAATCTGACATGCCAACAAGCCTTTATCAAAGTATTGCAGATTTTTTGAATGTGACAGCCTTGTAAAAATAACACTTGCTCATCTGATCTATAAAGCCTTTCTATGTATTAAAAAAAGATTTAAAATTGTTTTCACCTGGATCTTTATATAGTGAAATGCTGAATTGCATGTCCAAACTATTTTTTTGTGTGTGTGTCTTCATGAATGTAATGACCTAACTACACAAATTTATTGGGGGAGGATATTATGTCATTACGTACAACCCATGTCAATTTATGACATCTGAAATTCCAAAGAAGCTGAACACAGAACAATCAATCAAACATTATAGTGTAAATGTGTTGAAAACATAATTTCAACAAAGATAAGATATTGCATTCATAATAGTTTTGTTTTTGTCTTCTTCCTTTTCTTCTCGTTTAATGGGGGTGGCAAACAAAGCTTTAGTTTCACTACTGCCACCAACTAGTTTTTCTGTACTGACGCTTGAAGGAGGCAGTCGCATTTTTCCTGCTGCTCCTGCACCTCCCTGCCCTACCCAAACTCAAAAAAAGATCTGGAATTGATCAAATTTAGTCAACTGAAAGATAGAGAAAATTGGACCCGTCCTGTCTCACCGGGACATTCTTCGTGGGATACACCATGGACTCCTGGAAGGCTTGGAGGATGGTGTGTTTCACAATGTTGTCAGTGGAGGATACCGAAGATGTATGGATTTTTGGCTCTATGATACTCGGATTTCTCCTGTTTGGATTTGGAGGATATCTGATGTATCTACAATTACAGAGGATGTTGGAGGCAATTTGGGCATTGATCAGGCTGCCGGCAGCGGTTGACGCCCTCACAAAGGCTGTGAAGGAGCAAGATCGGGAGATGAGCCGCATTCTGGGTGCGATCGAATGCAGGCTGTATGCTGTCAAGGATAAAGTGTGATTTATGCTTTTTTTTCCCCTCTCTTCCCCAATGTGGCTCCTATCTTTCCACAGAGATAAAGACAGCGCTATAGGTAACTGCCTGGGATCTGGGAAACCAGGTAACCCTTTTAACCGGTAGGAACCAGTGGGAACCTGGCAAGCCATAAGAATGCGCCAAAGGCAGCATTCTGCGGCACACATGGCCTCAGTAAATCCACTCCCCCTCTCAGCCCCCCCACCCCAATGTATGCAATGCTGATAGCTCGATTGCAATGTAAATTGTAGTTGAAAATAAAGATTGTTTGATCTATTGATTGGTTAGGAGTAAAATAGCATAATTTGGGTTGCAGATTTGAACTATTAATTAGTTAGTTGTACTCTGAGTACTTTATGATTTTTTACTCATCATCATTTATTTTCATCTTGTAAAATTTATTAAACTTAAAAGTAGTGTATAAAGCTAATATTATTTACATTTATTGTTTAATTTTGTTTTGCAGGTTTACATAATTTTAGTTTCAGGTGTAAATCAGATTTTGTCCTCCTATTGACCACTACATTCAGTAATTAATTGATCAGCTCATTAGTGCTAGTAATGCTATTTTTAGCTTCAGATTTTGTGTGGTAACAATGTTAAAAAAAACATCAGCATGGAAACCACATCTGTCAAAGAAAATGAGCATAGTTTCTCACTAAACTCTATAACCCCCTTTTACTTCCTCTAGTGGCTTGCATGGGCCTGATGTTGAGTGTTTAAATACAGACACTTCAATCTCTTTATGTAAACTAAGTTTGCATAAAGAGATGCATCATAAGAAAGGGACATTCATTTGGTTCAAAGGTTAAGTACTGTATCCTTTTAAGTTATCATCTAAAACTTAAAAAAAAAAAATATATATATATATATATTATTTTTTTTTTTTACCTGCTCATTTCTAAAAATGAACTGCTGTGGCTTGGTCTAAAACAAGACATGAGACATGAACACTTTTAGAAGGTGCTGAACTAAAGCAATGAACCAAGCAGGTTATCTGCTTTATAAAATTCACATCCTATTTATAATTATCTGAGCTATCTCTTTAAGTTTAAAAACAAACATGTTTCCCACTTGTCCTCACTTCTATAGAATCGTCCTTACTTTGATGCCAAAAGAGAAAAACATCTAAACACATACAGGTTGAACTTGAACAAAAAAATAACTGTTAAGTTATAATTATCCGAGCAGCTTTCCAAGCTTCTCTACTATCTAAACTCCCAAAACTTTTAAAATTGCTTCATGATCTAAGATAAGGAGGGTTCAAGTGCCTACAGCTTCACTCCTATGGACTTTCTTTCAGACAGCAAATTGAAGATGTTCTTTTGTGACTCATGTAAATCTATAAAGGACAAACAGGCCTTATAAATATCAAGAAACAATCCTCCCATAAATCCATAAGGCGCATTATTTTTAACAAATAAGAAACAAGATTGCTCGTTTTGCATGCTGACCTAGAGTGCTTTTTGTAACATCAGCTCAGTACTTGTTTTCTTTATCTGCTGCTTCCATATCCAGAGCTTCTCCTTCTCTTTGGTTTTAACACATGTTTAATATTGGTTTAAATCTTTCTGGTATTTGCTGCTAAAGTTGCAGAAAGGCTCTGTCCATTAGTTTTATAAAGGGAAGCGTGTACCAGTTGTCTTTGCCTCCCAGTCTTTGTCCATTATGCAAACTTTCCTTTCATGTTCAGCCACTGATTTAGTGTTGATCTTACACTGTTTAACAAATATAAGAATATCTGGCAGCTATAAAACACTACATGTTATAGTGAGGTGAACAGGGATAAGATTTGTGCTTTCAAATAAAACCTACTTATTGATTGACTCCATTGCACAGCGATAAGGTGCAAGTTTTATTCTGCTGGCAGCAAATCCATCATATTTCCTCGCTAAAACTGCCAGCAAAGTGAGGTTTAACGAGTCACGATGTGTTCGTTTCTCATTCTCCATCCAGCAAATATCGAGCCAGACAGAGGTTGATGTGCGTGGGCCAAAAGACCAACGCTTAAGCACTGACGAGAGCAGTCGAGACAGAGAAAGTAGAGCGGTGGAGAGGTGGAGGGGGGCTTCCAAGAGTGGCTACTGAGGCATCTGTTGGGACTTTGAAACAGACTCTGTCTAATTAAATTTTAGCTTAAAAAAGAGAGATAAATGAAATGGGACACCTATTTGAATTCACAGTCAGAGGTGTGATGTTCATTATTAGAAAATGCCTGTTTTATGTCGTGTTTAAATCATTTGTTTCTCCCTGGTTTTATTGCTTTTGATAGAGTGCATTGTTCTGATCAAAATCATAGTGGGCATTGATAAGGAAAAACCCTCCTGTTTTCCCATCTGTTCCATCTTTTCTCACAGAAACCCCTCCATGTGCCCACCCACGCATGTAGAATCCTTTGCTGCATAATGACTTCATCTCCGTCTTTGTGCTAGACTCTCTTTTTACCACAAGCAAAAACTGTCTGGTATGAATGAAACTAATGTCCTCTCCTGGCAGGGCAAAGTCACCAACATAGAAGATTTGCCAAGCAAAACCAAAAGGTCCTTCTCTACTGCCGTAGTCCCTTTTAGCTCAGAAATGTCATTTTTTTATATATTGTAGGTGATTCTGATACTAGAATCGTTTTGGAAATTATTGTTGAGAAAATTAGTTAAAATGTAATGGTCTGTAAGGAGAGTAATCTAATAAGAATCAAGATAGTTTTCCCTTAATTATTATAATATAGTCTTAAAAGTTTATGCTATATAAAAATATATATATATAAAGTCTTCCATTATACTATTTTACAGTCTAGACTTCAGTTCACATATTTATTTAGCAGTTTGTTCCAAAATATGAGGTTGTCTGATCACCACCCTCTGCTTCTAGCTGTCAGTAACCTTCATGTAATAGTCCAAGATATTTAAAACCTCTGATCATAAGACACACTGTACCAGCTCTTTGGACCAATTTACATCATATATTACCATATCATCTACAAAGTTTTCTTATTATTAGATTTAATTCATTTTATGCGGCGGCTAAAACAATATGGTACTGTAGCGTTTTACATGTGAATAAACATTACCTTTCAAAAGTATTCATTCATTTATAAATTCATTTTCCTGCAAGTTAACAGCTTTGAATATAAGTAAAGCCTGGGAAGTGCATAAAAAAACAGCAACTAAGCATTTAAGAGAATTCACTTCTGTCATAAAAGGAAAAGAATCCAAACAATTTCATATAAATTGAAAATTTACTTGGTTCTGTCTGTCATGTTGGGTTCAAGGCGTCTAACCCACATGCAAAAAACACTCTTGAAACAGAGAAAAGGTTAAAATGATTTATTTAATTCGATTTCAATTCAATTCAGTTTATTTATATAGCGCCAAATTCACAACACATGTCATCTCAAGGCACTTTACAGTTCAACCAGATCATACAGTCAAATTGATACAAAGTTTTCTATCTAAGGAAAACCAGTTGATTGCATTGACTCATTGACTCAAATACAATCCCTCACACTAAGCATGATTGTAGCGACAGTGGAGAGGAAAAACTCCCTTTTAACAGGAAGAAACCTCCAGCAGAACAATTTACAATTTTTACAAGTTAAATGGTCACAGGAACTGGGTTCTTCTGACTGGTCACGGGAGGGAAGCCACTGAGGAGGACAGAGCAGTTAGTGTAGATCCAGGAAACGTGCAGATTTCAGACGACGGGGATTAATACCTGCTCAGAGAGGATACTGATCAGCAGGGGGGGGAACCTTGAGTCCAGAGGCTAGTCGGCAGGCAGAGGGCTGAGGGCTGAGGCAGGCAGATTCCGGACCGAGATACTTTCTCCAGGATTCCAGGTTTTCAGAAAAATCAGGATCTGTGAGGCAGAGAGAAACTAGATCAGACAGGTTCTCAAAATCAGGGTTACAGATCAGGCAGGCTGGCTCAGGTTTTGCTAATCATTACTGGTAAACACTCTGGCAGGGAAGTGTCAGCCTCCTCCTCCTTAAATAGGTCTTCTTGATGAGGAGACAGGAAACAGGTGTGTGGAAGTGAGCTCATGCCCTCAGGAGGAAGATCTCAGGCGCCCTCTGGTGGAGAAAGTGAACAAGCCTCCAGATCCGAACACTGTCATGTTTGTTAATATTACATTACAGTCTTACCTTTTTTGAGCAGAGTGTTGCAACCATGGATGTAGTTAGTAGTTATCATTATTACCTTTTATGATGTCCTCTCAGTTTATTTTGCCTTTTCAAGTTTTAATTTTGTTTTCAATAAAAAAAAAAGCTGTGTCGTTTTCTTTATATGCTTCACTAATGTATTTTGAGTATTGAGATCCTTTCAGATGCCTAAACTCCCAGAACACCTCTGATTTTCATCTGTTATTTTACTGTCCTCCATCTATCCTGCTTTGTTGAATTTAGCTGATTATGAGCAGAAAGCTTATCACTGTAGGCTCAGAAATCATCCAGCTGGCCTTTTCTTGTCTGATCTTCAGTGGAATCTGGTGAATCATTGATTTGCCAAAAAAAGTTAAACTTCTCAGTGCCTTAAAGGAAACTGACTCCCTCATCTAAAGTATGCTGTCACTGAAATGAAGTAATAATTAATCTTATTCAGTAGAAGTGCAACCTAACTATCAGTTTATGATTTGCATATTCTGATTAGTGCCATGTTTCTATTTTCCTAAATTGTCTTTTTACAGATTAAGCATTTTCAATGAAGTTGTTGATAATAAAACTATTAAAAACAAGTAAGGTGGGATGACCCTTATGTCAGTGATATAAACAATTACACATATCCATACGTTGCTGTATAAAGTTGTGCTCAGTTTTGACTCTGGTAAAGAATATATCACCAATGAAAGAGGTAGGAGGAAATGTGTCATTAGAGATCAGACTGACCAGCTAGCTGCTGATGATGCATGGCCTATTATTCCAGGATAATTATCATGCAACTCTGCACAGAACTAAAACAGGAGTAATGGCAGTCAATGGCCATTCAAGTTCTCACCAGGATTCCTTGAAGTCAAATGAAAGCAGAGGAAGCTGGCTGACGGATTGACGTATTTCACAACAATCTAGGGACCCTGCCAGCCCTATAAAATATATACTTTACATACAATTCATCTAGATTTAGGCTTAATAGGCAACAAAGAAAAACCTGGTTCTTTGGATCCCATCTCCCTGCAGTTCCCAGTTTCCCCTTAATCTGCCAAGAAAAAATATAATCTAAAACTAGAATGTCCTTAAAAAGAATTGCTAAAATATTGTTTTTATCTGATTTAATGTAATGGTATTATTTTCTACATTATTGCTTATACTAGAGGAATTTGTGCCAAATAACATTCTACCTTTAGCCTCCTCCTCCAGACCTTACATTTGCATTCAACAATTACTGAATCTCCTGTTTTGCTCCTGCTGAATGGATTCTCGGACCCCTAGAGAGCCTTTGCAGTATTTGTTCTACTTTGCATATAAATTTGTAGACAGGGACTTGGTAGTCCAGGTGGGACCTGCAGCTGCATTGAATTCTACTAGAATGACGTTGTATAAAGGAAAGTGTGCAGAACCCTTTGGACTGTTACATAGATTTGATTTTTTTGTATGCGACACAGTTTTGGGTTTCTCCCATTCAACTACATTTAACATGAAAGCTGTGCATTCTTTTCTGGAAAACTGCCCTGGTCTTCCGTGTCATCTCATAGTTTTACTCAAGGCAATCAATGTATGCATGTCTGATTAAAACCTTTCCTGAAAACTTAAGCATTTGTAAAAGCTAAATTATTGCTTGGAAAATCATGTTTATTTCAGATAAACTGTTGGTGTATTAACAAGCAATGGCATTAGTGAGTGAGTACCAAATACAATATTTTATAAAAAAAAAAATAAAAAAAACTTTTCATTTTTTACCCAGAAATGCACTTGAGGAATAGTTAAACTAAAAGTAATAAATAAAAAGCTGCTCAAATTAGTTGATTGATGTGGATTACATGTATCATAATTCTGATTAAAATAATTGTGAAGATTGCCCATTAATCACATTCCAGTATGATAATTTATATTTTAATCTTCAAAGATTGATTTTTGAAATATTTCCTATGAAGATTTATCCACTCCTTTTTTCACAGACCATTGCCTCTGTCCCTAACTTTCTTATCAACTGTTCTAGAATATCATTTTCATCTACTGTGAGCTTCATTTCTGACCCCCCGCCTCCACACAGCTCCCCTCTGCTTAATTTGTCTCTCACAACTTATAATAATCCTCTCTCTGTCTCCCTGCCCACCTGCGTCTACTCTTTTAACTGGATTCCAGATAAGAAAACACACTTCCATGAACAAACAGAAAATATTTCCTTTAAGGTTGGTGAAAGGGTTGGGTTATGTATCTGCAGGGCACCAAAGCACTACCGGTTTCCCTGGCAACAAACACTTCAATGCTGCAGCTTAACCTGCAAGATAATTGGATGGAAGGAATGGGTGGATCTGCTGTAGCTTGGATGATGAAGGAAAATTTTCACATTACAGGTGGTCGCACCAAGCACTCAAACCCACACACTGTCTTATCCAGGATGAAACTTGGATTTTACTGACAGTCTGCTAATTAATGTCTTGACCTCTGTTTTATTTTATGTCACTTAAGTATAAAAAAAATTATCCCTCAAGTGAAGTTCAGAAGCTCTTTAAATTTTAGTGGAGAAGTATCCTAAACCATATTTTAAAACTTGTTTTTGGAGAATTAAAGGTTTAAATCAAATAGAAATATCGAAATCTGATGAACAATCCTAATCAAAATGCATTAAGAACTCATTCTGTTCAGTTATAACTCAATGAAAGAATAAATTTAAGATAACTAGATAATAGTAGCCCAATGCCAACAATAGCAGTGCGGATAGAGATAGAGGTGCCTAGAAGCCGATGGAAATGATAATCAGGTGCTCAGTTATTGTCTCTTAATTAGCAATAAAATGTCCCTAGTTGAGAGGGCTGGATGACCGGAAATAATGGAATTAGATTTTTCTTTCTTACAAACCAGAAATAGCTTATAAGTCATCAGCACTTCTGAGGTAAATGGTCCATTTTATCCCTAGATTAGCACAGTAAAAGGGTTTCTAATAGATTAGGACATATCATGCATAAGTGGAATGGGTTCTATCAAGATGTATTATACCTTTCCTTTGGAAAAAAAAAAGGTATTTTTTTTTTATATTTGTATATTTTAGTTGGCTGGGTATCAAATTAACAATCCTAATGAATATATTTTTTTAATAACTCAAGTTTTTTTTTGTATTGGTGCATTAAATAAATCTTAGTAATATTTTTATACATTTGCACTGTAATAAGTTAGTTTTTCTTTTCTGATAAGTTTTCCAAAGCTTAAAAAATTATATATGCAACCACAAAACCACCCTTTTTTTTCTTTCCTATCATGCTTGCATATCTGCCATGTGGGACCAAGTATCAGCTAATAGCTAATACGTTTTAGTCCTAAGCAATATGTGCAAGAGGTGTGGGAGATTTCCCCATAGAGTGAGCTTTGTCCCCTTGATAAAACATTTTCTGCAATACGACAAGAACAATCAACTGATACCACTTTCTCCATCCTCAAGCAAACTGAAGTTGCTGCTATTTTCACCAAACTTATGAAATCAGTATCAGACTTATTCTACCCATTTTAGTTCATAGTGATTACAAGATTTTGGTTATCTTCCAAGGTAGACTGAGGTAATTAGATATAATATTGGATGGGTTGACGTCTGTTTCCTATTTTATGTGTAATTCACAGGATGGTATTAAGGTGCTAAATACTTACACATTGGCATAATATCCCAATCTCTTACTCAAGTAAGACCAGAGCTTATTCAACAAAGATTCAAGTTCAAGTTAAAAGGAGAAATCACATAATTTCTCAAAAAGCACAAAAAAAAAGAATTAGTTTTAAAATACAAAAGTATCAACATTTTTTTAATATCATATAAAGTTTAAAGACTAAAATAATACAAAAAGAATAGCAATAAATTATATGATTACAAAATAACAAAAACAGAGGAAAGCCTTTTTGAAAATTTTCAAATTTTAACACTTAACCATGTAAAACTTTAAATTATATTAAGTATTTTACATTTAAGAACATCCAATAACAATGTGTAATGTTTACTGTATCTGTGAACTCCAATTTCCACAGCAGATAGAAAGTAGTACTTAAATGTCAAAGCTTGTGTAGTAACAAGCATACAACAAGCATAGATTTAACTGTATGTATCTGTTTCATTTTTGATTGAAGAAGCTTTTTCTCCAGTTTGTGAGGTCAGTCTTAATTGGTAGAGTAGAGTAGAGTAGTAGTAGTGGGTGAAGATTAGAGGTGTTTTTCTTCCTTTTTTGTTATTATTTCTTTTTATGTCTCAAAAACAAATCAAAGCTTTCTGTGATGTCATCACTGTCCTTCAGCAAGTTCCAAAGAAAAGTAAGAGCCTTCACAAATGTGGTCACTTCCATGCTTTTAGATCTTATTTTGCTATTTTGGCTGCTTACAACCCGTTCCTGTGCAACAGATCGTGTTATTGTGTTTTAGTTACATTATATCCTTTATCTTGAGATATTATCTTCTGCCATTCTAGAAAATATGGGGATCATTTCTAAATGTTGCCTGAGTTGTTTTTGAAAGAGTTGCTCTTGAGATGTTCTTACTTAAACTTTATTTATTGACAAGTTCTGGGGCTAAATATGTCATGATGGGATTAAGATTTGTCTAACCCACATGCAGAGAACACTCAGGAGACAGAGAAAAAATTCAGAGGTTTATTCACAGAGTTTTTCAAATGTGCACTGGAACTGGGTTGGTCCGACTGGTCACGGGGGGATCACCACTATGGAGAACAGAGAGGTTAGAGGATTTCCAGGGATCCAGTAGTTAGTCGGGTGATTGAGTAAATACCTGCTCTGGGGCTGAACAGATCAGCATGAGGGGGGTTCCCCTGAGGGTCCAGAGGTTTGTCGGCAGGCAGAGGGCTGAGGGCTAAGGCAGAGACTGACCGAATGCAGGCAGGCAGATTCTAGACTGAGTAACTTTTCCGGTTTCAGGTTTTCAGACATGTCAGGTTCTGTGGGCAGAGAGAGAGAATTGGATCAGGCAGGTTCACGCAAAAACACAGAGATACAGTATGATCAGGCAGGTTGGCTCAGGTCTACCTGTACCATTACTGGCTAACACTCTGGCACTGGAGTGTCAGTCTCCGCCTCCTTAAGAAGGAGTCTCCTGATGAGCAGATTGAAGACAGGTGTAGCAGTCAGCTCATGCTCCGAGGAGATCTTGTGCGCCCTCTGGTGGAGAAAGTGGACAAACCTCCAGATCCCAACAAAATAGCTTTAATTTGTTGCAGAATTATTATGGCTGTGAACTTTTATTTATTTATTAAGATTCATCAGGACATGTGCACCTCAAGACTCTAGATAGAGAGAACAGGTGGTTTGATGGTTTGTTAAAAAGAAAAGGCAACTCTGAAGAGGGGGAAAGGATTGTTGTTACACCCAAACATCTTTACTATAACCTTGTGTGGAAAATAATAAAAAAAAAATACATAAGCATTTAAATAATTTTTCAGATAGCCAATACACAACTGACACAAAACAGCAAGCTCTTCCCAGGCAGGGGGAAAATAGGTAAATCACTAATTTGCATCTTACTGGAGATCCGCCTAGGACCTGTGCCTCTATAGCCTTTTTTCCACTAAAAGCTCTGGGATGTAAAGCTCCAAGATTTGTTCGAAAAAGCCAAAATAATTGCCGGGTAACTCTTCAATGTTCTGTTTAAGTTTTTCAGAAAACCCCTGGGACATTTATCTCGATTAGCCAAGGTAAATACTGCACTACACCTTCAGTCCAGCAGAGGGCAGTAATAGGAACTAACAAGTTATTTTAAAGAAAAAAAAGTCCGGTCACATTCAGAAATCAAACTTCTGAAAGTACTTCAAGTATGAAATTATTACATGCTTTCAGAGATGGGAAGTAACGAAGTACAAATACTTGTGTAGATTTTTCTCATATTTTTACTTTACTTTACTACTTATTTTTATGGCAACTTTTTATTTCTACTCCTTACATTTTTACACAAATATCTGTACTTTCTACTCCTTACATTTTAAAAAATTGGCTCGTTACTTTAGTTTTGAATCATTTCAATGGAGTTACCGTTATTATTTTTCACGTTATCAATACCAAATTCCATCTAATTGGATGGGAATCTACGTTGCATTTGACGCACCACCACAAGATGAATCGACAGATTCGGCGGTATTCATTCGCGGCAAATCATTGCAGCTTGGTGGCGGTGGCGTTAGCATAGTAGTATGGACGACGAGATGATCGAAAATGAACACAGCGGAGATCTAGTCCTATTGGCAGACATCCATTTAAAATGTAGGCAACGGCATGAAAAAAGTGGTTTCTACTTTTACTTTTATACTTTATGTAAATTTACAAGCCTGTACTTTGTTACTTTTACTTGAGTAAAGAAGTTTAATCAGTACTTCCACTTTTACCAGAGTATTTTTTAACACAAGTATCTGTACTTTTACTCAAGTACGGAAAGTGAGTACTTTTGCCATCTCTGCATGCTTTTCAATAAATGATAAGTGCTTTTAATAAAGAGTAATTTCATTTGAATGTGCTTTACCAGAGACATCAATGTTTATCAAAGAGCACTACTGCCACCTACCTGATTTTCATGCAATGGTACGGTATCAGCTGTTGAGCAAGTCCCAGTGCTGTAACTGGTGTTTGTCACAATGTGCTATTATCCATTATGGTGACGACCAGTGCATTTTGTGAAGCAGAGAGTAATGGATCGATGACAGGTTTTTTCTCTGGCCAGAAGTTTGATGGCAAATCCTCCCTCTTCAAGTTGGAAAGCCGATGATGAACCCCTGGTGGATAATGAATTGGAAAGGTGAAATAATAATTTTTTTTTTCACTTTTACCAGATGTATTACAACATCCAACTGCCATGCACGCGTGGGCATTGTCACTTTAATTATTGGTCTTGCAAAGTTCAATGGTGAAGTCCTCTCGGAATCTTAAATAATTGTTGTTGATTGCAGGGGTGTCTAGTAGTTCCCATTGATGTTGCTTGTAAAGCGGGGAGAATGCTGCTAAGCTTTCTGCACCATAATGTCACTGCCGGAAGATGTCAGGAGTGAGGTGTTACTATATTTGGGCACAAATGACCAGTAAGTGAGCGACCACAAGTGACCGAAAAATATTGTTTAGATTTTTTTTACCGATTAATGCTAAATTCATTAAATTACCTCAAATGTATTGGTTCTAAGCATAAATAATGACCCATCGGTTATTCCTCGCTGACCGGACGTTCCCTTTAACCTTTGCTCCCAGTGTCGTATAGATTGATTATAATGCTGTATTAACTCCCTTAAAAACAACTTTATAAATGTTCTGGTTGTTGTTGTTTCAAGTGATAAATAGTGATAAATGAACAGCTTTATAGTCATGCAGTTTAGTTATTTCTGTGACTATCAAGTTGTTCTGGGTCCATAGAAGAGAAAAATTTAAATAATTACTTGATATTTGAGTTTTATCAACCTACATCTGGCCAGAGCTGTTGCTTCATAACTGCATGATTTGTTCATAATCGCTAATAAGAATGATTAATACCGTATTTTCTTTAATTCTAACAAAAATAATAACTAGGTTAATCTCATATTAGATATCCACAGCAAAAAGAAAATCTATCTAAAAGAGGGCAGCCCACATACACTGGGAACATGTCCGACTTAATGTCTGCAAGACTCCTATTCTGCTTCTACAGCAATTCGATGGCCCCTAGTGAAGGGCGCTTGACTCTCTACTCCCAATGCATCCACCACAAGAGACAGAGCGGAATGTCTTCTTCAGGTCCACAAAACACATGTGGACTCTCACAAACCCTCAACGACCATGCAGAGGGTGGAAAGCTTGTCCAAACTCCTCCTAGGACTCAGATTCTGCCTCTGCAATGACTAAAGCAGCAGCACACTTGGCTTTACAGCAGCTGGTGCTTCAGGAGTCTGACAAACCAACCAGGCTCAATAGGACTCCTTCAGCTAGACATCGTCCCTTAGTGGCGGTGTTGCCACCAAAACAGTGGCCACAGAGCTAACGGCCACAGCTGTGGGCAGCCGCATCAACGGTTGAATCTAAGAGATGCTCTCCTGGAAGTGGGAGATAAACACATCCCCAACCAGGGGCTCTGTCAGACAATCCCAGCAGACCCTCACAACTCACTTGGGCCTGCTGAGTCTGTCCAGCTTCCTCCTCTTCATGCGCTTCCAAGCAGGAGGGATTCCCCATTAGGCAATACTAGGCAGTTGCCTAGTTGCCTAGGCATACTAGACCTAGTATGCCTAGCATGTATAGTTAATACAACTATTGCTTATTTGTGCACATCAATTATGTTTTTGATTGAAATCCTTTCATTAGAATGCCATAAGAACATTTATAATATTAACTGTGTCTCAATCCCCAGCCTTTAGTGTCCACCACATTGGATCAGGCTATTTGCTGCACTTGTTCATATAGGTCCAAACGGACAGCAGAAAACCATTTGAAAACCAACAGTGCGAAGAGTAGTGTTGCCAACTTTGCACTTTTGTCACTACATTTTGCGATTTTTCCGACCCTTTTAGTACTTTTGTTTCCATAAAAGTGCCTAGGGCCAAATGTAGCGACTTTTTTCTGCTACTGGAGACCTTGGCAACGACATAAAAGCACTGAACTCTGCTCTCAACAGCAAGTAGATTTGTAACCCTGCCTCCTGCTCTCCTCTATCTCGTCTACTGTCATGATTCATGCAGCTATTATTATTTTATTTAAATGAAAAAATGGAGAACAGATAAGCACACCATGGCTTGTCTACAATGAAAAGAAGGACTGTGTTATTTACTTTTGCCTTTTTGGAAACACAGGAAGGAGCAATCAGCTAAGTGAGCTTAGTGATTGGAAAAAAAATCTTTAACTCCTATTGAGACAGCATGAAAAGTCAGCTGAGTACAAAACATAGAGAGGAAAACTACAAGAAAAGAGGGAGACAAAACGTTGAACAAATAATGTATGTCTATTGTATTCAAATTTCTGTGGCTTTATAATAGGTCTGTTTTGTGTTGTGATGTCTTCTCAATTCAGAGGGCCCCATGCCTGTTTTTGCCCAGGGCCCCAAATTTCCTACATCCGCCCCTACTTCCAGCTTATCACCATGTGGTGATAGGTGGAAAACCCTACCTTTTTCTTCACCCTAGTGTTCATGAGATGACAGGAAGATACGAATACAAAATGAATCACTGATCTCTTCCTTATTTGGCTAAGCGCACTGATGGAGATCTCTTTGTTTGAAAATATTAATTATGGACAAGCTATGACTTGCACAGAGGTCCAATAAATAAACACCATCCAGTTTTAGAATTATGAGCCCCTTCCTCCCAATCCCAGCGCTCCAGGTGTCTCTTTCATTTCCCAAATAGTCCCCCAGTAGAATGATGGAGTTCCCAGAAAGGGCACTATACAAAGGTGCTGACCAAGAAGGCCTGGTACTCTGAACCACCATTTGGTATACACACTTAAACAATAGTCCAATCTGAAACAACAGTTTCTTTGCCATATGGGAGTGGGGCTTTTAAAAGACCATAAAAAAAACCCTGATGAGCTTAAAATCAATAGAGCTACAACCAACAGGTTGCCCAGGTGTGAACTTGTTGTGAAATCTTTTTTATCAAATAGGAAGAGACCACCACTCTGTAAGACAGAGAAAGATGGATCTTCATTTTGCAAATTTAGTCAAAGGCTTAAAGCGCTTGAAGGCTCCCGCTCCATGGAAGAAAAAACATTGAAGGACAAGAGAAATCAAATGATCTATAGTCTTACCTGTTCATTTTAGTTTTAGTAGTCTTGTAGAATGCTCTTTGAATTTGAGAATGCAAAAAAAAATTATAATAATTTGTCTGATATTATCAAGAGTTATAACAAAACATGGAAGGTGTTCACATTTACATTCATATAAAAGAGGCATTATTAGGAAATAAATTATACCAAGAATCTTAAGGTAAGCAACTCTCTTAACACAGCCTTTGTTTCTCATTGTGCTTAGTGCCATGTTCAACTTGCATTTTAAATTAAAGAAGTGGTCTTGTCTGACACCATCTTAGGCCATATTTGGTATGCTAAAAGAAAATAGCTCCCTGCTGAGAACACATCTGTTCACAGATCAGTCAGTTGCGCTCTGCATTTTTCACCAGCTCCATCCTGCAAAACTTGGACCTAGGCCGCAATGCTCTGGTATGCAGGTAGCAAGGAAATTAATATTCCTTTCTAGAAATGAAACATTACTCATGTCTCAAATTCCTATCATAAGCTCGTACTAAAGATTTTAATCCAAACACTGTTTTGTATTAGCATCTCCAGATAAGTGAAGCTTAGCACCAATGCTGCATCAGCATAAGGGATAAAAGGGTGAGATATAAATTATTTCCTAAATGTTATTTTTTATTATCTGGTTTTGATAATAGAATTCTTAAAAAGTTTCATGTCTAACCTTTAAAATTTCAGCAGGGATACTTTGATCTCTGTCCTCCTCCAGTTTACACATTCTCTCCTACGCTTGGTCTTGTGTCATGTCTGCAACTCTGAGTGCAGACATCTCTCTCGTTCAAATTCACACTTTTCTTAAGTGCTGTTCTCATAGACTTATCTAATGGCATTTAGCATGGGTCCTTAAAATGATGGAGTTCCACATAAAATTGCTTTTGGTCAGTGCAAAATTATGTTTGCCTCATTTAGCCTAATTAATTCCAATTTACAAGAACACTTGCAATATATTTTATATATTAAGAGTGTTCTTGTTTAACTGGTCTAACATCTTCACTCATCTAAACAAATCTATGATACAGATACTAAAGTTTTACATGAGATAAACATTTATCAAAAGAGTCACAGGGAATTCTGAGATTCTTATTTTAGAGTTTGTATTCATTTTTTCACTATTTAGTAGAATGTATTCAGATACTGCAAGACCTACAGTAGGATAATATTTAATGTATCCCTCCATGGTATTCTAACACTATGATTTCAGTCTAAATCCCTAATAGAACTGGTGTAACTGAGTGAGGTTTACAAAAATCACCCCATCCATCCATCCATCCATCCATCCATCCATCCATCCATCCATCCATCCATCCCAGTTTCTTCATATCACCAGTGTTGGGCACGTTACTTTGAAAAAGTAATTAGTTATAGTTACTAGTAACTTCTCCCAAAAAGTAACTGAGTTACTAACTGAGTTACTCCACAATAAAAGTAACTAGTTACTAGTAAAAGTAACTATTGCGTTACTTTTGCGTTTCTCGCCCCCGTAAACCTCACCACCCAGCCCCCACCTTCTCGCGGTGTGTTTCCAAAGCCAGCTGAATAGAGCGGGCGACAAAGACAAGAACCTGCAGAGAGTTTTGCATTTCTTGTAAATCAACGTAAATGACATCAGGGGGGAACGCGATGTGAAATTTTTTAACAGGGCATTCAGATCTGGTGAGTATATGAAATTAATAACTGGGGATGTCTAATTCTGAAATCCTGTGTGTTTGGGTTGTTATAGATACTGTAACATCTATCTATCTATCTATCTATCTATCTATCTATCTATCTATCTATCTATCTATCTATCTATCTATCTATCTATCTATCTATCTATCTAGATGTATACTCTGTGTGTGACATAAAATATGGATCTCCATCCCTGCCACAAAGGCCATCAAATAATGTTTAAAATAAAAAATACAGTAGGTTGAAAAGTCAGAGTATCCATCCATCCATCCATCCATCCATCCATCCATCCATCCATCCATCCAGATTTCTCCCTTTCTTCATATAGGCTATCGTTTGATCGTTTACGCTCTCCATAGTTCTCCTGTGGCGCGAGCACAGGGCGACTGGTGCTCGCCTTTAGCGAGCATGCACGTTTCCTGTCGCTTGCGCGGTGACTCTTGCCGCCTGCGCTGTGCGGAGATGCAGAGGGAACCGTTATGTGGTGGGGAAACGCAGATCGACGTAACACCGGTATTTCCATGTGGAAAACGCTGTTTTGCTGCTGGAGTCATCCTCACTCTCCATCTCTCTGTGTGTGATGTACGTTAACTCCCGCCAGCGGAAACACCCACCTACCCAACTGACAGACGGAATCTCACTATACATCAGCCATTCTCATCCTCCCCTCTCTCATGACAAGGCGCGCACCTCTGGATGACCTAAAAAATAATCTTTAATATCTCTTAAACAAAAGTAGCACAAACAATATTTTTTTCTGCACAAATCTGCACTAACGTTGCACTAACCATTCAGTCTATTTGCAGAGTTTTTTGACGTGGGTGGGGTGTCAGCCTCACGCAGCTGCGCACGAGTCCTATCATGAAAAAAGGTTCATTGTGCGACCTGAGTAAAGCGCAGTAACGGGGTGTCTGCAATGGTAACTGCGTTATAGTTACAGTCAAAGTAATTAGATTACTCGTTACTAAAACAAGGTAACGGCGTTAGTAACGCTGTTACTTTAAACGCCGTTAGTCCCATCACTGCATATCTCAGACTATATATTCAAAAATGTTCTGGATATTTATCGTTTATAGATTGTATCAGATTGTTCTTCTGAACAATAACACACTCATTACCTGAACTTTTCTTTATCTTGCTTGTCGAGCGTAAATACATTTTATTCCAGAGACATAAACATGTACAGCAGAGTTATTATTATTTTAAATTCAAGTCCAGCTGTCAAGATCTTGGCTCTGATGTCTGGTATGATTACTCATTTTACTCCCCTGCTTATTTCAGCCCAGTTCTCATTACCGCTCATCTGATCCACCTGCTTCAGTGTCTATATAACCAGCCTTCAGACCAGTCATCAGTGCCAGATTATTCAAATCTTTGGTGAGAATTCTCTAGCGAACCTCTAGCGTTTCTGATTGCCTGATCCTCACTCGTTCTGCCTCTGGACCTTTGAGCTTGCCTTTCCCCATTCTGATCTGTTTGCCTGATATGTCAGTCTGAACTTGAAGACCAGGTTAGTGACTCGCAGATTCATTATCATCCTCCGCCAGATAGACATGGTCACTAACCAGCTGTCTCCTCCCGCAGAGGTTCTGGCAGTTTCTAAATAAATGTTTTCAGATATCCAACTGTCTGTCTGTCTGCCAGCTATGATTATTATTTTGTTTGTGTGTGTATATGAAGGTATGGCATCTGAAACAAGGCAAAATGATGCTCACTTCTAGCAATCCTAGTGCTTCAAAAATATAGTTAAAGTGTTTATAGCAACTGCAGCACTTAAACTCTGAAGTGCCAGTATACTCTGGCCATTTTATTGAAAAATTATTGTTTTGTTTTTAAACAATATCTTCACTCATCTAATACTAAACAGGGGCGTATATATATGCTGGTTTTTGCTGAAATCCATTTCGGCAAACTTTGGATCTAAGATTCAACTTAAATCGACTTTAGATATTAACTTGGAAATTTTTATTTTACCATTAATCAGTGGCCTTATACCTTTCATTATCTTTCTATATCTATTGAATATTTCCAGCTACATCTCTTCAGCCCTCCAGCCTGATTGAATAATAGCTGCATACACAGTCAAACCCTATGAATTCAACAATTACTGTGTAAAGTGCAGATATGACACTATGAAAGCAGGGCTCTGGCATTATTAGATTTCTGAAAAAAAAAAAAAAAAAGTAATTCCCATAAAAGAATTTGCAATAATAGTGAAGCTTCATCTGTGCACATCGACATCAGCAGGCTGTGGCATTGAAAGGTCAGTAACATTGCTCCTTCATTAAAACCACTTCCAATTATCATGTGGATGAGTTTGTGATTGGCCACTTTTGGAAGAATGGCAGAGCAGGAGACGGAGCGTCTAATACAGGTTATTGGAAATGAGTCTGTGGTAACATGGATGCCTTTATGTCTTACTGCCATATGTGTGTGATTTATTGCTGCTTAAATATCAAAAGTACATCCTCCGGAGTCTGGAAAGGTCTCTTCCATAAACAGACAAAGAGGACAAATTGAATATACTGACATTTAAGCTATGATTTTAATGTTTTTGAAATATTCACATCATGAGCTGTATTTGGTTTTGTCACAGACATGTTCAAATACTTCTGTTGTTGAGGATATTATCAAAATACATATGTATTTTCATCTTTTTTGCTTTCAAAAAAGAAAAATTGAAGATGGCCTCTGAATAAACAGAGGATTGAGATCACAAAGTATGGATTGATTGGAACTGCATTCAAGAAAGATTCGCTGTGATGAGCATGGGTAGGAGAACTGAAAGTTGATGTTTGATTTTTGATTTTTGAACTAATGAAGAAAAGGATATGAAGGTACAAAGAAATGTTGAACTCATATTTTAAATATACCCAATCTAACAATGACTTTCTCTTTCCATTCTGCATTTGTAATCAACTGCACACCCCAAGTAAACAAAGGCCTTGGCCTCATCCTCCCACAGTTGTTTTATTTTCAGACTTTTGACTGCCCTGAAATCAGAGGGAACTTTTTCATATTAAAAAAAATATATATTTAAATAATGGTGAGAACATTTGTAAAGATTTTCCTAAAACTTTAGTGCAGGGGTAAACAATTAAAAATTGTGATCTGAATAAAGAAAATCATCAACCAGTAAAGGTCTGGAGACATTTTTAATTATAATCTGTTTAAGCAGAATTTAACACTGAAATAAAATCAGTTTTTATGCATCCATGTTGTACATTGAATTTTTTAATAAAAAGGAATAAAAATTAAAAAAAAACTAGAAAAGTTTTCCATTTTAAAATCTTAAGAGTTTTTCTAAGAGTGGCTCGCACCAGTGACCCAGACTGACACCGCTCATTGGCTAATTTGTTTCACGTGTAGCCTGGTCCAGAGGGCTCAACCATATTAACAGGAGAAGCAGCGCAAGTAAAGTTAGATACTGTTGTTGTTGCACAAGATGCGGTCATTTATAAATGTTTATGAATATTGTTGGGTCCGGATTAGTCGGCAGGTGGGTCCGGATCCGGACCGCGGTTCCCGTGACCTCTGCTCTAGTGACTTATTTCAATGTAAGACCCAAATTAAAGATTAATATTAGAGTGAAGACATTTTAAAATATCATAATAAATTATTGTACAAAATAGGACACAAACTACATGATATTCAAAAATCTGTTTGTCATTTCTTTCTTTTATCTGTGCTTCCTACAGTCTGTGAGCTTTAGTATGTTGGGCAATGTCTTTGTTGTCTAGTGAAGGTGTCTCTATGCATGTCTGAAATCAAAACTATATTTTTAAAAGTGTGAACCAAAGAAACACAAGGCAAAAGACAATTCAGCCAAAAGTAGACCAATAATAATGACATTACTACTGTAATGCAGGGCACTGGCATCATTGCCTCTCAAGATAAAAGCAGTGATAACTTGGAGACTTAGCATACCATCAATTAGTGTTGTATCATTATTCTATGTACAACTAACTAAACTCAAATACTCAGACATTTTCTCTCCATATTCAACCACCCTAGGCTATTGGTTGTTGATGCATGGCCAGTCTGAGCTGAGACTCTGTACACCTTTGCTTTCAGTACACCTGGCTAAAGTCCTCTTCCTTGTTGATAAAATGGACAAGGTGCTGCTGTTCGCCTCGCCTAAAATCTCAGATTTGTTTTAAAGCAAAACTAACTAGATAAATACACCCTAGTTTGCACTGTAAAAATGGCCTGTCTGGACAACTCAATTAAGAGGGTTCTCAGTTCTTAATCAACTGACCTAAACTGATTTGAAACATTTCTTGTGAAGACCTGTGTGCAGGCCTAGACCATTCACTTATAACAACAATGAACTATGGTTTACTTCACTCCTGAAAAAGCTGCAAAGGAACAGGGCAAAAGACTGCAACACATTCCATCTGAAATTGAAATTCCGAATTTCTTACAAAATTTTTGACGGTAACTCCCCAAAACATTGGGATCTCAAGAATTCTGCCACCTTGATCTGAGTCCTGACAGATGACCTGACCCTGCAGGTTCGAAACTGTAGCCAATGGCAGCTTGTAGTAAAAACTGTATGCGAAAAAACTGAATTTCTAGTTCTGGTCACTATTCTTATTCTAAAAGTAGTCAGGACTACCTTCCCAAAAGATCCACTGTCCTGATCTTGGGACCAGTGACTTTTTTAATTTCTCATTTCATTCACCTGTCTAACTCTGTCCGGTTTCTCAACACTGCTCATCTGATCAACCTGCTCCTGCCTCTATTTAAGGCGCTTGCATACAGTCATCAAGGCCAGATTATCTTGTTCTCTTGGTTCCTTGGTGCTTCTGATTACCTGACCTTGATCTGTTCTGCCTTTCAACCACATCACATAAATCTTAAAATTTTTTAGCAAGTAAACTTCCTTGAGGGCTTTCATGAGTTTATTCTTCTGAATTTGTATACAGTGCATCCTGACAAATTAAAAATACAGTTTGAAAAACCATGTGTGTAGAGCAACATTCATTTTCTACTTCTAATATTTGAAAATAAATATCTGCAACCTTTATGGTTTTTTAACTATGTAAAAAATGGGGGTGGGAAATGTTTTTTTCTCTGCTAGGAAAGATACCCAAAAGAAAACCTGAAATGTTTCTAGTATTTACTTAAATCAACATATTCTTGTTGTTTTAAAGCATTTTTCTTCAGTGTGAGTTTTAGAAAAACAAATTCTCTAAGAAGAATGCATCTGTCTGTTAATGACTGGAGGACAGGCTCTTAAGGAATTCTAGAGGAGCTGTTATGTGAAAGACTGTTATCTTGGGACTGATGATTAGATTAAGTAACACAGGGTAAAAAAAAATACCAAACACTTATGCTTTTTGGACTGTGGGAGGAAGCCAGAGCACTGACTGTTGGGTTGATTGATTTCTCTAATGTTCCCCTGTATGTGTGTGTAACTGCATGGTTGTTTGTCCTGTATAGGTTGCGAGGGTGCATCCTCCCTGGATGGATGGACAGACGGACGGATGGATGAAACAAATACTAAGTAAAACAAACTGTCTGCACCACATGAGTTGAATGTATTTTTCAAACATTTATTTTTGTTCTGTTTTTGCTGTTTAAATAACTTCAAGTTTTCTTTGCATATTCCTCGCCTTTGCTGCTACTTGACTGAATAATATCATTTAGAAGATAACACTTTCTGATTATCTCCATCACACTCCAACAACATTTTTCTGTTGTTTGTATTTTTGTCATGCCACAGTAACAACCGAATCCCCCCTGAGGGAGCCATTCACCTCACCATGGGCCTCAAAGTAAACAAGGCAATCAAACTGCTGAACGTAAGCTGTTGAAAAGAGATTGGTTCAGACTTCACAAGCGATGGGGGGCATCAGTGGATAAAATAGGATGAATAACAGGATCACTGTATTTTACTTTTATGTCAGCACCACTGCTGAAGTGTCATGGTCATGGAGGGAGAAAAAAGCAATTATCAGGTCTCTGAAGTCAGTTACAAGCATGAGCAATTGTGATTGATTATAATTACGTATGTGATCATACTCTTTTCTGAAAACTCTTGTATAAAAATTTATTAAACTCTTATCTGAATGGAATTATACTTCAGCTTTAATTGAATATCCTCAGTTTTAGAAACACCTGGGAAGTCAAAACATTACAAGGGTTAGAAAAAAAATGCCAAAACTTATAATAAAAAAATCTAAACAGCTGATGTTGGTATAAGAAAAAAAAAATGTTAGCTGTAGTTTGTGAGGTGAACGAGCAAAGTAGGTTTTGGAGGACTGGTTTAATGAGTTGTAGAAAGTCGATATTTCTCAATAAACCAGGCCCAAAATAACTTTGCCAGATTTTCATTTAGGTTTACAGCATATTACCCAAAAATTCAATTATAAACTGTTTTTTCAAAGCAGGGGCGGAGCTAGATGTGTTGCTAGATTTGCTAGATTGTGACGCTGATAGAAAATGTATCTTGGGGTCCTCTTTTTAATTAGATAACTGCTCAAACAAGTTATGTATATATCATGTAGAACCATAAATGACTGATTTAGACAACATAAGTGTAGATCTTTTTTGAAAGGCTTAATGAAAATCTACTGTTTATTTTCCTATAGATGAACTTTGAACTCCGTTCTTGGCCATGCTTAAGTCAACATAGGTCCAACCCTATAAAAATTTTCTGGCTCCAACACCATTTAAAAGTACTGCAACTTTCACCTAATCAGCCACTTTTTTGCCTGATTTTTCCATTGATTAATACATTTTAACAATGTCTATAGAGTGCATATCTAAAATTATGCGTAATTGGTTTGTTGGGGATAGTTTTTCGAAACTATAGAATTAAGTTCATATATTATTCAAAAGTCTTAAGATGCACGTCTTCTTGACAAGACTGACCATCGGTATATAAGAAAATATATTGTACACAGTTATGCTCTGAAGATTAAGAAGCACATGTTCTGCTGATTGAAATTTCTTTCTAATAAAATTAGAATCATTTTGATATATTAACCTCCCTTTGGATTCAAATAATTTCTATCTAGTCACAGTGTAAATATCTTAAACAGTCATACAAACCCTATGGCCTTTAATTCTTCACTGTATTGATCCAATAAGATTTCAGAAACATTCCTCTCAGACTCTGGTCCACTTGGCATCACTAAGTTGCTGCCAGCTCTACTTCCAAGTTCTGAACTTCCCCTTCAAGCACATCAAGAGTTAGTTTTATATAAAGAGCAGTTGAGTATGGAGGCCATTGTAGTACTTCAAACCCACTGTCATATTTGATCAATCATTTTCAAATTATCTAAGCTTTGACACTCATGCATTTTCCTGTTGAAGTAACCATCAGAGGATGGGTAAATATGGCCATGAGGGGATACACTGGTGCAACAAATACCCAAGAAATCCGATTCATTGAAATGGCTTAAACTGCAGAAGGAGCACTTTTACCATACAATCAAATGACCGTCACAGGTCTGATCTTTTATCCTTAACCACTATGCCAATTTTCTGCTGAAAAATAAAGTTCGGCTTTTCACGAAAACTGTCAATTTTGCTTTTCCAAACCATTCTCAAGTCACATTTTTTTCCACCAATTCCAAAATGGAAGCATAGATATTTGTCGATATCTATTGATTATTTCAACTTTACAGGTGCTGGTCATAAAATTAGAATATCATGAAAAAGTAGATTGATTTCAGTAATTCCATTTAAAAAGTGAAACTTGTATATTATATTCATACATTACATACAAACTCATATATTTCAGATGTTTATTTTGTTTAATTTTGATGATTACAAATGACAACAAATGAAAATCTCAAATTCATCATATCAGAAAATTAGAATATTGTGAAAAGGTTCAAAATTGATGGCCCCTGGTGCCACACTCTAATCAGCTAATTAACTCAAACCACCTGCAAAAGCCTTTAAATGGTCTTTCAGTCTAGTTCTATAGGCTACACAATCATGGGGAAGACTGCTGACTTGACAGTTGTCCAAAAGACGACCATCGACACCTTGCAAAAGGAGGGCAAGACACAAAAGGTCATCGCTAAAGAGGCTGGCTGTTCACAGAGCTCAGTGTCCAAGCACATTAATAGAGAGGCGAAGGGAAGGAAAAGATGTGGTCGAAAAAAGTGTACAAGCAAGAGAGATAACCGCACCCTGGAGAGGATTGTGAAACAAAACCCATTCAAAAATGTGGGGGAGATTCACAAAGAGTGGACTGCAGCTGGAGTGAGTGCTTCAAGAACCACCACACACAGACGTATGAAAGACATGGGTTTCTGCTGTCGCATTCCTTGTGTCAAGCCACTCTTGAACCACAGACAGCGTCAGAAGCGTCTTGCCTGGGCTAAAGAGAAACAGGACTGGACTGCTGGTGAGTGGTCCAAAGTCATGTTCTCTGATGAAAGTAAATTTTGCATTTCCTTTGGAAATCAAGGTCCCAGAGTCTGGAGGAAAAGAAGAGAGGCACTTCATCCACGTTGCTTGAAGTCCAGTGTAAAGTTTCCACAGTCAGTGATGGTTTGGGGTGCCATGTCATCTGCTGGTGTTGGTCCATTGTGTTTTCTGAGGTCCAGGGTCAACGCAGCCACATACCAGGAAGTTTTAGAGCACTTCATGCTTCCTGCAGCTGACCAACTTTTTGGAGATGCAGATTTCATTTTCCAACAGGACTTGGCACCTGCACACAGTGCCAAAGCTACCAGTACCTGGTTGAAGGACCATGGTATCCCTGTTCTTAATTGGCCAGCAAACTCTCCTGACCTTAACCCCATAGAAAATCTATGGGGTATTGTGAAGAAGAAGATGCAATACACCAGACCCAACAATTCAGAAGAGCTAAAAGCCACTATTAGAGCAACCTGGGCTATCATAACACCTGAGCAGTGCCACAGACTGATCGACTCCATGCCACGCCGCATTGCTGCAGTAATACAGGCCAAAGGAGGCCCAACTAAATACTGAGTGCTGTACATGCTCATACTTTTCATGTTCATACTTTTCAGTTGGCCAACATTTCTATAAATCCTTTGTTTTTATTGGTCTTCAGTAATATTCTAATTTTCTGATATGATGAATTTGAGATTTTCATTTGTTGTCATTTGTAATCATCAAAATTAAACAAAATAAACATCTGAAATATATGAGTTTGTATGTAATGTATGAATATAATATACAAGTTTCACTTTTTAAATGGAATTACTGAAATCAATCTACTTTTTCATGATATTCTAATTTTATGACCAGCACCTGTAAGCTAGCATTGCAACATGACTAAAAGCATGCAAATGCAGAACCAAAGCATAAATCCCATTTTTTATGACTTTTGTTTGTGACCAGACCAGTATTAACTTTATCAACAGTGCTAGCTGCCATGGAATCCCAGAAAAACAACATTCATTTATAGAGAGATTATACCTTTCAGTACGGTTCAAATTCCACCCCAAGTAATTATTTTCATTTGACCTTTACTAATAGACAACCGAGTTGTCTGATCTGATTGCACATTTCCTTCACCTGCTTATCTCCGCCCAGTTCATATTAACGCTTATTTGATTCACCTGCTTCAGCCTCTATTTAACTAGCCTTCAAACCAGTCATCAGTGCCAGAATATTCAAGCCTTTGGTGAGAGTTCTCTGGCGTTGCAGTGTGTTCTGATTGTCTAATCCTGCCCTGTTCTGCCTCTAAACCTCTGAGCCTGCCTGTCCCCATTCTGATCTGTGTGCCTGACCTGTCTTCGGACTCCTAATAGATCTCTGCCTGTCTTTGAATGAACCTGGAACTGTTTCCCGACACCGTCCTGGAAGTCCCTTGGGCACTTCTTCAGACTTGTGATCTCCTGGCTCTGAACACTGAGCACGTCTTCGACACCGGCTTTGGCTTTACTCTCTGGGTTATTCTGCCATCCCTCATTTGCTTGGTTCTGATCTCCTGCCTGTCCTCCGTCCTCTGAGACATCGGCTTCTGGGACTCTCTGTGTGGCGTCCACCGAGTCTTGTTGGTAGCCGATTGGCTGAAACCAACTTCACCCTCTGGGCACGGAATAAACTGCAAGAACAGATTAGTGACTCACACATTTATTATTATCCTCCGCCAGATAGACATGGTCACTGACCTGTGTTCTACCACTGTAGAGGTTCCTGTCTTTGATGCCAACGCTGTTCTCATCAGTTCCGTCTTAAATAAAAGTTTTGTTAAATCTGTCATTCTGCCTTGAATACTGGGTCCTTTTGTTCTTAGCTTGACACCAATAGTTATAGCCCTCTGTATGTGACTTTCTGGGACATCCTAATCAGACAGGATTTTAAAAACCTGTACCAAGCATTGAAAGAAATATCCCCAGTACTCAGAGAAACACTTTGTTTCCTCCAAAAAAGCATAATCTTCAAAATTGCAACTGTAATTGTTGTTCAGACAGACAGATGAAAGGATACAATCTTTAAGGAAATTATTTTTTTATGAAGAATAACTTCTATTACAAAATCAGCCCCAGCATTGATTTACTATAGTAAAGTTTAAGAAAGAAAATTTCTTCAGTGTATCAAGTACTTAGTCGACAAAGTCTGAAATTTAGGAGGTACTGAATATGATTCTTTTTAGATATGATCTGATGTGATATTATATAATACAGGTGGGTAGAGATGAGGATCAGAGAGCACTGCATTGTGTATGAAAAGAAGTGAAGGTGGGTTGCACAAAAAGGATTTAAGTACTGCGTGACTAGTTTAACAGAAAATCCCAGCTTTGAAAGAACCACTGTCCGCCGTTAGGTAACAGGTCCTGTTTACAGTAGCTGGACAAACTCTAAATGCAGTAGTTACAGGAAAATTTAACCTCAGCTGCATGTAACTCTCCCACACACAAACACCCCAAAAATGAACTTCTTACCAGATATTTTGGTATAAATACCTAACAAATGCAAATAAAAAGAATGTATTCATTTAGTCTTTTAGTTGTACAAAAAATTTCGGACGACTTTAAATTTTTTTTTAAAGGTTGGTATGAAAATTGCATAACCATTTAATACATCTACAGTATTGTGTGCAGAGAGGGGAAAAGGTAACACAAATAATCCATTAGAGTAGAAAAGAAAAGAGCACAGAACATACAACTCAGTTAATTTTGAAAAGACAAAAGCAGAAGAAAACAAACAAATTAGCAATAGAAGAAGTAGATCTCATCTGATTAATGCAAAATTCTTGCATCTTCCCATTTAGCTTCATCTATTAACTTTAAATAGTTTGTTCCTTTTTAGCTGTGCATGCATAGAGTTATATTACTTATATTATAAATGATATAACTTCATATAAATAAAGAGTATGTGGGAAAAAAAGACATAAACACAAGGCAGCCTCTGTAAAGAAAGATTTGGCATAAAAGGGCTTACGAAAGAATGAAGTAGTAATATCAAAATCCCCAGCTTAGATTTTAGTTCATCATCAAAAGATTTAATGGCTTATAGAGAAACACAGGAAGTGCATGGAAAGGCTGCCTTGGAGGAAGAGTTCAGAGATCTCAAAAAGAACGTCTGCTGTAAAAATAAGTTCATTTCCATTTGGTTTTCAACCTGTTGCCTGTTCTCACAGAGTCACTTTAAAGGGGCCTGTTACATACTAGCATAACAAAACATTTCCAATTAAATTATAGCACCTTGCTGACTTATTATGTTTCATTTCTGTGTTTTATGCTTTGCTTTTTCGTCTATATATTAGTAAATTTGAGCATTTTTCATACCTACCTTAACAAGACCACATAAATGGAGACACTATTTGAGCATGCAGGCGGTAAGTAAACAAGTAAGCTTCATAATTACATAAATTAATTCTAATTAGATTGAATGATTTTTGAACTGGATTTTTTTTTTTTGACAGGATCCATTTATTTATCAAAGTATCTTGAAGTGACATTTATTGTTAACTGGAAGCTTTTACACAAAGATAAGTGCAGCACAAGTCATGAAGCAACTCATGAAAGCTGTTTTTTCCAAGAAACCTCACAAAAAGCAAAATATTCTCTATATGGCTTTCACAGTCTGAAGGAATGAGCAAAAACATTTTCATAAGCAGCTGACATACACTATATTGCCAAAAGTATTTGCTCACCCATCCAAATTATTGGAATCAGGTGTTCCAATCACTTCCATGGCCACAGGTGTATAAATTCAAGCACCTAGGCATGCAGACTGTTTTTACAAACATTTGTGAAAGAATGGGTCGCTCTCAGGAGCTCAGTGAATTCCAGCGTGGAACTGTGATAGGATGCCACCTGTGCAACAAATCCAGTCGTGAAATTTCCTCGCTCCTAAATATTCCACAGTCAACTGTCAGCTGTATTATAAGAAAATGGAAGTGTTTGGGAACGACAGCAACTCAGCCACGAAGTGGTAGGCCACGTAAACTGACGGAGCGGGGTCAGCGGATGCTGAAGCGCATAGTGCGAAGAGGTCGCCAACTTTCTGCAGAGTCAATCACTACAGACCTCCAAACTTCATGTGGCCTTCAGATTAGCTCAAGAACAGTGCGCAGAGAGCTTCATGGAATGGGTTTCCATGGTCGAGCAGCTGCATCCAAGCCATACATAACCAAGTGCAATGCAAAGCGTCGGATGCGGTGGTGTAAAGCACGCCGCCACTGGACTCTAGAGCAGTGGAGACGCGTTCTCTGGAGTGACGAATCGCGCTTCTCCATCTGGCAATCTGATGGACGGGTCTGGGTTTGGCGGTTGCCAGGAGAACGGTACTTGTCTGACTGCATTGTGCCAAGTGTAAAGTTTGGTGGAGGGGGGATTATGGTGTGGGGTTGTTTTTCAGGAGCTGGGCTTGGCCCCTTAGTTCCAGTGAAAGGAACTCTGAATGCTTCAGCATACCAAGACATTTTGGACAATTCCATGCTCCCAACTTTGTGGGAACAGTTTGGAGCTGGCCCCTTCCTCTTCCAACATGACTGTGCACCAGTGCACAAAGCAAGGTCCATAAAGACATGGATGACAGAGTCTGGTGTGGATGAACTTGACTGGCCTGCACAGAGTCCTGACCTCAACCCGATAGAACACCTTTGGGATGAATTAGAGCGGAGACTGAGAGCCAGGCCTTCTCGTCCAACATCAGTGTGCGACCTCACAAATGCGCTTCTGGAAGAATGGTCAAAAATTCCCATAAACACACTCCTAAACCTTGTGGACAGCCTTCCCAGAAGAGTTGAAGCTGTTCTAGCTGCAAAGGGTGGACCGACGTCATATTGAACCCTATGGATTAGGAACGGGATGTCACTTAAGCTCATATGTGAGTCAAGGCAGGTGAGCAAATACTTTTGGCAATATAGTGTATTCTCATACTGGATGTAAAGACAGTCAGAGAGAATTTATGACTAATCTGATATAAATGTCTAAAAATAGACCCTGCAACATCATTGCAAATCATTCATTTCTGTTTGTTTTTTTTTTGGCACATAAAAGATAACATATAGAGTTAATTTATTAAAATACTCTTGGTGGTTTTTGAAATGTAGGAATGAGTCTCAAACAAAACCAAGGTTTTTTGCATATACTGGATTTTTTCCCCCCTAGGGTCATGGAGTATTTATCTCTAATCATGCATTTAATTCTAGGAGTAACAAAAATTATCCATAAAGCTATGTCTCAATATTCCTGGCTTGTCATTAAGATTTAGTTTTCCCAAAATTTCAAATCTACATTTTTCTGTCACCCAAAGTAAGTTAACATCTTTAAAAATACCAGTTTTTGAAACTTTCTTAAATGGTTCTTGAAAGTAGTAAAACACTGATCTCAGCTATCATTCCAAGATTACAATTTACAAATAATCTACATTTATGCCTGTAGTCAAGCTGCATCTCTCACAGGCGCAATCAGCAGCCTTAGTTTGCACATTGGATCATTGCTTCACGGAGTCACGCATGTTTTTAACTCTAGGGGGCAAAAAAGTGTTGGCAGGTTTCAACCCATCTGATTACCTGTCAATTCGCATCACGGAGGAGGAGGTAAACATTAACCAGCAGGGAATGATTGGGCGTCAGACAACTGTTTCACTTTAAAGAGGAACATGGCGACAAGCTGTAGATCTGTGCAAACTACAGGACAAATTCTGTACAGGTGTTCTAACTACTTGCACCAAACTACCAGGTACGTTCATTTTATCTTTGTCCTTTATAACAATGTGAGAAACAATGTGCAATGGCAGTCATGAGATTTTTAGTTCAGTCAACAAAATACTGAACTATGAAAAGTTGGAAACCACCCTTATGTATTTTCTGAATACATCTGCCAACATTTACAGCCATGATTTATCTTGATATCTTTTGTTTTATTTTCAGTTAAGATCATGAAAACACACCAAAATGTCAACCATTGCTGCTATGTTGTTTAATGAGAAAATCTCCATAATATGACCCAGTATTCAACTTGTAAATGTCTGTCTTAAGTTTAATATGCATTTCTATTGTTAAAAATAAGGCATGAATGTTATCTAAAACCCATTCGCAAGCCTGCTTTAATCATTTGCTAGACCTCTGAACCTTGTACTGTAAAAGCAAACTGCAGACACACGCAGGATTTAGGGCCCCCAACCACATTGATTTCTGCTCTCTTTGATATCTGTGGATTTTAGAAACCCTTACAAGTTTTTGTGAAACAACAGTCTTTAGAATAAAAAATATGACAAAATAGCACCAACTCTCCTTTGTCAATCGCTATGCCTGATGGACGTTAGAAATACTTTACAAAAGCCTGAATCCGAATTTCACAGAAACATCTTTAAAAGATTTGGGACATTATAAGTTTGTACAAACCAAAATAAGTCAGAGAATTGGAAGTTAAACTGAATTTAGTCAGTGTGTTTAACAGTATGTGATTTTACTTTATGAATATACCTCTCAATGATTTATTGAAATATAGATTATTTAATTAACTTTTAACCTATGTTTGTGTTAGTACAGGATTTTCTTTACTTTATAAAGAATACCAAAGTAAAAATAGCTAATCACAAGAAATTGCAATTTCAGTATAGTGGTTATGCAGTTACCTATTTCACATAGTGTATTTTTAAGCTGCTGTTGTGGTTTCTTACCTTGCAAGTTTTAGGTGGTTTAAACCAGCATAGACTTAGTGGTGTGAACGCTGTGCAAATAGGAAAAAATGTTGCAAAAGACAAATGCTGTCATCACAGAAAACAGAGCGATGCAAAGCGAAGTATGCTGCAGGAAACCCACAGTAAACACATAAATGATTGTACCTTACAAAACATATGCAAAGGGTCTTAACTATTGTTCAGGTCCAGTTTAGAAAACCGGAAGGGTGCATTAGCTGGTATGGGCAACGTTTAGGCCAAATAAGAAATGCACACCTATGAAAATAAAGAAACCAGCTAGTCAGACCCAGTATCAGTACGCCTCATTGGCAGATTGTGAATCTGCTGGGATGATTTTCTAAAAACAGCTACCAGCCCTAAATAACACAGGAACATGCCTTTTTTGGTGGTATAGCATACTGACATAAAAACAATGGTAAGAAAGTTTATGAAAGTTCTTAGCACAGCTAGTGAAGACTGACAAGATGCATCTGATTTGGTGGACTAAAATAACGTTCAGCTAAATCAGCCAATAACTATATCTAAGGGACAAACAGGTTTAACCTCTGAGAGACAGGGCGTGGTAGAGGAACACAGAGTAGAAGGAAACATTTTTTGCAATAGAAGTATCCTAATTGATGTTCCCCTGTATGGCAGTTAGAAAAACAAAAGATCTGCCTCTTATTACCCTGGAAACATGAAAAAAAAAATCAAATCTGTGTATGATTGAGCTTAATTTCTAAGGCAGCATATGTGAGGACAATTTTCAATCTTCCATGAAGGGAACAGTAGAAAGGAGAAATATTTTCTCACTTTTTAACTTTCATAACACTCAGCTTTTGGGTTAAGCAGAAGACTTTTATAACTGCTTTCTTTGGACATCCTGATAGTAAAGAATTACAATTATGCAGTCTTTAAGTAACAAATTCTTGGATATTTCCTATAAGACATTTCTTATATTGGCAATATCCTACGGGTAGACAAACCCAGAAACCTGTTTCATATGGGATTTTAAAAAACACCTTGGCCAAAAATATTTTTCTGAATTTAAAAGCAAAAAAGTGTTAATTCATCTGGGCTTTTATGTCTTCAAGAAAGACATGCCTGTGGTTTACTTAACCCTTTAAAGCCCGATCCAAGAATAAAACAAAACAGAAAATTACTTTTTTTGGTTTGAAGTCCTTATTTGGCCTTTTAACAAAATATGTAAAGAGAAAAAACAGAAATACATTTTTGATATTAATAATTTATTACTATGTGATAAGTCAAGATAATTTTTTGTGTAGTCTTCTGCCCTCTGTTATCAGGTATATCTGATTGTGTACAACAGGATTTTGAGCAAAGTTTTTACCATTAAATTATGCAAAAGGTGTCAGATGCAAAACATTTCAGAAACCGTATGTATCAAATATGATACATTTGGCATTACAGGGTTAAGGGATTAGAAAGAGTAATGATCAGAATAAAATTTGACTCTCTCGGAGTTCAGATGTTTTAGATATTCAGAGGTTTTGTGTAGCTCTAATTTCTAAACAGCACATATCTTCATATGAAGTGATAATAGCCTTTTACAATCATGTAGTCCATATATTGTTCACATTTCCTACAATCCTTGAAGAATTGTGTTATGTTTGCTTCTCTCATCTCATGTCTGTTTAGGAGGTTTTCAGAAAGCAGTGACAAAGGCTGGTTCCGCTCCTTATTTGTGCACAAGGTGGATGCGAGGAAAGATGCCCACTCTAACCTGCTGTCAAAGAAAGAGACCAGCAACCTGTATAAAATCCAGTGTATGCATCGGGTATTTCACTATTATTCAAAGGGATTGTTATTGCCTTTAAGTGCGGGGTTACTGAGGGTCAAACACCTGAGGATTGAAAAAGAAAATATTTCGATATTCTGCAGAAAAACAGCTACATAAATTATGCTTTTTCAATTATGTCTGCAAAACCATAGGGTCTCAGAGAAAACTGCAATTTCATTACACATCACAAGGAGCAAGCTGCAGTTAGGTTAATAACATGATGTATCAATTTCATACCTTTTTGTGACATCAGAACAAAAAAAAAATCTTTTCTTTAGAGTCTCAGATCATAACTGTGTCTATCTCCAAAGGAAAAATTACCATTTTTCTCCAGACTTTGATCTTTTATGCAGCTTACATCATGCTGTGCAGAGATTTCAATTGGAACGTTCTATCAGCCATAGCCTATAACCTTGTGCAAGTGAATCAGTTTTGTATATAAAATCTTTGCTGAATTGGGGTGTGAAATTACTTTGTTGGAGAATTTGATCATGCATTTTGAAAGAAAACACTAGCTTTTGATAACAATGTTTCTCTCTTTCGTCTTTTTCCCTTCTTTTGTGAAGTTCATAACGTCAAACCCGAGTGCCTAGACGCATACAACAACCTTGAGTAAGTGTGTTCCCCAGTCCAAAATATTCCTTTTATTAACTTTTCTTTCCATCTTATGTTTACTGCTTTGAATTGTATGGCTTTTCTTTCACTATTATAACTGTTTGTTTGTTTTTGATAATATTTTCTATCAATATATTAGCTATAAAAGTAGTTTCACTGCAGAAGAAAGGTATGCAATGCAACAGTTGATGGTTGCAATGGATTTACTCTTCTGCATAATGTTTACTGGGGTTTCAGGGAGTTATTCAAGTAACCCTGAGATATTACTAAAGTGATTGTTGGGAAAGGCCAGATGATGCAAATTGTAGAGCTCTATAAATAACATGGACAAACCTTGGCCTCAACAATGAGCAAACTGTGGACTCTTTCATATTGCTGTTTCATATTTGATATGTAGAATTATGGATCCCCACAAGACAGCAGATTACAGAAGATTGCAAAGTTCTTGTTGTGTTTTCTTGTTTGTTGTTTAATTGTGTAAATGCTACACTAGAAACCTTTATTGGAGAAATGCTTGTAAAAGTCGTTTATAAGACAAATTGCCTTTAGGTAGAACTATCGGACTATGGAGTGGTGATGCATTCCGCTTCTTAGCAGCAGCAGCAGCTGCAAATATTGCTTCCATGAAAAGGTCATCGGGTTATTCTCTCCATCAACGGCATCAATTTAGTGTCAGACTTGCAAATGAAAGCCCAAACTATTTGGTGTAACACAGTACCTTTTGAAAATATTAGCAGCATGAACCTTTTCACTTTTTCTCATAATAAAAGGAAAAACTTTACTCCATATACTGAAACTAGGTTTCTGAATAGAGATACACAACATTCCTATAAAGTAGAAGATATTTTACATGTAAAACTCTTGAAAGCATGTTATTAATTTTCATTTAAATACCTGAATCAAGATTTTTAAAGAATTAGGCTTTGTTGTAATTATGGCTAAATATCTTCTGGGTAAAACAGCTAAGGTTTATACATGTTTTAACTTGTATTCGAATTTGAGTTTTAAAGATTTGCCACAGATTCTCAATAAACGTTTAAATTTTAGACTTCTGAGAAGTATTTTCTTTTTATGCTTACCTTGTATTTAACTGCATTCAATCTTCCATTATCTCTGATAAATTCCTTATCCCTTTGTCTTGTCCCTTAAACAACATAACGCCAACACCATTCTGCTGTCACCTCTTGATCAATGTCCCCTAACCATACATGCAGGTTTAGTCATATCTTGGTAGGTTTGCAGTTAAACCTTATCATCTGTCATTTTAAGATGTTTCATTTAACAGTGACAGTATGAAGCTCAAAACCTGGATAGTTTTTCTTGAACAGAACCTTGCTTTTCTTCAGAGTTTATCCCTGACCCACCTGGTGTCTTTGCTGTTACCTTGGCGTTTGGACACTTTTCCTTTTTAACTTTTAATGCATTCATGCAGCAGCCATATACAGATGACGAATAACACAATTAGAAAGCTGCTATAGCCATTTAGTTGCATTGGATTTTATTCAAAAGATACCAACACACTTCTTATATTTCTGTTTTTAGATAAATGAAACCCAAATACCCTTTTCCCTTTACTTTACAATTTCCATAATATGCATTGCTGTTAATACTTGTAAAATTGCAGAATGGAAATTTAAAGATGTACCCTTTTGCAGTAAGTATACAGGGGGACATTATTCTAAATGTTAAGCACAGCATGTGGATTTACTATGCCACAAACTTTTTGTTCCTTAGATAATAGAAAAAGTAAAGGATTTAAGGACTGAATGCTTTAACAGCCGGTTCTGAACATTTTTGATCCCCAGTTATCATTTGATCTTCATTCTTGCATTTTTTCTTAGGAATGAAGGCAATCCATTTTTTTTTTTATCTGATCAAAATCTGAGCTGTGGTGCTAGAAAGTAGAACCATTTTTGTTGACTTGTGAAAAAAATAGGGATTTTATTTGAGGAGAGGGAGAGTTTTAAATCTTCCTTGTTGTATAAAAATGTTCTATTTTAACTTCGTTATTTCCCTATAGTAAGATTATCAAAGAATATATGATATGCACATATATGAATAAGTGTTTTTATTTCTTATCTTCCCTTTGTGTCCCCTAATTGATAATTTGACCTGACTGGACAGTATGCCTGTATTATAAATGTAGACAACTTTAAATAATGTTTGTTTTAATTTCCTTTGTTTATAATTGTAATGCTGATGCTAGGGCTGAAGTACAAACCAGGCTCCATCAGGATCAGGATTTCCCCTGTGAGGTTGTTGGCAGTTGGAACACCTGGTATGGAGAGCAGGACCAAGCTGGTAAGCTACTGAGCACATGAATGGAAGTGATACAGACACAATCAGACTGATAACTTTAATTCATCATGGATCCATGGCAAGAGATTCATTTCTGTTTCTTCGTGCACTAAACAATTTGAAGTAGCTTCCATTTTATCATAACCTGTTTGGCAGTGTGTTACAGTGGCCTGCAAAAGCTCAGATACTTCCCCTGATGAGTCACCACTTTGTCTTTCCTTTTAACATATGATAATTTTCAGTTTATGGCATACATTAAGAGCATTTTAGAACAAATGAGAGATGAAAATGTGATGAAGGTTCTGTAAGCCCCATCTGTGTGGGTGGAACTGGCTTCAGTGAAGTGCTACAGTGACATCTGCTGTTCTTGCTGCTCAGTGCATCTGTGGCGATACAGAGGAGGCTACCCAGCTCTGACTGAATGCCTGCAGAAATTAAGAGCCAACAAGGTATGATGCAAATAATAATAAAACATTTATTTCATGCGCTATCTTAACATGCAGAAATGTTTTTTTTTTATTATCGACTAATAAGAATAGGAATTATTTTTAGGAATATTTGGAATTTCGCAGAGAGAGATCAAAAATGTTGATTTCAAGGCGAAATCAGCTTCTTCTGGAGTTTAGCTTTTGGAATGAACCTTTGCCAAGAAAAGGACCAAACATCTATGAATTGCGCACCTACAATCTTAAGGTAATTATGTTTTTGGTTCCTTAAGTCAGCTGTTTGACATGTGGTAAAATACAGTAAAATGCCAGTTTTCCATTTAAATTCATAATAAAGTAGATGCCAGATGTTGCTGATCAGATGATTTTAAGTGACTCTCCGGTAGCAGTTGTGATCATAAAAAAAATCAATCAAAAACATCAATCAAGAAGATTAAAGTAGTTTGCTGTTCGCAAGAATGATAATAGGAACAAAGCAGATGACCTCAAAGAAGCTATTGTTGGTGCTGAACAATCTAGGTATTCATTCTTAAGACCAGTGCTGAAGAGTAAGAAAGAATAAACTATTCAAGAAGATAGTAAATCTCCCCAGAAAGAGGGAAATATTCAGCAGAACTGCAAAAAATAATGAAATGAATCATCATAAACATCAGGCTTTACAGTTGGTTGAGAATAAGTGATGGCCTGGGCTTATTATCCTGCAACAGGAACTGAAAATCTTGATAAGTTATTAAGATGGTAAAGTGTTTGTTTTTAAGCTTGGCTGACATTTAAATATAAATAGGAGAAACACATATATATTCAGATCAAATAATTAAGAATGTGCATTTAATGTGACAGATTTAAAGTACACTTTTAAAATATTATTTAAGGAAGTAAGCATATGTTCACTGAGTCCACAGTCGTTTATTAAAAAGAGTTTTGTTTCCTTCTTTATTAGCTGTAAACAAAGAACCATTAAAATTAACATAATCAAGGCAAGAGAACTTTAGTCTGTGGGTAATAATCTATATAATGTTTTACTCAACGAACTAATCTACAGAAATAAATGAATTCCTGAAGAGGGACATTTAAGAAATTAAAAAATTAGTAAAACTTTTTGCTGAATGTTGTTTAATTAATCAAAAATTATGATAGATACAGTTCTAATCAATTGATTATGACTATGGTTTTATACACTGCAGTATATCTACACTCCAGCTGCAAAATAAGTGAATTAGCTGTTGCAGAGACACACAAAATTCCAACTTCCCTGTGCAGAAACAATTATGCAAATTTTTCTTTCTCAACATTTTTTATTTATTTACAGCTGCCTATGGTTCCATTATTCCCTCCATAACATTGAACTGTTTCATCTTTTAGGAAACTATTTAAGGCAGATGTACCGCTATAAGCTACTGAATCACTGGGAGGAGTTTTTTGACTGCATTGACTTTAATGGAAACTGTTTCAAATGACAGAAAATGGAATAGAAAGGTCACATTTTCCATTTATGCAATTCACACACTAGTCAAATAAATATGCTTTTTTTTTTTTAACCAATTTACATTTCCTAGGCGTAGTGCTGGAGTAAACCTTTCTTATTTAGTTTCCTGTCTTGAATTACAAATATTTCCACCACCTCTGTACTTTTCTAGATTTTATTTGCTGACCTTTTTAAGAGCTTGGGCTGTGTAGTGTAATCTTTACTCATGAGTAATAAAAGGTTTTGTACTCATGCAGCCACTGCTTCACTTAATCATGCACATGGGCTCATGATAAATACATATTTTCCTGATGAGTTTTAAAGCCATAAATGATATTTTAAAAAAGAAGATATTCCTATTGCATTTTTAAATTGATTCAAGTTTTAATTTAAAGCTGTTCTTTCTTTCAGCCAGGAACCATGATTGAATGGGGCAACCGCTGGTAAGACTAGCTTCATTTGCTTATAAACATGAGTTTGAGTAAGCATGAGCTGTTTCTTTGTGAGTATCTCACTCCTAAAATGGAGCTCTCCCATTACAGGGCAAGGGCAATCAAATACAGACAAGAAAACAACGAGGCAGTGGGGGGGTTCTTCTCCCAGATTGGGGACCTGTATGTTGTTCATCACTTGTGGGGTGAGTGAATGCTTGCCGTATATCATCATATCCAGAGTCTTTGGAAGAGAAATTAAACCTTGTGAAAAAAAATCACATCAGCCATCTTGTTCTATTTATTCTGGGTTATAGCCGAATTATTCAATTGTTGAATCAGTTTAAAGCATATTGCAGCTGAACATGAACATTTGTTCAATATATATCCATGCTCTTGTTTAGATCTGAAGTAAAATCATCAGTGAATACATTTACAATTGTGTTATAACCTGGGCCAGTCCAAGGGTGTATGAGCTCTAAAACAGAATTTAATTCGGGGGGCCATGTCTAACAGCTGGAAATTTGGATCATCACTTGTAAGAACAGTTTGTCCTCCATAAAACAGAAGGAATATAGCTGCACAACATAGGCAAATTGTGATATTGTAACATCCAAGGCTTTCTGTGGTCTTCAGTTTGCTCCACACCATAACCTGTTTCAGCAACAGGCATCTGTTGCAGGAAGACTTTATCTAAAAGGCAGGTATAAGAGCGGAGCATTTGGATTGCAAAATAAAACGCTTACTGCATGCTTAATTTTAGATTGGTATTGACCACCACAGGCCAGTCTGAGACAATTAAGGTTGAGGTTTGAAGGTCACATCTGAGCTGAGCCCATCCCTCTTATCACAGACCTCAGACAGATGGGAAGGATACATAGGTTATTTAATGTTTTATTCATAAGCAAAAGTTAGGGAAAAAGGTGCTTCCCTAACTTTTATAGATACAGAAGTTTTGTATGCATATCTTGTATAAATGTATTTTCTCTCTGAGGGGGCTTGTGCCACAGCAAAGTGAGTTCATTCCTAAGGTTGGCTTTGACTGCAGCTATGCTTTGAAATAAAAAATAGCTATGAAATTAAAAAAAGGCCAAAGAAGGAACATGGTTCAATATCTATATTTTTGCTTTATAAGCAAAACCTCAACAGGTGGATTCATGTTCAGGTGTCCTGTCTAGACCTCAAGAGCAGAAACCGTACCACAGTTTTTTTCTACCTCATTAATGTATGTTACCCTTTAAAAAAATTTTATTGTTTTGTTTTATAGTTTACCTATGATAAAGGAACACTGTTCATACATTTTCAGCTTCATGTAAAGACTTTTAGCCAGTGGAAAATAACCCACTGTTTTAATGAATACCTCTGATAAACAAATATCTACTATCATAAAATGTTTTATAATGTCTTTTAATTGTTATCGACAAGCCTTAATGGCCTAGGTGTTAAACCAAACATTTCACAAGCTTGTGGGGGGGGAAAAAGGTTAGAGAAAATTATGCTGATGATAAATAGGAAACACAATAGAGGAACAGAAGGGTGAATAAAAAATAGCTTAATTTCATCTTTGTTTTTCTCTGTTGGATGCCTGTTTATCACACAACCTAAAAATACACATCTAAAGTAATTCGAATTTTGATTAAAATTAACTTACACATAATATGATATTTAAATGTTTTCTTACAGCCTATGAAAGCCTTCAATCCCGAGAGGAGACAAGAAACTCTGCCTGGCAGAAAGAGGGCTGGGATGTAAATGTGTATTATACAGGTAAGATGACTACAAATACAATATTCTCTTAGCTAATTTGCTGGTAAAAAATATTTTTTTGGCATTTACTTAATCATATTTAGTTACTTTAACACAACTGTTTTATGTCCTACCCTGCTAACATAAAACAATTCTGTTAAAGTAACAAAATATGATTGGGTTTGCTATTGATGTGTACAGTTTATATAAGTGACTTTTATGCCAAGAATTTACAAACTTTTTGACTTGATTTGAATTGTATTCTTAATCTTGTCTAAAAAGATTTACCGCATTATGCATGCACTTTTTTTTTTTCTTTTTTTTTTTTTTTACACAGCATTACTGTTAGTTACAAGTTTTCTTCCTTTTTGGTTTTATTTATCAAAGGTAGCTTTCCAAACTAAAATGGTCCAGTGTCAAAACATATCTGCATCCTTGTTAATATCATGAAATATGAAATAGCTGCCTTCAAACTGATCTGTATGTTGGTTGATTTGTTTAACAGCCTTTTTACTACTTTACTTGTAAAATCAAGAAGTTAGTTAAATAGAACCTTTTGGACATTCAAGAACCAATCAAACACATAGACAATATATATCATTCTAAGGGTTAAAAATATTTTTTTAAGGCAGCCTACTAAGTCCGACCTCAGATCTGGTTTAAATGCTGCGCTATAGCCTTTAAAAGGATGTAGAGTTTGACACAACCAGCTAGTAGATACATGGGGTAATAACTTTTTTCTCCTACCTCTGAAAATATTTAAGGGTATTAATTTAACACTAATTTGGAGATTTCAGGTATTGATCTTTTCCCATAAAATTGTAGAACATGCCTTGATAAGTGAGTAAATTTTTTGTCTTTTAAGGCTTTGTTTAATGAGAGGCTACCCAGGTAGGGATGTAATTATAGGTTCAGGGTTAGATAGGATAACGTTGGAAAAGAGATTAAGAGCCATTTGAAATAACTTTAGATATTAAGAACACAGATTCCTTTCTTAATTCATGTCATGCTATATTATGTGTTTTTATCTGTTCCCAGTGCCTTTGTTGAGGAGCATGGAGTCCAGATTAATGATTCCTACCAAGAGTTCACCTTTACAGTGAAGTTTTGACTCTAACTACCAGCAACTGAATGACTAAAACTCCCCAACATCCTCATCCACTCCCCAAGGGCTGAGTCACCTGTGTGTTAAGTCTGCTGGATGATCCATGTTACATCAGTGTCTTTCTTTGTATTCACACTCCAGCTAGTTTTAAAAAGTAATGATGTAGTTGTGCACTTTGGGGAATTTTTCAAAATGTATATGTTTTCTTCCATACAACTAATCAAATATTTAGGGGGAACTATGCTTTAAAATGTCCAACTCTGATAGTTAAACTGATTATTTAAAATAAGATGTCTTGGGCAACAGTTGAGCTCTTTGGGCGATTAATCATGATATGATACCAGTCATTACACTTTTTTCAAGTTTGAACGGTTAGTTTCATGCAACTTTTATAGCATACTTAGAAAATTGTATTGCATACTGAGTCATTTTTACAGCATACTAAGAAAAGTACCTCATGTTATGTACTCATTGTCAACTCATCTGGCTGGTTGATTGTGTACAGAAGGCCCTGTCACGGTACTAAGTGGAAATTCACACCCTCTATTGTTTAGATGTAGTACTTTTCAAACTAAAAGTGGACTTATGTAAGGTTAGAAATACTTTTGAAGATTAATACTTTTAATTTGCTAATACTGATAACTCTTTGGTACAGTTGGATTGATTAAAATATGTTATAAATCTGAAAATTATTAGGCTTTTACTTTGAGATAACACCAATTTGGAAAATTGTTTCGCTTTTTTCTTTTTTTAATCTTTACTTTTACAATGTTTTTTTTTTTTTTTTACAGTATGTCAGTGTTATTAATAGTTATAGATAAATAACCCTTGAGAAGAATAAGAATTATGTCTTCTGAAACTAAATTTGACTTGATTGTGTAGATTTCTCTGAAAACATGTTTTCTTTTGTTGATGTAAAGAATCATGAGATGTTCATCACTGTGAATTAGCTATGTAATAGTTACATCTATTAAACTGCAGGTGACTGTCAACAGTGTCACTCTCTTTGATAAATGAGTATCAGCAGTTTTTATTTTCATTTTAACTGAGCAAAAGTTATGATTTAAATCTTAAATTTTTAAAAAGTATTGTCTGTGTGCAAGGTGCTGTAAAAGCTGAGGTAAGGCATAATTGTTAAATACAGTTTGATGTTTTTGATAAGCTTATAAAAAATAATTTATTTAGCAATGGAAAACAAATGTTGTCAAATTAACCTTTAAACTATTTTCTTTTATTTTGAAATGTCAAAACGGAAATGTAATATCTGCTTGTTCCTATAGCTTTGGAAGCGCACGTGCCTAACCTGTAGCTTTAAGATGAGGGGGCGTGGCTGCGCTGGTCAGCCTCTTGTTTTTGAATATACAGTAGTTCAGGGAGGCTGCTTTGGTCGGATGTTTTTCTCGTCCTGTGAGAGGACCCCAGCGGGATATTAGTGATTACAGCGATCTGGAACCTTCCTCACTCAGGGTCATGTTTAACATTTGAATGATAGAGTTCAGCTAGAAAGACATTTTTTTTTTCTGCGCTAACAGACGAGTGGAGAAGGAACTGTTCGTTAGCAGGAAAATATGGACTTGCACATTCTGGACCACAGACTCCGGGTCACCAGCATATCCAAGAACGGGCTGATCAGTTACACCCACCCTCTAATAAAACTGATATTTCTCCGCAACAGGACACGGTGAGTAGTGTGGCTGCTAAAAGGCCAGAATGTTGTGAATTCGTGTTGTTAAATCAGATCGGAAACATGAGAGAGGAACACAGCGCGTGCTCATTGACTGGGTGGCTGAGCTGTTGTTTGTCTGTTCATGCCTCTCTGCTGCTGCAGATGATCAGCTGCACTGCATGAAGCTGTTGACTTCAGTGCAATTTAGATCCTCTCATTGGTCCTTTTTAAGAAAAACTTGCAAGCTTTGACTAACCATTTTTTTGTGTGCTTCTTTTTTAAATAAGACATGCTGCTGCATCCTGCTTCTTCTAAGCAAAGGTGGTTGGTCTTTTTCTGTACTTTAGAGGGAGAAACTGAGTCCAACCTGCTTGTCTTACATCACTATGTATGTATGTGTATATATAAGTATGTATGTATGTATGTATGTGTATATATAAGTATGTATGTATGTGTATATATAAGTATGTATGTATGTGTATATATAAGTATGTATGTGTGTATATATATGTATGTGTGTATATATAAGTATGTATGTGTGTATATATAAGTATGTATGTATGTGTATATGTATGTATGTATGTGTATAAGTATGTACTGTATGTGTATATGTATGTATGTATTTATGTATGTGTATATGTATGTATGTATTTATGTATGTGTATATGTATGTATGTATTTATGTATGTGTGTATGTGTATGTATGTAATACATATATACACATAAATACACACACATACATACTATGTATGTGTGTATGTATGTGTATATATGTATATATATGTATATATGTATGTATGTGTAATATGTATGTGTACATATATATATATATGTGTGTATGTATGTGTATGTCAAGGCCGAAAGGCACCAGAAGCTCAGGGTCAATCTACACTGTCCCTACAGAAATGAGCACAACATCCATGTTTACTAAATAAAGACAAACTACACTTTCCTGCAGCCTTTGCTAACAAATAGATGCATATATTTAAACATCTATGCTGTGTAAATAAAAGGTATAGTGGACAAAATTCTTTCAGGTTTGAGCTCTGGGGCGAACATATTTTACCAGGGGTGGAACGGTTCACAAAATCCACGGTTCGGTTCGGTTCACGGTTACGTGGTCACGGTTTTCGGTTCGGTATATGTTGATTGTTACACCAAAATCCCATAAAAATTAATAATATTACTGAAAAAATCCCCAAAATTTTATGAATTGTAATTATTTTTAATGATCCGCAGAAACTCTGGATCATTTCCACATGTTTTGCTGCTTTGAATTTAATCATCTCGCGCATGCTCTCTACCATCTCCAAGGGACTCAGTGGATACTGTAGGCTTTGCTTTGCGCAGGCGGTCTGGAGCGCAGCCGGACGGAGCGGAGCGGAGCGCTGACGGAGTATGTGGGATTTCGGGGTTAGCATGACATGTTGGTCATGTTGCTGTTAGCATAAACAAAATGTGTTGCACAATGCTTGCACATTGTTGCACTTTTATCCACAACTTTCTTTCCGCCGTCAACTTGGTTGGCTTTGGTCGCAGTGCCGCCACCTTCTGCTCTGGAGTGTACACGCTTCGCCTATGAGAAAAAGGAGCTGCGCATGAAACGAACGCAACACACGTGAATCGAACTGAGACAGTCGAACCAAACGGTTTGGACGGTTTTCATAAACCATTCCATCCCTATATTTTACACTGTCATTATCTACTTTTATCAATAATCATTCTGCAAAAAAAATAGATATTTAAATGTACCAATATCCACATATTATTTCATGAATTTTTAAATTAATATTAAACTAGTTATTTATTTATGATTTCACTGAATACTCCTAGCTGACTTACAGAGACGCATAATTTTATCTTTACCCCAAATAATTCAAAATTTAGTTCTGACAAGAGCATTACTTCTGTATTTATCATCTTTAATGTTTGAGTATTGATGTGCATAATCAACCACAGTGTTTCTATTGTCAAGTAGTTGTTAATATATGAAAAATTTAAATGTTTAATAAGTTTGTATATTCCCCTTCAGACTACTACTGCTGCCATCGTCTGTATTAGAGGGACAAAATGCTAGGGGTGGCCAATGATTGGCTAAGGGTGGCCATGGCCACCCCTGGCCGCCAGTCTAGCTCCGCCCCTGAATATGTGCATGAATAGTGGGCCAGGTAAACATCTGTGTTCTGTCCACCGCCCCTGCTCTGTCACTGTGCTGATGAGAGCATGTAAACCAGAATAAGGAAAAAGTATCACTTGCTTGGTACTTGATGTTTACTGGCAAATTTCACACTATTATTTTTGAAAGACGTGTCTCTCTATTCATACTTTTTATAATTAAACCTTGAATGTTTTAGTCATGTCACAATTAACAAATTAATGTAAGATTTGGTATTTTATGACATAGATGCACACAAAATTTTGCATAGTCATTCAACAGTCAGTTGTCCTTGGGTCAACATCGTGTTTGGTGCATGTGCAGCTCTGGCTGTCTCGTAAGGGTTGGTTTTCTTTCTACTGAGTAAATGTCTGACTCTCTTCTCAGAGTTTACTTCCATGCTTCTCCTCTATTTAACTCCATCTGCTTTCCATCTTTCAAAGAACTCTAACCACCTTCAATTTCCCTGAATCCCCACAGCATGAGGCTACCACCACCGTGTTTTCCTATAGAGCTGGTGTGTTGGTGGAGATCAGCAGTGTTATTTTATGTTATTTTTATCTGACAGTATACTTCATGTAAGCCAGGATGTTTCATTTTGTTTATTCCCAATCTGAGCTCTTTTTTAAAATTAAGGGAGCACGGGTTCAGAAATCCTTAAATTGGACCTTTTTTTTTATATATATATATATATATATATAAGTTCCTTCTCTTTCAATTAGTTCAGATTTCAGGATTATACAACTGTCCTTTTTCTACCTGTACCTTAAGAATTACTGTGCTGACACCTCCTCAAAGTGATGCTCTCCTTGCTTGGGTTGTCATTTTAGTTGGACAACCATGTCTTAATAGTTTTGTCAAACATTCTTTATTTTTAGATGACAGAACAGTACTAGGTGATATGTTTATACCTGGTTTAAAGCTAAACTTAAGTTTCTGCACATCTTTGTCCCTCTTCATTCTGCTGTTTGTTTAAATATGTTCTCTGAAAAGCAAGAGATAGAACATTTTATTTATTAAACTTCCACATCACAACTGTTCATTTTTTGTTTTTCTATCACATAGATTGTCACTGTATTATAACAAAATGTGCAAAAGTTCAGGGTGACTTCATGGTGTTGTTGTTATTTTTTTAACGGGTGCTGTTTGCTTGCATTTGTGTCGCATTAAACGGCAAGTAAAACGTCAATGACAAACTGATAGGAAGCTACATTAAAAGATGACTGACTTAGACCGTGAGATGTCTCTTTCCGTGTCCGTTCATGCCTTCATACCTCTTGGTGTTTTGACTCATAGTATTGAGTAATAAAAAAGTTTTGACATGCCTGTTATGAATAAAAGTATGTTTTTAATGTAACGAGTCCACTGTTCTATTTACAAAAATACTTTTACTAGTTATGACACTTAATTGAGGTTTAAAGTATTTTTTTGATAAGCATTGCATTGTTGATAGGGTTAAGCCATGCTATTTACCCCATCCCCACCTGTTTCTGACAGCTGGTTGTATGAAAACATCCTATTTGGTTGTTTGGGCTTATTTTTGGTTGGAAAAAGCATGCAAAATTATAATATGGAAACTAAATCTCCACGGATATTTTTAGAGCAGCATTTTTTTGAAAACATGACATTGTACTTTACATTTCAGCTTAAAATGTTAATTCAAATAGCAGTGATATAATGAAGTCTAGGATTATAAGTCAAGGTTATCAAAGCACACTGACGTTGCATCATCACTCTTACACAATAGATGTGTTTGAAATTGTTTTATCAGTTTGTATTCTCTGTTTTTCTCCTCCCATATGTAAATCTACGTTTGATTAAAGGAGAGGGGGTCCGGAGAAAGTTGAGCAAAAACAAGCCTGATTTGCCTCCCTTCCTCCTCTCCCCCCTCCTTAACTTCCTCTGTTCATTAAAGAACAACTCCTTAGCCCGAGCTCAGTGGGTCTGACAGCAGTTCTGAGAGGAATTTTAATGAGCGGCTCACTCACAGCCTTGCAAATTGCATATGATTATGTGGTAGTTTCTTCTTAAACATCCATTACAAGGGTTTTGGCACAGGCCAGGAATTAAACCACCTTGCAGAGTTTATTTACCCTTCCACTAATATAAAAAAATTATGAATAATGGATCTAAACCTTTTACAAGCTCCTGACAACGCATTCATTATGCATTCTCAAACGCTTTGCTTGTAGTCTTCCATTGTCTCCAGATCGGGGGGGGGGTTATTATCAGAGGCCAGTATGTTGGCCTTTCTGCATTGTGGATGTAGCCCTGCAGGCACAACACAGTTCTCCTTTCTTCTGTTGGGCTGCTGAATAAGAGCACGGCTTGGAACAATGCGTCAGCTGAGCCAGAAACCCAGTTTTCCACTTTTATGCTTCAGTTATCTTCTGAAGTTGGGGCACTCGCTCCCAACTCTGATAAAACTTATCTGTGCTCTCTCAGAATTAGGCATGACTCAGTTAGGGATGTAAATGTTTAGCAGGGTTTTATACAGTAGGGTTTTCTACACTACAATTGTTTCCCATACTTTTCCTAAAGCTTCAATGTGGCTTTATTAGAGACCAGTTAGCTCATGATGATTTCATGGCTTTGTAAGCATTTTATATTTTAAGCCACCATATTTTATAACATAATGATAAAAAAATCAAAAGAATTAACACAGAATATGTAATAGAATCTCTTTCCAAGCATATGTTATTAGAGAACCTTTATCTGATCATTTGTCCATTTTTATTTCTTAGACATTGTTTTTGGTTTCTCCCTCTCCTCAGTATGTTTTCTCAGCTGGAATGTCCGTTGTAGCGGCTACCGCCCGTTGCTTTGTACGGCCAGATCAAAGTCCAGAGTCTTGAGCGCTTTGGTTTTCATCTCCACTCTTTCTCTACCTGTTGCTTTCTTTGTCTCTTTTGGTTATTTTCCTTGTTGCATCAGAGGAAGGAGTTTATTTTTCCAGCACATTACCACCAACAGTTGCATTAGGCCCATGTATTGGAGTGCTTCGCAAACATTAGGACTTCACAGGGCTCCGTCTCATCCCAAATTTTCCAGGTTTCTCCAAAAACGAACTGTGGTTAACCTGTCTTTGCCATCACAACATTTACCTTTTATTTTTAATCTTCAGTCCTCTAAAAGTATTTTTTTACAGAGCATAAGAAAATAATAAACGTCAGAAAAAGTTGATGTGCATACATTCTGAAGGAATTATTCAATTTATCAAGGGAAAAGGCTATTCAAGCCCACCTGGCTTTTTGCTAAATTTGACTGTCTTGTTAAGATGTGAGTTAACTTGGATTAATCAAGTTTGAATATTCATTTTCACTTGCCAAGCTCAGATGCATTATATGGAAGACCTATTAAAGGAATAAATCACTTGAATCTGATAACAATAGTAGGCTGCATAAGTTTAAAAAACAACATAATACCATTAAGGAAATTCAGAAACGGATGAAAACCAGAGTTGTTGACCTCAGTCAGCCTGCAAAGAATGGCAAAGCCCTTTTGAGTATATATGGAGCAGTGCAGAGCCTTTCTATAGGTGCCCGAGCTACCAAAGTTACTCTGAGCACATCGAATGACTCATCCAGGAGGTGAAAAAAGTACCAAGAACAACATGTAAAGTAGGCTATAAAAATGCCTCAGTCAAGGCTGTTGATCATGAATAGAAATAACATTCCTTTCACACCAAAGCTTTGGAAGGCTTTTTACCATTCAACAGTCCGGGATATGAAGTGCATCGTGCCGGTTGAACCTATTCCAGATACTGACCAGATAACTGCAACGTGGTGCTGCTATACCTACTAGTCTGTGTACGATTCACCATAGAGCGGGTTGTTTGCAGTATGAACGTATACTGGGTCAGAGTACCTAAAGCTAAAGTAAAGTAAAGGAAGTGACTTAAAGGGGAACGCTGTTTTTTTTACATTGGGCTCTTGATTTTCCGTTATTACATCATGTTCTACTCACCCAAATGAGTTTTGTATCATTTGGAGCTGTTCTGAAGATATTCCTGAAGATAGTCCGTTGAGTAAAACTAGCAGCAGTTCAGCGCACAGGATGAATGAATGGTAGCCGGCATGAGCGGGTGCTACATACACGCGCCGCTTTGTTTTTTAAAAATAATAGATATAAAAAATATAACCACAGATGTCTGGGGGACAGTGATTTGCCTACATGTTATGAATGCTGGCGTACCATAAAGAATAAATTATGAACAGTTCAGTTTGTGCCTTCAAGTCGTTGCCCATAGGAAGACGTTACTTGGATATAGCCTAACGGAATATCTTCAGAACGGCTCCAAATGACACAAAACTTATATGGGTGAGTAGAACATGATGTAAAAACGTAAACTCAAAGCACCAATGTAAAAAAAACGGCGTTCCCCTTTAAGAGTAGCATATTTAAGAAGAAGAGCAAATTAAGATCATCTGCTTCAGCTTGTGAGGCTAAAAAAAAAAAAAAAAACACATTTTGACAGAAAGGCAGCTTTCTCTCAACTATTGGACAATAGCCCATACAGTATTATCTGGACTATAGAGTGCACCTCACTGTAAACTACACAAACAAAGTTTTTTTTTAAAACTTGAAACGCACTTTTATAAGCTCCACTGGGCTATAAGCCGCTGATAAATACTGAACTGTCCCCTACCAACCTGTAGGGGGAACTTGACGTGCCGCTCCTAGAATAGGGATGAAGAAGAAGAATACTAGCTCCCGTTAGCGTGTTGGCTCATCACAGTACGAGCTTCTATTGAAAGATGGTGCTTCTTAGCTCTTATTTTCATGTCTTCAGGTGTTGCGCAGTCTCTTCATTTGTTTCACAGCATTAATGTGACAAATAAATGTCAAAATGTGTGATATCGGAACACTAATTCTCCGTCATGCCTGCTGCTACCGTTTGCTTGTGTAAATGAACATTAGCCCCTTCATGTTTGATTTCCAACTCTGACTTGCATCTTTTAACTTTGCGCTGCAAGCTGGATTTCGCGAGATCTGAGTTTTCAGTCTCACAACAAATCCATCTTAAAAGACCTCCATCTCGTAACAACCAGCAAGTCAGACCAATGACATGCCAGCAGTGCTTTTTGGGACGGGACATGTAGGAATGACGGCAGTCATAAGGGCCTTGCATGACAAACATGGCTACCCTGAAGGACTCGCCTGTCTATACCACAATTGACGTGGTTTTAGCTAAAATAGCGTCAATTTCTCATTTAAAAAAGGAGCAAAGAGAGGCACTGTGCATTTGTAGATGGGAAAGATGTCTGAGCTTTTCATCTGACAGGATATGATCAAAGTTTGATTTATCAGCTTACTCTGCTAGTTGTGAAAATCAAGAAGCTGCAGATGAATCCTATTACGATCATCGTGTCTCCGGTGGTGGCTTTCATGGATGACCGAGTCGCCGAAGCTATTAAGTCTAAAACATTATGATTTGCTGCTATGATTGGCTAAAAACATATTATTGAAGGCGAGTACTCTCTGGCATGTCGCCCAATCAGCTCAAATTATTGTACTAAATGTCCCTCCTTTTCATGGACACACTGAACGGCAGCCATCCCAGATTGATAACGTAGAACTCAACTCAGTTATATACTTATCAATCTGGCTACTGCGAGGTTATCCGTTCCCTGGAGGTTAAGAAAAATATGCAGAAAAGCAGCACCTTTGCATCATCAAAGCGAGGGGAAAAAGTAGGGTTTAATGGTCTGGAAAATACAGGTATTTATTCGGCCACTATCTGCTGTGAGCAGTATAATAAAGGGATATTAAAAAGAACTAAGACTCTTAAGAAACAAATGTCGTGTAGACACTTCACTTGAGGCCCAGGCCTGAATTAAAAAGAAAACTTGTAGGATGAGCGAAGCAGGGAAGACTACCAAGAGCCATGTCTGATCTAGTCTAGATAGATATTAGTTTGAGGAAAAATTCAAAGACCCATTTGTAAAAACATGGATAGAATGTCAGGCTATGAAAGTGATGTTAAGTACTTTGTTTTGCTGTTTTCCTTTCAAGTAGTCAGCACTGAGCTAATGCCTCTCTTATCTGTCTAATCTGTACTTTGCAAACAGGAAACCAAATACGCAGTCGTTTCACAGATGTGGTTCTTAAACATGACTTCACAACAGAGAGCTGAGATATTGCTTTAACTCACTTGCCTCACTCGCTCATGCAGGGTCGTGGCACCTGCAGGAAACTGCAAGCTGCGGAAGGTGAAGATTCAGCAGGAAACGAGAAGGGCTTTTCAACACAATGGGTTGGCGGAGGCTGCTAACACAGCTGGCAGTTACTGTTACAGTCTTTCCCTCTTTGTCTCTCAGTGGTGTCATTGTCTAATCCCATGGCAGGGATTGCTCTTTGCTGAGTCAGGAGTTTTGTCATTGCGTCCATGCCTCTGCTCTAATGTCTCTTGCAGACTGATATGCTGAGAAGGAAGGTATAAAGATGTTAATGTTTATTGTTGTAATTTATTAAACTCAAGATCGTTTATTGTTTTTTTTATATGTCATTAAAATTTTACTGTTGGATAACTGACTGTCTAAACTTGGATTTATTCAAAATCAAAGCAATAATTACAAAATTAACCAAAGGGAACAAACAAAGCTGGACAAGTACATGTATTTTTTGAGTACTGCAGGTAAAAGTGGTATCTTGGATCTCACTTTGCTCTAAAGAACTAGTAGTTTGGGGGATTTTTCTCAAAAAATTTTAGGAGATGCTTTTGAGAAGACATTGAGGTTCAAATAAACATAGCTACTTATTAGGTGCAGACATAGATTTGGTAACCAAACCCTTGAAAAGCCCTTAGAATTCTTAGTAAGGCCAAGGTCACAGCCATTACATAACTAAGAAATATTTAGGGTTACATTTTCCTTGTAAAAAGGGTTTGTATTTGTGGGCTGAGTGCTCCACAAGAAGCTGCTGTATCCTGTGGTGTCTTTGTGATCAGCGGTTTAGCACAGTGATTCCTAAACCCCTAGTGGTCCACGAGTGCATTGCAAGGTATACATGAAAATATTTTAGGTAGTAAAATAAAATAGGGTTGGGATCTGTTCTACTTTGTGGGGACCAGAAATTGAACTGGAAACTTAAGAAAGCTTTTATCAATTAAAGAAAAAATAAAAACTTTTTCTTATATGTTTGAGTTCAACTTCAGTTTTGACAAACATCCAAACCAAGCAGAGGAACAGACTGGATGTAGAGAACAGCCTGGTATCCGCTTATTTTCACACTGAGCTATCAGAGCTCATCAAAGCAGCTCAGGTGTCTTGATTAAAACATAGCAAAACTAATTAAGTCAGCCTAAAAAAAAATTTTGTTCAGTATTAATTTCCCAATTCCTCAAGTTTAAATGTATTTATAAGGGAGTTACTCAGAGGAGCTCCCATTTTATAAATACAGGTTTATAATATGATTTTACTTTGTATTTATTTCGATTCCTTACCAGCTTACCGGCAAAACATGTTTATATTGTTTTTACATTTGAGATGAAAAGCATAAAATACCTAAGAATCAAATGTTTTAAAAGATTTATTAAAATAATTTTTATTTATATATTTTTAATCAGTTATTGTTTTGTGCAGCCATCAATACTTTTAGATGAAAGAGGTACTCATGGTCAGAATAAATAACTTAATTTATTTTTATTTTAATACTTCACTTCACTTTGATACTTTTTATGATTTGACCTGCCAAATAACATGCTATTAGCATCTATTCTGCTTGATTATATCTTCTACTAACTTGCTGCAGAACAAATTTTCAACCGTATTTACATTCTGCTTACTTTTAAAAGATAGTACTATGTGCTTCTAATTTTTGGCACTTTAAAATAGATTTTTATTTTAATTCAAAACATTATATTTAAGGGGTGAAATAATTAATCGGATTAATTGTGATTATTGTAAGAATCATAATTGGAGTATGGAGACTTTAAAACAAGGGTTTAGCTAACAGCAACCCACCTAGAACAGCAATTATACAGAGATTGTGACCAAAATATATACACCTTTAGCCTTTAAGGTAAAAAAAAATAATAATAATGTTTCCATCTGTCAATATGCTCTATCCAGAAATCCTCTAGTGGGAAGGTTTGGGTTTCACCTGGTTTAATTTTGCAAAAAAATCTTCTTTAGGGAACCTTTTGCAATCTGATTATTAGTCGATTAATCGAAAAAATAATTGACAGATTAATCGATTTGCAAAGCACTCATTAGTTGCAACCCTAGTGTATTTATAGATGGCACCAATTCGTTACAAACATCCTTCACCCATGTACAAGCTATATCATTTATAACTGTGTATTATTACCAGAGTTATTCATAAAACTTCTTTAGCAGGATTTAGGTTGATATTGCTTCATGTGATTTGTGACCAAAAATAGTAGTTCTAAGTATATTTTTGGCTGATTACAAAGTTAATTGTGATTTTTACTTTCTAAAGCAGGTATTATTTTGATTAGTGGGTTTAAAAAAAACTGAATCCTGTTTACTTCATTGCAAATACGCAATAGTTTTCTCTAAAACTATCTTAGAAATGTTGTCTTCCACGCTTCAGGTTTTTAATTATCCTGTTTTTTTTTCTCCCTTTCCTTTCTAGTTGTAAGTTTTTCAGCCTGACAGAAACGCCTGAAAACTACACCGTTGTCCTTGATGAAGAAGGATTTAAAGGTAAAATGACACACATATACACCTAAAGGCATCATTTTTACAACCCTCCGCTGTTGATTTTATAGTTCACAATATTTCTGTGAATTTAATGACTGAAATAGAGCAATATAAAGAAAAGGGTGGAATAAAAAAAAGAAGCAAAGACAAGGCAGCTGATAACTCAACATTCTAGGATAAATGACAATCCTGTACAAAAATAACGACACCAAAATCTCCAGCAGTGAAGTTTTGATGGTGACCTTTCCATGGCAACAGAGAAGACCTAACTAACCAGTCAATCAATTCAATTCAGTTTATTTATATTGCGCCAATTAACAACACAAGTCATCTCAAGGCACTTTACAGTTCAACCAGATCATACAGTCAAATTGATTCAAAGTTTTCTATCTAAAGAAAACCACTTGATTGCATCGACTTATTGACTCAAGTACAATCCCTCACACTAAGCATGCTTGTAGTGACAGTGGAGAGGAAAAACTCCCTTTTAACAGGAAGAAACCTCCAGCAGAACCAGGCTCAGTGTGACCGGCCATCTGCCGAGGCCGACTGGGGTTTAAGGAGACAGAAGCAGAGATACAAAAAGCAGCTGTAAACCCCATCCAGGAAACACAGAGCCAGGCCAACGAGCACCGAGCCAGCTCCCATGTCAGAGGATGAAGAGAGCACATCCAGCCAGTCACGGTCAGAGAAACAGGAATACACTGGGAAACAGGTCGATCTCCAGCATCTATAAACAAAGGTGTTGATGGAAGCAGCACAGCTGATATTTCTATAGAATGATGAAAAAGGGGTCCCTATGTCCTCCGGAAATCTAAACCTATAGCAGCATAACTATAGAGATAGCTCAGGATAACCTGAGCCACTCTAACTAAAAGCTTTATCAAAAAGCTTATTGTACTTCTTATTCCAATAAACACATTTTCAGCAGATCCTAAATTAAAAGATAATGCCTTCCATAAGTGAGGGTCACAAGATATTTCATGCTATTCATTAGGGGTGGAACGGTTCACGGTTTCGTGGTCACGGTTTTCGGTTCGGTATATGTTGATTGTTAGCCTGACATGTTTGTCGTGTTGCTGTTAGCATAAACAAAACGTGTTGCACAATGCTTGCACACTGTTGCACTTTTATCCACAACTTTCTTTCCGGCATCATCGTAGGTCACTCTAAATGCAAAGTGGTCCCATACAGCAAACCTATAAAGTGCTGCTGGCGCGTCTTCCAACTCCTGTTCTTTCCCACTCGCCATACCCACACAATTCTCCACAACTGATTTTTTTTCTGCTACACCCGGCTACGCTGCTTCGCTTCTTCTTCTTGTTTACTATTGGTGGTTGGCTTTGGTCACAGTACCGCCACCTTCTGCTCCGGAGTGTACACGCTTCGCCTATGAGAAAAATCAGCTGCGCATGAACTGAACGCGACAGTCGAACCGAACGGTTCGGACGGTTTTCATAAACCGTTCCATCTTACTACATCCTACTATACATGAACTTACGTGTTTCCAAAAAAGTAAAAAAAAAACAATGCACTGTACTTTGTTTTCCAAGTTTGAAGACGTTTCGTTTCCCATCCAGGAAGCATTTTCAATTTAAAATGTCAGAAACAGTGTTGACTTTGAGGCTTTATAGAGTGGACCAAAAACAAAGCCTTGTTTTGGCTTAGAAGGAATCAACTCAATTGCTGCATTGTAGGTTTTTGAGAACTGAAACCTGAGTCCACCCCCTTTGTTTAAGGTTGTTTTTTTCTTTCTTAACATAGATTTCTTCCTTCATACCCCTCTTAAACCACCTGTCTTCTTTGTCCAAAATGTGAACATTGTGGTCCTGCAAAGAATGTCCTTTTTCTTTCCTATACACTTCAGTATAAAAGTTTTTCCCTAAAAATGAAATGCTATAAGGGAAGGTCAGTCAATGCCTGTAAGTCCATCCACAGTTGGAATTCCTACATGTTGTTAAAATGTCATTAAAAGAACAAAATATTTAAAATGTGAATTAAAGATGGAGAGGACAAACAAAATCAAACTGGAGCTGCTGTAAAACTCAGATTTTATTCTTATGACTCAGGAGAAGAATAAAGTCTGTATCTGTAGCTGAATATATTGTGACTAATTACAGTAGCAGACATTCAAAATGACCCTTCCCAGTCAAACGCCCAACAAAATCCCTTCCAACCTTTAGCTACTGGCTTTCTCCTGGGTGTTTTTTTTACTGACTTCACCCTTTCACTGAATTACAGGGTCTGACCAGGAGATGACGCTTCTCTTTAGATCTTATTGTCTACAAATCATGACAGAAAGAATATTATAATACAAAGATTGATGTTTAAAAATGAATTGTAGGGGATCATCCAAGGGCCCATCAAGGAAAGTGGGAAAATTGTGAATGGATGGCTTTTACTGTACGCAGGTGAATCATTTATAGACAGCGGTTCCCTTTGTGCTGACATAGAACTTACCAAATATTTTTAAGAAAGAGGAAAAAAAGCACTTCTTTTGAACTGATTAACCTTACCCTCTCAAACAAAGCCTGAGGCCGTAGCTCAGTGGTCTGCTGGTTGACTTCCTACTCAATAAACAACCAAATATCCACTCAATATATTTCCATGAATTCAGATTGCTTTTATCAAAACATCTGTTTCTTTTGTAAAATATTAAAAAAAAACTCCTTCAGACACTTAAAATCCAGATGTTACCTATATATGTTTTCTATAATGTTTTTTATTGTGAAATAACCTAGCTGCTTTGAAAACTATTGTGACATAAATATGATCTATTTGCAGTTCAAACCTTTAGTATTTATAAATCATATAGCGTTTAAATGCATTTTCCCTACTAAAGTAATTTCTATAGACTTCATACCTCTTAATACTTTGCAATTTGTGTCCCTTCAAAAAAAAAAAAAAACAATTAGGGTGAGAATGGAAAAAAAATCTAAGTTTTTTCAATGTTCCTCCTTTATTTGATGAGTAAAGAAGAATACTTATGAAAAAAAGTGAGGTTAGTATTTTGGAAGACTGTCTTTATGCTTTTTATTTCTCTGGTTTTTATCTTGAAGTTATCAAAAAGCTAGTGAGATTTTACATGTAAAGCCATTCTTTGTTATTTTGATAATACGTAAATGTCTCATCATGAAAATTGTGGTAGAAAATGTTTTGTTTTTTTGTCCTGTTGCATGGAAGGAGTATTTTTGTTTTGTTTCTTAGAATTAGTGTTGCATCGATACCGATACCAGTTTCGGGCGGGGCCCTGATACGCCGCTAAATTGGTGGTATCGGTATCGGCGAGTACCAACAAATAGGGCACAGATACTATTTGAGAGCCAAAAGTTTATCCAACTTCTTTCACCAATTCCAGGTAGGCAATAAAAAGTTCTACTGGATTCACTTTGTATTAGTCCTTTTCCTTTTTTAAAACAGATGGTATCTGCATGGTATAAGTATCGGCCGATACAGCACAGCCAGGTATCGGGTATCGGTATTGGGGCCAAAAAATGGCATCGGTGCAACACTACTTAGAATAAGATGATTTAATTGTATAATACAGAGATTTATATTTTACAGTTGTTTATATTTAAGAAGAATCATGTTTGTTTTAACCATCCCACTGTTCTTGTAGTGATTTTTATTTTTCTTCTGGGAAATCAATGAGAGAGCTACCATTTTTGTTTTCTTGATATCCCTCTAAAAGTTTGATGGGAGTGAAAACTACCAGTAAAAGAGAATAGAAGCAATGTGTTAACACTTTTTATTACTGCCTCTTTTTTTACCATCACCAAATTTCTCATGATACACTGACGAGAAGCACCATTCACTTTTTTTTTTAATTATGTTTTACCCTTTGAATACTCAGCATTTCTTTGTAAATGTGATCGACAGCTGGATGTTTTGTTTAGACAGTTGCTACTTCTTAGTTATGGCCTCATCCTTTAACACACATGTAGATGTTGAAGACGCATATTGCCTTTGGGGTTTTCTTGTTCTGAGAGCCTATTTTAGGAGCTAAGAGTTGGTGTATTAAGAAGCCACCAGGGGATGTCTGTGACAAATTATGCCAACTAGAGCAGAGGCTCTTTGAAGGGGAGAAAAGAAAAAGGAGCATTTAAAGTCAGAGGCAGTTTGGTCTGGATTTCTGGCTGACCCAAACCAGCAGTAGCTATTTACTCTGAATGGTTGTTTTAAAAGATATATCTAATTCTCTACTGAGCTATAAAATAAATTAAACAGAAAAGACTATCTTTTTTCCTTCAATTACAAAATACAGAATATATATATTTTTTCTTATTTAGCATGCTACTAATTATGTTGAGGTGTTTTTATTTTACAATTTCATTTTTGTTCTTACATTTCTGTCTGGCGTTGCCCTGATCTTTTTCCTTTTCAAATTTTTTTTTGTTTTATTCTGCATAATTAGATGTATTGATTATAGTTATCCTGCTCCAGAAAGTCAGGAAGGTTTCTCCAAAAAAATCCTCTTTTATAATATAAAAAAAAAGTCTATGAACTGCTTTCGGCTCCCAAGTTGCAACCTTATTGGTTTCTTTTGCACTATGGCCTCTCCTTTGCATTATATTTACTTGTGCTGGTTCAGTGATATAAATAGAGGGGTCCTTTAGCCTTCTGCCCCGGGGGTCATTGAAGTCCTGCTGCACTAAAGGCCAAAATGGCAGGTGGAGAAGATGTAGCTCCCAACATGTCTGGAAGGGACAGAAACTTTAAGCTGCCTGATTATTTAACAACTTCAGAAGATAAATAATGTAGCTCTAGATTCCATGCTGGAGGCCGCTTCCCTGTTTTCTTTGATTTCTGGTGGTGCAAGTGGCTTTATTTACACTTTTAAATGGGAAACGGACACAGGAAAAGATATCGGGAGGAGTTGTGACTGCAGGTGATGATTCAGTGCAACACATTTTTGAAACTTCCATTGTATAAATGTCCAGTTGCACAGTCTAGCATAGTTGTACATTTAACTCATGAATGCCCATTTCATAAGGCTGTGTTGCAATTTCTCAAGTTAAACAAGAGAAGAGCTTTAGGCGAAAAAATGTTGCCCTGATTGGCTGTTTAATAGAGTAAATCAAAATGATTCTTCTAAATAAAACAGCATTTCACAAAGTGGACATCCTGCCTTGATAAGTAAAAGCTGAACCAGGTGGTATAAGCTGTCCTCTTTTTACAACCCAATGAGTTTCCCCCTGTTGGACATATAAAAGAACGCAGCAGTCAGGCGTTTGTACAATGCACTCATTATTTAATACAGGGATTTTTTTTTTACTCTTAACATATGATATATGACATAACATAACATATATGATCAAAAACCTTTTTTTTTTAGTGTATAATCTTAAATCTGATCATGTGGAAAGTCATGAGCAGAGTTATTTGTGGTTTCAGTTGGAGCACCGTTCCTTTCCTTTATGTTTAACAGAGCTGCCGCCCTCAGAGCACCTCCAGGTCGAGAGCTCCATCTGGCTGTCCCTCAATGTTGCATCTAATGGCAACGCCTCCAGCAGCTCACAGGCTGTCGGCGTGACCAAGATCGCCAAGTCGGTCATCGCCCCGCTAGCCCAGCAGCACGTCTCTGTCTTCATGCTCTCCACATATCAGACTGACTTCATCCTGGTGAGCACACCTCTTCTTCTTGCTCAGATAGTTCACTTTTACTACCATCTCCTCCACTTTATATCGGTTGGCTCTAGGACGTCCTGTTAGAATAAACATGACAGAAGCTGCTTACTGAATTGGCGGATGGGCTGGATTTTTATAAAACTTATTTCTAGTCATACAGCTGCATTCATACTGGGAACACCAGGAAACTGGAATCAAAGCTACAACTTCCACCACAAGACAACTTCTCCCACTGAGGCACAGTTGTGCACTCTTCCTGCTCCCCAACGGACAAAACATGCCACCGTGTTTATATCTTCTCCTTCGACAAGTGTTTTGACTTAATAGAGTAATTTCTGACAAAGCTGACAGCATCAGAAAATTGGTTCATGTATTACATTCAAAAAGTAAATGAGCAAAAGATATTTAGCAACAACGAAAACCACTGTTTCAGCAATAATGTTAATGATTGACTTGCTGTTTGAACTGATTCACTAAGGCCTTCTAATGCTTTATAACATCCAGATTCAAGCATGAAAGTAAAACACAGCTGGTAGATGCCTTTATACATATAGGCTAAAGTGGCTTGCAAAAGCATATACTCCTCATCTTTGGCAACTTACATCTTTTTAGAGATGTCAAAACTGAGACCAGAACAGATGATGAGACATTTATCCCTGGAAGGGTTGAAAGCTATAATTGAATGATTATGCACACCTGTAAACCAAAACATTGAATTACCTCTTCATTTAATTTCATTACTCAGTCTTCTTTGGTGGGTAACTTAATCTTTTAAAGTTGTCCGTTTAAATTTAGAACTATTAAGGTTTAAAATCATGCTTGAACTTGCAGCGATGCTAAAAAGAAAATGAATATTTAAATTTCTGAGCTTCCTAGCAGACATCTAACAGGTAGGGTTTCAAATCTGGCTAATGTTTGGAGGCATTTATGATTTCATCTACTTTGTGTTAAAAATGAGACGCTTTCAGTCTAAAGAAAGGTAATGCTGGTGCACGATGTTCACACCAGGATGTTTCATTGTGGGCACAGTGTTCATATTCAGATAATTAGTGTTTTTTTTTTGTGGCTCACATATCTTTGAAAGTCTTTATTAAATCTGATGAGACAAAGTTCTTATATCTTTAGATTTTTACCTGATCCGGATGTGTATTTGATGTATTTGGAAGAAAATGCTTCACACCATAGCTTTGACTTCCAGAGAACTAAGGTCATAGATGTCACTTATAGGTCACAACCAGCCTTTTTCCATATTGCTGGGCTCTTAGCAGCATCCTTGACTATTTTCTGCCTGGCCTTCATAACTAGGATCCTTGGTAACCTCTGCAAACATGGCTCAGGTAAAAAGACAGAAAGCTGATTTAAGGTTAATCAGGTTCAATATATCAGATATTAGTCATGAAACACTATTGAAACACAATAAAATATGCTTTTTCCATTTTAAATTTCTTCTTTTAACACAGTTTGATTCTCAATTCTGCAGAAAAAGGTTAAAATATGTGTAGAAAAAATATTTTAATTTGTCATTGTTTCATTTCTTTTTACATCACAAAAACTCAAAAACTATTTTAAAGGGATATGCAGACTTTTAAGGAGCTGGTGTATATAACAGTTTTAAATGTGAATTTGTGATATTTCTGGATGTTCCTGATATGCAGGTAAGAGAGAAAGACCTGTCGGTTGTCATCAGCACTCTGGAGGAGGAGTTCAACATCTTCAGGGAGGTGGGAGGAGAGTACCTGCCTGTGGGATGCCAGGACTTTACCAACGACCTCCAAAAGAACGGCAAAGAAGGTTTCAGCATGAATTCTTAACTTTCAGCTGTTTAACCTTTCTGATAATGAAAGATACATTCCAGTAACCTGACTCCGCCAGATGGATTTGCTCCGCATATCCATCTGGAAACCTTCCGTTGAAGTAATTTTGGGAAGGGGCGAAAATACTGGTTAGCTGATTGGCCTATGTTGGTGATAGACGGGCCAAATAAACCAATCAGATCAACGAAGCATATGACGTAACAGAGCGACGACGAAGAGGAGCCAATTGATAGATCAAACTCTTGCCTAAACCAGTCGGGAGAAGAGCAAAAACATCTTTTCCTCTGAGAAAAGCCTCCAGAGCAGTGTTTTGCTCTTCTTTCAGTGAAGAAATACTCTGTAATTCCGATAAAACTTGCTCGATAGCCACGCTAACGCTAGTTTCATCGGCTGAAGCTTAAGACTGAACTGTCGCGCTTCTCGTTGCGTCACACCTCAACCCGCCTCAAAGCCAATGCTGATTGGACGTTTGTGTGGTGAACGGCTCCAAATTTTCTTCAACGGAGAGTCTCCAGACTGATTAGCGAGTGAAATCTTGAAAGCTCGCGAGATCAGGATGGTCTCACGAGGATAACATTCCAGTGCTATTATTAGTACTTCCAATTGGTTCAGAAATAAACATTAAAGCTGGTTTGCACACATCTAAGCAATATAGGATTGTTTTCCAATGCTTAGAAATCCTGTTTTTAGGTGAAGTAAAGTTTAAGTTTCATTTGAAAATAATGGAAACCATTTATTTGGATTAATCTTTCCTGATAAGAAAAACATGCATTCTACAAAACAACAAAAACAACATATTTGACAAAGCATAATTACAGTTTGCTGCATTCGTCTCCTAGCTCCTCCTTCACATAGATAACCAGATTTCTCACTTTTGATTCAAATGCTTGAAAACAATTTTTTTTTCTTCTGTATTCATTAATCATACATTCATTAATCATTAAATATCTGCCTTTTTTAAGGTTTTGGTTCATATATGTAGATTTCACATCCCCGTTTTTCTGACCCAACCTTAAATATTTGTGCTTTTCTAAATAGTTTAGTAAAATGTAGGATTAAGCTAATATTTGATGTTGAGGGAAATTGCACCAAACTCTTGAATTTGTTTTGAGAATGATGGAAACGTTGACATCTTTAGAAATAAGTAAAAAAGTACTGACTGACTTTTTTGTTGAAATTGAGTTTTTTATTAAGGTGTCCTATTTTTCTTTTTTAAATTCCTGTTTTCAATGTGATTCTTGTGTTAAAAAACAAGAAAAGTAATTTTCTTGGGATCAAATGGAATCTTAAACAGATAATCCCAACTTTTTTTACTTAATCCAAACGTTAACGCATTGTTGTGTTTTCTTCCTCCAGCCATCCAACCTACAGTTCACCCGGTGCTGATCCCTCAGAACCAGTTCTGTGTCATGTCTCTGGACCCAGAAACACTGCCCTCCATCGCAACCTTGCTCATTGATGTCCTCTTTTATTCCAATAGGTGAGCCTGTAATGCTCCTCCGGAGCACAAGATGGCAGCACACAATCTCATTTCATTATTTGCTCAGATTACACAAAGTGAACTGGTCAAACCTTTTAACTGGAAGTCTGCAGTTATTTTTGCCATCCACTTTAAAATAAGCACTTTATTATTTTAAATAATAATCAATGTCAAACTGAATTCCTTATTTGGTTTAAATTGTAAAAAATATTCTTTTTAAATACTTTTTCTTTTTCCTAAGGTACTTAATTTAAAAAAAAAATTTCTTTATTAAAAGCTAAAAATCATAACAATTGATGCATCAGTTATATCTTGCTCAGTGCTATCAATATATGAAGACACAGGGGCGTCTGAATCAAAGCTTCTCTGCTGAATGTATCTTTGTCTTTAGTCCCAAAGAGGACAGCGGCTCGTCAGCAGATCAGGACTTGGACTGCATTAAGTTCTTCTCATTCTCCCTTATTGAGGGATATATCTCACTGGTGATGGACACTGAGGCTCAGAGACGGTAAGCATGTCTTTGTAAATGTTACAATGGCAATAATCTGGGCCAGATCGCCCAGATTATTGCCATGTTTAGATCAACATTAAGTGCAGCACTCTGTAGTAAACTATTGGAAATTATTTAGATGTCTTATTCTAAATTAAACTGATACAATTAGATGCAGTGTGCTTGTTTTTTTTCTGTTTGGTAAAATGTTTTTTTATTTTTAGATTTCCTGCTGATCTTCTGTTCACCAGCTCCTCAGGAGAACTGTGGAGGATGGTTCGTATAGGTGGACAACCGCTGGGTTTTGGTGAGAAAACTTGTCTTTAAATACCTTTTTTATTTTTTTAAAGCTAATATTGATTACCGTAGCAGCATATTTAATACTATTAAACAGATTCAGAGATTTAAAAATAAATTCCTATAAGACCATGTTAATCTCTAGTTTAATGTATTTGGATGTATCGCAGATAGAAACTGCCTTGTAGTCTTCCTTAATAAAAATCTTAGACTTTAGACAGATTTTGTTTGTCAATTTGTTTACACAAGTATAAAATAAAAAGAAATTTCATTTGGAAACAGCTCACTGGACAACTTCATCTTTTTAAAAGTGCAGCCTTGAAAAATAGTAAAAATGACTGTAAATTTACAGTTCTACATTTTTTTCCACATTGAATCTCTCTTTTTTTTTATTAAGTGCAAATTTATAAGTCAATGTATACTGTAAGTATACATAATGTGGACAAATTTGGTCCAACCTTAAAGTTTCAAAAATACGAGATAGACAAAAACCTTTATTATATATTAATGATAACCCAGATTAAAACATGACTTGATCAGATTATATGACTTTATCATATGAGAGAATATTAAGAGTTCAGTAGTTTAACTTTTGCCTGCCCTGGGTCAATAATGGGCCAATAATTATTTTATTTATTTCACTGAGCTCAGACTTTTCACCCTTGAAATACATACTATAAGAGCTTTACAGAGCCTTCCTCTACTTTTTGATCTACTTGACGTTCAGACACTCAACTGTAGTGCCCTGTATAGTGATTGATTGATTGATTGACTTCATTGATCTCACGTTACATTAGCTTAATAGTCAAAAAGAAATGATAAGGGAGGGCAAATACTCAGACACAGCCATAGAATGGCTTCAGATTGTGCCTCCTACCTACCATTAGGCTCAATTGATTAGTATCACTGAATGAATCCCGATCCTAACCCTAAAGTAATATTTTTTTTCCTTGTGTAACTAATAAATCTATTAATCTATAATCTGAAAATTATTTCATTAGTTCTTCATGTACTGTAAAAAAAATAAATTATCCACATGTGGTTCATATTAAACAACCCACAAACAAATAAATCTCATATCCTTTCTGAGTTGTAGAATTCTCTCCCTATAAATATTTAATTCTCTGCGCATTAATGCCGATGATTCCTTAATCAAATTCTCATCTAAAGGACACATAATGTTCGTTTTTAAAACCTAATGTGTCTAACAGACTGAGTGATTTATTTATTTTTTTTGTTTGCACAAAACGACGATAGAAATCACCTGACTAAATCAGGAAATAAAACAACTGGATTAGCTCTAAGGAGAGAGGAGATAGGGGACACTATGAGTTAACTGAACAAATCCGGCTCCCTACCAGGTTAGCTCTGGGGCAGGATGTCACCATGGCAACAGACATTGAGTAAACTATTTTTGTGGGCTAAAAAAAACTCTGATTTTTCCTCATTTTGGATTTAAAAAGCTTCGAATTTTCAGTAAACCTGCTTTTTGAAATTGACCCTTGGGTGTTGAACCACATTACCTGTATCAAGAACTACCACTGGCAGTTCTCTGCATTGCACTGACCTCTTCTTCATGAAGACTTTCTAGTCCGTATTTCATTGCTACGTGTAAAGTTCTTCTTCTTCAACTTTGACATCGATACCATTTCCTGTATTTCAGATGAATGTGGGATAGTCGCCCAGATATCTCAGCCCCTTGCAGATGGGGACATTTCTGCCTACTACATCAGCACCTTCAGCTTTGACCATGCGCTGGTGAGTCCACAACCATTTCAAGCCACATCCAAATATATTTATGGGTCAATTTCACTTGTTTTTTAATTCTTCTCAATTCTTCAATTTCAATTCTGTGTCTGGCATAGATAACTAGATTTAAGAAATTAAAGTATATATATATATATCCAAAGAACTTTGTATGGAGCTTTCGTAATCTTCCTGAAGACAGATGAGTCAAAGTTACTGGAGGGTTTTCCTGTAAGTGTAATCCAGTCTTGTGATTTAGAGGGAAAATGCAAGAGGCAAACCAAACAAAAAGGTTTTCAGGAGAAACATCACGGGCTGTACTTAGTTTTTCCATATATTAGGTTTATATTTAATTTTGGTCATTTTTTAAACTGCTTTACACTTAATTTTAAGACCTGGGGACCCTTTGATCCCTCCAATGATGAGTGTGAGTTACTAAATTATAAATGTATATATTTATATTATTTTGTGTGGTTTTGTTGTGTATGTATATGTGTATATATATATATATATATATATATATATATATATATATATACATATATATATATATATATATATATATATACATATAGAGTGTAACAAAAGTAATTTTTTATTTTTCTCTGGGATTGGGAATGGAGAAATTAACTCTGCATTTAACCACTGTGCAGCGCCCAGGGAGCAATCAGGGGTTAACGGTCTTGCTCACGGACCCAGAGTGGCAGTCTGTGGGAGTGGGTTTCAACCTCATTCCAAGCCCTATGCCCTAACCACTAAGCCACCATCACTACTACTACTACTGCTAGTTTTGCTGTAATGTTTTTCACTCCAATTCCTCAAAATAAAAATAACACCAAGCAATGCTGGTCACGGAGGATGTGAGATTTCAGGGTTAGAGAGCTCTGCTCTGATGGATGTCAGTTCCTGCTTGGTTCCTCATAACTCAATCAACTCCTCCCAACAGAAACCCGTCCACCATAGAAAGATTCCTTTATCGTGGTTCTATAATTTCATCAGTGCAAAACCTAAACCGCGTGGTGAAGCAGCTGGAGTGCAGCTGAAATATGTTTGACTTGGAGCTGAATGATTTTTGTTAATAAACTCTTATATTTTGAACAGAAATTGTGGTGAATTCCATGTATGTGCGGAATTATCTGTTTGACCATGATTTGAGCTTGAATCACTCTTCCATTTATTGTTCTAACACACAGTAAGGCGTGTGTTCACAATCCATATATAAAAGCCCAAATAATATCTGATTTAATAAGATATTTACCACCCCTACCAGGGAAGGCAATAAACATCTTAAAGTATCAGAAAATATGAATTCCCAGCTGGCTGGGAATTGAATATAACAGTTATTCACAACATAAATATTGCATCCAACCTGGATGGGAATTGAATATAACAGTTATTCACAACATAAATATTGCATCCAACCTGGATGGGAATTGAATATAAATTCACCACAATTTCCTGCGATATCGCGTCAACATGTTCTCAGGCAATTTTAATAATGTTTTCTTTTTCGATGGAAATACCGCAGTTGCTTTCACAAAATTAGCAGAATATAACATAAAATGTTTCATATTTTTGCGCACATTTGTAATGGAAACGCAGCTACAGCTGAGACACAGGATTGTTTCCACTTTGGTATTGCTTGAACACACCTGTAGCTCCAAAACAGCAAACTGCCAACATCTTTTATAGAAGTTCGGTATATTTAGTTGGCAGCAGCTCGTTGTTCTAACAGCTTTTTGCTCACACATTAATTATGTTTCTTTGTAACTGGGTTTTTTTTTTTCAGTAATGCCTGAGCAATTTAATCAGTGCTAATCAAATCTGAACCTGTGATGTTGAATACTTGCATGTTTTCATGTGCATGTAATGATTATTTTAATGTTCCACCCAATGATGGCCTCAGTTGTTTATTTCTTTCCATGCATTATTTTGCAGGATGTCATTGCATTACATTTTTTTTGTGTCATTAAATTCTTTAGTTTGCAAACCACAAACGGAGCCTGATAATAGTAAATCATAAGATATGCAAAGGAAAGAAAAAAAGAATTTGTGTCTATACTGCTATCACTTCTACCCTTCTGAGAAAGTCTCTAAATTGAGCAGTTGATAAGTTGTTGAGGAAGATTATCAGCTTTGCCCATAGGTGGAAACCACGGGGGTGGGGTGGGGGTTGTGACAAGGCATGAAGAAAAGGTCACTTCCCAAAGGTTAACAATAAGTCAGAATAATTATAACCTCAGCCATCTCAGTCAACATTAGTAAATAAAACATTGTAATCGATAAAAAAGTGTCTCACTATTCAACAGTCCCACTGTCCACTTCCTCTGTCATCGTGCAATGATTCTATTTTTGGGCACTCTCAGCATTGCTATGTTTTTGGTAAAATGACACATGGCAGGTTTTGCAAAGGGAAATAATGAGAGGGAAATAAACACCCAGAGAAAAAAAAAAAGTCTGCTAAATAGATGTTATGGTGGATATATTTTAAAATAATTCTAAATAAAACCTACGTCACTTAAGTGAAGAGGTTATGGTCAATGTCTCAATATAGCGAATCATCAGGGATCGCCACTGAACGCCTATGAATGACTTAACGCAGGTACACTGGCAGTTCGCAAACATTTCATTCCATCATGGTTATGTGGTTTTGGATTTCAATCCACAGCTTCTTTTAACTGTCTTTGTACCAAATGTGCCATAAAAATAAACTTGCCTACTGTCTGTTCGTTTTGCTATGTGTTTGTTGAGGAAATTCTCCTTTAAACCAGGGCTAAACGATTTTACCAAAGAAATATTCTTTTTTTCAACCAATATCACCGAGGCCATCTTGATTTTAGTTTGCTTTTCCTTTGCACTAATCACATGTAGATGCTTCACTTCAGAGTTTTATTTTTTTCAATCAATTTTATGACTTTATTCACATAATAATAGAACTTTATTCTTGAATAAAAAAAAATATATATATATATATATATATATATATATATTTATATATTTATATAGAGCCTTGCCCCAGAGTTCAGGTGTCACAGGACTTTACGGTTACTGCTGTGTGAAAAAGTGCTTACTTCTACCCTAATGGACTGATCTGAGTGCTCGCTATAACTCTCCCATCTCTTCTTTGGGGCAGGAAACTCACCTTTAGTGTATTACTGCCACCAAAAGTACTGGAGTGTGAAAGTCCGTGTCTTACTCAGTCAGTGCCTTTTTAAAATGTTTTGTAAAACTGCCACTATATTGAAACTTCTATTAACTGCCCGCCCTACATCATACTCTTATTCATATACTTTTTCTGTACTTAATCTTATTGTCAGCTTTCAAACCCTTTTTACATTGATAAGTCTTTTTTTTCATTGCTGAAATGTTCCAAAAACACTAAAACCTTTTAACTCCTGCACAAAAGATTTCCATGACGCACAATTTTTTTTTCTCCCTAAACTATATTGATTGTGTCTGTATTATATTCACCACTCCTGTATGGTAAAGCTTGTAAAGTCCTCTAACTTTTCTCTTTTAGGTCCCTGAGGAGGATATAATGAGTGTGACAGACATGCTGCACAACCAGAGGAAAGAACCAGCCACCACATGATGTTTGGACCTCCTGGTTTCAGCTTCATGACCCCTCTTCTTGTTCAGGTTCCTTTGAACTGCAGCATCAGCAGAGGAGGCTAACTGTGCCTAGAACACCGCTGCATTGCCAGCAGTATTAACGACTACAAGTTTGCCACTAGAAACCAGAAGCACTTCTCTATAGTGTTCATGCACAGCTGTATGAGTTCTCTTGTCTTAGTTAAGCTAGAACGGCTATGCAGACCCCGTCCCCAGAATAGGGGCCCTTCAAGTACAAACTTATGCACACAACAGAGCACAAATGCTCCTTTAGCCACTTGCAGAAAAAACTGCACTTATCAGACATGAAACTGTAAAACAGATCCTTTGTTTTTCTAGGATCCCAGGAGATATATCTGGTGAATGATTTGAAAGCAAATAGTTTTAAAGAAGGAATCCCTTATGTAGCCTAAGTCCTAAATACAAAGAACCTAAAAATATGGTCTTCCTTTCATAGCGACAGAATAAATAATAAGACTAATGCTGTTTTTTGTGGCGTCATTTTGAAAACGTACCTATTAACTTATTCCTCCACTTATCATGCAATGTGTATACATCCGTGTTTACATGTTTTTGTTTTGTAAGGAGGAAATCAGCTCTGCTTTGATCTGAATGCAGAGAAAAAAAATAAGCTATATCAATCATAGGTCTTTAGTTCTGTTTTTTTTTATTGTTTTGCAAATCCGTTCTAACTCTGTTACTGCAGGCAACAGGAAAATAAACTTCTTGTAATCCATAAGTTTACTCATAGTGGAAACTGAGCATCAGAAAGTCTTGCTTCAAAAAGTGAGCTTGCTCAGGATGACCATGGGATGATGTGTCATACCTTTTAAAACACATCCTTTTTTGGCGGAAAAACTTGAAATAAAAAAAAAAAAACATCCAGCATTAGTTTCATTATTTAGCTCATCTAAATATATTGTGTTAATACACGTTGTGCTTTATTTTCAAAAGTAAAAGCAGAGATCATGCTAATTGCTTAGTGACGAGCAATATGAGTCTTTCAAAAAAAAGTGCTCTGCTCGTCATTTGATGAGAATGTGGCCTATGAAACTTTCTTTTTATAAGAGGTCAGCATTTTTTCTTGTTTAAACCTGTCAAGGTCAATAACACTATGTCTTAGATATTTGCTACTTGCACAATAAACCTTTGATTTAGTGAATTTCAATCAGCAGTTTTCTTTGGTACAACTACGTTTTATACAATCTGAAGTATTCTGTAACATTTGTAATGTTTGTGCTGCTTCCTATGTTTAATAAAAACAACCTATTAAAACCTATTATTGTCAAGTGACTGAAAATTGTTTCACTTCGAGTTTAAGAGCATGGTGGGTTAAATCATCTCACTCATTCCTGATTCAAATGGGTTAGAGTCAATAGAAGTTTTTATAAGAAAACTAATGCAGTGATTAAAGTGTTATTAGTTTACCGTCACTCCTTCAAATTCCTGGCTTTAAATGGAAGGTTTATCATCACTTCATTGGAAGCCCAGGATCAGACATGAATCTTTGTTTTGAAGAAAGTAGAGAACAGCAAATCTTTGCATCTAGAAAAGCATTATGAGACAACAGTGAAATTTATTTAATATGTATTTACTGCTTAAAGAAATGAAAAGTTGGTAATTTACTTTTAATTTACCTTTTTCTTTTTTTTTTCGTAATTCTGATCCATAAGGTTCAATCATGTATTTGAACATAAAAGAACATTTCTGAGAACTACTACGGAGATAACCAAAACGCATTCGGGTGCCATATAAGGAAACCACATCTACCTTCTGGCAGGAAAAAAAGTAATCTAGTATCTCTTCAGACCAACTGAAGAAAAAAAAATATATTATCTACTCCATTGCCATGCGGAAATAGTTAGAAATCTACACATATGCATGAAGAGGAAAATTGCATAGAAGTTATATTTTTTATATCTATAGTCTATATTTAATTATAGTCTATAGAGTTATTATAGTCTTATAGTTATTATAGAGTAGTTATACTAGAGTAGTTATATTAATACTGATGTGAGAAAAGTAAAACTTAATTTTTCTCACAGACATAAAAGAACACATTTCTGATACACTAGGAAAGTTAACTTAACTCACACTGACATTAATGCAGCACATAATATTAAAACATTTTGCAGGTGAAATTGGACAACACCTGCAAATTAATCTGTCTCTTTGACGTTACAAAATAAGGAATGCTCCGTCATCACACAGATAACCCGAGAGATACAATGGAATTTTGTGAATGACAGAATTAAAAGGAGGTGGGCGTTGAGCACTATAAATACTATGGGCTTGTGTTTTCAATGAAGAACCACGATTTGAGGTAATAAAGTCACTTGCTGCTGTCACCATGGATTCTGCCTTCAATGGATTTCGAAGACACTCTGGTAAGTACTCTGTATGTATATATATATATATATATATATATATATATATATATACACATATATATATATACACACATATATATACACATATATGTATATATATATTCTTTTTATTTTTTTTGAGTAGCCAAGGATTTTAAAAACATTGTTTTTATAGAGATTTTGCCTGATAAACCATACAGATTTCAACACTTTAATTTTCTAATATACATATTTAGTCTTAGGCTTGTGTCTGATTAAAAAAAGACTCAGTTCAGCCAAAAAGAAAACATTAAGTTTTTAATATTTGCAAAGGTCTGGAACAGGTCCAGTAAACTTATTTTTTATTTTATTTAATTTTTTTTTTAAATCTTCAATGTTCCATTTGCATTCTTGTATATCGATTTTCTTCTTGTGCTGATCCGCTAAAGGGACATAAAAAAAACAAAAAAATCATTCTAGTGATCTGTGGATAATGTCTTCAATTTTGGGCTGCTATATTTGTAGTGTGGTTATGCAAACAATGAGTTTTCTGTGTCCCTTACTAGACAATATTGTTAAGTTGTTTTAGATCAACATTTAAAACATGAAATTCTGCAGACTATTTCAAGGCACTTTAAAATATCTGTTGGCTTTGGGTAAGGGGTCTCAGACTGAAATCCTGGAGGACCGTTGTTCTGGAACTTTTAGATGTGCCCTTGCTTTAACACATCTGAATCAAATAATAAGGTCATTAGCAGGACCCATTAGAGCTTGGCTATGCAATGAGGTTATTCAAACATTTGATTCAGGTGTTTTGGACCAGGGATACATCTAAAAGTTGCAGGTTACCTGCCCCTGAGGGCCTCGGGTCTGACAGGGTCTGACAGCCCTGCCTTAGAGGCTCAGTTTAGTGTCTTCTTATACTTTATAATTCCGCATGTTTTTGTTGCTGCAGCTTCATCTATTTGGTGGAAGTTCTTTGTAAATGGCCGATTAAAACCACTCTAGAAATAGTGTTTGGTAAAATTAAGTCTCCAGGATTGGAATTCTTTGTAATATTGTTAAATTTGTTACATTTCTGTTCTGTCTATGTGATTCCATTAATGTTCCACTTAAATTTAAACAAAAGTGATTATGGCAGGGATTGAAGCTGCAGAAGCAGCTGGTTTACATGCAAAGTCAATAGTTGACGTGCATCATGGCGTATGAAAAGGTCCTGCAGCACGTCTCAAGCAGCAGGAGCAGCGCATCTTGACACCTCTGAGCAGCTGATGCAGTGCTTCTGAGCATCTGAGGCGCGTGACGCGCTGCACAAGCAGATACTGCCACTGAAACTGTTCATTAATGCTTAGATTTACTTAAAACGTCGAAATCTGATGGGAAAATATGTTTGCTTTTATTATTCTGGTGCCTGCAGTTTCTACGACATACCTGTAAAACGTTAGCATACTTCCAGCCTCCACGAACAGTAGCGGAAACCTCCCAGCTGCTGCTGGGGATTCCCAGTGACAGCACACCGCCGGTATGTAAATTAATGTGTGAGCAAAGAAAAAAAAAAAAATTATGGCAGGATATCTTGATTACGGAACCCAAGAGCGGTCGTACTCGATTTTAATTTTTGTTTCCTATGCCTTCTCGAGATAATGACATTATCACTCTTAAAAAATTAATTGCTTTCTCGAAATAAAAAAATAATTATCTCATTATCACGAGAAAACAGCTATTAAATTCTTGAGATAACGACATGATTAACCTGTATAAGTTATGAATGAGGCTGGCCAATAGCCCCGGATTCCCAGTCCTCCCATGCCTGCGGTGCCAGTAGTTGCGCAGTCGCGGTACTACATGTGCGTAAATAATCAGTTTTTTAGTTTCCTTTTTCTTTTCACTCATCGTCAGATCGTGGTGGATGATTGGATTACATGCAATACAGTAGAAACAAATCTGACTGTTCTTTAATGAAAATTTTTTTGATCTGGACTCATTTTGGGGGTTCATGCATCTGTTACAGGCGTAACCGGGGCTGTTCAGAAAAAAACAGGCACTAAGTCGTCGGAGACATAGGTCTAATTACTCATGAATCAGATGTGGAAGCAAATTATCAAACCAACAATGTTGTCTCATTACCTAAAACTTAAACACAGGTTAATCTAAAGTATTACATATAGGCTGCCATGACTTAAAATCCTCTCCCGCTGTTGTAGTATTGAAGGATGTTATCAGTTTTAACACACACCAATCATCTCATTATCATGAGAAAACGGCTTTCGTTATCTTTAGATATGAGAAAATTAACTCGTTTTCTCGAGAAAACCCCGCTGAAAAAGTATCAGAGGGACACGACCTCTCTCGGCTTCCATACTTGATGAACTTACTTCACAGGATATGTTTTGAGGTGGACTTTCTCGCTTAAAGATACATTAAAACTACTTTTTACCTGCTTATAACGGCAAATATTGCAAAGCCACTCCCTGTCATTGAACACAGGAGCAGCAGACACATCTGTAAACACTTCACACGATGCACATCAGGAGCATCGACAATGCTCCTGATGTGCATCTGACCTTAAAGTGTTCAAGCATCAAAAATGAAGCAGCAGGCGCTTTTTTTGCTGCCCAAAGCACGTCCGGTGTGAACGTAGCATTAGGGTAAGAAAACAGAGCTCAGGAACATTCAAATATCGAGTTAAAATCAGTCAACAAAACACACAAACAACTATAATCCAGCTTTATCATATAACCATAATTTTTCTTCCACGCTTGTAAAACCCACAACCAAGACTAACTTTTAAAATGTTCTACTGAATTAATGAACATTTCTAATTCTTACTATATGTTTGTCATCTCTTTCTTTTTTTTAGTGCTTCTTTTGATGCTTCTGGGGATTAACTGGAGTGTTGTACTTCCTGCCGCGTTTAAATGCAGCTGTACCTTCCAGCAACTTTATGATTCTACAGCTTTAATGGTACATAATACCAGACATTTACAGAAAGAATATGTAAGTACCATTAAGTTACTCTTTATTTTTGTAATCTCCTGTATTTGATTTATAGTTGAGTGCACCAATGGAGCAGTCTGTTGGGTCCAAAAGATTTGACTTTAAAACTGCTAACCAAGCTACTGGATAATGAATTAATTACATTTGTTGTTAGATTAATTTCATTACAATGTTTCTGGTTAGGATTCACAAAAACATGTGTCAAGTTGCTTTGCAAAAAAATACATACAATTTTATCAAATTATGCAGAATCAAGCTGTGTCCAAATTCAATTTGGATTATTCCAATTCTTCCTAAATAATATAACAAAAAACCCAAAAATAAAACATTTTAAAAAATACAAAACAACATTGGAATGCTGGATATATACTGTCTTTCACAGACAGGGAATGGCAGCAAAAACAAGGTCATTAAATGCACCACCATCTCAAAATATTTGGTGGAGGTCAAAAGGAAGGAGACAGAACAATGGACTCTGGGAAAGGCAAAATGAGAAAGACAGAGAGACAGATGAACACATAAGCACTGAGCCAGGAGTACCTTCTCAGGGAAAGTTAAACTTGCAGAGTCAAAATCAGCAATAATTGTTCCGTCCAGAAAAAAAAAATTAAAATACACCTAAACATGGAATAATGGGTTAGAATGACACTTTGTAAGAATAAATAAATAACAAAAAAGGTAAGTATAATAAACATAACGACAGTAATAAAATAACCACAGCTAAACATCTGGGCTAATTTTTATATCCTCTGGGACAAAAAAACAGGTTGCACTAAGTTAAACGCAGCTATAACTGGACCATTGCTTCTGTCAACCTAAAATAAATCACTATTAAACATTAAAACCCTGAAACAGGACTACTTTCTATGGGGAATATTGCAGAGAAGTTAATAAAAGCACCACCTACACCCAAGAAAGAGGCACCTCTAAACATAGATTCACACAGCAGTGTGATCAATATAGATATCTCCCAGTTTAACATTGTACTCTACGGCAACACAGTGGTTTTATTAGCCATCCAAAATATAAACACCTCTCTAAAACATGTGTCTGTTGAGCGTAAATGACCATTAACTTCCTCAATTCAGTCAGAAATGTATTGAGGACTAAAGTTTTTTTTATTCAGCAGATACTGAAATCATCTGTGTTGTGCTGCTGCTTTCCAAACTTTAGAGTTTTCAGCAATCACTGCTTTTGACCTGCTAATTACTGAAATGTTTAAATCTAATAGCTTAGTGACTCCCTCTTGTCTAAATCTAAAATATTAATTTATTTCTTCTGCCACAGAATGGTACCTTACAACCCGGGAAAGCCACTATATCTTACATTCCAAGTGACACGGTGAATGGTTCCAGCTTTGCTGAGAAGCTGCAAGACATCTACACTAAGAATCTGCTTTTCCAGGCTCATCTCCAACAAGTGGAAAAATATGTTCAAGACCTTAATATCATCCTGGACCTGGAGAAGGAATTTTTAGAACCTAAGGCAAGACTTAAAGCAATGTGTGATAAAGTAAAAAAACACATTCAAGAAATGAATCCCTCTATGCCTGTACTGATAACACCTGAACCACTGCAGCAGCCCAATATGAGCACCTATTACCAGAAATGCTATGGATTGACCGTTCTAAAGAGGCTGGGGGACTGGGGAAAAAATGTAAAGCGGGTAATAATAGAGAAATGCAACAAAGAACGGTGCACCTTAGAAACCTAAGGAGAAAATTGGCCACTTACTTTTCTATGCTGCTTCAACACAGCTGAATCAAATTATTGATTACCTTTTCCATCCATTCATTTGAATGAAATTGTTTGAACAGCACACAATTATGTAATTGAGAGTTGAATTATTTATATATTTATAAACCATGTATTTATCTTTTTTTCTTTTTTTTTTTACAATTTATGTAATAAAGATATGGAAAAAGGGCAAAATCTGAAATGGTGAGTGATTCATTGTTATGGCATGAGATTAAATTAGTAACTAAAAGAAAACTGGCAAGTAGTGGCATTACGCTGATTTGCCAAATTTGATTAAAAAAAGTTGAAAGATGATACTCAATATAGTGTATTTCTCTCCAAAAACACCAAAAACTGATTGCAATATACATAGTAAAAATATGGAGGGATTGTGAAAACTACCAACTTTATGGAGGGAAGAAGAGCTAAAATGGGACAAAATAAGTTTATGATCGGCTGCAGAAGAGAAAGTCTGCAGTTACAATGGCTGTGGGTTTTACAACACAACTATTTAAAGTCTAAAGCGAAGATAAGGAAGTTTGTTAGATGACTCCTAAAGCTGTATTCAAACTGTAAGACATTGCGAGGAAAGGTCTCAGTCACATGGACAAAATCTTGATTTCAGAAGTGTGTGTTGGGGGGGGGGGCACAAGCATTTTTTGATTTAACTAAATTCAGCGTGTTTGACCATCCAATCACAGACCTGATTCAGTGGCGCATCAGATGTTTGAAAAGTAAGCTTCACAGGAGTGACAGCAGTGACAGCCAATCACAAAAGATGGTGGTCCAATCAGGAGCTTTTGGGCGGTCTAAACTCAGGGAGGTAGACTTCAGTTTGAGCAGCAGTTTTCTGCTTGATCCTAGTGCTTGATGAATGTCTGTGTATCGTACTGTAACATTGGTTCTGGAGAGTAAAACGTAGAGGGAACCAAAAGTGTAGGAGACATAAAAAATTCATTTTTTTATGAAAATTTTCTCATCTGGTGACATTAGACCTTACCAACATAACAGGGATCATGGATTATTTTGAGCACATCTGTATACTTCAAGAGGTAACTTTGTTTTATGCCATATAGGAAATGCCTTTGAAAAACAGATGTATTTTTAAACAAGATTAAAAAAACAGGAAGTGAACAAGCATGTCAAATGTTGGAAAGGAGGCACAAATAATACATTAAAAACAGGGGCCCTGAAGACCTGGGTTAAGAAACCCTGGTTTAAAGAGTTCCTGGTGCAAGGCCATTTAGGCATTTGGATTACTTTTCTTTTTTTTTTCATTTATCATTTGAACCACAAAGGAGCCTTGAGGAGAGGAAAAAAATATGTTCATAGAAATTTCACAGATGATGGGCAAGGTGAGAACTTTGAATGTTTTTTAAGGACAGACAAATCTTGCAATCATCAGCATAATAATGAAAAACAATACCATATTTCTCCAGAAAAGGTCCCAAAGGGCTGCGATGATAAAGAACTGGCAGTCACAGAGAAATTCATCTGTCTAAAAAAATGATCTGTATCAGTTCAGACTCAACAAAGGAAAACGGTGATAACACAACAGTTGACTCATCTGAACCTACCTGATAAAAAAAAAAAAAAAGATAGAACTGAGTTGTACATGGAAGAGAAAAGATCGATTTTGTTTATCTGGTTGTTATCGGGAATTAAGACATCTTCTGTGTAAGACAAGGTGAAGGCCTATCATGATGAAAGTATGATGACAACAGAATCAGAACAAGAAGCAAGCGTTGATGAACCCTGCAGGTAAGAGGTGCAGGTAAGGGGATAAGAATAAAATACTAACTCTAAATTAGCTGTCACTCAGGTATGAGTGGATCTGCTCCACTGGTGCTCCTGTCCCCCTAACCCAGCCTCCAACATTAAGGAATACTGTGGTCATGACTTGGGTTCAGGGACTCAAGAATTACAAATAAAACTGATTTGATGTGTAATTACAGACCCTTACTAAAGCTGTTTCGGTTCTATGTAAATGTTTAAAACCAGATTAAGAGTAAAAAAAAAAAATTAAATAATGTATCATAAGCACTTCTCCCCCTTAGATTTTAGAAAGAAAAGGAACCTTTGATATTGGTCTGAATTTCAACAGACTTATGGGTCAAGTCCAGTTTCTTTCCAACATGTGGCAATATTGTTTCATTAAAAAAGCTAGAGAAGCCAATCTTACTTCCAGAAAAACAAGATAATGTCATAGACCATTATACAGTGAAAAATGTATGTGGTGCCCGAAAAAAAGGCTGTTTCTGAGATAATGCTAAGAAATGGATAACAACAAATGAATGCAGTCGATTTGTCCTCTGCTGGAATTACCAATTCAATAGGTCACATGTGCTTAAAACCATCCAGATGTAAATCAATTCTCAGGAAATGGTTTTAAAACTAAATAGTTTGGCAGTTGACAAAGGAAATGTTAATGCCTGTTTCACTTTATGTAGGATCTGCAATCTATAAGCTAAATCTTTTTTTTTCTTAGTTTATGTGTGGGATAAAAGCAAAAGTATAAATTACTCTTCATATTTGCATCAATAAAATGTGAAGTTTTGCTAATGCATAAATCAGCATGGAAATTAATGGCAACTTTGTACAGTATATGGACTCCGAGCTTTACTGTCATTTGAAACACTACTGTAATTTTGCACAAAATGGTCAGAAACATTTATAAGCCTGAAGGCATGCTTTTTCAACCTTACCCCTTTAATGGGAGATAATAAAAAATCTATATTGCCATTTAACATTGTTCATTTAATGTAGATCTAAATATATGTCAAATATATTGTATAAAATGTGTAAAAAATATGTCAGTGAATTGGAATATTATAAGATATAGTGTTTTGTTGTGTGATGTATCTCTCACATTGCTTGCATCTGGGATTGTGAAAGGTAATAGAGTCAAAGTTTAAATGCATACATACTTTTTCTCATCTTAATCATGTTTCTTTGACACTGGTGTAGATCATCGGCTCAATCAGAGATGAGTGAATGCAGGTTTGCATCATTTGGGTCCAATACAGTTAAAAACTAGATACTGTCAAAAAGTGGGAGGGTGTGTTTGGTTTTTGAAACATTAAACCATCTTGTGATAAAATGTTTACTTTTTTTGGTGTGTATATGTAGGAAGATAGTTCATACTTGTTGGCATCAGTGACAGCATTTCATTTTGTAAATGAACATTTTTGTATTATCTTGGGATGTTTATATGAGTTTGGGCTACCCCCTTCCCTGAGCAGGTGGTATGTTCCAGTTAGGTGAGACTTCTAAAACAGCTTGTTGTACTTTCCCTGAAGCAGCAAACATTTTTTTTTTTTTTTCAGGGTTTTTTTTCTCCTCTTTGTCTTTTATCTAATATTCCTTGCTTTTTACAAATAACCAATTTTTACATGTCAGTACTTTTCATTTTCATAAATAATATTTTCTATTAAATTATGAAGTTTGTGTTTAACATTTAAGAAAAAGTTCACCAGCCTCAGCTTTTGTAAAGGCATCCCATCTTAGAAAAACCCATTGAATCAGCAGCAATCAGCTTTTTCTAAAGCTTTGAAGGTTTTCATTAAATGTCACGATTAGAATACATCCAATTTTAGCCATACTGGTATCCTGTATTTATAAAAAAGACAAACTAATTATATCAGTTGAGAAATTAATTCAATGGTTTTAACTTAAAAAATATATAGTTTTACTAGAATGAATCAATGATTAGAGGTTAAGAGCAAACGCACACAGGAAGAGCTGCAAGATCGATATCAGTAAGATTATGAAAATATGTCATCATAAGAATACCAGATAATTGGTTACCAACGTAAAGGAGATGATTCAAATTTAGGATTTTTGATATATGTATATAAAAGAAAAACTACAGACGTTAGTAATAGTGATAGTTATCACAAGGTTCAGATTGAGTTTGGTGAAGTCCATAAACGTTTATTGTTTTCCTGTTTGCTTTTTGCAGTATTTCCGTTTGTAGAAGAGACAAAAATCATGCTAAGTTGCTGACCTAATGAACGAACTCTGTTTTGAACGAGGATATGAGGAAAGTTTATCATCAGTAAATCTTCAACACGTCTCTTTTAGCCAGTGCATACATATACTTGTAATGCGGTTCGACTGAGGTGCAGTCACTGTTACAGTGCCAAATAAAAATGAAATACATAGCAGGTACAGTATACCATGAACTCACTTTTTTTCCCCCACCACACATCAGTTGGTATCTTTAATATATTTATTGACTTTCTTGAAGTACTTTTTGGTTGTAACTGTTTGAAAATGTTGATATTGTGCACCTGTTTGCAGGTCTGCTTGGGGTGGCATGTGCCTACATGCTGATCCTGGTGGAGGGCTTGGCTGAAAGAAATGGATCCAAAAAACATATTGCTGGAGGAAAATGTTACTTGAAAGAGCTGGCAGCCCTCACAAAACATCAGGTGGAAGAAAGCTTGATAAGTTTTGTAAGTATGAACTGGTGCAAATACCTTTAGCATGTTTGGGTTACATATTTGGACTATTCTTTGGCAATATAAATCCTCAATTGCAAAAATTTTACTTTTGTTCAAACAAACACGCTTGCAATTCAAAAGAAAAAGAAAATATTCTTCATGCTAATATGTACATATATAATTTCATAAGTCTTCAAGTTGTTAAATGTTCCATTTAGCAGCTGAAATACATAATAACTTTTAGTAGCTATGTCCCTAAAATTAATTGTATATGTCTAACGTTAGATTAAATGCAGTGGTGGATGAAGTACTCAACAGTAGTACTTGAGTAAAAGTATTGATACTCGTAGTCAAATCTTAATCAACAACAAGTAAAAGTTACTCGGTCACACATCTACTCAAGTAAAAGTAGAGTAAGTAGTTTAAGCACTCACTTGTGAGTATTCAAAAGAATGTGCATTTAAAAGTACATAAGTATTCAAAAGTAAAAATCTAATTGTCTAATAGCCTATCAATAAATTTCTGTATCATTTTCAGAGTAATTTTAAAGAACTTCATAACTTTCAGAAACCACCTGAAATATTGATGCTACAAATTCTTCACCAGCTGTAAAGAACGTCCGCATAAAAATGCCACAAAAAAGGAAAAATATTTTATTATTCCTTATTTAAAAAAAAAAGAAAACAGGAGTAATTTGATTATATCTCCTCAAACGTCTGCTATGGAATAGAGGTTTAAAGTTGAATCCATTGCCACAACTCTGGTTTGAGAACTAATCCTACTGAACAACTTGGTCACATGGCAACAACTAACACCTAAATAAGTTTTTCACATTCATGTAATGTCATCCAAATCTCTAAAACAGTGGTGTCCAAATTCTTTTTAACGTTGAAATGTAATGGAATGAAAGTTATAAGTACCCCCCCAAAAAATGACTCCAGTAAAGATACTCCAAAAAGTACTTATGAACAGTAATCAAGTAAATGTACTAATGTACTAACCATGGATGTTCTTATAGGTCTTATCTGGGTCTATATAAAATGATCCACAACTTGACTGATATTCATCTTAATGCTTAAAACAAAGGTGCACTCTGAGGAAATGAGTACTTACTGGTGCATAGCAGACTAAGAAATTAGTCATCATCTCATCCATAGACAAAACTTATTAACGGTGAAGTCATGTAAAAAAAGAGAAGTAGCACTAAGTCTTCTGTGCTTTGTCATTAACAATATCAGTAAAATTAGTACTGGATCTCTCTTTCAGGATAAAGCCAATGGACAACACCTTGGTACTTGGCTGCCTGGCTTTCCGGAGCTACAGGTCCACAAAGATTCTTTCAATGGGCCAAAAGTGCAGTGCAGCCTGACATTCATGGCTCTAGGCCAGGAGAAGATCTTGGAGGATCAGAAAAACGACCTGAATCCAACAGATGTTTTACTTCACAAGATGCTTTGGAACACAATTTCTCGGGTCATGATGCTTAAAGCTTGTATGGAGGATTTTCTCAAGGGCAAATGCCCCAAGGATCCGTTGCCACCAAAAATGCCTAAGCATGTGTTTGATAGGAAACAGTGGAGCCACACTCTGTTGAAGTCAGCCAAGAATTATCTGGACTGGATGGAACATAAAATCATAGTTTCAAAGGCCAAAGAGTTTAAAAAGAAAAAAAATCAGGTTAAAAATACTACATTACATAAGTACATTAGGGGGAGTGTTTATCATTTGTGATCTCATCTCAATACGTCAGCTAAAAAGGCTGATCTAGTTACAATTAATGCATCCCAAAATATTTCCAGCATCAATTTAATCAGGAATTCTCTTTTTAGTATTTCCTAGACCTCGGCTGATCGGACCCCCGTATTCGTCTTTCAAGTGCAGTGTGCGAGTTTAGAAGCAGTTGGCCGTATTTAGCCATCGCGCTAAAAGCTTCCAGTTAGCTTAGCATTACAAGGAAGAAAAAAAGTTCAGTTATAAACAGTTTTAAACTTCAAATTAAAATAGTATTTCTTTTTTTTGGGAACAAAAACATTCACACATTTTAAAGTGTTTCAGTTAAGCTAATTGATGCTAGCTTAGGCTTCTACTATAGCCTATCAATGCAGGCCACTTCACCTACTGTAAGTGGACCAGTTTACAAAATAAATAAAAAAGACGTAGTGGTATCAGAAAGGGTTTTATTTTATTAAATTTGATAACCCCCAGCAATTGACACATTCCTGTATGACTGTAATTAATCAACATGCCAGGGGATAAATGAGAGGGGACTCTTAGCGTTTCCTAATTACAGATGGGTGTTTTCTTAGCCTTCATGGTGATTAATTGTTTTGCTCCGGCCACATATCTCTCGTGAGATGGCCACACTGCCTGAGGGAGAAAGTTAATCTAAAAGAATCACCTTCTGAGAGCTCTTGGTTTAGACTTTAATCAACAAACCTAGCAGAAAAATTAGCAGCCAGATGGATATCACAGAAGTTGATGTCCGTGCGGCTTGCATCAAATCACACTGTAAAAACAGATGATTGATGCCGGGCCCATCCAGGTCGCAATAAGGGGATCATTCATTATTTATTAGTTCTTTTGAACTACTGTCAATGTTCAAAATGTGTATATTAATCCATTTTATTTTATCATATGCATGCTGTTTGCTCACAAACAAAGTTTTTTCTGGTCTTGCAATAAATTGGTCATTTGAAAATATTTTAAGTGTGATTCAATTCCACGGCATTTTAATTTAATCGCTAACTGATATCGTCAGTTATCACACAAAAACCTAAGAAGAATTTGTTTCACAGTCACTTTTTATTAAATACCTCTTACAGTATATATGCATGCAATACACACAAAAGCACCAACACATTCTTTGCGGTTTTAGTTTAGTCCAAAAAGCAAACAAACAGATATGTTAGGATTAAAACTGTTTCCATAATATGGACATGTTCGAAGCAAAACCTGATGAGTAAGCTGTCTTTGCAGGGGAGTTGATGATCATCACGGATGAATGTATGAGGCGTTCTATGCACTTATGAAGTGTAAATATTACAATTTGCAAACAGCATTTGACCATCTTTCTGAGGTCGGAGTTTTTGAACGTCTTCATCTAACCGAAATAATGCCAAACCGTCCAAAACAGTCTTCATTTTGTTGAGTCTTTTACTGAAAAATTGTCTTTTAAACGACCCAGTGTTCAGATTGTTCATCTAGTTCATACAGGTAGGAGCTCTGGAGGACTTTCACCGTAGCAATATTTTGCTTGGGGGTTTCGATAGGTGTTCTCATGCTGAACACTCTGAGCAGAAGGAGAGAAAAAGAAGATGGACAGTTAAACTTTAATCTACTTGAAACTCAAGTTTCTAACAAGAGTGTCACAATATTTTTAAGGACTCAAGATAAAATAAAAGAGACAATATGTGAATACCAATACATATATTAGTCCAATTTTCTACAGGAAACAAATGAGACAACTCCAATGACAGAGATAAAAAAAAAAAAGTTGTGCATGGTTTTTAAATCTTATCTTGATTTCATAGATGATAATGCATGCAAAATGTTGACTTCAACTATCAGCATAAATTTGTTTGGTAAGTGTGGGGAGAAACACTCACCCAAATTTCCCACAGATATAAAAAGTCCACCCACTGCAGTGAAAATACCCCCTTTTTTTGATGTAATAAATGACTATTTCCACTCTTTCTTAATCTCTAGAGTCCTCTATGGCTGTAGATTCATAATTAGCAAAAAAAAAAAAAAAAAACATCCCATTATCAAAAATACATCATATGCAGAGAGGAATAGTGGTGGAAGCATTAGGGTTTGGGACTATTAAGTAGGATACTGGATTCTTAGTTAAAAAACAATAGTTGAAGTAATAATTAAATCCAAATACCAATCAATGTTGCCTCAATATTCTCAAGGTTCTCCTAAAAACATGACCATAACCCAAATATTAAACTCCAAATCATAAAAAAGATTATGGTTTGAAAATCAGTAGTGCTAGGATTAGGGTGTTAACTTTTTATATCCGCGGTACAATTTGTTTCATCATTAATGCAATGTTATACTTTTAAAACATGACCTGTATTTAGCTGATCACGTACTTGTGAAGAGGTCCTACACTTGGCTAGGCACAACTCGAAATGATCCTCCACAGCGGTGAAAAGATTCTGGAAACCTTTAGCTGCACGATTCAGAAAGTGCTCAAGCAGAGGTTGCTGGGTAAAAGTATACAGATAAGGTATTGATCAATTGCTAAGAGTGCATGTTGAAAAAATATATTTACGCAGAAAATTGAGGAGATGCTGATGACGGTTATTAATCTTGATGTTGTGGAGGTTTGAGGTGACAGATTACCTTATCAGGCTGGAGGCAGCAAGACACGCAATACTCATAGATGCTACAGCAGCCGTTGGCGAGGCAGCTTTTACAAATGTACTGCCTGGTGCTGGGGGCATTGATGTTACAGCAGCCATTAACCAGCAAGTCCTTTCTCTCGCACACATAACCTGTCAAACAAGCAGAAGGGTTGATTATAGGTAAAATGTGGTGTTATCACTGCAGCGATGGAGAGTAATAGCTGCGTTATTTACCAAGTTCATCTGTCAGCAATATCTTGCCCTGGATGGAGTTTCTGCATTGAGTAATCTGACGGCTGCTGTTCCCCAGGTTGAAACGCACTTTCCAGGCGATGCGATGGTCTGAATCTTTAACTTCTAAAAGTGTGCGGTCCCGCAAGGACCTCTCCTCCTGCAAAATCAAAGCAGCAAAAGCAAGTGTCATAAAATACATTAAAGAGAAAAAAAGAGAATTTTTTATCTTTTAACATTGGAACATGCAATCCATCTGAACACCAGAAAGTTTTTTGAATAAAATCAAAATGTTTTTTTTCAAACTCTTTACTTCACTTTTTTTTACTTTTACATCTCTGATTCCATCGGTCTCAACAAAAACCTTTTAATCAAGTAATCAAGAAAAAGGTAATAATTGAAATAAAGACGCATGTTTCCCCGTTAAAATCATGATTGGCCCCTCGTATGTTTTAGTGTTATGTGTGATAATATTAAGCTAATCTAATCAGAAAAATAATTAGTTTTCCCATGCATAATATATCAGATAATTATGCTGTTAAAGAGTTATCGACAAGAAACTTTTGGAGTATTCTGTAAAGAAAAATAAAATGGAAAAAAAAAATTCTTGCTACTTAAAAAAAGATACAAATATATTTCTGCTGTATTAATTATCAATTTGTTTGGAAAATTCAGCGCAATTAGTCAAAGGAAAAATTTCTAACCAGCATTTTTTATTTTTTTCAAAGATTAGCTGGCTCTTCATCCTTTATTAGCCAAAGTGATGAGGAGCCATTGTTTAATGCCAGAAGAGCCACTTGTGGCCCCACAGCCACAGGTATTCAGACCCCTGGTCTTAAGCCACTGGTTATCACAGGTCATCACAGGGACGTGCAAACGCATACAATATAAAAACAACAAATTTATCCAACAATCATATTTCTGGGATGTGGGAGGAAGCAGAACACCCAAAGAATAAACATATAGACATGCAGGAAGAGTTCAGATTGGGATTTAAACACAGGATCATCACCTCTTTCTAATGCATCCTTAATTACACATATTTACTGTATTTTATTTTGTCAGATCTTAATGATCAGTTTATACTGTTCATTTTGTTTGAAGCTTGATTCTTTACAACCTCTTCAGCATCTTTCTGTTGCATGTAAACAAATGTCCATGCTAAGGACTGGGATTATGTACAGTATGCTTCCTAACAACCTGTTTCTGCATACAGTATATGGAGTGATCTGTTTGATTATCATTACTTTAAGCCAAAAAAAGAGGTATATGGTCAATTTAATATTCATATAGATACACTGTTAACTTCAAATTAAAGTTAAGAATGAATTTAGAGAATAAGCTTAGGATTTCTACCAACTGTGCAACCACTAACTTCAAAAGTACAGCTATTTTTCAATGTGTAGGTTTTTATTCAACAAGCTAAAACTCAGTATAGTTTTTATGTCAGATCATCCATCTGTATTAAAAGGTGAATCTATTTTAAGCATTTTGTAATTGATCAGTAATCCCATTAAATCTGTCCAACACTGTACTCCTCCTGTCCCTGATCTAACGCCCCCAGACTCTGCAAAGGATGAACCCATCTGCTCAGGTGTGTCTCTGTACCTGTTTTAGTGTGCTGGTGAGAAAGTAGATGAGGGACAATCCGAAGACCACCCCCAGCACCCAGCGCTTCCTCAGTAACCTCCGTAGAACCAACATCATAGCATGATTTTTCGTGGGAAAATGCAGGCGACAGTCCAAACCATTAATCCTCCTTGGGTATTAATTTCCCCCCAACCGTCTTCAGCTTCGAGATATTACAAGCTACGTTTCAAAATATGTGCAAAACGCCATTAAAAGCTAAACTTTAGCTGCCTGTCAGAGCTATGAAGTTAGATCTTAGCTAACCCATGTTGCGCTTTTACCATTAATTTAAAACTGATATTGCCCCCCAGTAAACAAATAATTTTAATTATGCAGCGATAAAATAAATAAAGACATTCGAGCTAACTGTGTTCCATAATAGAATCTCGCTTTGTCAGCCTGCTAACTAGTTAGCTTTCGTTAGCATTAGCCTTTGGCAGCCAGTAACTATAAAGATACGCTAATATTACATAACAGTGTCTAATGGCGGCGATTTATCTTCTTTGGTGAAAATAAAAAAAAAGGAAATTCCCAGAATTAAAAGCGGTAAGCATTGTGTTTCTACTGCGAAATCTTAAATGTGTCAACAACATCAACGCGTAGCTGAAAAACGGATGTATGCTGACATTATAGGGGAAGTTTTCCCAGCGAGCCATCATCATCATCATCATCATCATCATCAGGTGCTAAATGTTTTTGATTTCATGAATCACCTTAAGAAATTGATAGAAATAATATAAGATTTAATAACTTACTTATTATATTTTTATTGTATTTATTTTTTTATACATAACATCCCGATCCACCCTCCATTCCAGTAGATGGCGGTAATGCACATCAATAAGTTGCTTGCCAAGCACCATAAATAAAGAAGTAGAAGCAGCTAACGGGTAATCCATGAAGCTAACGCAGGTAAAGTAGCTATATATGCTAGCTAGGTAAACAATATAAGCTGAGCCAAGATAACCATGGTGCTTTGGTTTTTATCTTTCCAGGGCTGGGCCATGTGGTGAGGCCATGCAGAGGAGACACAGCAGCAACACGGATGGCATGCCCTCTGAAAGGTGGGAGAGACGCACTGCTTGAAGGCTGCCCTTAACCCTTTACAGGGCCCTTAGTGAAATACTTTGCAAATCAACATTTCAAGCCAATAGTGTTATTAGAATCATGGACAAAGCCTTATTACCTTTGTAACATAAAAAAAAAATATATAGATATTTTGTTGGCAAAATAAATGTTAATGTAATAACAAGAAAAGGCCAACTTGCCTGAATATATTAAGAAAATAACAAAAGTGCTTCTATAAGAAATCCATGAAAAGAAATATTAGCACTTTTTTTAGTTTATAAACCTAAACCTAACTATTCAATTAGCTTTTTACCTTTTTAACTTTTTTCCCAACTTAATTTACAGTAGGTAACATATCATTCAAGGGCTCATGTAATTGGTCAAATGCCAAAATAAGATATACAGCCATGTAGCAGTGTCTTTGCTGAATGGCTGGATATAGATCTTGTGCTTCTAGACCTCACTGAGGGATGGGGGATGTGAGGGGGATGCAAGTGATCAAAAATGGTAACTTGCCCTATAAGGGGTTATGGTTCAGCCTGCTGGTTTTCATGCTACCAACCTTTCCTGGATGATAACTTCCCCTCATGATAGGAAAATGGGGCAAATTCCCATGGTCACTCTCTTTCAATTCTACAGATTTGGAAGGTGTTTCTTTTAATACCATGTACAAACCGTAATAGTGATGTTTAGAGGGATGTGTACTTAGAAGCAGATTTTTTTTTAACAACCAACTAAATACTTTTATTTCCAATTTGAAACAAATGAAGATATACGGACACAAAATATAGAGAGCAGTTTCTTTCTAAAATCCATTAATGCTATTACAGATAGATTATTAAGAAATGATCCATCTAATAAATACATTACCCCATGATATAAAACCTACTTTATATTAAAAAAAAAATCAATATTTTTAGCTTATTTTAATTCAGCCAATTTCCAATTGGTATATTTCTAATACCAGCTAAGGTGGAATCGCTCACTTCATTGTCAAAAAGGGAAGTCCAGATATCTGCAATACATGCTGTGGCACATTATTATAAAAAGAGGTAATGTAGTTTCTGTCTGTGGTTAATTTCTCCGGTCCACCGTTTTTATTGAGATGTAATTGTTTTTATTGTCTTATTTGTTTCAACTTAGAAATCGAAGCCAAACTCTGGGGTCGGAGAGCAGCCTGGATGACGGAGGCGTGTTTGACTGCCTGAAGCCCGAGTCGTCCGCTTCACCCCAGCAGATGTTCTCAGGCCTGGTGGGCGTCCCGTCCAGCGCTGTCTCGTCTGCTCATCTGCAAGCAGCTGGTTTATTTCTAGGCTCCCCACCTGAAGTTTTTATCCAGATGACTGCATCTTCCAGGGAAGAAGCAGGCAGCCATAGAACAGAGGGCGGACCGTTCCTCACCCGGCCGCCCCAGCACCACCACCACTTCCACCACCAGCCCCTGCAGCACAGAACATCATCTCTGCTCCAGCAGGCCACCACGGCAGCTAGCTCCGAGAGGCACGGCTCCAGGGAAGACGCCCAGGATGAGCAGTCTACCCCGGCTCCAGCTCTGTCGGAGCTGAAGTCTGTGGTTACATGGCTGCAGAGGGGCTTTCCCTTTATCCTCATCCTGCTGGCTAAAGTCTGCTTTCAACATAAACTAGGTATCACATAATAGGAAGGTATTTGAAGCACAGCATTTTTATAAAACAGAAGGTCCTGTGTGTGTTTACCAGGTTGTCTTTCTGTTTTCTTACAGGTATCGCTGTGTGTGTGGGAATGATCAGCACATTTGCTTATGCCAATTCTACATTTAAGCATCAAGTTTCACTGAGGGTAAGAAAATGTAGAAATTTATACCCCTTTTAGTGACTTAAGTTAGATGTGGATTTGTTTTTGCTGATGATACATCTCATGAAATGGACCAAACCCGTGACTTGCTAAACCTTTTTATTTTACAGATTGCTTGTCGATACCTTCAAATTCTTCAAGCTTTCTATCCATTTTCTTACAGTCCAACTTATTTCTTTTTGAAATGGAACAAACTGCTGCTTGCTGTTGTCCGTCTGCATGGAACAGAGTGAATTATACTGAGAACAGCTCGATTATCTGTGAATCTCTGGACATTTATCGGTGCATTTGTAAAGCTTACTGCACTTTTGTCTGTTTGTTTTTTGCCGCTACATGTTGAAGGAGGAGCGATCCATGTTTGTGGCTCTTTGGATCATCTTGTTTCTCGGGGGGAACATCGTATATATCTACTACTCCTTCAGCCAGGAGGAGCTGCACCATAGGTTAGTGTAAGCTAAGGGGCTCTTATATAGGAGGTGGGTTTTTTTTGTTTTGTTTTTTTATCCATCAAGCTGTTTTTGATTTGCTTTATGTTGAAGTTATCCCATCATATTATGTTTTCACTTTCATTTCCTTTAGGAAGAGTTTCAGTTCATGTCAGTCATGTCCTGTGAGTATTTTATTGTTTTGAGGTCTTTCTTTAAGTTTTAATGTTCCATTTTTCATTTCTCTTGCTTCTCTAAGTGCCATCATGAGTAAAATAAGGCCTTTTCATGAATAGTTTAAAGTATTCTGTACCTTTTATCTCTAGCCTCATATTTGCGAAGCCCAACCTCAACAGCTTTGACTTCTTTGATCTGATCTGGGCGGTTGGAATCACCGACTTCGTCCTTAAATACGTCACCATCGGCCTGAAGTGCTCTGTCCTCTTTCTGCCCAAGATGATCATGGCCTTCAAGTCAAGGGTAAGAATTCGATGATATTAGGTTTGTTACATGAGATAACCCTGTCCTAATGATTTATCACGGCTTGTAAAAGCTGAGATTATTAAGGAAAGGTTCTTATTCTTTTGTTTTCCTTTTTCCTACCAAAACAATTATTTGTATTCATTCTTTCTTAATTCGTTTCCTTTCTCTGCCTAATGAGAAATAAATGTTACTCAGTTATCTGATTGTCATTTTCTGTGTATTTGTTTATCTCTCCACAACTTCTTAGAAACTTTATCAGCCTGATCTTTGGCAGTTATATCATTTTTTCTCTTTTTTTCTTGTTTATTTTATAGAGATGCAGGCTATAAATTCTACCTAATTCACTAAAGGTCTACATTAGGGGTGTCTAAAGTCTGGCATTGGGGACCATTTGGACCAATTGCCTATGGTCTCATTTTTGTGCAAGTGTTATAGCAACTGGGGATATTTTAGTTTGAAATCAGGAAAAAATTATAACCAGCTAACTAAAATATAATAATAACACTGCAGTACTCTTTAATTTCACTTTAAACGTAATATTTATTTAATGACTTCAATGGAAAAGCAGACTTTGGTGCTTCTAAATTTATTTAAAATGAGCTAAATATGCATTTTATTTTAATAAGACAACTATACAAAACCCCAAACTGGTCTTACATTAACAGTTAAAAAAACAACATTAAAGAAGGAGAGGAAACTACAACCTTTGATTGGAAGCTTCGAAATATGAAGTGTTACTAAACTACTTTTAATTAAGACTTTCAACAGCTTCATTAAAGTTCACTCATTTCTGTACATTGAAAAGAAATAAAGCCAGAATTGTAAATAGTGGAAAGTTCATGGTTCAGAAAAAAAACTTTCAAAACTATGACGAGAAACTCTCTTGAGTAAAGAAAGTGCTAAAGGGTCACAGTGTGAAACTGTTTTTTATTCATGAGCTTTTTAAATGCTACTCCTTAGGTGTGCGGTTTTCATGTAGGTGTCTGCTTGAGTTTTTTTCTTTTCTGGCCTGTGGCAGAAGAATATTGTCTGTAAGCGCACACACACAGACACACACACACAGATTGATTTCCATATAGGTGCATGTCTGTGTGTGCCTGTGTGCTCGATAGAAGGTGGTGGCAGCGAGGAGATGAGTGATAAAAAAGTATTAGGATTAAATTTTCCACTGACAAACAAACCTGTAGGCATATCAGGATCACTTCAGCAAGCAACTGAGCTCATTTACCCTCGGGGAGGGGGGGTTACTGGGGTGAGGTCATCCCTCCCTGGAGCTGGACCATTACCTGTTTCCTCCACTCATACACAAACACATGTGCGCTCTGTCATTTACAGGCATTACAAGCTTATAAAAGAATGTTACATTTTAGGTTTTGGGAAATCCCGAATTATCTCAGCAATTCTAGTTTAGTCAAATAATTTTTTTTTTATGCATGCATCATAGAAGTAAATAAAGATTGCTGCAGTCAGCAGCTTCTGCTGCTTTAAGTAGATCAATGCGATGCATCAATTTTATTACTTGTTTCATGAAGACAAAGTAGTTTTTACTACTCAATTGGCTCCATATGTTCCCTTAATGCAATGTGCCCAAAGTGCAGGATGGATTAGCTAACAGCTAAACCCATAATTTAAGAAATTATTTAAGTCAGGAAAAGTCGGGAATCTTTTCGAATGTTTCAGGTCAAATTAATTGGAAGGTATTTAAATTTTTTTTTTTAGAAAATATTGAAATATTCAATGTTTCATTTATTTTAAGGCTTATGTAAAACAAAACTACAAAGTAAATAACTGTAAAGTATTTTTTGCCTTGCTTTAAAAAAAATTTTTTTATGTTCTGTCAGTACTTTTAACTTTGCAGATACATCTTGAACCCCACTGCCTTAGTATCTATATTTAGCCTCATCCATCAACATTTTCGTATTCTTGTCTTAAATTTCTGACTTTTTCTTTTCTGCAAACGAGCCACATGGGATTCTTAGTCAGTGCATAAGTGAGCAGGCATTTATTAGAAATGCAAATCTGCATATTACCGCCCCAATAATGTCATACAAGTTTTCGACTTCCTACGCTTTCAGAAGATGTTCATTCACCAACAAGGCATTGAAAACTTAAAATTAGAACTTGACCGGTTCGGAGATCGAGGTTCTGCTGACTGAGAGCTGAGTGACAGAATGAAAGGACCAGTAAAAAGCCAAGCAGTGGGAAATTAATTACTAGAGCTGTAAATAACCTGGATGCACTAATACTGAAGTAAAAAAATAAGAAAAGTAATCTAAAAAAAGAAATTTTGAAAATAACTGAAGGCAAGAGTTGTAACATATAAATGCTTATGAGTTTGTTATCAACCAACACAACAATATTGTGTTAATCTCCTTTTTCCAGACGATGTCTGTCATCCCTTCATCATACTCTCCATCTCTCTTATACAAAGTATAGTAAAACTATCATTTAAACTTGCAGGGTTGCATACAATATAATGATATAGTGCAATAAAATGGAGAGTTACTTCTATTTAACAACAAATGTAGTCATTTAGTTAAAAACTAGCTGACTGGTTGGGCAAGAGTCCTACCTCAAGTCTGGATGGAGAAAGGGGAATTTTCCCTAAATCACTCACTTCAATGGTTTAAGAACAAATTTGTTCTAATGGGCGGTTCTTGCATGAAGCCCATTGATTAATGGCTAAGCTAGAAAACATCAAAAAGGAAGGCCATTAGCACAGAATGGAAATGCATTATATTCACATCCATGTAATTAAATTATGGGAAACGGATGGAGTTCTGCATGGAGAGAGAGAAAAGGTAAAACATTTTGATTTTGAATAATTCTTGGATTTAAAAGGCTCTCTGAGGTTAATATCCTAGAGACCTAGCAAACCCACACCCTGCAGAGGGATTTTAAAAGTGCTAAAAAAAAAACTCTGGCAACGTTTGGTACGATTTCATTTTTCTTCTGTTGATGTGTGGTCTGTTCCCTGTATGCTATTTTCTTTTGCTTACATTTAAGAATCTTTCTAATAAAGAAACTCTCCTATTTTGTTACCTTCCACAGAGCTCAAACAAATGTCCTTCATTAATGATTAATAGTACTCTATCATTTTTATCTCCGGGGTAGTGTTTTCTTTGTTTGGGTTTAGTCCAAATTCTATACACCCCTATAGCTGAACTACTGGTGATCTCATTTATACCTCACCCAGCAGAGCTATTCAGTGTCTGTTTTATTGGATTTGTTCCTATAAGGACTTCTGTTTTCAAAAAATACTTTGGAAATGACATCTCTTCTTTAAATACCAATGGAAAGACCATCTGTGACTTATTTATATTCCACACACTCAATAGTTATGTATTGTATGGCTCTTAAACATGTTTTCACTTTAATTACTTGTCACTACTGTATGTTTTTTTTGTTGCTGGTTGGGTCTTAAAAGGTAAATACTATATGAACTACATTCATATTTGCTTTCACATAAAAAATTTTATGTTTGAAATAATTAGAGGATGACCATTTCCACATGGAAGTATATAAATGCAACGCTATTTTTGTACTTTAATCAAATCCACCATTAAATAAATTTTCTCACAAGAAAACAAATGGAAAATGTCTTTTAAAGTAAATAAATGTATCGGTATAATAGTTTTGGCTTAAATATTTTCTAGACTAAAAAATGTTTTAGAAGTAAGGCGGAGATAAACACATTCATGAATATATTTAAAAGGCAGAAAACTTAAACAGAGCCTGAAGTGCAGCCTTCTCAAAGCGACTGGCTTGTGTCCAAACTTTAAATTTGACAGTTTTTGTGTGGGCGTGATTGGCACCATGGGACGTAAGGCGAAGCTGAACAATAAGGAAGATGAATTAGCAGTTAGCAGAGGTCTTCCTCCCCTATCGACCTGGCTGCTTGTGCCTCTTTACACACAGTCATCAATCTTTGTCTTCTGCTGCGCACAAAGTCATTATGCAAGCTGAGATGCCACAGGGGCCAGTAGGGAATCAAGTTTTCCTCCATTTACCAACCTCTGTTTGTCTTTTTTTTTTTTTTTTTCCAACAGTCACTTAATGCACTTTCTAGCTGTAGGGACAGAAGACTGTTTCTTCTTTGTGATTATTAGGGGGGAGGCCCTTCAAAGACAGTTACTGAGCCCCCACAGGGTTGGGTTTAAAGTGGGCACAGGGGTAGCAGGTGGAAAGAAGTGCTGCCAGTTTCCCTTCCAGTGCAGGAAAATTGCCTGTACTGCTGTGAAGCTGCTGAGATCTGGACAGCGGCCATGTTTGGGCCGGAGGCGTGCTGTTTTAAGCTTTTAATACCACACTGCTCTTGACTAGATAGAAAAACGCCCTGAAGCTGCTAAGCTCTTTCTGGATTTTGACAGCTTCAATAAAGGAAACCTATTGTCATCAATTTGAATTGTTTTCGAAAAAGTTTAGGAAAAGCTGGCATTCACACATTTGATGTCTCGTTAAAATATTAGCCTCCAGTTTTATAACTAACTTAGTGGTCGATAACTGGGTCCCTTTTCTACCATTTAAGGTGCTACTTTTCTGTTGTTTTCTAGGGTAAGTTCTATCTTCTGATCGAGGAGCTGAGCCAGCTGTTTCGGGCTCTGGTGCCAGTGCAGCTGTGGTATAAGTACATCATGGGCGAGGAACCGTCAAACAGTTACTTCCTGGGAGCAGCACTCATCATCATCTATAGCCTCTGCAAGGTAAGCAAGACCTGGCAGTAGGGATATTTATATGGTACTTGACAAAGATTTTGTAACTGATGCTTTTGGGACTTGAGTTTACAGTCTTTAGGGGGCTGGGCAATTAACTGCATTTGCAGTACAATCGCAATTGAATAAAATGCAATTTTCGAATCTCAGGGACAATCCTTTTTTTTTTTTTGTTATATTGCGTTTAACAAGAGTAAAACTAAATCTCTCCACTACTTTAGGTGGTGGTAAGTCGCTTAACGCGGTTAAGCGTAACATTTGTGTGAAGTGCTTGACAGAAACATTACTGTAAAGTCCTGTAACGATGAACTCAAGATGGACAAGAAAGCTTTAAAGATCATGGAAAAAAACTGAAACCTTGAAATAAAATATCTACAAGATTAAGAAAAAAAAGGCTAAATAAATCGCCGTAATGGTTAAAAAATAAAAAGTATAGATTTTTGGCAGTCGTTCAGCCCTAATTAGGCCTTATTTAGACTCATCCTCAGCTAGAGCTTAATATATTAAATAATATATTAAATTATATTGTGATGTAACCCAAAATTCAAATAATCAGAATCTGAATTAATAAATCAAATGTTACAGTCTTTGCAAATATTGGGACTTGATAATTGCCAAACAGACACCCCCCTCCCCCATCACAAAAGGAGGCTTCATAAGCAACAGGATATATCGCTCATTACAGTGACGTATACTAACATATTGATGGAAAGGTGAATGGAAGGAAAAGGTGCAGAAGAAATGGTTCCTCAAGCAATAATCAGCCACCCCACAGATTTATCCGTCTCTCCAAAGTTCACTTTTCAGCCAAATGTAAATTCTGTGTTTCCTTTTTAAGGTCCAGAGTAAACTTTCCACAGTCAGTGGAGATCTACCTGGATATGTTGCATGCATGCCTGCAAACACACTGAAAATCATCCATATGAGATTAAAGGTCAGGTTATTGACCAACAAACTCTTCTGACATCAAAAAACCCCTTTGCAATGGGCTGCCTGGAACAGACTGACAGATGTAAAACAAGCGGTAAAAGTAAACAGCCGGTTTTGTTCAAATAATGAAACAAAAAAGTATTTCTAGAACAATGAGTCAAATTGAAGTTGTTTTTAAACTCTTGAGTCCATGGAACTGAAATGTGACTCCCTTGATGATGCAAGGCTTATTGTCACAGTGGGGGATGTGTCTTTTTTACATCAGGAGTCGATCCTTTTTAGACTGCAGTGATTCAGCACCTGTTGCTTTTGATGACTGGCCTCATGCCTGAATCAGATGGCCGGTTTCCTGTGAGCACTGAGGTGTTTTATAACATCAGCCCATTATAGCGCTTTGTTGTCAGAGCGTGCTAATCTGCATCTGTCGTTTAGTCAGCATTGTTACTAAGTGAGATTGCTGGGTCACGGTAAAGTTTGAATAACAGCATCAGATCAGGGAGCGTTAGAATTAGGTTGATGGAAAGCAATTTAAAGTAAACTGGAATAACTTCCTCAAAAACATACACTGAAACTGAGTTTTATTAATTTAAAGCTTTATAATTGGTAAAACTGCAAAGAGGGTGTCTAACAAACCAATTTACTCAGGTTTTGTGGTGCTACAGCCAGAATAGTTGTATTTTATTTGGATGTCATGCTAAACACAGAGCTAGGGCTCCAACTAAGAATTGTTTTGCTCATCTGTTAATCCTTTGATTATTCTTTCCATTAATAATCAAATAGCAAAAAGGTTACTCAAAGAAATTTTTTGCAAATTAAACCAGGTGAAACTATAATTTACCACTTGAGGAGTTCTGGGTAGAACATATTGACACTTTTTTTTTATGTTAAAGGCAATGTTTTAAAAATGTTGGTATAATTAGACCTCTAAGTGAGTTTCTTTCTCAACTAAAGGCCTGTTTTAGAGTCTCTATACTCCAGTTAACGATTAAGCCATTACTAAATCATTTCAATAATCAATTAATCATGATCAATCCGATTAATTGATTCAGCCCAACACAGAACATAGAACCATTGTTTAATGATCGGTTTGTAATACTTTGATTTTTAAATCAAACTAGATGTTTATTCTCCACGTATTCTCCTTTAAAATGTTCTGTAATATGCTAGGCTTATTTACAAAGTTCTTCTGAAATCTAAACGGACATGAAAGCACATCCGTAAGCAGACCTGATCTTTTTATCAGATCAGAAGAAAGAAGAAAAGTAAGCTTTCTTGGAAAAGGTTGCTTAATGAATAGTATTAGTTTTTACTACATGATAGGAACATGTTGATGAACACATGCTGCTGTTAACTATTTAAACATAGCACAAAGAAGTCTGGACGTCCTCGGTTGTTTGAATTCCCGCATGTAGCTCGCAAGCATCTTTAATTATCGATGAATTTTACCAAGTGATTGCACTTTGTTTTTTTGATTGCAGTCCTTTGATCTTTGTGGACGAGTTTCTGCGATACGGAAGGCGTTGGTGATGCTCTGCAGCTCCCAGGTCAGCTTCCGTTCACATGCATTTCATACATGAAGGAATATGATTGTGTTACCTTGTATTCAAAGTTGAGCTGATTGTTACTTTGATTCTCTGTTTTGGTCCCATTTAGAGTTACGGAGTGAGGGCCAGCAATCAGCTCTGCAGCGAGGCTGGTGATGTCTGCGCTATCTGCCAGGGGGATTTCAAAGATCCTATTGCTCTCATCTGTCAGGTAGGGAGGTACAGCTCTTTAATGAGTTATAGATGATTAGGGACTAGCATGAGTTAAAAGTTAGAGGTTTATCGCCCCCTATTGATTCAACCTCTCCACCTAGAGTTAAAGTAAATCAGGCTTGTCTGGATTTTATTCGGGACACTCATTTTTCTTCTCAGACTACTCCTAAATGATCCTTTATCCTAGCAGTGAAACGTACGTCAGTATTATTTTTAAAGATATAGTGTCTTAGTCACAGTTCCAAAGGCTTTTTACATCCTGCTGCTGTCTGGTAGACAGGTTCCCTGGTTTCTGATGCAGAAATATATCCCTACCACCACTACTGTATACAGCTAACATCCCCCTTAATATCATAAATGCTTAGATGCAGTAACCATGTAGAAAAAAAAATCTTGTGATTTTATTTTATTTTGTCTTTTAATGATAGTCTCTGTCTTAAAAATTTTATTTTTCCTTTACATGTTTGTTGCTTCCATTGCATCAACTGTGCAACTGGGCTAAGGTCTTCGTTATCACCCTTAAAGAGAAAACACTATAAGACAACCAGACCCATTATATTTCGGACAGGACGCTCCCAAAAAGCTAAATCCAAAAATATATTTATGACAGCTTGCCCCAATTCCTTTCTGTAGGTATTGGTGCAAAAACTTTTGTTTTTTAAGTTGGCATTTTATTTTTAGGAGCAAATTATCAAAATACTTTTTAAATCAAAGACATCATTAAAATGTACATAACAGCAAAAGGGCTCCAGAGAATGGTGGTGACTGCATCTAGATTTTGGGGATGCTTCATAAAATAGGAAAACAGCCTGACGTAGATTGATTCCAATACAAAAAAACTGCTTGATAGGAAAAAAAAAAGTTCTTTATCACATAATTTTAAGATGCCATGTCTCTTGATAGTTATAGTGAGGCTTGTTGTGCTTGTTATCCTCTACAGCATGTGTTCTGTGAGGAGTGCCTGTGTTTGTGGTTCGACCGCGAGAGAACGTGCCCTCTGTGTCGCTCCACTGTCGTCGAGGCCCTGCGATGCTGGAAGGACGGCACCACGTCCGCTCACTTCCAGATATACTGAGCTCTCTGACAAGATTCACAGGATCACAGGGATGGGAGTGTGCTTTAAAGGAAGTTACACCATGCCCCAGTGAACTCTCATACAGAATGAGAATTTTAGCAGTTTTCTAAACTAAATGATGGTACACATGCATAACGAAAATATCCACACCGAGTCATGGCATCAAGGTCAGCTGTTATTTTATTTTGTAGTATATTTTCTTTCTTTGCATAAGTAGGTACTGATTTATTGTAAGCATGACAGGGTAAAGAATTAACACAAATTTAAAATCTGTGTATATTCCCTGTGATATTTTATGTTAAGCTACTGTTCACCTTGTATGTGGTTTAATTGAGGCACCTCAGCATTATCTGCAGTGGAAAGTTATCCTCTTTGTAAAGTTTTAGGTTAATTTTATCTCCCTAAACTAAAGAATTAAATTTTGCTTCGGTTTTAAATTGTAAGCAGCGTAGTTTGGTTTCATTTTTGTGATCCATGTTGCAATTAAAGACAACCTTAGGAAGAGCTTTCATTGTTTATTATCAGAACTGTTGAAGATTCATTAGAAATTTTTGACATAAAAAGATCCCAGTTGATACAAAACAAAACATTACATCAGAAAAAGAAAAGCTTATTCTTAGGAATCACAAACAGCATAAAAGCATTTTATGAACAGGTCCAGCATTTTTGTTTAAGGTAAAACGCTACATAACAGCCTCAACAATAAAACATACACAAATCTGTAAACAGGATCCAAACACTGTAAAAAAACAAAAAAAAACAAAGACACCTATAAAAGGCCTTGTCCATTATGTACATGTGTACTAAGAGTTTAGCTTATCTAGAAAAGTACAGTGCATTTTTGGAGCTTTAGAACAGGTGTATTTCAGTGCATTTTTAAAGTTTTCCAGTAGTAATTACTGCCTGTATGCGTGAGGTCAAATCCGTTTTACTCAACTGTCCCTGATGCACCCGCATCATCGGAGAAGAAAACATTTAAAGGCCTACCATTAGTAAGCTTTTCCCTCCGCCGGTACCGGGGGAGGATTACATCACTGTTTTGTTTTGTAAATGGGATGACAGAATGGAGGAGAGAGAAAAGGGGGAGGGCAAGACAACTGCAGACTGTTCTGTTTCAAACTTCAAATCCATCCACAGCACAAGCTCAGTCAATTCAGTCAGCCTTCAACCCTGAAACATGACATCTTTCAGCCTTCATTCCTCTTCTGTCTGTGCACATCTCGGTTCTTCAGCGACAGCATCCTCTTGCATGCCTTTCTTTAAGTGCAAATGAAGTAAGCCCATTTGCTGTTCCGCATGTGTGATTTTTTTAAAGGCACCAATCTAGAGTAAGAGAAATTTATTCACATAAAAAAATCAAATATTTTCATAGAATTAGACCCTACAGAGACAAACATGTCAGTGTGGTAAATATTATTAGACATTCAGCAGCTTTTAGTTGTTCCTCTTATTGTATAGAAATATTTAACTAAAACTAAAATTTAGAACAAATATATATTTGACTGATTTTAGCCATTAGATAGAATTCTGTTTAAATAAAATTGGGCTTTATTTTATTTATTTTTACCTAAAGCTTGCACATTTTTGTTCTTTGTATGTTATAATTGCATTGTGAAATAAAATTCACAATTTATTGTCTTATTAACCGGTGTTCTTAAAGAAGAAAAAAAGTTAACATTTTATACATATAAACATTTCCTTAGTGTCAAAGCTAATTAAAATGTCGCTGTCTCACCTGTTGCGGAAGACGCAGCCCACGCGCCCTACAGGTGTCGCCTCGCGCTAATCAGCACAAGTAAGGTGACGTGCACCGCGAGGCACAGGAAGCCTTTGAAGTGGCCGCACCCGCTCACCGCCTTTCTTTCCCCGTAGCCGAGCTCTCCCACAGTCTCCCCGGCTGTCCAGCTCTTCTCCAGCTGATCTCCGATCCTCCGCAGCCGCGACGCGAGCAGCTGAGCTACGGAGCAAGCCAAGGAGCGTCGGCGCGGCGCGCTACAGCTGGAGTCTCCCGGCCGCAGCAGAGGCTGGTCTATCGGTAACCAGCACATGTTCGCTGACTGAGCAGCCGTGTTGTCCCTTTCCTCCTTAAATCGGGGGAAGGATATATGAACCCTCCTCTTGCTCCCTTATCAAACCTTAACCGTGTTTGCGCTCCCCAGACTCACCCCACCTCTAACTGCTATATTATTCATTACCACGTCACATGGTGTTTAGGGTTTACATCATCTTCTCTCCCAAATAAAAGATGCAGTGCTTAACACTCCGGTCTCCAATGTTTGAAGTCTTTTGTTTAAGGAGACTGGGCATTGTGTCCTATTGAGTGTTTAAAAAAAAATGCAGTTCACAATTTGTATAAATCTCCCACATGGATAACAAATGCTTCGTTATTAACATGTTTAACTACTAATTTTCAACTGCTAACTTAAGCAAAAAAATAAGTATCATATAAAGGAGGAATATAAAAACAACTAGCGGAACCAATATAAAGCTGCTTTGTTCCTCTTCGGATTGTTTATTAAGAAGGGCGCGCTTGTTTCTGTCGGTCCCTCGGAGCTTCCTTTATAGTTTCGTATTCTCTTTAGTTAAACTGCCATTATATAAACTTTGAAGGATGACATGGCTACGGACGAGCTTGTTACCTTTAGGGAACGCTGGGAACAAGAACTAAAGGGCAGAAGAGAAGAGAATCGACTCGTTTGTTCGCCTTCATCTTCCTCCAGGGATGATCCTGGTTGTTCAGGACTTAGAGACGGAAAACCTAGTTTAAAACTAGAGGATCCAGGCTGCAGCGAGGAGGAGGGAATAATCTGTGGTCGAACCGCTGCTGCGGAGTTAGAAGATCAGCCTCAGTATGTCTCCATTGCTCACAGCTTGTTGGATGGGAGGACCAGTCCCCTGCTGGACAGGATCGAGAAGGAGAAAACGAATAGAAAAAGGCTGTATCACAACATGAGCAATATGTGCACTTCATCCCTGCAGAGGCAGCCTCAGAGGAAGGTGAAGAAAGAAGAGGAGCTTGTGGATCAACTCATTCAGGATCTGGTATGATGGCTGGGAGGATGTTGGTTAAACAGGGTCATAAAAACGTAGTTGACCTTTACAGTTACAGTCATCTTCAGTTTTTGATGTCTTTCAGAAAATTATTGCTTAAATAATGGAACAGAATTGTTTCACAAGTGAATAAATAAATAAATCAGTTCAACCTCATGATGTGATTCATCAAGGTAAAAAAGAGCTGTCTGGCCTGAAGTACATAAACAATGGTACAAAAATAGTATTGGTGCCATCAAGTATTATTTTAAACTGGCCCTTCTTTCATCAGTATGACTTGTTAATTCAGTCGTACTGTAACATTTGTTAACTTGAAAATAATATTGGCTCTCTAAATTCTTAACTTTGTTTATATTTTTGCTGCATATTCTAATTATGGAATAATACAACAATAATAACCTCCCATGTGGTTATTATTGTTCCATGTTTTCTTTAGAAAGTCTCTTTCTCTGGTTTGCTGTGATCCAAAAGACAGATGATTTTTTTTTCTCATCTATTCTCAATTTTTTTTAAGATTGGTTCATCCTGTGTTACTTTTTGACAACTTCTACTTTTTGACTAGCCTGATTCATGTTCCCATTCAGGTTATTCTACAGATCAGATTATTATCAAGCCTGGATCGAACCATAGCTAGTGAAAAATTAACCCCGTAACGTGGTTAATATTAGTTAATTTCTTATTAATAAGGACGGATTGGTTTAAAAATTATATGAAAAAATAATTTTATATTTAGCCTGATCTGTTGGTTTGATATAAAGTTTGTTAAATTTATTAATAACAAAGTGCGTTAAAAAAAATAAGCTAAAGCAAGCGTGCTTAAAAAAAGCAAAAACAGAATGAATCTAAGAGTGCCGTGAGACTTTTTCACAGCAAAGTAGTCAGTGTATCCAATGTGTTGTTCTGTAATTCTCCTTCTTTGCAGAACGAAGTCAACGACATTCCTTTCTTTGACGTTGAGTTACCCTACGAATTGGCCTTGAAGATATTCCAGTATCTCAACTGTGCAGAACTCGGCCGCTGTGCTCAGGTGAGCTGCAAAATCCCAAAAAGAAAACAAATGCATGCATAGGGATGGGTTGTTTATGTTATGTAATTGAAAAAAAAACGGACACAAAAACGTGAGGCAGAAAGCCCCTTCCCACAAAATGAATTGGCTGTCCTAAGATTGCTTTCATACAGCTTACAATTCTTGTGAAAAAAAAGGTCAGTAATGCTGTCAAATCACCATTTATGTGTTTTTTTTAATATTTACATTTATACATATTTGATACCTAGCCAAACTACAGGTATCAAGGCATATTACTAGATGTAATTGTTTACCACGTAGACCCCCTAGGTTTTCTGAGTGAAACTTAGTTTTGGAAATTTCTTTTTGGCTTATTTAATAAAAAAATCTTTAATTCCTTTAATTTTCATTAGTTTTTTAACTGGGTTTGTTGTTTTCTATCATTCTAATTCCAAAGCTTACTTAGTTTTATTTTTTTTATACAGGTTTTAGTACTAGTTTTAGTTTTTTTATACTCATTTTTTTAATGCAGGTATCGAAAAGGTCAGAATGTTATGCAATGATATCTATATTAAGTAAAGACACAAGATTCCACTTTCAAAAGGTGGTTTAGTTACGAGAAACACTTTTTTATTCAGTTTGCAAAGCTTTTAAATTGATCAATAAACACCATAACAAAGGTGAGTATTATTTGTATCCGTTTTAGTTTTTTTTTACTCACAGCGCAGTTACAGTTCCATTTCCTATTTAAAGTTCTCATGTATTTCAGTTGACAAGAGTGTTTTCTGAATTTTTTTCATTAGTTTTAATAATTTATTATAACCCTGCTGCTTTCCCAGCAGCAGAATTACTCAGGCTAAGGTGAGATTTCGGTTCTGTGCTTCTCTGAAAACCTGAGATCTGCAGAAACTAATCTGACTGATGAACTGGAAAAAAACAGTTTATTTTATCTGCTACTTCAGACTATCATTTGATCTGATATGAAAAGCTTTGCATGCCCTGAAGGTTTTGGCTTCAGACCTTTCACAGTTCTCCATAATGCGGCTCTTGCGGTTTAAAGTCTTTTGACTGATCAGGTTTTTTTGGCTGCATTGCTTGTTAAGTCACATGCTGCTCCCACCTGTTGCTGCACACTACAAGTCAGCTGGCTGAAAGAAGACTATTTTCCTTTCATCTGTCACACTTTGATAGAATTTTCACTTTAGACTTCTAACCACCCGTTGTCTGCTTTTGAACTTTTAAACCTCCTCCTTCAGAATGACACTTCCAGACTTGCCTATCTTTCATGTATATCATTCAGTTTTTGAAGGGTTAAAATTGTATTAATTAAAACGGAAGATCAAACATAATTTTAAGAGAATTATAAATGTCAACTCTATGAGTAAAATCCAAGAATAACTTTAGCTTTATTGTTTCTTTGTATAGCACCGTAGTTTGGCCACTTTAATTACAGTTACCGTCTTTATTCTCTATTGCTTTGGGCAGCTCATGACTTTATTTGGGGCATGATAGTAAATTACATTTTGAGTGGCAGATCCACAGCACTTGTGGTGAAGAGAGCCCGTTTGGCAGGCGGCCGGGCTCGTTAAGCAGAAATGAGTGATGCAAGCTCCTAATGTATGCTGACTCAAACCACTGTCATGTTGTCCAATCTCCTCCCAGGTGAGCAGGGCATGGAGAGTCCTCGCAGAGGATGGCGTTCTATGGTTCAGGTTGTGCCAGAGGGAGGGTTATCACCAGGATGCCAGCGTCTCCAACTCCCCCTGTTGGAAGAGCACTCTGCGAGACTGCAGGAGCGCGGCCAGGAATGTCCGCTCCAACTGGAAGGTGGGGGTTTGGCTGCTCTACTTCACTGAAACAGGAACCTTTTTTAAATCAGATTACTAAAACTGAGAGGTGAGAATAGCATATAGTCGACTGATCCAAATTAGACGATATATTAGTACGTGATTAACGGCAGATCCTGATGTCTGCAGTGTTTGCCTGCTAATTTTTAAAATAAATTTCATTACTAATAACCATTAGATCACTGATACTGTCCTTCTATGATTTATCTGCTGATGAGAAAACAATCATAATGTTCAGTGTCTTGAAACTCCATCAAATTCTCTGACATTACAGCTTCTATGATTTATTAGTGTTTTATGAAGAAGTCAACACGAGTTTGTGCATGTCTGTGTAATGAAAGTGATATGATTAATGATTGTTTTTTTTATAATGTACATATAGGATATCCCTGTTGTATTGTGTCCCCTTTTGCTCAGCTTTAAGTTTATCTCACTATAGATGCTTTTATTTTAATAAATGACATATTCTGTCCTTAAAACAAAACGGGAGGAAAATTCACCCAATTATTTCCAACTTTGCAGATGGTAAAGAACATTGACTAAAGCTTTTCCTTTCAAAGTAAAAAGTTTGCTGTACAAATGGGAAAATCTTAGAAGATTAGCTTACCTGTGGATCACTCAGCTAATATTTTGTTTTGTATCCACTGTTTCTGAGAACTTGCTTTTGCACGGAGTTGGCCAAGGAGAATCGGGCTGGCCATCCAATAGTGGTAATCTTGTTGGTCTCTCGTACACAAAAACATACAATCATATAAATAATTAAAACTTTTGAAGTTCATATAATAAAAATTCTCTGTTCCCTTAGTGTGACGGATTTATTGTATATGAATCCAACTTCGTCACATGCCTTGCCTGAAAATCTGCAAGGCAAATGTGGAAAAAAAACTGTTTTCTTAATATAATGTTTTGGCTTATTTCTTCCCTTAATTAATTAATAATATTTGATATATTCTTAAGTTTTTATTGATTTATACAGACAAACTGTCCAGCACGTAGACTTTAGAAGAATCATTCAGCATCATCAACTCTGTGGGATTTTTTAAGTGTTATATTTATTTATTTTTTGGAAAATCAATGTGTTCTTTGATAAATTTGAAGGCCCAGGGTTTACTTTTCTTTTTTTTTCTTCTTTTTTTTGGATAACAGTTGGAATTTATGGTAAACTTTTGCTGACAGCTTAGTCTGTTGTATGCAGTGTTCACAAATAACAGCAAACATTTTTCATCCTGAACCCAAATGTTGACTGGTTCTTTAATATTTTGACAATCCTTTTATCAATTTAAATGCATCTTTTTTCACCTCTCAAACTCTTGGTTGCATTTTTATTATCCATTTTTTTCATTTTTTCAACTACTCAGTGAGTTTTTAATCACATTAATTCACACGACTCATGGGAAGGATTAATTTTACTCAGATTTTTAGACAGCATGTAGCCCACTGTTTGTGTCCATCCAGACCACTGTTTGCTTCCATCCATCAATACCACATGTTTGGCAACTGCTTGTTCATCAATAATGGCAAGGAGCTACCTGGTTGATTAGGGAAAAAGCATTTAAATGTTTCAATCTCTAGACAATATATGATCTAAGCACCTTTTCAGGCTGTGCTGGTCATTTTAATCCTTAACAATATGGTGTGTGGTAGAAAGTTAAGTTGCACACATCTCAGCTGTAAAGCACAGTGGTGGCAGCATTGTTCTGGGTGGTTGGTCAGAGCAAAATAGAGAGAAATGGAAGAAATAATAGCTGGTTAGTGGATTAATGAGGTTTTTCTGTTAAAGGTCGTTACAAAATGCCAGGGAACTGATTATCAGCTGTTTGAGTTTGGTTCTTTTCATCATCTAATTGTAGACCGATGACGTCTAGTGGGCCACCATATGACTGCTAAGAGACCTCTAAGCAACATGAGCCCTAATCTAAATCAAAATAAGGGTCTTCAATAAGTATTGAAAGATCGATGTGTTTTAATTAAATCCAGCTATGCTAGATCCAATTTGTAAAGAAGAATGGCATGCAATGCTGGAAGAGACAAGCTATCATCCGATTCGCACCACATTCTTTTAGATTTTTGTAGGAATGTTCCTTCACCTTCAGAATTTTGAACTACCAGTTGATTTATTACATAGAAATAAATATATTAAGGTTTGAGTTTGCTAATCCATACTTTTTGTAATTAGCCCTATAATTGTTATTGTTTAAAGTTTTAAGCCCAACATCTCTGCCTGTTTAGAACCGAGTGGGGTCCGTCAGCCAGCTGCAGTTCGAGTTGGGCAAGATTCTGTGTAGCGTCAGTTCCTGTGACAGCTTTGTTTTGGCTGGGTGAGTTTCAAGGACGAGCGGATCTACGTCTGATATCCTCTTTGTTTTAACACAGCTCGATTGTTCTTGCTTCATCTGCATTGATTTTTCTGTCATGTTAAATTAAACTTGTTCATAGATTTTTGTGATTTAATACACGATGAGTAAATTAATGTAGAAAATGCTATACATCCCTGTCTAAACCAATGCCAAAATGTTGCAATGTAAAGTAAATCAGGGGATGAGGTTAATGTTTCCTTTGTCAACTGAAGCCATTGTGTCCATCAGTCAACTAGATGCCAGAGAGGACACAGCTACCTACATAATATCTTTTTTTATAAAGTTTGTTTTCTTGATTTATTGTTGGTTTAATACTCTTATTAGCTGGGTTATTATTAGGGATGCACTAGGGATGCATGATATAATCGGCCCCCTATCGGTATCGGCCTGTATCGGCCTTAAAACTGAATATCGGACATCGGCCACCCCACCGATATTTAACCCGATATTTGATCAGCTTCTGAGTTTCTAAAGTCTAAAAAAATAAATAAAATAAATACTACTTCTTCTTCTTCCTCAAAAACTTACAGACTTAAAAACTTCTAAAGACGAGGGAAAAAAATATTGATACATCAAAATATCACAATATCTTCATATGCTGATATATTGCCATTTAAAAACACCATATCAATCTCTTTTACTAATTAAATATTGCTATATGTCATCGTTATGCTACGAAATCCCCCGAAAATTCAGGAAATTTTGCCAAATTTTTATATGTTGATATATTGACGCGGTATCGATCTATTTTACTAACAAAATCTCACAAGAATTTGCAAAATATCACGAGTTTGTAACAGAACGATGAAATTTCACGAGATTTTGAAAGTAAAATAGATCGATACCGCGTTTTAAGAAATCAATTTGATATCAGCATATGAAAATATATTTGAGTATATTATTTTTCAAAGTGTCAGAAATGGATAACAAAACTGCTATTTTCAATGACTACTTATTTTTGTCCAGCTTTAACATCGGTATCGATATCGGTTATCGGCTACATGAGTTTTAAAATATCGAATATCGGCCAAAATCCCAGTATCGTGCATCCCTATGATGCACCGATCCAGTATTTTTATCAGTATCGGTCCAGATATAAAGAAAAAAAATAGATAGGCATCGGTGACAATTGACTCGATATAGGGGCCGATCTATTTCTATGCTCTGCCGTCATGCGGCAGCGCAACAACACAGCACGGCCATACTGTTTATGATGGAGCCAGCAAAAGGATTTATATGTGGGAGAAATGTTCCAAGGGGAGGTGTTAAATCTTCAAACTATAACACCACCAACTTAATGAAACACCTCCATAAGTTTCATAAAAAGGGACATGCTGAGATTATTGGACTCGGCAAACAAAAAGGAAGCAGCTACCTTTGATGGAAGCAAAGGAAAGAAGTGACATTTTTTCATGTAACAGTATACAGGCCAAAAAAAATCACAGAGATGATACTTGATAATGATAATGACACTTTTTTTTTTTACATGCTGACCAAGTCAGATATAAATAAATCAGTCATAATATTTATATTTGGGTTGTTTCCTATTTTTTTTGAGAAAAGGGAAATCAAATCATATGAATCACAGAATGATCCCAGGTTTTCTTTTTTTTTTTTACACTAAAAAACCATTTTTGGGTTCAGTGGTGTTTTTGGTATCTGTATCAGGTCGGTATCGGTCGACATTAAACTTCAAATATTGGTATCGTATCGGAGGTGAAAAGAGTGGATCGGTGCATCCTTAATTATTATCAAGTACCTAAAAAAACAGTGCGTAAATCCTACCATGATATGATTGGTCATCTCGGGTCAGCTGAGTTGCTGATGTCTTTTAGAAAGATAAAAAACCCCCCAAAATTTTCAATGTAATTCAGTTTTTATAGCGCTGAATTACAACAAGTCAGCTTAAGGCACTTTACAGAGACAGTTCAATCAGATTGTACAGTCAGATTAATTTTCTGTTTAAGGAAACCAAGTTAATTGCATCCAGTCATTTACTTGCAGAACACGCTCCTCCTGTATGAACATGTGGTAAAAGTAGGTATTCACTTCGGTTTTATTATTGACTCTGCAGCAATCCCTCACATTGAGCATGCATGCAGCGACAGTGGAGAGGAAAAACTCTCTTTGAACAGGAAGAAACCCACAGCAGAACCATTCTCAGTGTGAGCGTTCTCCTGCCGAGGCCCACTGGGTGTCCAAGAAGACAGAAGCAGACATAAAAAATTAACTTATAAACTCTGATCTATAAATGCTTTCTATGTTAGAAAAGGTAAAAATAAGCTAGCTCCACAGGTGGCTCTGTCTGGAAAAGAAAAAGTGGAGCAGATAAGCTCTGAGACAGTTTCCATGTCAAAGGGATGAAGGAGAGCACATGCAGTTGGCCTAGGTTAAAGTGAAGTCCGTAGATATGTCTGGGAGAGAAACGGGGCTAGATCTTCTGTCATCTATAACGAAAGATGTTGATGGCAGCAGTCCAGCTATTTCTGTCCAAGATGGTGTCTCAGCCAAACGGGAAAAGACCAGATGAGGCTACTATGATGAGAAAAGGTAAAGAGAGCATAAAGTTAGGGTCTGAACTAACAAACATTGCAGAATGTTATATATGATGAATTGTGGTCCCTTTGTCTTCCAGCAACCTAAGGCTATAGCGGCATAACTATAGAGGTAGCTCAGGACAACCTGAGTCACTCTAACTATAAGGTTTATTAAAAATGAAAGTTATAGGTCTGGCCTTAAAAGTAGACAGGGTGTAGTTATCTTAAAACTTTGTATTTATACTACCCCTTACAACCATGCTGTAAATCAGGGGTGCTCAAGTCCAGTCCTCAAGAGCTACTATCCTGCAACTTTTTGATGCACCCCATTTTTAACACACCTGAATCAAATGAGTGGCTCATTACCACACCCCTGCTGGGCTAAATGAGGGGATTGAGCCTTTTGATTCAGGTGTGTTAGAGAAGAGATGCATCTAAAAGTTACAGGATGGTAGCTCTTGAGGACTGGACTTGAGCACCCCTGCTGTAAATGAAGGTAGCAACCTGAGAAAAACTTAACTCTCCAGTTGTATCCATTAACAAGCACTAAGGATAACTTATAAAGATGCAATTTGTACCTTAAGACCAGAATATCAACCTTTCCAGAAGAATTCAGTTTAATAGCTGGACTGAATATAGAGCATTAAACTGCAGTCTAATTGTCTAAATCTTCAGAACGGGGTCCAAGGTGGGAGATAGTAGGGAACCAGAAGCAGGGTTGCAGGCACTCAAGGCTCATCAATGCACTGAGGGAGTGAAGGGCTGGCCTGTGTGGGCTACTAGAACAGATAAGGTTTATGATAAAACGCTGTCGGAAAAGACTTTGGATCCCAGTTTATTTTGCTTACGCTTAATCAGAGTGGCCATGCTGACCTTTGTCCACTGCTGGAAGCAATGACAGTGGGCACAGAAGCATTACACCTGGACCACTGGAAGAATATGGCCCAGTGTTATGAAACATGTTTCATACAGATATATGCATCAGTTTAAATGACTTCAGTCACACCTTAAAGCCCAATATCTGACATCTGATGTCCTTTATCGGAACAAATGGCAACATTTTTCCTTAATAGAGTAAGTTGTTCGTTTTTAGTTACTACACCACAAGTGCACATAGTCACATCACTGCTTATTCAATAAAGTTCCCTCTAAATAACAGTAACAACTGTATTTATTGAGGAAGGAGGACATAAATTGCTGCTTAATCAGCTAAACCTGCCCTGAACTAGCTGAAATGAGGCAGTGATAAATTGTGAGGGACCTTAGGGGCTCAATAAAGGGCCCTTTAGGAGATCTGCAGCGTCTCATGGGACAAACTCTACTAGATTCCCATTAGTCCTGCTGGATCCCTTCAGAGATGGCAGCCTGTTTGTATGGGTTAAAATTATACATGGAGCGCACAGTATCTAAACACTGAGGACATTCATTAAGTTGCCTGATGTGATGTGAACATGCTGTTAAATTTATGCATACGTTGCTATAATAATAATGATGTCAATACTTTCCTCATAATCCTTTCACTGAAACTATTTTAATTTGTTTAGAAAAGAATCAATGGCAATTAAGAGCAGTGGAAATCAATTTGATTGGTTACAGAAAACCTTTTATTAAAGGACATTAATAACAAAAAAGGAAAAAAAGCAGCTGCAGGATCATCAGCCATTAATTTTTTCACAGCGACAGAACAGATCTGCTGAAGTCTGCACAAAGTCTGAGATGAACTTCTTCCCACATAAGTTTGTTGGGAGAGATCCAACATCCTCGTCATGCTGGCATTTTGATGATGCACCAATTAAGGAAAAAGTGTGCACTTCTAATCTTGCCAAACCCTGCAAATCCACACACACACACCTCCACACACTAACATATTCACTCTGTATCAAACTGGCTGTTACTGTTAGACACATTGCAGCTCCAAGGGGCTTAGGCATGATTGTATCTGTGAAGATGGCAGTAGGAGAGGAGATAGAGGAGGTGGTATGTGGGGGTCAGAGGTCAGGGCTGCTCTCTACAGGAGACAATTGTTCCTCATACAGAAAGCAAAGCTAACTTTTTCCCCCTCTTCTTTAAGGCCATCAACGAATTGCTTCTCACAATGAACTCCTTTAAGCGCTGAAAGGAACTTTGGGGTTTTTATTTAGCTGAATGTTAGCATCATATCACTACTCTAATTTTCAACACCACATGTAAGAAATACGTTTAATCAATATCTAGTAACCCTGCCTTGTTTATATTAAAGGTACACATCTGGTGATGTGAGGCTTTGGGACACGCTGCACTGGGACTCAACATCATCCTACCTCAAGTCCAACAGTCTGTCGGCGAACACGCACCCTAGACCGCACGTCAGCCATGTTCAGATCAACAGCGCAGTGGCTGCAGCTTCATATGAGGATGGTGAGTGGGGATTTGTTTAAAGGTGCGCTAAATGTTTGGTTTGAACATTGAAATTAGAATCCTGACATACAGCGCCCCCCTGTGAAGGCGTTCAAACAGCCTGAAATTAAATTCATTTTTACTTGGAGACTTGGGTGAATTGGTTCATCCAAGTCGCTATAAAAGTAAAATTAAAGCAAAAAACACCTTTAATAAAAGGCAAATATTTTTTGAACCATGCTTTAATTTTTTTGCCCGCTTTCCAAATGAAGCTTCTGTGAAATAACAGACATGTATTTTAGTGATCATAAAAAAACAAGTAGAATACTAAAGAGGGACTGATGTATAAAACTTTTATTTATTTATTTTTTTTCAAATGTGACACAGCTAAAACATACAGCTAATAAAACATGTTGAACAGTGAATCACTGACATCCAGCCCTGAAATGAAATTCTTAGCTTATAGTGGCAAGTTTATCGCTAAAAAGACCACCAGCTCTTTATAAGACATTTTAAAACAAACAGGTGGTTATATATATCAGAGACCGACCAATGTTAGAAATCGCACAGTGATTAAAAACTGCAACACAAAGCACAATTTGAAAAACACATTTATCTAAAAATAAAAAAATATTAACAATGTTTAGCAAAGGGATGGAGCTGCAATGGATGCATCAAGTCATGGCTACTCAATGCACTAATAATTCAGAGAAGACATGCATGTATCGCACATCTGGTAAACACTAAAACTGGCTGAAATTATCAGCCAGATGACATATTGCTTTGTCTCTAATATTGAGGATATTGGTTCTGCACATCATCTATCCATCTGAAAACCTGCTAAGCATTAGGCATAGCAGCAAAGCTGTTCAGTATCTGAACATCAGAGCACTTTTGTTCAGCATTTGTTTCTGGTGTAGGTTGTGTAGACCTGTGGAGCACAGAAACAGGCGGAGAGCCCATCCACCACTACCAAATTGCAGGGAGGATTCATGCTCTGGGTCTGAGCCCAGACAGTCCTGTCCTGGTTTCAGCCACAGGATCAAATGTTCGGCTGGACAGCGCCAACGACTGTGGATACTGGAGGACTGTCTGTGAGACTCGGCTACCCAAAACAGTAAGTAGGACACTTTGTTTTCATTTGCACCCTTAGCTTTTTGCTAATTGGAATATTAGGATATAAACCTATGAGGGAGTCACACAGATACTTTTTTTTTTTTTGGACAGGTAGACAGCCTGACTCTGGTACCCAATCGGGTAGATCAGTCCCCGGTGGTGGTTTTAGCAGCTGGAGAAGACGTCTACTTGTTGAATCCTCAGGAGGAGGAGCCAAGGACTCTGCATTCTGTTTATGGTCATCCTGTAAGCTGTTTGGATGCATCTGATACCCTCGCTGCTTTTGGGGTGAAACGCACAGGCTGGGCAATGCATGATGGAGGCAATAAGGTGAGTTCAGCTGATTAAGGGCTTATCTAATAAGAATACAACTAATTTGTAGAAGATATTACGATTTACATTTAACAAAACAAATTTTAAATTGAAAGAAAAGTTACATTTCTGTTAGTTCATCAATTATAAATGGGATGCTGTTATATAAACACTATTAATTTATGTCAATTTTTTGGGGGTTACCATTTAATAGAGGCATGTGAAACACATTAACTCTGGCTATCACACTTTTTTTTTTTTTTTCGAAATGAAAATAAAGATGAGTCATATATAAAGTCTTAACAGGTTAAATCATGTTACACATCGAGTGTATGCTGTGACATCATCATCCTCACACTCAGGTTGAATTTATAAAAAGATTCAATTCAATGGAATTAGGAAGCAAACATGTAGACCCACTAGTGCAAACAAGGTTACATGATTAGATACAAGATTTAAGTAAAAGACAAAAATAACGAACATACAGCTGTAAAATAACGGTGTACCCTGTCAGCGTACCCTGAGCTGAGCTGTTCAATATGGAACCAAAACTGTGGCTTTTAGAATAAAATAGCTATTTTTCCTCTGTTGCATCTATGTGTATGAATGTGGCAGCAATAGTTACTTGGGGCATAAGCCCCCAACAGCCTGATGAAACAAAGCGTACGATGGATACATTCTTACATGACTCTGAGCAACGCTGACCTCAGTGTGATGCACAGGTTCATTGGAAGGTGTGCATGATGGGACCTAGGACACTTTCTAAATTTCCTTACCAGTCATGTTGTGTTATTTATCTCCTCCGATATGCAGACTAAGGAACCTGGTGGTGCTTAGGTCCCCAGCAACACATTCAGGTGTTAAAGGAGTGTGGGAGGTATTTGTGAGTTATAGGTCTCCCAAAGCTAGCTATTTTACTTAAGCTCCCATGGATACTTGGTAGAATTCATGGTATCTATGATGCATGTTCCTCTTCAGAAAAACCTTCCAGCATCATGACATTTCAACTCTGTGCTTCATAGGGTTTCTTTTAATGCTGTATTAGATTTATACTAAAATTTGTGAGGTTTTAATAGTTTTCTTAGGAAGCAAAGGTCTCCTCCTTTTGTATCTTGCAAAAAACATATCTTTTTGCCTCATTGTTTGTATTGCAGCTTCCAACCAGTTCCTCTTAGCCACTGAGAGTCGGGTCGGGTCCTCGTTTGTTGCCCTATTTGTGTTGGCTTGATAGTTTATCGTTAAAGATGCGCTGACTTCCAGAATGCTCATTGTTTTGTGTATTAGCACCAGCACAAGTTAAGACGGCACCGCAGGGATGAAAATCGCAAATGACGTGAGAGCAGTTGATTAACATGTAGAACAGGAACGAATACTGAAAAACAAAGTGAAACAAAACGTAGTGAACTGAAGGGGTCAAACAAAATCACGGCAACCCCACCCTGACTCTCATAGTGAGACAGGTGTGCACGCACCTCTACAGTTACTTCTGTGGTGCACACACACACCTCCATTTGAGTTTTCACCTCAACAACACACATTCAAAACCAGGATCACCATGTACCACATTTCCATATATGTCTCCTACAGTTTGAATTATACAAGCATCCACTTAAATATCAACAGCAGAGAGATATTGCTAATTAAAACTGGTCTATTTAAAATACCAGCAAGCTGGTCAGATCGTATCCTCTTCATTGTCTGAGTTCTTTGAACATGATATGTATGAATTAAGGTTAGTTTGAATACACCTGAAGTCTGTCAATGCATTTTGAAGGAAAAGCAAAGCTCCTAAAGAAAATAAATCAAATCTGAGGTGTTGGTTTTCACTTCATGCATCATCAAATCACATAATTTTAATGATTAAATTAGGGAATTACATACATCACTACAGTAAAGGAACTAACAATATAGTACTTGTGTGTTAATGGAAGTGATGGAGCCGTGTCAAGGCTTTTTTAAGGGGTAAATGTGAATGTTGGCAAACGGGATGAAAACCTTACACCTCTGCTTGCTGAATTCAGACGCTCTGTATAAAGGGCTGCTAGCTACCTCCATCACTCTAATTGTAATGAAAGGTTTCCATTAGCTTTAACGAGGCCGCTCATTTTCTCTGCAGGTGCAGAATGAGAAAAAGAAGACGTGGAACCAAGTTAATTGTACTATGCTTTGCTCAAATGGAAATATGCTGCAAGTTGTTTACAAATGTATTCGATTGCATAGAAAAGTGACGCGGACAATCATTTTAGGATCATGCTATCAAGACTGATTAAATGGCCATTGTTTTATGTTGTGTTTATAGGCTTGATATGTTTGATCTCTTTGAAACATTGCAAACTTTTACAACCTGCTGATCTAAATGTCAGCTTGGTCTCCTTGTGCTACAATCCCCATCACCTTGTCTCCCCTTAGATGTGATAGTGATGATCCTATGAGAGGTTTGTTTATATTTAAAATAACTGTCCTGAGTTACAAAAAACCCTCTCTGGACATGTCTCCTAATTACTACAACCTTTGAGTATACCTATATCAAGTGTTGTTTCTCAGCTAGCTCTGTTTGTTTCTAATAATACTGGGTTTCCAAGGGCCTTATGTGGCTAATTGACTCTTAAACCTTTACTTAGTGCAAAGAGCCTTGGGACACAATACTCTATGGGGGGAAACCACTCTTGGGCCACTTAAGCCTTTGAGAAAACTTCACCTTTTCTAATTTTAAACAAATTAAAAAATAATCGGCTTGTAGTTATGCATTGTGAAGGATTTCTTATGAGCTTGAAAGGAGACAAAATTCATAGTAAATACTGTAACAGAGGTGTAGCTTTAAAGAACAAAATTAATTTTTTTTTTAAATTTCTATAAGAGATTTTTTTGTTCTTTGTGGCTAAACTGCTGCACTGACATCCTACTGTCTAGAGAATAGGATGTAGTTTTTCATCGGCAGCACTAAAGCACCACATAGTGGACCAACTGGAAAGTAGCACTGATGTCTGACTGGGCTTAGGCTATATTTACTGGAAAATTTTATTTTCCATAGCTTTGTTTTTTTTATTACAGCAAAGTGAAAGGTTAATTAATTTTTATTTTCTTAAATGTGCTACATGAATCTTATTGAAAGGATTCAAATAACTACTATGTTATTAATGTTTTAAACTACCATCAATCATTTCTTTTCTCTGGTATTCTTCCCGGCTTTCATTATAGTATTATTTGGGCATCCCATTAATACATAATCTAGGCTTCTGTAACATGAAGGAAGTAGAATTTTTTTTTTTTTTTTTTCGAAATATTCCAACTATGTACACGTGTCAAAATTAACTTTCCTAAGAAAATGTTTAATTTAACAATGACTGAGACCTAGTTCATAGCAAGTTTTGCTCCATTAAAAAGTAGTTTTGTGTTGATGAAGAGAACAATAATCTTATGGAAAAATGGTGGACTGCTTTTATGTAGAAGAATCTGCACCACCAGTTGCTTATTAAGCTGCAAGTTGACCAAGTGAGGACACATAGAAGTGATATGATGGAAAGCAGAGGCTGGGTAGCTTGGTAGAGTTATCAGCTTGGCAGCACTAAGACCTTATCTTCATGAAGTAATTGCATCTCTTTTTTTATAAGCACACTTTTGAACCTAAAATTGTAAACAATTGTGGAAAAGTTATATTTACACTTTTATTCAGTTAAGAAATTAGCTTTTTCTAATATTGCAATATCAGTAGTGATTCAACTGTACTTTAAGATCATTTCAAAAACTGTTGACCCTTCTCAATAATCGAAGGAAAAAACTTAATTAGCATTAACACATTCAAACCCTTTGAGGAATTGCCAACCAGATTTTTGCCTTTCTCCACATTTTTTGTTTTTAGTTTTTTTTTGCAACTAGCTCTTAATCTCTGAGGTTAAACAACTTTCTGTCATTGACCAAATCTTCTGAGTTTCCTTCACTGGTTCCTTCAGATTCAAGCTGGAGAGACTCACACTGAAAAAAGTTGTCGTCTCATTGCAACAACTTGTTGACTGTCTGCAGTCCCTCAGACCAAGCATGCATCTAGCAACAGTGGAGAGGAAAACTCCATTTAAACTGGAAGGAAACTCCAGGAGAACCAGGCTTGGTGTGAGCGGCCACCTGCAGAGGCTGACTGGGGTTAAAGGAAACAGAAGCAGATGATGACATAAAATAAGTTAGTAGGTGCTCGGGTCATGGTGGAAAACCTTGATGCTGTGGATCAAGGTTGGACGAGTAACCTAGAAAAGATTAGTCTTCCCACGAGGCCCAGACACTGGTGGTGGAATAAGCCAGATGGGAAGTGGGACTGAGAATAATGGAGGGGATGGGGTGGAAGTGGGTGAAAATTTGCTTGCATGCAGGAGAGAGAAGCTGGGCTAAATGAAGGGGATATTGAAAGATGATTGGCTTCAGAGAATATACTGCTACCAAGTTGATTGCAGGAGCTGAATGAAGGACATTGCAGGTTGTTCAGGTAAAGCTGATAAGAGTCGCCCAGATTGAATTTACATCCAAGCTTTATTTCTGGCTAAAATGAAAAAAATAACATAAATAGCAGATCAAATGGAAGTGCCTAAATGAATATAAACATCTAAAAGCAATTAGGGTGACATACTGAAGCTTAACCTGAGAATCGGCGTACTGTTATGTTAAAATGTTTCTGATATTCAAGGTTAATGACAGTATTCAATCTTAAACTAAGTAAATTTTACTTCAAACCGAAGCTGGTTTAATTATTTATTGAATTCCTTTTGTTTCCTTCATATTTGGGCCAAAACTATGTTCTAAATAATGCCAATTCATTACCAATTAACAATCTCACCAATTAACATATTCTAGAAGTATAATTTATTTGTCTTTCACTCTTGTTACGCTTCCATCAGCTGTTTCTTACAGCACAGATGACAAAACACGATTTTGGCTGCCACTGGTTTCTACTGCCTTTAGAAAGGGAAACATATGCTTCATTAAAAGCTGTCAAGATGAACAGAGCTGATATCCGAGGAAATTATCTCACACTGGTTTTCACACTCAAAAGTGACACATTTTCATTAACAGCACCTCTACTTGAACTGAATGGCATTAACCTGTTATGCTAACTTTTTTCAAACTCTGAGTATTTTTATTTTACTTTGATGCAGTTTCATTAATGAACCTGCGTTCAGGCTGTAGATCTTTCTGCTCCTCTTCATTATCTGTTGGCTTTGTACCGACGTGTGTACAGGACGTGTGTGGTGCTAAGGCTTGCATCCAGATCCTTGTTACTCCTTGCCTTCCTCTTGTCAGCAGACCAACCTCACCTGGGCTGCTGCCCAGCTCGTGGATCTGCATTCAACATGAGTTGGCATTGACATTGGCAAGCAATCCACCAATCGCAGAGGCTCTATCTCACAGCCCAAGTGCTGTCAGAAACACTGTTGTTTCTTTATGTGGAAGAGATCAAATGAGCATACTTGTTCTACAAACTGAATGAGCAAAAGTTGAGAATATATAATAATTTATTGAACTTGTACTGCACTTTATACCTGTTGCTGCAATAACTAGGAAATTAAATTAAACCTAAATTTAATGTGTGTGTAAGAAACCTTGTACCATATTAATGCAGAGAGAAACTTTATGCCAATGGAGGGATTAAAGCTACAGTGTGTAATTTTCAGCGGCAACGTCCAGACTGCAGACCGCAGCAACATGAACATCTCCCCCCCACCGCTTCTCCCCCCCCAACAGTACGGCGAGCGTTACGGGACAAAATGTCTTCCACGACGTCCGCATCACCTACCTTCTCAAGTGATGAGGTTTGTTTACATAGATAATTTTACAGATAGTATTTCATTAGTCTGTGTGTTCAGTACCGTCTCAGTTCATCTCTCTCAACTTGCCGTAGTTAATTTTGAGCGTAATGGGCGATCTCGCAATCGCTAGTTTGTTGGCTCTGCGCTGCCGTAGCGAAAGATGTCTGCCTCCATGGCTGCGAGACCCGCTCCTATGTAATTATAAATAACGAATTCTAAGGCAACGCAAATATTAAGGTTAAAAGGCTGAGCTCGTAGATGATGATAAATAACATAGTTATGTATAATATATTACATTTCTGACTGTATATCCCTGAAATTATTACACACTGTAGCTTTAAAGGATTAGGGTACTGTGCTCATGTTCTCCTTACTACTTCATAGTAGTAAATCGTTCTATATAAATTTAAGTTTTTTATGCGTTTCTTAATTTTGATCTAAAACAGACTTTTGAAGATGAAAGCAAGGGCAAAGGTTTTACATTCTAAAAATCAATGTGGACGTTCTTCAAATTCACCCTGAAGGAAGTTTTGGATGCAAGTTTTGAATTAAGATGAGGGTCAAATCTTGTGCCAACATTAGTCACTCAAGAAGAAATGGGAATAAGACACAAATTAATGTAAAAAAGTATATTTTTAATTGTAAATCTACTTAAGCTAATTTATCGCTGGAATATTAAATAGTTCCTGCACACAGAATTGATGTAAAATTAATGTTTTATTAAATTTATCTTAAGCTCTTTCAAACATCAGCTGAAATATGCAAATCCGCTTCACCTGAGACTTTCAAGTCATTTTCATCTAGTCTCTCATCAAAATGTGTTCCATTTTCTTCACCCTGCACTTCTTGTTAGATGAAAGTTAAATTGAAATTCTCAGAGTCCTGTTGTTGAATACAACCACATATATTTACCAGAATAAACTATTATACAGGTAAAAAGTAGTTGATCTTATACTTCTCATTTGTGTTCCTCTGTGTCTCTATAGCCAGGGGAAAAATTAGGACTATCTGTACAGATGGTGGTTTTTTTTGTGCTACAATGGAGCTTGGTTTTTGCACCACCTGCTGCTGATATACAGCAGATAGTGAGCTCTGTGGGAGGCTTATTATTTTGCTGGCTACCATCACTGGCCAGCTAATTTCATAGTCGGCAAGTAAACTAAAGGTAGACTTAGACAACTTTTTATTGTCATTTTGTATACACAGAGTGTATAACAAATTACATTTCATACTTAAAATATCAGTAATAATTTTATATTCTGACAAAATGTTATGGGTCCAAATAGAGATTCTTGATATAGTACTTAACAAACTATTCTCTATTATTAGCTGCTCTTTATTATTGCTATGATATAAATAAAAAGAAATGCTCAAAGTACAGTTTTGTTGGGGAATTTGTTTGGTTTATATGATCTTTCTTCTGAAACGTTTGAAATATTGAGATAATGTCTGATGGTCAAAACTTTGACACAGTATAATGCTGTAAAGTCAACAATGGGGCACAGAGGGGCAAAGAGGCACATCCAAGCCATCAGTGATACACTTTGCTACTCTACCAGAAAAATACATACGGCACTTGTTTTATACAAATTCTAGGGACTCATACATGTCTAAAACAGGACCTCCTCTTGGTTTTTCTCAGCTCAGAATATGAGCCAGTTTATCACTTGTAATCTGCATTAAAGAAATCTGTAAGAACATTGTCATTGGAAGCTATGAAAAGAGGCATTCGGGAAGGGAGATGGGGAATTATTGAATTATTAGTGTACAGAAGCAAATATAGGTCAAAATAAGAGAAAGCAAGGAGGGATGTAAGAAGCTTGAAAACAAGCTCCAGTAGTACTATATCAGTGATGTGGGGTCAGAGGTGAAGAAGACCACAGGCTTCAAGTTGATGGAGAATCAGACAGATGAAAGTCAGGACAGATCCAATGAACCGAACACGTTCTTCAATAGGGTCAGTTCAGGAACAACCTCAGTATCCATCTCGCCTGCCCACAGTCAAACAGGCATTCTACCATCTTTTTACCCAAAGCTTCCCTGCAACCTGCACCACTACCACAGAAGTTGAATAAGGAAGTATTTGGAAAGATTAAAGGCTTCTTTTTAACCTTAGCCTGAACCTGGAGATGGTTCCAGTGTTGAGGAAGACCTCTTGCCTTGTTCTAGTACTAAAGAAAACTTAGCTATAGTCCAATGACTATAAACCTATTGCCCTGTTATTTGGAAGTTCCATAAAAGTTATGTTGTTGCAATCCACTGGACTTTGTTTCCAATTTTGAAGACCTTTCGCTTCCCATCCAAGAAGCGTTTTCAATTCAAAATTGTATTGGAAGCTAAACGTCTTCAAATTTGGACACAAAGTCCAATGGATTGTTTGTAACTTTTTTGGAATGACTATGACCTGGATGACTGAGAATCTTCACCAGCACACCTTTAGGAAGGTGAGTGAGAGACAGAGAGAACAATGGAGATGATGGTAGATTTCAACAGTAAATGCAACACTTAAAACAATTTACCACCATGGGAGAAGAAGTGGAGGTGGCTGAGGAGTAAAAATACCTCTGTGTACCTGAACTACAGACTACACTGGAAATGCAACTGCAAAGTTGTCAGCAAGAAGAGAAAGAGCAGGCTGTACTTCTTGAGGAAGCTTGGGTCCTTCATTGTCTGCAGCAAGATGCCAGTATCTCTTGGATGCCTGTTGTGAAGAGAGATCTCTTTTGTAATTATCACTTGGGTAGAAGTATTCGCATTGTTGAGATTCTCTAAGTGTTGGCTTGGTCTTAATACACCAAATTGTAGCCCCAAGCTCACATACTCTTGTTCCTTCACCTTTCTTGAGGTCAAAGGTAGGAATACTATTGGGGATGGGAAAAGAACTTTGAACCGCTCTACCATATCTGGAAATCCCTTAGCCTTTTTGACGTCATTACACAAAAGAATTGCACATATGTCATGTGAAGCAAAGATGTATGTGATTCCTCATAGGTTGTTAGAATTTGATAGGAACATGGCAAGCTCCCTAAGCTAAAGGAGCAATGATAGGAAGCATACAGGTTCAGTTTCCTATCTCCTTACTGCAGGCAATATTCAGACAGTTAAATTTGATGAACATCCTATTTTCTTAAAAAGTCGTTACAAATTCGGATTAAGGCTTTGGATGACTCAAAAAAGCTCTACAACTTAATAAAGATGGTGAGCTTTTTTTTTAAACTCCATAACTTCTGGAGATGTTTAAAGAAATCTTCATGAAATAACATTATTGGCAACCACAGAGTATCCTCTTCATCAGTCTGACATCTTTGTCTTCAGTCAGAGGCTTCTCTAGACCTGCTGTAAGATGGACCATTACAGGAGATACTTCCTGACTACAGCCATTAGCATTTAACTTTGTGAAGAAACTCCTTTACAAGTGGCAACCCTGTCACTCTTGTCCCTTTGGCATCATTTTATTATATTTTAAATTAAAATATTCACTAAGTAGCATTTTAAAGGCTCTCTGTGTAAAGGTTAAAGTATAATGTGAAACTGATAAGTTATTTTGAAAATAGAACTTTATATTCAACAGAAGCAGAGCAGCACAGCAGAAATACTCTTTATGTGTTGATTATCGCCTCAAGCCGCTTGTATTTTCACCTTAGAATTTGAAACCAAACTGCATACAGATTTAAGAAGTCTATGTTAGTAACTAGTTGGGTTTTCTGTTGTTGCAAATGATTTAACTCTGCGGTGCCGATTGGGATTTGTTGGAAGTATGGAAACCGTAATGAAAGCACCGTAATTGTGCATCTGGTTCAGTGGGCTAATCTCTGTTTGTCCACATGGTGTCTAAACCAAATGAGGCCCTGAGCCCATATTTGTTGCAGATGTGGATGTTTGTGTAGGGTGGTAATGGAGTGTTGCATTGGAACGGTAGCATTGGTTCAGCTTTAGATTTAAATTTCTTTTCTCAGCATGCTATTGTACAAGTGTGTCCTTTCCTTCGCTTCAGGATAGGTCTGGTTATGGAGGCCGCTGCTGGATTTGTTTTATGAAGTTTAGAAAAAGATGCACACACCTGGTACAGCACAACTCATAATTTCTCCTCTCTTGTCTATGATATTGCTGCAGTTAAGCCTAATGCGTTCAGAGATAGCTCCAATAGCGAAATAAAGGGATTTCTCAAAGGAACAGCAGTGATTTTATTAATGTCATCTGTTTAAAAGCATGGAAAGTAATCACATTAACATCCCAGCGTAAGTCGGTGTTTCTTTTGTCTGCAAGCTTCAATAGGAAAGCTCCTGTGAGAGCATTAGCCTAACCACTACACAGTATGCGTGCTTAGTAATATTCTTTCTTCTCTTTGAACAGCCCCCAGTACTATCACAAATCAGCTCCTTCTCCTCTCTCAGTGACAGTTCTTCATTTTAGTGGTTGAGGTGGGGACGTATTTGATAAAATTATCTCCCTAATTATGCTGTGATTCATTGAGAACAGCAGGCTAAACCTTCTCTCAGCGTTCCAGTCTCCTGCGCTGTCCAAATCCTATCAAGCTGTCATTTCGAAGTCCGGTGTGGTTTGGGCTCTGCCCTGGGGTGGAGCACAATTAAAGCTCCGCTTGGCCCAAATATGGGGACACACAAAGACTTCTGGCACCTTCTGAAGGTTTATAGCATCCATCCCTCTCTCCAATTATTCTTTTATTTTTCTGCTTGAAAGGTCTTTATCTTTTTTTTTCCCTTTCCTGCTCTGTGTTCCGGTTCTTCCTTTTCTTCTGCATTTTGGCTCCTTTTCTTTCAAATGTTTCCCTCTAGTTACCTTTTTGCTCAGATTTATTATTCAAAGACGGTTTTGCCTGGCACTTAACCCGTTTATTCTGTCTCGTTTGGATGAGAAAGCACCAGCTGCTAATTGATCAATTAGGCCAGCACCAGATGACATCATTGTTACTTCTATGAGAAGAGTTTATTGCAGCATCAAGCTGTAGACGGTAATTCAAGTTTGCCTTATACTTTTCTTTCCAGTTAATCTGCTTAAGTCCTTCAGGGCTTTTATCCTACTGGCAATGCCTCTTTTTCCAGTTATTAACATCTGTCTTATCTGAAATTGCACTTGTATTTTCTAATGTCCAGTATTAATCACTTGCACATATTGGCATTAGTCCTGCAAATCTTAAATAACCTCTTCATAGACTAAAATTGTTTCTCTCTTAAGGAATAGAGCTACATTATGAAGGAATTGCACTTTTCCCAAAAAAAGACTCTACTCCTGTTGTTCTGTGGAAAAAGTGTGATTCAGTTTTGCAGACATTTGTGAGATGGGGGATATGGAGCCAACAAGTCAACTCCATGCCATGTATTTGTTTTATCCAATCACTGAACCAGGTAAGTCCTCACCTGGTTCAGTGGCTGGGCAGAACAAATGTGATGCATGGAGATGACTTGTTGACTCCAGATCCCCAAATTATTATTTTCTTAAAGTTACAAAAAAAGTACATACATTGTCAATTGAAACATCTTAACAAGACTGCGATTATCTACAAATTAAAACTGTTGTACCGCCTTTAATGACTACCAGGGTTGCAATATTATTCAACCCAATGATGGTGACCATCGTTAGTGCTGCAGACAAAATGCGCAGCAGGACAGCAGCCACTGAGAGTGTTGCTAAGGAGTCTTGGCACACTTCTCCTGGGCAATGACCATTTGGTAGCATTTGACTTTAAAAATAATTTAGGTTCAGCTCTCTGCAAGTAAATATTTGGACTTGTCTTACTGGCGACCCATCTCTGGTGTACCCCACCTTTTCTTCTGTAGACTGCTGGAGGCAGTCACCAGCCCCCCTAGACCTTGGTGGACGAGCAGATGGAGGGAAGGATAGATTAAGATATCAGGAAGATGAAAATATGTCAGACACAAACTTTTATGGTATAGACAGGACTTCTAGGATCTGATATTAATTATTTAGGGAAGTCTGAACCTCATCTATAGAAGCGGTAAATATAAAGTACAGACAACGAATCCAACAGATACTGGAAACAATCAGTGTTCCAATACATGTTTCATATCTTTAATCAAGGTACACAGGCATTCTTCTTTGGCTTATTTACAGAGTGCCATCTTCTTTATATGTTGTAGTACGGCAGGCGACCAATAAGCTTTGATTTGTTAATGGAGGCCTACGTAATAGAACTTGGAATATTTAGCTTAAGTCATACGGGTGAAAAGATAAAACAATAGAGATGTAATTGATAATGTGCTTCATGAGCTGCAGATTACTAATCGTGGAAATAAGGGTTGCCTTATTTAAGTATTGGGGAGCATTTTTGATCCACTTATTTCTATTTTAGTGGCGCTAAAGGCCTCTGCTCAGTACTACCTATACCTTGAAAGTGACTCATCCTAAAATTATTAAGATGATTACAGGATATTTAACCCTAATAAACACACTCACTATCTCAGAAAAAGACCAAGTATCAAGTTGTCCATTTTATTTTAAGAGGCCAAAATACATATACAATATCTAATATGACACAAAACTGCTCAGGGAACTGAAAACATGGTGCCAACCCATACATAAAATGTATATATAGCTTTTTAATTCTTCCCTCTGGATGTTCTCTGAATAATTGAAATGCACCATGGCTCTGAACTGAAAAATGTCTGGCTGCTCCTTCTGGGTCAAAGGTGGGTCTGTGCCTCAAGCATAAGAATATCTCACTGTCTTATTTACGATTAGGCATGTGCATATGCCAGATACTATAAATATAACCTTAGTGACAGCAGCATTATGTTGGGTAGGGGTATACCCAACATTATAAATCTATCCTCCATACATCTGGGGAGAAGTCTAGTCATCCCAGCTCTTTCACTAGCATCTCCTAAAAAAGGACTTTAAACTATTGAAACAAGATGCTAAAAAAGTTAAGCGGAGGGAAACTAACTTTTAAATAAACCCAAAAATATATTCAAGGAGGATCCCTGGATGTGTCAGCGCATTGAACATTTAAACTTAGGCTTTTTTTTTACACTTCATTCTGACCTGGATATGCCTTTAGCTGAAAAAAGATGTCTGGCTTTTATTGCCACTCAATTTCATATAAGTGGTTTGTTGGTCGATTCCGCTGCTAAAGGCTGATTGATATAAAGGTTAATACAAACATAAACCAGATGCATTTTTGGCTTATGTTTGCTAGAATTTATAATAATATTTTCTATATAATAATATTTTTCTATTTTAATTGCCAGGACTACAAGGGTTCCCAAATCCAGTCCTCAACACCTACTATCTTGTACCTTTGGGTGCATCCCTGCTCCAGCACATCTAAATGGGATGGCTGAATTCCCCGATCAGCATTCATTCAGCTTTGCAGAAAGCTGGTAATAAGCCATTTATCTGATTCAGGTGTGCTGAACAAAGAGTGGATCCAAAAGCTGCAGGAAAGTAGCTCACAAGGAATGGACATTGGCACCACTGTGCTATTGGAGGGCTGGAATATACTGGGCATGCTTTGGCACAACCCAGTATACACTCCTAGTTACCATGTACAGTAGTATATTGGTATACTGTATATGAAGCTTCTAACACATTGATATGTAAAAAACAGACATTTATAGATACTTCTAACAAAAAAAGGATTTCTTTAAGAATACTGTTTTTTTATTTTTTCTTGTGGGTATTTATAACTGTTTTCCTGTTACATTGCCAATGATTGGGACCATCAGTGTGACTATATATTAAAGTGTACGTATTGTGACCTAAAATGATTTCAACAGCTGACTGATGTTTGATCCTGAATTTTCAGATTCACGTTTACAGCCTGGAAACGGGGAAGCCAGCGGTTTGTGTCGGCAGCTCGCCGGGAGATTTCACTTGCATCAACCTGAGAGACAGCCCCCCCCATCTGTTGGTGTGTGGAAACAAAGACAGGAGGTAAGGACACCAAAAGTCTAACAAGTGCAGCTGGAGAGTGCACACACATAATGCATAAAGAAACAAATCTCAGTTAGGTGCATAGACGAATGCACCTGGTAAAGGTTTTCACGTAGAAGCCACATGATGCAAGCTTAGGAAATGACTGGAAGGAGAGAACAGGTGTTTACAAAAGATTTGAGTAAACAAAACTCTACATTTGTCGTATTATTAAAGACTTTCTGTTTAAAAAGAAAAAGAAGAAATATAGTGAAGACAAAGGTTGCATTGAAATACTAAGAGGAGTCATATTTTGCTCTTTGTCTTCTCCATTACCTACTGGATGATAAGAGACGAGAATTCAGGCTGTAATGACTTCACCCAGCAGCAGCAACACACTCTCTTTCGGTAATGTGCACATGCTCGCCACATTGGCTCGCCGGTTAAAGAAAAGACACATAAAAGATCCATTCTCATCTATTCTGCACTTGTTAGAGGGTGCTGTGATGCGTAGGATGCCAGGAAAGGAGAAATCCCTGGCATGTCTTTATCCAAAGCTGCCCCCGCTGTTTCTATTCAGCCCCAAACCCATCTGGCTGTTAAGTAGTTGGCTTAAAGTGGAGAGACCACCTCATACTGTTTGGGTTCTGTTTCTCCCTTTCCTGCTAGTTACAATTAACAACACCTGAACAAAGACAAAGAAATAGTTCCTTTTGTTTTGTTAGCGACTTCAGTCTTCAACCCTTAATTTTTTGATCAGATTTCATTCAGATAGGGAAAAAAGGAACTGTAGCTTGGCTCTTGGACTTTGTGCTGCATTTTCTGAAGCCAGAGTCGAGGACAAATGGGAACGATGGATACTAACGGATGGTCGGCAATCTTGGCCCTTTCTCAGGGTGGCATCAAGCCAAAGCCTAATGCATCCCTTCTTTTTGTCCAGATGAGTTTTGTCACTCTGCATTTTTTGTAGGATTCAAGCACCAAATGAGGAATCCAGATAAGGCCTGCGTGAGGGGAAAAAAGAACACATCTGTGCAAACAAGACAAATCTGAGCAGAAAAAAGAGAAAAACAGAAGTCTGTGAGGTTGTTAGCTAATGGCTACTCATTCAACAGAAAGCTTTGTTCTATAGAAAAATATGTCTGGTGTTGAAAATGACACAGTTTGTCATTTTACAGATTTCATAAAGTTTGTCTTGACTTATAGAGGAATACTCAATATCAGATAGGGCAGGGCAATTTGGCTTAAAAATAAATTATCCCATTTTTATTAGCCAATCTGATAAATCTTTAAATAAATTTTATATAATACATTTTTTTTGTTTGATTAAAACAAAGTAAAAAATTATAGGAATTAATTTTAAATAAAGACCCTTATTTTAATGATCCCTTCCTAGGGTTAACCTGAATTTAGAATGTAACTAGATACATGCAAAAACAATAAATATACGACACACAAAAGGTTTGCAATGAGGGGTTTCTTGCAATGAGCTAGTTTAGCAGCCTTGAGTTGATGGCTAAGATCATTTGATATTCTGACATCAGTCTGAAAAATGTAGGCCAACGAACTGCATCAGTAGAAAAAGAAAAGCCAGATTGTCCTTTAAAGAAATCTTCATAAACAGGAAATTGGCTTAATCATTTAAATCAATTTATAGCCCAGCCCTATTTTCTTTTTCTTTTTTTGTAAGGTTGTTTTTTCTAGTTTTAAAGCTACAGTTTGCAATTTTCAGTGATATCCAATAGTCAGACTGAAGCGAAAGGAGCCGTCAACAAACATGCACCAAGAGCAAGAGAAAAATGCGACTCCACTTATGAGAAAAACTCTGGCTTCAAATCGGTCGTCTTCATGATGTAATAGTATGTTACAATTTTTATTACGTCTTTTAAGCACTTAACCAAGTCATCCCATCCTACTTTCCTTTCATTCCTGTGTACTTAAAAACTGTTGATAAAATTACTTCACCTGCTAGTAATGTGCTAGTATTTAACAAAAAATATCATGGTCAGTTTGCTCTTTTACAAAACTAGAAGTGTTGCTATGTTCTCCTTTGTGTCGTTAACAAACCACTTGTCTGTTTCCTTAACTATACATTACAGCATAATTCACTTTGTAGATAATCAGAAAAATACTGTACATATATTGCACATATGTTCTATTTAAATTCTGTTATTTTTAAACTTTTTTTTTTATCGCACCCTATGTTATTTGAGCGAGGTTGTAATTGGGCCGGCTGATTCCCTTGAAATAAGGTTATGACCAATAATTAAACCAAAATAACACTGCAATCCATTTCTGGTAGATGAGATCTGGATTAACATTAACATAGTTTCAGTGCTTCATAAAATAGTTTTGTTTTTCATATCAACTCGTTTTTCTTTCCTAACATCTTTGAAAGTGGGTGTAGTGTATAAGATGGGTTGGCTTGGATTTCTAATACCTTCCATGGACACTGCAGAGAGCACTTCATAGAAACAGGCTTGTTGAACAAAAGGAGGATTTTATTTCAATATACCAATGCTAAAACAATCAGATCTGTGCACAATATCTGCAGAGAATGGACCAGATTGTAGCAAAATTATCTGTTCATCTCTGTTCACTGCCCCTTATAGGGAGGTATAGATCATACGTATATAACACCATATTTAGCTGCGTAATCTGTAAGTCTGTAGCTCAGTCATTAAACGCATACATACACATTTCCATATTTAGAATCGCTACAGCTTCAGCATGATCACAGATCTATGCCCCACCTTGTATAGTGTCTGGATCTCCAGCTCGGAAATATACTCCTAACCAAAGATAAGAGGTTTTGCTATTTCAGATTCTACATGGGTTGGAGATGTTTTAGTTGTGTCAATCTTAAAACCTGTTCAGCTTAGTGTCTAAACCAACCGATTATAAAAAGTCATTGAAAACAACACAGGATACATGTTTAGAGTAGAGCACTGTTATCATTGTAGTCACTTCATCCTAAATGGCTGTCCTCTCACTCTCCTGATTAAAACTTACTTCCTTATACTGTTCTAAATAGGCCAGTAAATTACCACAGCTGTCAACTCTCACCCAATGGGAGTGAGACTTGCCCATCTCAGTTCTCTCTTTTCACACACTCACTCCTTATTTCAAATTTCTTACACTACAAAATGACAGACATTAAAACTCAACTCTGCTCCACTTATGTATAAAGATACCATGGTGATCAAAATCCAGTCTGCGTTTTTAATACAACCTTAGTGCCAACACACAAGGACCATGTTTTGCTCAGAAGTTAGATAATTATTGCTCAGTCTAGTTTAATAATCTCCCCTTGGAATTTGGAAATAATTAAACAAACACAAATATTTAAATTCTTAAAGCTTCCAGGTTTGCTGCTCAAACCCATAGGGGCTCCACAAAAAGAAAAATAACCATTGTATTTTATTTTTCTAAACACCAGCTACCCAAGAAAAGACCAACCACATACAGAGGATGTGCAGAACAGCTCAGTTATCCTGGATTCATAGAGGAGAAACCACAGGGATGTTCTTCTTTTATTATTACTTATCTTATTCATTTATCTTTATTTTGGTCCATTGAATATGTTTAAAAACTTTATTTCCATCACACCTTTCAAATAAAACATCCAGAGAAGTGCCGTCTCCTCTCATGAGAGTTTTTATAAAATCTACAGCCTCCTAGAAGGTCTTAATTGTTTTGCCGTTTTGTTAATTGTAAGATTGATTTTATCTAATAACATAATAAATGAAGCTTTTTAATCCTTAGCCTATTACCAAATATTCATACACAGTGTAGTTTGCATAGGTTTCTATTGCACTGGTTCCTGTATCAGTGCCAGTAATCCAGTAATAGCTTATTAGATCCCATTGTTTAATTTACTTGAACTGCAGAGAATAATTAAAGAGCAAAGTTGTGAAATTCTTAGTTTAAAGTATATTTAAGATGCAAGTATTTTAGTAGGGCCCTTTATGCTTTACTTCAATTCCCTTAAAGTCACCAGAATGTAGAAAATAATCTATATTGTGAGAAAAATGTTAGACATAACCACAGACCACTTATTGTTACTCAGTAATATTTACTGTGCTATAAAAATTCCACATTTTGCCACTTTAAGTTAAATCCTCTGAAAACCCCAAACCTATAGCTGCACATCTCGTCATCTAACCCTGACAGGGTTTCCTCTCCAAACTACAAAATCTCACCCCAAGGTTTGGTGAAAAGTTGGCAGCCCTGCCATTGTTTATACATTCTTAAATTAAAAAACAAAATGTCACAATGTGGAAACATCTTAGATAAATAAATGTATTACATTTACTCCACAAATGGGAAAGGGAACATTATGCTGGCTTCACATTGCATTTACTGCTAGTTAGATGCTAATAAGCACTTAATCTAGGTTTTGGTCTTTCGTATTGCTGGAATTAACAAATTGCCTTGAAAATAAGTCCATCTTAAATTTATCCTTGTAGATCGCTGATACCGGTTGTTTTTAACAGTTGTATTTTTATGCTTTTGTACTTCGGCTAACTGGCAAAAAAAAAAATAAAAAAATTGATCAACCAGGTTAACAAGGTTTTTCTAGGCCTGTATCGGGGGGAGGGTTTCTACAGCCCTTAAGTTATTGTTGCTATTGTCAGTTTTACTTATAAAGTAGGTGGTTGTGGACATTTTGTTTTGATCTAGCAGAGCAAATTTATTAAAAATGTAAGTTTTTGATAAATCTGGCATTTTTTTGTCTGTAATTTATTGTGTACGCCTTACTCAAAAACGGCACAGATTTTTGTCTCACAGGTTGAACATGAATTGGTCCAGTGGTTTTTAAGCTTAAAACTGATCATGTTCTTATTTTCCCTGCATCTTCAAGCCACACATTTTTCTGCATATCATGTAACAATATACTTAGTATTGTCTCTCTGCGTTGACCTGAAATTCACTAAACGGAGCATTTGTGGACGATTGTGAATTCCGAATCATTAAACTAAATCAGACATCATGCTTCGGATGATTAATTACTTCTTCTGTCTTTAGAAAAATAACTGTTCAGGAGTTGTTTGTGCTTCTCTCACACTTCCTTTTGATTAATGAAGAAGAGTCTGGGCAGTGACAGTTCACCAAAGACCGTCGCCTCCAGCATTAGGTTTATGGCTTCCTGTGGCCTTGCCTGTCTGTAATGTTCATCCCTCATTATTTAAACGTGCGCCTCCATCACGTAATTCCACTAAACAGACAAAACGAGCTGAAGACAAACAAGACTACGGTGCCCATTTTCCCTTTTAACTTTGCCTCTTCAAAAAAAAAAAAAGTTTTGATTGCGCAAAATGAAATCTGCCCGAGTCCCCAGAGTAAATTTGATTATGGTAATGAAGACTTGGAAGAAGGTTGATCCTGGATGGAGTCATGTCCTGGATGCTTTCAGCTGCAATAAAGCTACGCCGACAACAGATGGAGCTGAAAATCCCCTGGGCTTTTGTTGCTAATGAAACACACAAAGCAAAAAATCTTACTTCTATTGTATTAAATCCACTGCAGAAAACAGCACTTTAAAATCCATCGTAATTATGATTGCACTAATCAGTATGTTGTACCATATTGTTTTAACACATTGTCTGCTGTGAGAAATTACAAGAAAATAAAACATCAGCAGTTACTAAAAATGTGTGTATTTTTCAACACTTCTAAGGAAAATATTTTTTCTGCTGCTTTTTGTTTTGTTTTGACATTTTATGCAATACTTAATCTTATGTTTTACTATTTTATTTGATAAATTCTCTAAGAAGCTTTTGTGGGTATTGATATAACTTTCCTTAAGCAAAGGCTTTAGGTTTTTTCTATGCAAGGCTTCTTCTATGCAACTCTCCATATATGTAATATAGGTTCTGCTTTATGAAGCTGGCATCCAAAAGTGGTCCCTAAAAGTATATTTTTGTTTTTTTCCTTATTCACATACAAAGAAAGCTCTTCTGTTGCTCCTTCTGAATTAAGAATCCTAATTTTAAACATATTTTTTTCCTTTCTATTGTGATGCAGAGTGAGGGTCTTTGACCTCAGATCTGGCTCCTCTGTGGTGTCCCTGTATGCCCACCACCTGGGCGTCACATCAGTGCAGGCGGATGAGTGGAAGATTGTGAGCGGTGGAGGCGAAGGTCTGGTGTGTGTTTGGGAGATGAGGATGGGAACTAAGCTTTGGGAGATGCACAACAGGTAGGACTTTAGAAGATTGACCATGAAAATGATAGCACAGCTTTCCCCAAATTACCATATACTGTTTGTTTTTTTTGTTTGTTATTATTAGCCTACTGACAGGCTTTTATTATTGTAAATCCGGACTTAATTTGTTCCTTTTTTTATATATATCAACAAATATAAAATGTTTGAAGAGTTTGAAGCTGATTAAATTTTTTAAATGTATTGCATTGTTTGTTCAGTTCATTTTGTTTTCCTTCTTTTTGTTCACAGGTAAACAGAAAACAAAGCAGGGATTAAAACTTAAGTAATTAGTAAATACTGATGGCTATTTTCTGTTTTGGAAGGCATCCTGTTAGGCACCTTCGCTTCAACGCCAGCACCCTGCTGACGGCCAACATCCCTGATGACAAGTCGCCACGTGGGGCCTGCATCACCGACGACGACCTCACAGCTCACCGCAGGTCAGTGCTGAAATTTAAAAAGACTCTTATCTCATTACATCTATTTCTGGAAGGCTGATGTGATGTGTCAGCCAGTATGTAGACAACAAAAATAAGGAGGAAGATGCACAGCAATCCTGATGACCCTTTAAGAGATATGGGTAATCTCTTTAAGGGTGTAAATCCTCCTTCACATAACTAATCATTGACAGCACTGGAAAAAAAAAAAAACTTGTAAATTATTATTTTAACCTTCCAAAGCATTTTGTTTTTGACATGACTAATTTCTAAAGCCTCCATTAAAAACGCCTGCAATGCTGTAACTGTTGTTGGTTTGTTCCTTCTCAGACACAGAGGAGTAATCTGCCATTATGACTTCTCCGAGGACGCCCTGTCACAGGATCACGTCTTGCCCATCTGCAGGTCCGACTACACTGACTCATACGGCTACAACTACAACATTAACCTGACGGTGCCCTACGACAGGCTGTCTGGCTCCCAGCCATCTCACTGAAGGCTGCAAACAAAACACTGAGTGCAGAGCGGATCGGACAAGAGATGCCTTTATCTGTCTGATTCACAAACTGCTCCGTTTTAGTTAGCTTTTACTATCCTTGTAAAGACAAAGGGTTTTGGAAATGTCCTTCTTTAGTTTTTTATTTTAATTCAAACATATCAATTTCTATAAGACTGTTTAAAATATTACCGTACATTGATTTGTTTTATTGATATTTTTGTGTTTTAGATCTGATGCATAGTCTAATTTATGCACAAAGAATAATGGCATATTAGTGTTTCATATAATGATGCAAAAAAATAAAAGACATCAAAAATAATATTTCCCATTTTTATTTCTAATCCCATGTTTTGTAGTGAAAGTAAATTATCTTACAGCTGTAGTGGTTCATTAGACACAGAAAACATAAAATATCCGTCTATTCTGGTACTGCAGAGGAACGGTATGTGACAGTCTCCAGATGACTTCCTTCTTTACGAACATTTGGCTTCAAGTAAATAATCCTTCATTCTGCACACTGGCTTTTCTCAACTTAAAATAGACTTAAGTCATGTGACTTTATGAAATATTAAAAATTATTCGACTAAGAAAAAGGCCAGAAATCTGTTTGAAACATATACACCGCTTTCTGAATAAAAACAAAAACTTTAAATTCACAGGTGTGAAAATATGAATCCTTTTTTTCTGCTTAAAAACATGTTGGTGCATAAAAAAAAGAATTTCTTGCTTTTTATTTTCCATTTTTAAGGACAGAGGTGGTTCTGCTAAAAAAACAGCAGCAACATAAAGAATCTTTTAGACTAACATCTTTCAGGTGGGTCATTTCCTGCAATATACATGAGCGGTGCTCGCGTCCAGAAAGCGAATATGCATCCTGGACTCCATCTCAAGGCCTTTTAAAATCTGCAAACAAACACCAAAAAGCTGCCATTCAATCACAAGATGTGTGTATATATTTTTGTCTTTGAAGGGAGAGAAAGATGCAAACCTGTTGAAAATGTTCAAATGTAATCCCTTCATAGAAGTCATCGGGACCCTGGTGCGACAAGAATCTGTTAGCTCAGTGCTGCGACAGTGAGGCATGAATTTGACCAGCTTAGTGGTAGCGAGTCCTCTTACCATGTTGGGCACATTAGTGCTTGCCACCTCCAGCATGGCGGCATCTGCTATCGCTCTCGCTGCCTCCTGCCCGATGGTGCCACTTTTTGACAGAAGCTCTTCTACAACCTTGGGGTTTAAACAGACGATTGACCTTAAAAAACCTCATTGGCAGATTTAGAACAGCGGGTAGGACGTGGTTTTAAACGTTTATTACAAATTATCACCTGTGATTGTCAGCTTCGAAGCAGTACAGTAGAAATGTTTTCTGTTATTGCCTACATCAATATATTTCCTCTCGTTTTTTCCCCTTTATCATGTTTGGCCAAGTGTTTAAGTCGTTTAATTGTTTTTGATGGAAGAGCCACTGACACCAGAATATGCATCATTTATATTTCTTTCTTAGCCCTTTATAGGGCAAGTTACTGATTTTGATCACTTGCATACCCCTTACAAATGAAGTCCCCCTCGGTGAGGTCTAGACGCACCAGATCTATATCCAGCCATTCAGAAAAGATACTGCTACATGGCTGTGCATCTTATTTTGGCATTTGATCAATTAGATGAACCCTTGAATGTTATATTACCTGCTGTAAATTAAGTTGCAAGAAAAAAGTTAAGTCAAAAAAAGGTAAAAAGCTAATTGAAAAGTTAAAAAGTTACTAAGCCTAGTTAACAATTATGACAAATTACAAAATATTTTGCATTTTTTGAACCTCGCCAAAATTTTCTTTGAAATAAACATTGCAAAACACTACCAAAATATTATTTATAGCACAAAAAAGTAGTACAGACTTTTAAATCTAAATGTTGTGCAAAAATATACCAAATTTGGACACAATCAGATGAATCATATTTATTTTAGAATGGTATTAGTGAGAAATTTCTTAGGCGGAGAGGCCATTTTGGCACATTTATGCAAAAATGTCACCAAACTGTGCCAAATGTGTTTTTTACATCAATACTGGGGGTTTGTTAAAATTACGAGGTCACGTAGCAGCTGGACCCACCGGTGGGTCCGTAGGGTTCTAGGGGTTAATATAATCGGGCAAGTTGGTATTTCTTATTACATAAATTTTTGCCATCAAAATATCCATATTTTTTGAATGTTACAAATGTAATAAGGTCTTGTCCTTGATTCCAATAACACTGTTGACATGAAATTTTGATTTTCAAAGGATTTAACTGAGTGCCCTATAAAGGGTTAAAACTGAATCCTCTTGTTTTTTTTCTTATTACATAAAGAACGTAATAAAGGAGGGTTAATTTAAATGAGAAGCTCTGAACAAGAATCTTTTGCTAAGACTTCTCTGTATATTGCTTACAATGCGTCTGTAAAACCCAATCCTTTAATGCTCCCTAATCCACCCTTTTTCTTTTTTTGTACCTTTACTAATTTAACTAATTATACACGTCTAACAATGAGAGTCTTTACAGACTGGTTCATTCAGCAGCTGTTAAAGCAAGACAATATATAGAGAAGTTATTACTGTATTTCCACAATAGATTAACCTCTGCGATACAATCAGACAAAACAAGTACGGTAATTGAATTGACTTTCAGTACACTATGCATGGGTTAGTGTTTCCTTTGATCAAATTTGACCTCAATTTAGTTCAGACAGAGTAAATGGGTTGTTCTGCAGCTATTTGTTGCATTAAAAATTATTATAGGAAAGAAAAATATGCCATGCATCAAACGGGACAGAAATCAAATTTACTTAACTTAAAAGCTCCCGACTCAAGGTCACCTTTTGTTTGGTAAAACTGTCATTTTTACGACCAAGAATTATCCCTGCTTTAATTAAATTAATTCCCAATTTGAAAAACAGAGATGTTTTACTTACAGATCTGTGGTCAACAAGGTTCTTTCATATTAAAGCTGAGTCTCCTTCATGTGTATCTGCTACATGCTACTTTTTTTTTTCAAAACAAAAATAGACGTAATCAGTGCAAAAAAGGCACATAAGCACCTACCCTCCTGTACTCCTGTAGCGTAATTTTGCCATCACCATCGGTGTCGTGCATGTTGAACAGGACTGGAAAGACAAGACAAAACAGAACAATTAAAGCTGCTGCTTAGATTTGTTAAGAAATACCCACCTTGTGGGATTGGGCAACAAGAAATTATGATTACAGGAATGTTTATGATGCAGAGATAAGATAATGAAGCAGATCCTTCAAGCCATAAGAGGATTAACAATGACTCTGTAATGTCTAGAAAATAAGCAGCAGTTATTGGTATTTTACTCATAAAGGTACACATGTTGTTTAAGGTCCCAGATATAAAATTGTTTGATTAGGGAGGATGCTGTTAAAAGTTCAACTCTGAATAAAGACAAGGCATTATTCACATGAAAGATAATTAGATCTTTGTAAACGTATTTTTTATTCTTTTTAAGTGGGAATATAACAAATGAGCTCTCTATAAACCAGAGTGCTTTTGAGTTCTTATTCTAAATTTCAATCTAGAGTATGAGCAAGATTCTGTAATCTTTCCGTCAATTATTAAGCTAATTTTTACAGGTTGAAAGATTAAAAACAAGGGCAGTCTGGGTCTAAATGTAAGTTTTCAAATAAGGTTCTTTTATTCCTTACTCTACATACGAGATATATATTGTTTTGTTCTTTTTGAAGTTTTTGTCATCTTTAGTGGTGAAAGTTTTGCCACCTTCACATATAGTTACAGCATATTTTTCTGTGTTTTAATAATAAAAAATATATTCATAGAAGCAAAAGGTTGTAGGCTTTACCATGATAAAACGCAATAAATGTCGATAAGATGAATAAAATAACTTGATTAATGTGATCAAGTTGACAAGTTTAAAGGGACAGTAAGATTTACCTCCACCTAGTGATGCACTGAAGAATTTACAAACGACAGACTGCTGCATCCCTGTCGAGCACTTGAGACCTACTACGGAAGCCAAGGAGAGACATTCTAGTCTTTCTGACAGGGCTTGTCAAATTACTTAAACAATGAAACGGATGGAATTTTTATCTAAAATCTGCAGCTAAGGTAGTCTAAATGGCCAACTCCATCTTATATCAGAGATATTATTGTTCCTCATGTTCCTTTCAGAGCACTTTGCTCTTGATCAGCAGGTTTACTAGTGGTTCCTAGAATTTCTAAAAATAGAATGGGAGGCAGAGCTTTAAGTTATCAGGCTCCTCTGCTGTGGAACCAACAACCAGTTGTAGTCTGTGAGGCAGACACCCTGTCTACTTTTAAGGCAAGGCTTAAAACATTCCTTTTAGATAAAGCTTATACTTGGACTTGAAAAATTCAGTCTAGAAGATGTTTCGCCTCTCATCCAAGAGGCTTCAGTTCTAACAAATGGTAGGTTACACTGAGATTAATATACTAGATTAATATATTAGTCAGATGGGCTCAGATTATCCTGAGCTATCTCTACAGTTATGCTGCTATAGGTTTAGACTGCTGGAGGACATGGGTACCCCTTTTCATAATTCTGCTTCATTCTGTCTTCATCCTCCAATTCTGCAGTATTTGTTAGTTCAGTCTCTAATGTTATGCTCTCTCTGCTTTTCTCATAATAGCTTCATCTGGTCTGTTCCTGTTTGGCTGTGACTCCATCCAGAAGAGAGATATCAGCTGTGCTGCTGCCATCATTATCTTTGTTTATAGATGTCGGAGCTTGGCCTGTTTTTCAGTGCATTCCTGTTTCTCTGACTGTGAATAACTGTATGTGCTCTCTTTCATTCTCTGACATGGGAGCTGGTTCGGAGCTTGTCTCTCTGGCTGTGTGTTTCCTGGACGGAGCCACCTGTGGAGCTGGTCGACAGTTGCCTTTTGTATCTCTGCTTCCTTTTCCATGTCTGCCTCTGTCTCCTTAAACCCTAGTCGGCCTCAGCAGATGGCCGCTCACACTGAGCCTGGTTCTGCTGGAGGTTTCTTCCTGTCAAAAGCGAGATTTTCCTCTCCACTGTCGCTACAAGCATGCTTAGTGTAAGGGATTGCCGAAGAGTCAATGAGTCGACACAAGCAGCTGGTTTTCATTAGAAAGAAAACTTGAAACCAATCTGACCGTATGATCTGGTTGAATTATCTTGTTGTGAATTGGTGCCATATAAATAAACTCAATTGAAATTGAATTGAATTATAAAATAGTCTCTTGGCTGCAAATTTCCCAAAAGCAGACAAGCTATGAAAACCAAGCAGAGAAGTGAACAATGACAAACTGAACACAAGGCATAGCAGCCAAGTGGAGAATATAAATCTCTTGTTCATTTAAATAAACAAGTCATTCAAGCAAAGAGTGTTTAAACACCTCCAACATTATCTCCCAAACCCCACTAAAGTAATTGACTTCTAAACCTTATACCCACTTATAGAATAACAAAATGAAGTCTCTATCAAGCTCAACAGGATTTTAGGACTTTTTGTGTTTGCTTAAATGTTTCTGTAACGAGCTCATAGACTCAAAGGACGGCAGCTTTAACAGGGCCGTACTTCAAGGTGTCCTCCACGGACAGAGGAAAAACCGCCTCTGAGCTTTACCATTCATTTTGCATTGCAAAAGCAGCGGCCAGACCTCAGAGGGACATTTTTATGCACATGCTTAAACACTAAAGTGGGCTTCCACCTCTGCTTTACAAAACCTAGTCCCAATGCAAAAAGCCCACTCATCTAAAATGATGTAACTGCAGTAGTCGACTTTACATGATAGACATTTTTTCTTAACTTTAACTGGGCCACACTATTGTGACACTTGCCTCATTTTTAGGGTCGTTTTCCTGTTGTAAAGTAAACGTCGCCCTTATATTGCCATATATTAAGATCCATCCATCATTCTATCAACCTTAACAGCCTTTCCTGTCCCTGTTTAGGCAAAGTGTCTCCACACTATGACGATAGATCAACGCTGTTTCACTAAGGGAATGTTCAATATATATAATATAGTTAGTTTTCTTCTTCACAATGTTTAGCATGTTTCTAAAATAGCTGAATTTTGATTTCTTCTGACCGGAGCACCTGCACCCACATCCACACATTTTCCCCTCAGGGCATTATGATAAAATGCAGACAGGACTTACAGCTTTTTTTTCATTTAGGTTAGGCCTGTATGTTTATTTATTATTAAAAATATTTTTGTCCTTATAATGTACGGTATAAAAAGCCTCCGGCCACTCTCTGTCAAACTCCTTCGAAGTTTACGTTCCTTAAAGAACCTCCTGCACAATAGCTAAGGCTTCTTCTGATTGGACAGAAAGAGCCTAAAGCAGCTAAAATGACAGTTACTGGGGAAATGAAGTTAAGAATGGAGATAAATAAATTCAGATAAATAGCAAATATCTATAAATGTGTCACTTTTCAGAGTTCCTGAATATTTTTTTCCCCTCTCCACTGAGGAAAGGAGAACAACCCAGAAGATTTCAAAATACAATCTTTACATTTTTGCAATGCAACAGGTTCATAATAGAACAGTTTTACTTGTTTGGCAAATTAAAATAAATAAATTTCAATGTTTACTAATAAGATGTTTTGCAATTTCTCATCAAAACGTGAACCATTCTGCATGTTTTGCTGAAGCAAGCTTCTGATAGATGGTTGGATATATTTTAACCTAGAAATGTTTGTCTCTGTGGTGCATTTGTTAGACAAAAAAAAAAAAAAAAAAACAACTGTAGACTTTCAGGAAGAGCTGCAAGTCAGAATGCAAAAGCGTGCAGGATTTCCTCTTCATACTGAGATTAACCTGCCTGCAAGCCTGTGATAAATCTGGACTATAACAGCCTGATTATAAGCATGCTGATTAAAGCATGGGTAACATATAATAAGGCATATGGAACTACTCAAAGAATGAGCTGAAGTGTTATCAATAATCACATTTTTTAAAATACATTTTCTAAATGTGGCTGTTTGTTAAACTTCCCTTTCTCAAGTTAAATGGTCTGAACTGCAAAAACAGAAAATAACATTAAGGGTTTGTGGATTCCTGTGTATTGACTTGTGTTTTCTGCAGACATGCCGAAACAAAAGGGTCAAAATTCTGTGCTGATCAATTTAGTTGACAAAATAAAATTTTTACGTGGTAATAATTGACCTCCTGCTCATTTTCTACAGGAATTGAGAAAAACTGAAGAGATAATGCCTCTTAGTTCATCTAAGGATGTCGGTACTATCTAACATCCATTCATGCAGCACTGCAGGTTGGTGGCCAGCTGTCATTGGATAAGATGGAGTGTGCACCCTGAGCAGGTCATCTCCATCAAAGGGTAACACAGCGACACAGAACAAACAACTACATGTGCATAAATCCAAACTTTAGGGCGGCGGATCATCCCAGAATGGATTTCATTGGACTTTGGTAGGAAGCCAGAGTACCAGGAGAGGACTCATGCAAACACAGGCAGAACTTGCAAAAACAAAACAACTAAGTGAGCTTATTTTTTGTTTGTTGGCTCTAGCCAAAGTGGTACAACCACTGTTAGGTAGTGATTTTACCCAATAACATTTTTTTGCACTTCAAACTTCATCTAAACATTTTGGGCTGGATCTATCAAAGGTTTGCGTGTATAAAAACGTGAGCTATTTCACTGCGCACACTAAAAAATGTACAAACAATCAACAGCGTCCTAAAAGGATTTCGTCTTTAAAACGTGCTAAATAGCACCTCTTATCCATTTAGTACTTTTTCTGCAATGAATATGGGGTGTTTACACTTAAAAGTGCGTCTTGTGGGAGGAGAACATGTAAATATATTAATTTAGCACTCGCAAAGTGATTTATTAAACCTGAAAGCAATTTTGCTAACGGTATCTGACTCTATATTTAACATATTTCAAAAGAAGGCGCAAATGGTCTGTATGCGTAATTGCGCACACATGGCAGCGGTTATTGTCGCAAGAAGGAGACATCGAAATGAAGCAAGGAGACGGAGAGAACGCACTTTTTCACTCCGTATAAATATTTTTGGAATGAACGAGGAAACGATCATCAAAACATATCGTTTATCCAGCCTTGCCATTTTGGAGCTGTTGGGGGAACTCCGAATGGATTTGGAACCAGCCACAAGGAGGACCCACGCAATACCAGATATCACAAAACTCCTTGCAACATTGCACTTTTTTGCATCTGGGTCATTCCAGCGTACGGTTGCAGCGAGAGCTGGGATCTCCCAATCTCGTTTTTCAGAAGTGCTGTCCGACGTTCTAAATGCCATGTCGCCCTGATGCCCTACCTGAGAACCCCGACCTCCCCCCTGCGCCTGTGGAGCAACATGCCAATGCTGCGGGGATGCGTACGCGCAGTAATCTCATCCACAGTCACTTCTTGTGAGCCATTTGGTATGTGCATTTTTCTACAGGCCAATACAAAACACCTGTTTTTTGTTTTTTACTGCAGTGAAGTAGAAATTCAGCCACATACCACCTTAGGGAATAAATGTTGCCAAAGTTTTATATATATATATATATATATATATATATATATATATATATATATATATATATATATATACAGTGGGGCAAAAAAGTATTTAGTGCAGTGCTTAAAAATAAGACAATGTGATTTTCTGGATTTTTTTTTTCTCATTTTGTCTCTCATAGTTGAGGTATATCTATGATGAAAATTACCGGCCTCTCTCATCTTTTTAAGTGGGAGAACTTGCACTATTGGTGGCTGACTAAATACTTTTTTGCCCCACTGTATATATATATATTTTTTTGGAGGGGGTGGGGGTCTCACTGTAAGATTTAAATGTCTTAATGCACTATTTTGTACAAACTACTTTGCCGCAAACCACAAAATGCGCAAAACCATCATTTAAATAGGGTGTCTCCAACAGTTTTGCACCTGCCACCAGTTACGCAATCACTATTGTTAAATCACCTGCAAACCATGGTTCAGCCCCTCGCGCAAAATTCCAGTTTACGAGCGCAAATTACTGCACGCAAAATTGGATCTTGATAAATCCGGCCCTTTGAGAATAATAAAAGTGACAATAATGTGCATATGTATCTTTATTATGTTTTGATTTTAAGTCTGTCTTTAAACCCAACTCAACTTAAAACCCAACAAAAACAAACACTGCTGTTATTAAATAGTTGTGTAATCGCCCACCAAGGAAGAACCCTAACCCTTCTGTCAATTGTTGGAGTTTGTAAACACTATCTCTATTATTGCAATAATGTCATAACTATGGTTTTCCATTCTGTATTTCTCTTAAAAAAAATAAAAAAATCTAAAATAAAATACACATTTTGGCCAGATATTAGTCCCAAAAATACAATATGTTTTAAATAGAAAAATATACATAGAAGAAATGTCAACTATGTCAGTGTGATCTGTCTTGAAATAGATAAGAAAATCATTAGCTGGAAAGAATGGCCACCTGTCTGCGTCCAGGTCAGGACTTTGTGTTTGCTGTGGCCCTGATCCCGCAATGAGCCAGAAATACATCTGACCTGCTCACGTGGAGCAGCTGAAATGCTCCTACAAATAATACTCTCTGCTCATTCACACACTTGTGACACACACAACAACATAACTGTCAAAACTTAAGATAAGCTGTTTGTGCCCTTTTTATCTGACATGTTATACAGAGATGACAGAAGTACTGGAAAGCAGGCCGTGTTATGGTGTTTCACTCACAGCGAACTTTCTCTTCCCTCATCGCCTCCTTCTCCTCCTCAGTTGTTCTCAAAGTTGGAGGACGGAAGTGGGACATGACCATGAGGAACTCCTTGAAGCCGATCGCCTCATAGGATCCCAGCTCATTCCCATGCTGGTTCCTGTGTTTCAGCCAAAGGTATGAAAAATCGTTTAGTTTTGCGTATAAAAAGTGAGGGAATTATATCTATCTAAAGCGACTAATGAAATATTTAAATAACTTTGTTATGAATCTCTAAGTGTAATCTGACCCACATAACAGAAAGGTTGGTTGGGTATTCTTTGGCAGCCGTTTTGTTGCAAGTCTCCACATGACTTGTGTTTTAGAGAACAGAAATCACATGATCTTACCACAAACCAAGGAAGGTTTGAATTGTCGATCCTAAATAAAAGAAAAAAGATCTTCCTTCTCTTACATTAAAACAGGAATTTACAACTGCCTAAATATTACATTTTGTTTACAATACTCTTAAATGAAAAGGAGGACCAGAAGCTTATCTTCATTAATATTTTTATTCTGAATGTTTTCCTTCCATCTTCCTAATACTAAATAAAAAGTATTTCTATATTTTCACACTTACTGTATGCATTACATTTGTGGAAAAACTCATAAGAAAACAAAACCATTTTGTGCGTGTGATAAACATGACCTTTTACCAAGTAAAAGTTTCTGGGATGTTTTCTGTGTTTTTAATCTATTTTATTACATAATATAACAGGGTTTATACAGGAATGAATAACTCAAATTTAATGCTTTTTAATGCTCTTTTAATGCTCTTAGAAATATTTTTAATGCCACCAACAGCTATCTGTCGACAGGCTGCAGCCAGGTTCCGAATTCCTCGTTTTCCAACCACTATTGTTGAAATGTGCTTTTTTCCCTCCATTTTCTAGCTTTTTCTCCGACTCAAGCTTCTTTTCTGAACATACAGCTTTGCGATCAACCGGAAGCAGTTCCATGCAAATATATCGTGATAAAATATGTCTCACGAAATTTTTTTTATTAACATTTTTTTTAATAAAGCACTTTAAATGCCACAATAAAAAAACTTTATGAATTTTAATGCCAATTAAGGCCTTAATTTAAAAAAATAATATGACTTTTAATGATTTTTAATGACCCGCGGAAACCCTGTATAAAATAAAAATGAACACATTTGTTTTTCCTCATTTTGACACTACTACATTCATATTTTCTTTAAAAACACTCGGCTTTTGCTTGTCTTTTTAAGGCCTTATAATTGTTGAAAAGTTCCATTTTGCCTTGATCCTGTTCCAAACCAATAAATCAGGTTTCATTAAAGTAAAGTGGAGGATGTTCTTTTTCCGGGTGGATCATCAAAATAACTGGTCCTCCTAATTGTCAGTCATTCTGTTGATATGTTTACTAGAGGTGAGCATTGGCATGAGTGTTGCGATTCGATACATGTCGCGATACTTGGGTCACGATATGATATTATCACGATATTGCAGTATCTCTATATATTGCCATATTTTCCCCAGCTATCAAAATCAAATGATGAGATAAAACAGCAAGTGCTGTATATTTTCATCACAAAATATTGATTAGGTATTATTATCCATGTTGTTTGGGGTTTTCTTCCACTGTGACTGCCTCAAATACAGATTTGGTGCTGCACGCACAGTTAAAGGGCTCCACAGCGCTTTCTGCCACAGTGGTGGTGCAGAGGTAGCCCATTTTCCCATCAATGTTTTATGTAACCATTTTTTTTTTTTATCGATACCAAGAAGTGAAAGATCGATATTATATTGGACAGCCGAATATCACGATATATCGCCAAAACGATTATTTCCCACACCCCTAATATTTACGTAGCTCCATCCTACATGCTCGTCCCCACTTTCACTTACCAGTGGTGAGTCTGACATGGTAGAAAAAATGCAAATCTTCTTTTAGAAAGTAAGCTTGTATGAGTGATGCAAACTTTTAAACAGAGGGTGCACGAAGAGAAATGGGCTTGTGCACGCTCTCGCACACATTTAATAGGCATTCACTCTCAGGAGCGGGTACAGGGTTGTGCATGTGCATTTCTTTTTTTGTTTTATAAAGTGGAGAGGGTGGGTCTTTTCAAAAATTTGCGAAAATCCTCCACTATACCTTTAGGCAGCTCTTTATGAATAATTTCAGAAAATTACTAAAGCTGGTATGTTATAGAGTGATGTCATTAAGTGAAGAAAATTCGACATCCTACCTCTGTTTTTCCAGAAGTAAACATTAGCTGATTGATCATCAGTTGATCAGTCGGAGAACCACTAACATTTATATGTTAAACACCAAACTATCAGAAATACGCAGCTGCATCCCTCCATAATAAATGTAAGGAATTAAAAAAGTTTTGTTGCATTTCTTTGTGGCTTAAAGGTCGTATGCTTTGAAGCATAATTGGGATCATTTTGTATTTCCTTTATGTTCTTCCTTTATCAGAGAACCTAAAATGTATTAAAAGATTTTTGCTGTGTTATGGGTGACAAACAAACCAACAAATCTGTTCAAATGAGTGATTTTACTATAAATTTGCACTGGTTAATAAAAGCCTTATTTAAAACGACGAGAGATTACATGAGAAAAAAATATTGTTTGAATAAATCTTTTGCATTTTGATTTTTAAGTAAAAATGAATCAGCAATAAAAAGACCACATGGAATATGTTGTTTTATTGAGTGTACTGACCTTTTATCAAAAAACGCCTCGATGATTTGGGTTTTGATGGGGTTGTTGGCGAGGACTGTTATCCTCTCTAGGTTTTCCCTGCTGCAAAGCAACAAGACAAAATGTTTTATTAAAAAATAGAACACCATAAAACAATGTCTGAATCTTCAAAAATATCCTTTTATATTGCTTTTTTTTTTTTTACTGTAGCATTTAAGTGTATGTGCCTAAGGCTGATTAAGACGCAGCAGATCCATGCCTTGGGGAGCAGGCACATAATCCTAAAGTCATTAGAACAAACTCAGCATGTTTTGTTTGTGTTTTCAGGATGTCAGACATGCACACTTTAACACTTTTATTTATTTCAGCAACTTCCTTATCTAATAAGCACCACAAATAATCTACTGTATAGCACGCTCTCATTTATTAAAGATAAGATAGAACTTTTACTGCAATCTTATAATAATTGATTTTTATAAACTGGTGCAAATGTTACACCACCCCTAATAGTTAATAAACAACAAACATAAGGACTTTTTAAGGTTGATAAGTTTATTTTAAAAAAAAGCATTTTTTTCCCATTTTTATCAGCTACGATGCAACATGGATAAAAAAGAGTTTTCTACCTCCATACACTGAACAAGTTTTTTCTTGCCACTACTCACAGTGACAAATGAGGGAAGAGAAATCTGCAGGGCTCACTTTTCGGTAATTGCAGCCCAGAGTGGCATCTTTGACTCTAAAATCCTTCAAAACAACCATTAGATGATATCAACATGTGCTGTGACGCCCAGGTAGGCTTCCCCAACAAAATGAGTTTCTCCTGCAGGGTGGGGGGGGGGAGGGGGCTATTCAGGAAGGACTGTCCAAATGAACATATGCATTTCACCAACTAGACCAGAAAGTGGGTTTATTTATGTAAAGGTGTTATTACCTTTTTTTATTCAAAACAAAACACTTTTATTTTCCCACTTGGTTTAACACACAAAGGATGTTTGCTTTAATATTGAATATTTAATATTGAAATATTTAACATTGAAATATTTGGTAAGAAACTAATTATCCTATTGGTGAAAAGCCACCTAAGGTCATCCGTCAAATATCTGTGATTCTGTATGGACTTTTCTCTTCTGTGGAACCTTTTAACGGTGCATTTAGGGCTGCAACTATTGATCATTCAGCAAATCAATTGATCTCTCAATACATTTTTTTGATAAATTGATTAACATTTAGATAGTCAAATGTCTCTTAAAGAAGTTTTTTGCAGAATTAAACCAGGTGACACTAAATATTTGGATTATAGAGCGTATTGACAGACACAATAGTTTTTTTTGTTGTTTTTTTTATCTGAAATGCAAAATATTTACATATTTGTTTACAATCTTGGTATAATTACTGCTCTAAAGTTTCTAAATTCTAAGTTTCTAAGTTTTTCTAAATTAGTTGACAATTGTTTCAATAATCAATTAATCATGATTAATGCGATTAACTGTTTCAGCCCTAGATGCATTACGATCTTATAGCTATGATTTATATTAAAAACCTGGATATGTTAAAAAAAAGCCCCTTGATTTTGTACCAAAACATAATTATACTCAAATATACACAATAACTGTTCCCCAAAAAAACAGCAAACATAATTTCTGCCTCATTTAAACAGCTAAATATGGAGATATGGATATTTTACAACTTTCAACATTAAAAAATTACACATTAAGGCACATTACCTTATTGTGTCTGCATTTCCACTCAGCTGCTCAAATCGCTTGTGTAGGTTTTTGATCTGCTCCAGTGAAACTGAAGGAAAAAAACAAATGTCTGAATTAAAGCCTATATTCTCCCAGAGTTATTCAGCAGAATTCGAGCAGTGCAGGAGCTAAACAAGGATTCAAACCACCATAAACAAATGAGTGTTTTGCACTGAAAGGGTTTTATTCCAATGTACATTTTTAATGGCAAAGCAAACAAACCGTTCCTTGTAATTGCATCTAAAATGATTCACTCAATCATTAACCCATTGGACAGTTTCAACACTCGGCTTCTTTAACCTTTTTATTCTCTCTTTTTTTTTTTTTTTTTTAAACAGTGTCCTTTCTGACAATGTTGCAATAAGATGCCAAAAAAGATCCCAACAGATTTTACTTTCACAAGTGAAGCAGTACGGCTATTGCCATAGTGTTCCGCTTAATTTATCCGTTTTACAGATTATATGGACACTGCAATGTAAGTACAACAGGAAAGGAAAAACAGAAAAAAGGAGAAAAAATTAAAGAAAGAGGAGATATAAGGGAGATAATGATAAAACATTTTCAGTCTTCTTCATCACCTGCAAAGAGATGTAAAAAGAACAGCACAACCAACAGACATGGTACAAGATATACAATAAAGTAACACCTTGGTACTGTCGCTAAAGTATAAGTGCTATTATTTAATCTGACATGCATACTGTGGTAGCTTAACATAAAATATGGGCTTTCTGTACGGAAGTGAATCTCTAAGTACCTGGAACCAAACACCTTTGTATTCTCTACCAAAGTAGGCTGGCTTTGTCTGCTTAGAGAGTGGGGGGGGAGCTGCATGCATGGATGGCCTCACATAGAAACCAAAGCAGATTGTTTTAAGGGTGGGTGGGGTTGCAGCTCAACAGTTGCAACAATAACATATACAGCTAACTGAGTTAGAAGGATTACAATTGTGCAATAAAACACAAACAAAACAACAGCAAATGGAATCCAACAGCACCTTTTAAATGACTTGAAATATCATATTTGGGTTTTTGTTTTTTTTTAAACAAAGAGCTTCCTCTAGGTTCCTAAAGTTAAAAGGAAAGAAAAGCATAGCTCTAAACCTTATGGAGACAAAGACACTAAAAGAGTCCAAAGTCCCCCTGAGATAGGATCAATAAAGTCAAGCTAAGACACAGATGAAGACCTACTTCTACCTGCTCAAAGTACATGCCTGCACATGTAAAGGTGTCCCACCAGGGTCGTTCACTAAATTCCTCTTTACTTCCTTATATATATGTATGTATATATATATATATATATATATATATATATATATATATATATGGGTGCAGTTTGTTTACATACCTAAAGCTTGTTGTCATGAAAAAGCGTCATTTAATCATGACTAGTAGTTGTGAACGCATCTAAATAAATGCGTGTTTCTTTAAGTTTGACTTTCACTTTAGCACCTGATCTAGGTTTGCGTTTCTATATGATTTATCAGAAACATAACATGAATTTTAAAGCAGACTTTTTCTTAATCTTCACGGTTTTTGTTTGTCCCAGTCCCCAGCGTCCGTCTCTCTGTGATATTTAACTATAAACACTAAAACTCCTCTATCAGTACTTTGATAAATCAATAATCTGTTTCTTTTTTTTTAACACTTACATCCAGTATCTTCCACCAGATCCTGGTATTGGGGCTCCGAGCGTGTTTGCGTGGCTCCCATCTCTGCGGCTGTCTGACCGGTGCGTCAAGGCGCACAATCTGGTTGAACTGGCCAAAACTTTTCCCCTCTACCGCTTCAACTGCCTTCTATGGGAAGCTCATTGATGTGTTCTGCTGCCCCCGTGTGGACAGTTGTGGAACTACTTTTCACACAGGCAGGGCCCAGTGTAGATTAGAATAGAATATCCCTGTATTGTCCCACAATGGGGAGATTCTGGTTTACAATAACAAAAAGATTATATTATATTGAAATATGGACATTAGCAAAGTGTATGAGAATAAAATAATAGTGAAGATGTAAAGATTAAATAAAATACTGTACTGTAAAGTTTTTTAATATGATGCAAAAAGTATTTTTACCATCTGGCAACAATTCAGATAGAACATTTTCTATTTTACATGGAGTAGGTTTAAACCAAATTTTTTTCTTTTATTTCTTTAAAAACATTTCCCCTCTGCCGCCACAAACCAGTGGGTTTTAAACCAGCATGTTCTCACTGCCTTTTTTTTGGTTTATTTATTTATTTATTTAATTATTATTTTTTTATTTTATTTATTTATTTTTTAAACGGCTTGATAAACATATTTCATATCTAAACACATTAATTTCCACAGCACAGGATATGACTCCTTCCTGGACAGTTTAAATTCTTACAAGCTATAAGATTACCATAATTTGTCCCAAATTATAGAAGACTGCAATTATTTTGTCTTATAATAGAATCTGGCAAATAGAAATAATTTTGCTCATCATTAAATGACCCAAATAACAAACAAAAAAAGACTAGTGTTTAATATGAGGCAGTGGCCTGCTGTTTACCTTTCTCTGCAAGAATGACCACAATTAAGTAAGAAATGCAGCGTTTTTTTTAAGGTTTCCACCAAGTTTAGACTCTTTTTCCAGTTCAAGTTGCTGCTGTCTCATCATTCCATGACAGACATCCTGAGTCTTGGCATCGCACATATTTCATTTGTAAATATACAGAATAAAAGGTAAATGTAGGAATGTGAAAGTCCATCTTTCATTAGTTTGTGGTGTTAAACATGGAGAGTTAAAACTGCATCTTGATACTGTCTTTGTTCTCTCAGGTGGCACTGGGTGGATAATCTGCAGACTGCTGCTGGATGCAGGGAAATTTGGGATCAGAAGCATTCCATGATTTCAGGCAGGAGAGATTTACAGCACCTGGAAACAAATCCTGAATTCACCTGTTCACCTCATTGCTCACTTGTTTTTTCTACTCTGTAGTATTTTGGGTTGTATTTTTTTTTTTTTTGCATTTAAACTTAGCTTTTCGACTGGATAAAAAAAAAAAAAAGAGTATGGATTACATCATTTAGAAATGGCATTTGGTTCTTGACTTTTTTTCTGGGTAAGTAGTGGTATTTGGATGCATCTCAAAGCAAAAACAGCGATCATCTCTCATTTAAAAAGAAATAAAACTAAATAAAAGTAAACAAGTCCAGAACACTTGCCCTAGTCTTATAGTGCAACAAAGGAACAGCTAAAGTGATTGTAAATTGGGGAAGGGTGATGTTTTTTTGTTTTCTTTACACCTGGCCTGCAGGGCCACTTGCTACATTGACCTGGACTGGCGGCTCATTTGGTCGATGGCTGAAGTCTCATGTCTGCCTCCAGAAGCAGGAGTCGCTCTGTGATAGAGCTGCTTCACCGTGCTCACAGTTTCTTCCATGTCCTCCGGGTATCGTGTCTGCAGCTCTTCATTGGCAACATAGTGGGTTTCAGAAAACTCTGAGAAGTAACGGCCCACCTCTGGGTGCCCAATCTCCAGGGGGGCTGAATGGGGCTCCAGGTTCTCTGAGGAATAATAAACACAGGTGACCACATTGCTACTTTGGTGAGAACTTTTAGTCTTTTGGGCAAAACTGCAAAGAGTAACAAGCAAAGGAGCCTGTGTAGTCTGAGGTGTTAAAGATAGAAAAGATAAGTAAAAACTATGAAAGCTACGAAGTGGCAGGGTGGGTGAAGAATTTGCAAATGGGGTCAGATGTTAAACTGTGGAATGCAGAAAAATCCATACAGAAACTAGCCTCAATAAATTTATCAGAATTTTTTCAGTTAAGAGCTTAACAAAAGTTTCTCTGCTTTAAAAACACAAAGAATCAATCAGATATAAGCTTTAAAAATAACTCTTACAAAGAATTTAACATGCTTACCGTATGTACCATTGATGATTATCATAAATCTGTCAGTAAAAAGGTTTTTCAATATCAGAAAAATGTGACGGAGGTACCATATTAAATATGCAAATAACCTCCTTGTTCCTTTTTTGGGTAGCTAAAGCGTATTTGTTCGATTTTAACTATTTCTCAAATTGATTATAGCTTTAAGGAACATCTTACTTCTTACATCTTACTTATAATCTATTACCTTTAACATATAAAAACAGACAACGCAGCAGACAAATTTGTTTTAGAAAGTTACCAACAGATGAGGGTCCAATCTCATCTTGCGACCGCTCCGTGAGCAGGATGCCTGAGGTCAAACAAAAGCTCACAAACAAGGACGTCACTTTCTACAAAAGCTAGTAGATGCCATTTACACGCCCATCTTGGCTCAGCTTTCTTCAAAGGTCTCCAAAGGGCAACTGGTTTTTCAGCAAGTAGAATCCAATAAGCGGCAGTAGGAAAAACTGAATGTATAGAAACTAATTCTCTTAAATACAATGAAAGGGAAGAGCTTCTTGTTTGGGAGTAATGTCAGAAGTATTTTAGGTACTAGACAGAAAGTCAGAAATAAATAAAGCACCTTTGCTGTCATTTATAGTTCAGAGGTGCATGTCTGGTCTGGGTGTGGCTCCTCTTTGTTTTTCTGGAGGCGCTGCTCTCCCTGCAGCTTCTGCAGGTTTTTTTTTTTTTTTTTAAACAACTGGCTTTACTCTGCTGATGATGAGCAAGGAGACTACTTTGGAATAAGGGCTATTATGGGTGTGCTAAGGTTTTACAGCACAGACTCTTTCTTTTTAGTGGCAAAAAGGAAAGTCAAGTGAACCCTATATATTGTCTGGCACATTAAAGTCTGATCTTTAACTTATTTTGAGATTCTGTTGGTTTTATTAATAAAATAAATATACTTATTTTAATATTACCAATATTGTGATTATCTTTTACAAAGAATGAATATAAACCAAAAGTTCATCATGCCTACTTTAATGTATGGTGGAATTTTTGAAAAACCAGGGCTTTTAATGTAAAAATCTGAAGGTTAATTTGAGCAGGATTATTATCCAAATTACAACTAAATGAAGACAGAACCTTTATGACTTCCATGGTACCCAGACCCACATCCTACAGAAAACCTGCAGGGTGAACTAAGTAGAGGAGAGCAGATTATTGCTCCTATTTGCACAGTTTGATTTAAAAGATTGAGGTTATTAAATACAGCATGCTGCTTGTGTGTAAATAGGAGAACTAATGCACTCTTAATTTTCTTTTTTGGACTTCAGTCACAATTTTATGCTTTTATTTTGCTCAATATTGCTTAATATGAATGTTTTCCCTCTTCAGTTAAACTTTTCTCTCCACTTCCACTGCTGAAACCTCGTTTCATCCTATGGCCAATCAGCGACCAGCAGTCTGTTTATATTTCATCACTCAGTTCCCCTTTGACTTTCTCCTCAGCGGGCACAAAAAATAAGATATAAAATCCAGTGAGATCCAAAGTTTCTTAAACTTTAAAGTTTTCATTTAGCAGGTTTTCTGCTCTTAGATGCTGATGTTTCTGATTAGCCGTGTTTGTGTGTGTTTTAAACAGACAATCAGAGCCCTACTGGTGGATATGAGGCATACCCTGAGCGGCGTAGCGACACGTCCCGTCCTGTACCAGCACATTGTAGAAAGGTTGATTAGCCCCACTGGACAGCTGGTGGACCCTCATGGTGGTGATCCACTCCTGGCTCATGGTGCATTTAGGGTCCCAGCCGTAAATCACACAGTTATAACCCGACCTAGAAGACATCCAGCAAACATTACGGTGCGTCAGAAACATCACGGTGATTCGTTCTTTGTCTGCATCACATTTTACAGAAGCTCACCGCTTGTGTTTCATGATGAGGCCGACTGAATAGTGGACCTCCAGGTGTTCTGCAGCGCTGCGCCTCTTCACCTCAGGTGTTACCGGATGCTTCTTGTGCTGGATGTGCTCCAGCGTGTGCTGCACCAGGTAACCCACCGCTCCATGCTGGGAGGGATCCAAAGCCTGAATGTGCTGCAGGATGTCTAAGACCTGAGAAAAATGTGAGTAAAGCAGCATAATGTTACAAAAAAAGCAAAACATTGGGGGTTTTATACAAAAAGCACTTCACTGTATTCTGCTTTTAAATCCAAAACAACAAGGGAAAATGTTTATTGATAGCGTTCTAAAGGCAGATTTGATTTAGAAAAAGGATCAACCAGCACAAGCCTAACCTTTTCGGGCCAGATTCCCAGGTGGAAGTAAAGACGTGCCTGCAGCAGCAAATACTGAACGTTATCTGGGCTGATGGTGAGGTAGAGATCCAGCGAGTCCCTCAGCAGCTGGTACGATTTCTCATTACCTTCCCTGGTGGAAAACAAATAATTCAGTTGAACAGAAGATTTAATTATCCCATTTAATTCTGGCATAAAGTGGGTGGGCTCAAAGATTTGATTCACTTTGGTTGAAATAAATTTTTTTTTTTTGGTAAAATGTCTATTAAATGAGAAAAAAGTGAAAAATGAAGGAGGTTTTAACTCGTAAATGACTCGTCTGTCAGAAGCCTGAATGGGTACACGTGCTTGGTTTCTCTTACCCTCTTTTGCCGATGTTGAGTAGGTTCCCCACCATCCTGAGCAGCACCTCTGTGGTGCTAATGGCACTGTAGTAGTCCGCCGTTACCTGGTGGCCAATGAGGTACTCGCATTCCTTCGCCGTCAGCTGCTTGCCTTTCCCAAAGGCGTCGATGTAGACAAAGTCATAGATGTCGTCGCTCCTGCAGGGAAGATGTGTTTTTAAAACGTCTGTGAGTGCATGTAGATGTTTATACGGGTTTTTCAGAAAATAAAGTAATATCAGAGCTCTTTTCTCCAACTGTGTTCCATACATCTTGTATAGTTCAACATAACACATACAGTTCTGTTAGATGCATAAGTGTTAAAATTATATAATATGCTTATTGGCAACACATCTTTTTGGGGATTCCAGGGTATCTTATACAGTGGGGCAAAAAAATATTTAGTCAGCCACCAATAGTGCAAGTTTTCCCACTCAAAAAGATGAGAGAGGCCGGTAATTTTCATCATAGATATACCTCAACTATGAGAGACAAAATGAGAAAAAAAAAAAATCCAGAAAATCATATTGTCTGATTTTTAAAGAATTTATTTGCAAAATATGGTGGAAAATAAGTATTTGGTCAGTTAAAAACAAGCACGATTTCTGGCTCTTACAGACCTGTAACTTCTTCTGTAAGAGGCTCCTCTGTCCTCCACTCGTTACCTTCATTAATGGCACCTGTTTGAACCCTTTATTAGTATAAAAGACACCTGTCCACAACCTCAAACAGTCACACTCTAAACTCCACCATGGCCAAAACTAGAGAGCTGTAAAAGGACACCCGAAACAAAATTATAGACCTGCACCAGGCTGGGAAGTCTGAATCTGCAATAGGTAAACAGCTTGGTGTGAAGAAATCAACTGTGGCATCAATTATTAGAAAATGGAAAACATACAAGACCACTGATAATCTTCCTCGATCTGGGGCTCCACGCAAGATCTCACCCCGTGGGGTCAAAATGATCACAAGAACGGTGAGTAAAAATCCCAGAACCACACGGGGGGACCTAATGAACCATCAGTAACACACTACGCTGCCAGGGACTCAAATCCTGCAGTGCCAGACGTGTCCCCCTGCTTAAGCCAGTACATGTAAAGGCCCGTCTCAAGTTTGCTAGAGAGCATTTGGATGATCCAGACGATGACTGGGAGAATATCATATGGTCAGATGAAATCAAAATAGAACTTTTTGGTAAAAACTCTACTCGTCGTGTTTGGGGGAGAGAGAATGCTGAGCTGCATCCAAAGAACACCATACCTACAGTGAAGCATGGGGGTGGAAACATCATGCTTTGGGGCTGTTTTTTCTGCTAAGGGACCAGGACGACTGATCCGTGTGAAGGAAAGAATGAATGGGGCCATGTATCGTCACATTTTGAGTGAAAACCTCCTTCCATCAGCAAGGGCATTGAAGATGAAACGTGGCTGGGTCTTTCAGCATGACAATGATCCCAAACACACCGCCCGGGTAACGAAGGAGTGGCTTCGTAAGAAGCATTTCAAGGTCCTAGAGTGGCCTAGCCAGTCTCCAGATCTCAACCCCATAGAAAATCTTTGGAGGGAGTTGAAAGTCCATGTTGCCCAGCAACAGCCCCAGAACATCACTGCTCTAGAGGAGATATGAATGGAGGAATGGGCCAAAATACAGGCAACAGTGTGTGAAAACCTTGTGAAGACTTACAGAAAACGTTTGATCTCTGTCATTGCCAACAAAGGGTATATAACAAAGTATTGAGATGAACTTTTGTTATTGACCAAATACTTATTTTACACCATATTTTGCAAATAAATTATTTTAAAATCAGACAATGTGATTTTCTGGATTTTTTTTTCTCATTTTGTCTCTCATAGTTGAGGTATATCTATGATGAAAATTACCGGCCTCTCTCATCTTTTTGAGTGGGAGAACTTGCACTATTGGTGGCTGACTAAATATTTTTTTGCCCCACTGTATATACAAACAGTAGTTCACAATAAACATAGGAAATAGAGGACAGGTATTTGACTCCAACTGGATGTTTTTTTCTAAAACAGATGAAAAGATGACAAAAAGATTTAAAGCTCTAAAAGAACTGCAGAACTCTAGTTTCTGCTAGACAGTCCTGCAGAGATACAGCAATCAACTAAATTATACTTATGTTTTGATAGAGAATTAGAATCTCAAAAAATTAAATCTAATTAAATCAAACAATAAATAAAAAAAGAAAATTGGTCAAAATTCTTAAAAGACAAGTTTGGTACAAAAACAGCCTGGAACCAAAATGCCAGAATAACAAATGTGAAAATTAGAAGGCTTCATTAGAAGAACTAAACTGACAAAGACAGAATGAAGGTCTTCATTTAGAAACACTGACTAACAGTCTACAAAGTTTTATCCATGACCTGTTTATATCGTCATATCTGGCTGCTGTAAGAACTTCGCTTTTAAAAAAAAAAAAAAAAAAAAGGATGCTTTTGCATCACATCAGCAGTCATCTGATTGCTTCTTAACTGTTTCCGCTCACTCTGTTAGTCCCGCTTTTGAAATCAGGCTCTACCTGCTCCTTTCCAGACAAATATGTCGATCATATGGTGTCAGTTAGTCTGGCTGGTTTTCACTACCTGGGATAATATTGAATGCTGAAACTAATTTCAATATCTAAGACAATTATTATATTGGCAGTTGGAGTTTACAGCATGGATGTTACATTAAAGGTGAGCTATGAATGGATTAAAAATTATCTTTTTTTTTTACATCACTAAAGCCTGCACTTAAACAGGCATATTTGGCTTTTGATTCCTTTTTATATACTTTTCTGTTTGGAAGGTAAGACATGAAAATGAGTTTATTGGAGCTCTGATTCGCCCATAGAAAATGTTATGAGAGGTTATATAATGCATATGTAAGTCACCTTTCGATATAAAGTAAGGTTTTTATTTCAACAATTGGCAGCAAAATGGCAAAATTATTGTAATTAGAACCGAGAAAAAAAAAGAGCTTGAAAGGCTCTTAGTGTGAAAGTGTTGTAATAACTTCAAAAATCAAAGAGAAAGAAAAGAGTTAACTTTTGATATTGTGGTTATCTGATGTCTTTGATCTATCAACAATCTATCGTGTCTTTGAGTCTCAATAGCTAAGTCTTAAATGACTTCACTTATGTGTGTGCCGATGAGGAAGATCTGAAATGTTCTAATTATAACGCGTACCCTCTTGGTCTCTGGCACCAGCGCAACAGGAAGTGGTTGGGGAAGTTGACCGGCTCCAGTCGAATGCCCAGCTTCCGGGCCAGTGTCATGTAAAGGACAGAGAGGCTTATGGGAATACCCGTCCTCCGAAGTAGCACCTGCGTAAACAAGGCGGTACGGTTACAATATTCCTGAGTTACTCATTAGAATAAGTTGTTGATCAGCTGGGACATACCTGATGGATGTAAGAGTTTAGTGGGTTGTAGTAGTCCCCCTCATTGCCTTTATACTGAAGCTGCTCGTACAAAGCGGCGTTCAGGGCTGACATCACTTGCCTCTGGAGCTCAAAGTCCTCAATCACACAGTCGCCTGCAACACAGGCAATGTTTGTCTTTTTATTTTCACAGAATAGAAACTCTGCCTCTAAATCTTTATTCGCATATATAGTTCAAAGGAAACATCACTAGAGGAAGAACAAGCAGACAAAAATAAAATTGAATAGAAAAACTTCCCAAAAAGAGAGAGAAAAAAAAAAAAATCAAGTTTGTACATTTTATTTCCAGGAACACTTACCGTTAGTGACACGAAGGCTGGGATGAGATGAGTTCTTGATTCTCAGCATTTTCTTGACTTTTTCCACCAAACCATCTACTTGCTCTGAAATGGATTCCAGTGTGACTTCAGCCAGAGGGTTACAATACTGATCCACCAGCACAGCACCTAACAAAGCAAATGCAAGCAAGGGAAGACAAGTGTGAGGAAAATAAGACGTTTTAAAAAAAACAAAAAAAACACAAAACACTTTAGCAGCTTATGTTTCTTTTGTTTTGGTTGGTTTTCAAAAGGTGATTAAAACTCAAGACAATTTCCAGGCTTTAAAATCAGAAATAAAGACATTTTAATCAAACAATTCGAATATTTTTTTAGCTCATTTAACTGCACATAATTTATGCATCTACCATTTTTTTTTTTTATGTTTCCAGTTCAAAAAGGGCCCTCAGCATCACAGCTCCTCCACTCTACTAAAACACAGGCGTGAGGTGCCACATGTTGTTCCTTCCTCTTAGACTAGTTCAATCTGGAATATTTGTAGCTGAAATGATCATTCTTGGTCTCAGCTGTCCATCATAAATGCCTTATGTAGAAATTACTCTTGTCAAACGCCACACTCATTACGTGATTTGCCAGTTCAATCATTTGATTAAAAAAATGTAAAACTTATAAATAGGATTCCTTTGTGCAGAAGTAAGATATGCTTTCTGGCATTTTCTTCCCTTTAAATAAGGAAAAAAAGACATCCAAAAACAGGGATATAAAATAACTTGCTGATCCTGTGATATCAATAGGGTAAAGGTCAACACTGATGGTCACCTTCTAAAGCTGACTGCTGCTCTGCAGGCTTTTCCAGGAAGGTCTTCAGACTCCTCAGAATGTTCTGCTGCCTCAGGAAGTAAAGGATTTTCTTTGCATAGTACTTCAAGGTCAAGCTTTTCCTAAACACAGATGAATGGACAAAGATTCTCATCATAAATAGGTGATGCAACAATGTATCTAATATAAAAAAAAAAGCGACTATCAACATTAAGCAACACTGATGCTTAAAAATTGATACTTGTGATGTGAACTGATTTCAACTTTAACCACAGTGTTGTTCTGACCTCTTGTCTGAGTTGAGTATAAAGAGGAGCTCGTCTTCACAGAAGTGCTCTGGCATTCCGAGAGCCTCAATCTCAGCAAAGCTGTCTCCAAGCACCTGGCCAACGCAGGGCTGAGTCACAGGATGTGTGGGTTAGTTCACAACAAGGCCGGGTCATATTGCACAAACACGCAGTTACAGGTTCTTCTCAAAATATTAGCATATTGTGATAAAGTTCATTATTCATTGCACACTAACTGAAATATTTCAGGTCTTTTATTGTCTTAATACGGATGATTTTGGCATACAGCTCATTAAAAATATCTCCCAGAATTAGCATATCTTGAAAAAGGTCTCTAAACGAGCTATGCACCTAATCATCTGTATCAACAAATTAACTCTAAACACCTGCAAAAGATTCCCGAAGCCTTTAAAACTCCCAGCCTGGTTCATCACTCAAAACCACAATCACGGGTAAGACTGCCGACCTGACTGCTGTCCAGAAGACCATCATTGACACCCTCAAGCAAGAGGGTATGACACAGAAAGATATTTCTGAACGAATAGGCAGATCGCAGAGTGCTGTATCAAGGCACCTCAGTGGGAGGTCTGTGGGAAGAAAAAAGTGTGGCAGAAAACGCTGCACAACGAGAAGAGGTGACCGAACCCTGAAAAAGATTGTGGAGAAGGGCCGATTCCAGACCTTGAGGGACCTGCATAAGCAGTGGACTGAGTCAGGAGCAGAAACATCCAAAGCCACCGTGCACAGGCGTGTGCAGGAAATGGGCTGCAGGTGCCGCATTCCCCAGGTCAAGCCACTTTTGAACCAGAAACAGCAGCAGAGGCACCTGACTTGGGCTACAGAGAAGCAGCACTGGACTGTTGCTCAGTGGTCCAATGTACTTTTTTCAGATGAAAGCAAATTTTGTACGTCATTTGGAAATCAAGGTGCCAGAGTCTGGGGGAAGACTGGGGAGAAGGAAATGCCAAAATGCCAGAAGTCCAGTGTCAAGTACCCACAGTCAGTGATGGTCTGAGGTGCATGTCAGCTGCTGGTGTTGGTCCACTGGGATTTATCAATGCAGCTAGCTATCAGGAGATTTTGGAGCACTTCATGCTTCCATTTGCTGAAAAGCTTTATGGAAATGAAGATTTCATTTTTCAGCACCACCTGGCACCTGCTCACAGTGCCAAAACCACTGGTAAATGGTTTACTGAACATGGTATCACTGTGCTCAATTGGCCTGCCAACTCTCCTGACCTGAACCCCATAGAGAATCTGTGGGATATTGTGAAGAGAAAGTGAGAGGCGCAAGACGCAACACTCTGGATGAGCTAAAGGCCGCTATCGAAGCATCCTGGGCCTCCATAACACCTCAGCAGTGCCACAGGCTGATTGCCTCCATTGAAGCTTCAAGCACATTGAAGCAGTCATTTTTTCAAAAGGATTCCCGACCAACTATTGAGTGCATAACTGTACATAATTATTTGAAGGTTGACTTTTTTTTGTATTAAGCACACCCAAAATCATCCGTATAAAGACAACAAAAGACCTGAAGAATTTCAGTTAGTGTGCAGTGAATCTAAAATATATGTATGTTCAAGTTTTATAATTACATTATGGAAAACAATTAACTTTATCACAATATGCTAATATTTTGAGAAGGACCAGTATCTCACTTCTCACATTCCTTCCAATTAGGCACAAACAGTAGGGGGATCTCAAGGTGTGAAAATCTATAATACAAAGACTATTTCACTGTGGCATGGTGATTAGTAAAAAAGGTAAACAACATTTTAAAGCACTGTAAACCTGGTTTTATTCAATGTATATAAGTAAGAATCCTTCATACTTATAACAAATGTATTTCAAATAATGAAATTTTTAGTAATGCAATCCATATTTAAGACAAAGAAAGTAAAATGTTGGGGATGTTTTCATGTGCTTATAGGGCAACATATTCTGCAGATTATAATATTAATTATTATTATTATACAAAAAAAAGCCCATATAAATAATTTTCAGCATTTTATTACTTATTTGTCAATAAAACCAAACGTAGAGCCTCACTTTGTAGATCTATGCTCCATTCGAGCAAAAAAATACTGATTTCAAACAATAGAATCATTTTCAATTATTTTTTTTTGTGATGCTTAAGTTTAAATACTTACAACTTCTGTAAAGAATCGTTTTGAGATGGATTCCACTGTCCTTCCTATCTGAATACCAACTCTATGCCGTGTTATGTACTCCCTAAGCCAGTCACAGCTCTCATTTTGACGATAAAACCTCTGCAGTCTAGGCCATCTGTCAATGAAAGAAGGGAAGCAGTTAATTCAGGATGACATTAGTAACTTTTTCACTTCAAGCAGAGTGAATCAGTCACTGAAGCGACTGGACGTCCTGTTGCAGTAGACATATACAGCAGAAATAATCCTGCCAGGACCAGCTGAGAGGCTATTTCACATTCAAGGTCAAACTAATGTATTTTTGCAATAACATAGGATATATTTCCCCTTTTTTATTGTCTGAAGCCTTTCTATAGATCTCTGTATAGTTAATGCTTTGCATCGCTGGGTGATGAAAATTTGGTGCATCAGCAGGATGACAGCTTCCTGTCAATTCGCAGTATACGAGCCCATCTTCAAGGAGAACATTGGATTTAATTGACCCTAGACGAATAAAAGCGCAGCACATTACATTTTAAGATATATAAATAACAAAAATACAAACAAAGACATTAGTACACGTACAAAGAAGCAAAAAAACATTTGCAGCACCTGATTTTGTACTGGTGTTCCCAGACCTTCCCCCTTCCATGACAGACGTCGTGCAGCCGTTTGCAGCAGCAGGAAACGTTACAAACGTCGACATGTTCGAGGACTGGGAAGCACAGGATATACTCAAGCAGCTCAGTCGGTAAGTCGGTCATTTTTTTGCTTTGGGGGTCGTAAATAATTCCGTTTAGACTCTGCTGCTCCGCTCTGGCTACAGACGTCGCCATTTTTTCTATTTACCCCAATTACCTCATGGTTTAGCCTCGCCTCCTTATGGCGCAGGGGGCCTGGCTTAGGGGCGGAACATGTGGATTCATCCTGCATTATGATTGGTAGATCGACCAGAATGAGAAGGGTGCGGGAGGAAATGCTGCCTTCAATGTCCCTATGAAATTTACGTAAATATCTATTGCTCTGCTTAATTTTAAAGTAAATAGCTTATATATGAAGTAAATCATATATTATTTTTTTGCCATTTAATAAAAAGAATGAATTGTGTCTTTTTGCAAAATGACAAAGTAAAAAGAGTTCAATCTTTTTCATTTGAAATATGATATATGATTTTAGTTTACTCTAACAAACTGCAGCAACAGAAAAATCTAAATTATTGACCGGTTATTTTGGTAGCACAATTACATTTGAGACCTGACAAAATTCTGTCTTCAGTATTTTAAACTAGCTTTAGTTTTAACTATTACAAGATAATGACTACTTTATAAACAACACGCAAATGCGCCACTACATTTTAAGAGGTTGCTAACAGGTTAGCTGAAGTTAGGTGATCTGTCCGTCTCAAGTTTTACAGGAAAGTGAAAGACTAAATTATTTCAAAAACTTTCATTATTTTTAAAGGAACATATATAAAGTTTAAATATACGCCATATGGTGCCTGTTTTTCAGAATGAGGCCAATATTAGTTAGCAAACTTCTGACTATTTTAACAGCTACCGTTAGCAGCCAGCCTCAGATGCTACGTTGTTAGTTCTAAACTTTATCTGTAAAATTTTATGTGTATTTAGGTGGATATATAAATATGTAACAAAGCGGAGCTTGATAAAAAAAGATGTCTGCGAAAACCGAACGGGCTTCGATCGGAGATGCAAATATTGGTAGTATCAGCTGAAAAGTCACATGCATTCCTCCGTGTTTACCTCTGGACAATAAACAGGTTTAACTAAGTCCGACTCATAAGAAGAACTAGATTATACAAAAATGTCTTGACGCTGTTTTAGCTTAAGAGGAACTTATAAAGTATATTTGGTGTATTTATTGAGCGTTTCATCTCGAGTCACCATGGCAAGTGCTTTAGCAGCAAAAATGGGATTTAACTCTTTGATCAGAAAGCAAGCCAAATACTTCAAAGTAAAGATCTGCACGATGGAATCAGACTTGGAGTTCAAGTGCGAGGTGAGTTGAACAACTTGTGATTTTTATTTATTTTTGGTGCTTATAATCGAGCAGACGTTTGCTGCAACATTTAAATACGGCATTTTAAATATGCTGACCAAATTAAAAACACAATCTAACTACAAACAGACCCTGATTATTTTAAACCATGAGTTTCAAATTGCAGCGAATATGAACGTTCGTTTTTTTATACTTTTTTTAAAATTAAATCTACATATTTTACTTCCCCAACGCTAGATGGCGCCAAATAACAAGTGTTTGTTTAAGAGGTTTTTTGTTTTTACACACAAGCTCTGAGGAAACATTTTAGTCACTGATTAGGATTAGTGCTGATATGTTTGCCAAATGTTTCTTATTTTAATTTGAACAAAACAAGATGTACTTATTTTTCGCTTTTATTGTGGAATTTTTTTCTTAGTCTATTTATTTATTTTTAATGAGCACCATCAAAATTCTCTCAATCACTATATTTAAAAGGGAGGGGCCCTTTGGGTAGCCACTGGTTTCCTGCTAATTACACACTTCATCATGATGTTAGTTGCAGGTTCCTTATTTTATTACTTAAACTTGTGTTTATATCATTTATTGGTTAAGTAGGTACAATATTCTGAATATGCAATTGAAAAAAACCAACTTCTACTTATGAATCATGTTTATTGGCTTAGTTTCCTTTTCTGCTGCTTGTGATGTATGGGATAAGATAACTGTCAAAAAGTGTATATATAAGTGTATTGTTAAAGAAAGGCTCTATTTATGCACCGTGATGCTCTATCTTTGGTCTCTTCCCTGAAAAGAGATCACTCGGTACAAATCCTTTAAATAACACTTCATAACTAATGTATTAAAGAACCAGGAGACATGACAACAGATTTTGATAAAAATTGTAATCTTACTCGGATCAGAGAAATTGCTTAAAATGTACAGAAGGTAACTGCTCACCTCTGGGCTCACAGGAAGTGGCCCAGATTAACAGTTAAAAAGGCATTTTATATATATCTCCAGTCTGTCACATCATCTTATTTTACATCATATACATTAGCATATGAGGAGACATCCATGGCACTAGCCTTATCAAAATAGGACACCACTCTCATTCCATTTCCAAATATTTGCCACAAATCTTAGTAATAATTATCCTAACAGTATGTATAATAAATTCGCAAATGTATTTAGATTGAAGATTTGTACTTTTTCTGTCATCAGCTCATACATACATACATACATACATACATACATACATACATACATACATACATACATGTGAGTAATGCAGTTTCATTTGTGACAAGTCAAGTTTTGAAAATATGAGTAAAGGTTACAAAGGTACAATTTTGCAAAAATACAAGTACAGATGACAAATTTATGAGTATATATCCCAGAACCTCTGATGAAGCAGTTACACTCCTTACCCGTTTGTGACAGTAATGCACTACCATCAAGAAGAAAAAAAATCCCCTCCGAACGAACATTTGCCTGTGAATTTAATGATGCGCAGCGTAAGGTTTGATCTTCTCCCTCTTGTTATTTAAAAGTAATCTGTGAATGACTTTCAGGCACACAACCTCCACCTTCTGGTAAGCAGTCTAACAGCCTCATCATTTGTAATTTTTCTGATACATGCTCATGATTTGCATTTTTGCATTTTTTTAATCTTCTAAATTCTCACAGATTTCTTCTAAATTTTTCTACTCACAGATAAAATATTTGAAGCAACAAAGAACACATGTTAGATTATTAAATATATAATATTGACTCATGTTTACAAATTCAGACCATACACCTTTATTTACAGTTATCCCAAAGGTTAGGCTTAATATTAACATTCGTGCTTTTGTTTTAGTTGGTTTTTGGTAAATTTTCTGTGCATTTTGAAGTCGGGAGAACTGACCAAAGTGCTTTACACTTCATTCAGTCATTCACCCATTTACACTCTGATGGTGGCAAGCTACATTGTAGCCTGGGGCTGCTGCACACAGGCACCACCTCTGAACAACTTGCCCAAGGACACAACACAGAAAGGCAGAGCCGACAACCCTCCTGTTGCAGAGAAAACTGCTGCATCCGATCCGCTGTCGCCCCCTTTAGATCATCTTTAAATATAACTCACTGGTGTTTACACTTTGAGCCACATAAGCTAACCCTTCACCAAGAAGCATTCATTTTGAGAGCATTCTCCTTTCTTTTGTCTAGGGATGCAAAATATAATCGGCCACCCCACCGATATTTAACCCTATATTTGATCAGCTTCTGAGTTTCTAAAGTCTAAAACTTCTAAAGACGAGGGAAAAAATATTGATACATTAAAATATCACAATATCTTCATATGCTGATATATTGCCATTTAAAAACACCATATCAATCTCTTTTACTAATGAAATATTGCTATATGTCATCGTTATGCTACGAAATCCCCCGAAAATCCACAAAATTTTGCCATATTTTTATATGTTGATATATTGACGCGGTATCGATCTATTTTACTAACAAAATCTCACAAGAATTAGCAAAATATCACGAGAGTTTGTAACAGAACGATGAAATTTCACGAGATTTTGAAAGTAAAATAGATCGATACCTCGTTTTTAAAAATCAATTTGATATCAGCATATGAAAATATATTTGAGTATATTATTTTTCAAAGTGTCAGAAATGGAAAACAAAACTGCTATTTTCAATGACTACTTATTTTTGTCCAGCTTTAACATCGGTATCGGTTATCGGCTACATGAGTTTTAAAATATCGGCATATCGGATATTGGCCAAAATCCCAATATCGTGCATCCCTACTTTTGTCCTAATTCTGTGTTTAGCTTTTTGAATTTATGGGAATGTTCTTGTGCGCCCATTAGGATGGACTTTTACTGGAAACCACAAAAAGATTCAAACTTCAGGGATTTTTTTTATCATATTTTCACATTTCTCCAACTGAACATTTCAAAAAAGATAGTTTCTCTATTTATAGAATGATGAAGATGTTTTAAATGTAGATTACTTGTATGCTTTTAAAATATTTGTTGTTGTTTTTTTGCTGTAGCTGAAGTGGAAAGGAAAAGACCTCTTTGACCTGGTGTGCCGGGCTTTGGGACTGAGGGAGACCTGGTTTTTTGGGTTCAGATACAACGTAAAGGACACAGTGACTTGGCTGAAGATGGAAAAGAAGGTTACCATACCACCATTCTTTGTTCCCTAAAATAATTTGGTCGCTTTTTTCTTAAGATATTTTTATTTTATAGTTGTTTTGATGTGTTCTGTGGATGTTTGCAGGTTTTAGACCAGGAAGTGCCAAAAGAGGAGCCCATCACTTTCCACTTCCTTGCTAAGTTTTACCCTGAAAATGCTGAGGAGGAGCTAGTGCAAGACATCACTCAGCATCTCTTCTTCCTACAGGTAACTAAGCTAAATATTACTTGTATTTTTTGTGCCTGTTCATTTTGTTTGTATTAGAAACCATCAAACTACTGGTGGTGCTCGAATACAGAATCAAAATAATGTATAAATATTACACTAGAGAAATCATGTCAAATTTGAATGAAGAAATGTAGAGGAAATCAGTTTTTGTAAAATGCTGCTACGGGGTAAACATTGTGAAAGCAGGCGGAGCCAACAGAGAGAAGGAAACTAAAGGTATAATGTGTATATCAGGTGTGACATCAAAATGCTGTGGACCTCTGCTTCCTTAAACTCTATTATCTACCTCATTTTTTAGCTGAAGTGCTTTCTGAGTATCCATAGCTTTTCTTAACTGTAATTCAGAGCCAACAGGGGGCGCTCATCCACAGTTTCTCCAAAAGATGTTCAGTAGAACCCTCTGCAACACACCTTATTGTGTGCAGGCATGTGAAATCAGTGCACAGCATATTACTGCTGCCCTTTATATCCAATTAATGCTCTCCTGGGGGAATCTTCGGCCTCCTTTACCTCTTCTATGAAAATTAGATTTTCATTTATCTTTTAATCACCCAGTGCTACCTATTGGTAACTTATCAATCACCGATTAGGCTATAGTTGTGGATTTATTTCTAGTGTTATCTTGCTAAACTGTCTGTTATGCTAGTTTAGTTATGTATATTTTACAGTTCTGCTCTTTGGCATCTTCTTAAATTATTTATCTGTACTTTATTTAAATCAGCTGGTGTTGATTTATTGAGTTAAGGCTAACAGTCAGATTACTCTGTAGAGGCGATACACAGCCACGAGGAGGAAGATTACAAAGGCTCAAAGCGTCATCACATTGCCTGTCTGCTTGTTCCTTTGCTCTCATTAATTCCAATAATGTCAGGAGGCAGCCTTCCTTCAGATAATGTCACAGGCGTGACAGCTGGATTAGAGCTTATCAGAAATGATCACCGATCAAGATCTGCACACAGTCAAGCACTCACAACACAAGCAGACACGTAAGCACGTCTCTGTCACTTCAGCCTGCCATGATAACGACATTCTGCTCTCATTTGTAAAGGGGACGGCATCTTCTGTGTTTAGTGCTAGTTATGATTAAGGCTGTCAACACCGGCTCCATACCTTTGTAAGTTCAATACAAAAGAAGACAGCTTGACTGGCTGCAGAAACGACAAGATCTGAAGCAGGAATTTGTCCACCTAGCACATATTTCCTCCACCTAACCTTAAAATCTGCTTTATATATGCAGTTGTGCAAGTTAGTTTATGAATCGATTAGTTTTACCAATGATGAAGTAGAAGAATAAAAGAATGGATGAGAAGTTTTACTTTAATCTATGCATAGTGAATTTAAGCTTGTTAAAAATAATGGTATTACTGTGAACCCAGAGAGCTCAATCAGCACTTTTAAACTCTTTGGAGTCATTTCATATGCCATAAAGTGAAGTTTTATTTAGAATTTTTCATCTTTTAGAATGAAATAAAATAAAGAAGTCAGCTACTTCTGAGTAGGAACTGCTTTCTTCTGTTCTGCCCCTCTTTAGTTTAAAAAGCTGAAATTCATGAGGCAGGCTGGAACAGAGAACATGAGAACAGAACTGGAAAAAAACATGTCAGTTTTTATTGTCTTCCTGACTCAAGTGGAGATAAAAGCCACCTAACATTAGGGCTTCTTCATGTTGTACACTACCTTTTCTTATTAGATGTTGGTGTTGGGCAAGACACTGTCTGGATGGAGTAAAGAGAGGGTAACAGTAGAGAAGCTGGTCCTGGTCTGTCCTGGTCTGCACCCTGGGTTGTCAGGGTTTTGGAGGACTAATACATTTGGCCAGATTCCTTAAAGTTATCAAGTCAGAATTCTGCCAAAAAGACACACCTAATAAATACTAATGATTGATGTTAAAAAGATAGTGTGGGTTCATTGTTTATATTGAGGAAAGTTAGGCTTAAATAAACATTCCCCTATAGCTGAACACATACATTTACATTTCTAATAGGTTTGCATCTACTGTTTAGAATAGAATAGAATAGAATAGACAGATTTATTTCATAATTTTGTATACACGATTGTAAACAAAAAGACATTTTGTTTAAAACAGCTCTAGAAAATGTCATTTTTTTAAAGTGCAGCCTTAAAAACAGTAATAAATACATAAAAGATAGTAATATAAACTTTAACTATATATTTACAGTTCTAACATATTTTAAAATATAAAATAATCCATTTTACACTACATTCAGCAGTCTAATGGCAGTGGGGAAGAAACTGTTATGGAACCTGCTGGACCAGCATTGGATGCTTCAAAGTCTCTTCCCCGAGGGTAGCAGGGAGAACAGTCCATGGTGGGGGTGTGAGGGGTCATTGATGATGTTACGGGCTCGGGACACGCAGCGCTGGGATGAAATGTCTTTAATGGGGGGTAGAGGAGCCCCGATGATCTTTTCTGCTGTTCTTACTACTCTTCTCACCTTCTTCCAGTCTGAGGCTCTGCAACCTCCACACCACACAGTGGTGATGTTCTTTTTGATGCTGATGTCCTCAATGCATTTGTTGATGTAGGCTGACACAGTCATGGCATACTCATCCATATTTAATAAGTTGTCATATGTTGCTGCAGCCTTGAAGATGTTCCAGTCAGAGCATTCAAAACAGTCTCGGAGGGTCTCCATGGCGCCCTCATACCCCCATTTTAGTGCTGGATCGGGGCTCCACCTGATACCGGTATCATTGTAACACTAATTATTATCCCATCATCCATCTTAATATTTTAGAATAGATTCACAAAACTTAAAGTAATTTAGTATCGGTGTTAAATTTAGCATAAATGAAGTCTTTTTTTTTTTTTTTCTCAGTATCTTTCATAGAGACTAAAAAAGCGGGAACATATGTTCAGTAAAATTTTTTATTTAAATTATTTTCATTTTCAATTTTTGTTTTTTTTTTTTAAGTGGGAAGGAAACTAGATTACCCAGGGAAAACCCACACGTGGACAGGGATAGGGCAAAACTTAATATGAGTTTAAATTTTTATTGACTAGATGCTCAATAGACTAAGACTAATATTCTAAATAACTGTTGCCTGATCTCTTAACAATATGGGCCAATCTATCAATACAAGCCATGATCAAGGAATTGGGATTGAAAGAAATATCCATTCTAAAGGCAGGTTTATGTTTCTTCTCTTGCATTGAGGCTTTGTAGTATCCTTATTTGTTGAATGTAAAGTGCAGCTTTTGAATTCTGAAATGCAAGATAACTCAGACATTTCTTTCTTATACATGGATATACCTGGGATACATATTCCAAGCTATCATTTTATCCCATCATCCATCTTAATATTTTGGATTAGATTCAAAAAAGTATGACTAATTTAGTATTTCTGTTAAATCTAGTTAAGAGAAATAAAAATAATAAATAAGTCTTTTTGGTTGTTGTTGTTTATCAGTATTTTGCATACAGACCAGAAAAGTGGGAACACATGTTCAGTAAAATTTTAGATTTAAATTTAGAAAACTTTTTTTTTTAGGTGGGAAGGAAACTGGAGTGCCCAGGGAAAACCCACACATGGACAGGGATAGGGCAAACCTTAATATGAGTTTAAAGGTTTGAGGGGATAAAGGTAGAAAGGGATAAAGGGATGATAGGATGAAGGGAAGAAGGAATGAGGGGGTGAAGCGATGAGGGGATGAAGGGGGTAAGAGATAAAGCAAGGAAGAGATTAGGAGGTGAAGGGAGGAAGAGAGAAGAAAGAAGAGAAAGAAGAGAGGAGGTATGGATTTAAGTTAATCCATTAACTCCATTTAATTTCCAGTAAGGCTGCTTTTGTGGAACGAAGGCAACAACAGTTTAGGTTGGAGAAAAATGTCCTTATTCTGTTCCAAAAATTATTTTGGGTTTTAACTTTAGCTACCTGTGAGGGATCATCAAAGCTTTTTAAGGTTTTGATATCTTGAAGTGACGATTTGGTGTTTTCAGATTCTTTTAAGAGCGGTTCCTGAGAATTGCATTGTTGGTTTATTACCATACATCTTAGGGATGGAACGGTTCACAAAATCCACGGTTCGGTTCACGGTTTCGTGGTCACGGTTTTCGGTTCGGTTCGGTATATGTTTATTATTACACCGAAAAATAACAAATTTTATAAAAATGATAAAAATTAATGAATTTTTTTTAAATTAAATTAATGAAAAAAATCCAAAAAAAAAATTAATGAATTGTAATTATTTTTAATGATTCGTGGAAACCCTGGATCATTTCCGCATGTTTTGCTGCTTTGAATTTAATCATCTCGCGCATGCCCTCTACGAGCTCCAAGGAACTCAGAGCGGAGCGGACGGGAGCCTCAGTGGAGGCTGTAGGCTTTGCTTTGTGCAGGCGGTCTGGAGCGGAGCGCTGACGGAGTATGTGGGATTTCGGGGTTAGCATGACATGTTGGTCGTCTTGCTGTTAGCATAAACAAAACGTGTTGCACAATGCTTGCACACTGTTGCACTTTTATCCACTTATGCACTTTCCGCCGTCATCGTAGGTCACTCTAAATGCAAAGTGGTCCCATACAGCAGACCTATATAGTGCTGCTGGCACGTCTTCCAACTCCTGTTCTTTCCCACTCGCCATACCCACACAATTCTCCACAACAACTGATTTTTTTCTGCTGCTTCGCTTCTTCTTGTTCTTGTTTACTACTGGTGGTTGGCTTTGATCGCAGTACCGCCACCTTCTGCTCTGGGGTGTAATCGCTTCGCCTATGAGAAAAAGGAGCAGCGCATGAACCGAACCGAGACAGTCGAACTGAACGGTTCGGACGGTTTTCATAAACCGTTCCATCCCTAATACATATGGAACTAAGTGGCGATGCTTGTTTCTGGTCAGAGACCCTACCTGATGACACTGGCAAGCTTTCTGGGATTTTTCCGGTCTTAGCAGGAAAGAAATTATCTTTCTCAGTTATGTAAATTATAAAAAAGGTATGGGTAACTTTGAGGAAAGGGGGCCCTGCTGGACCAACTTGATGAGGTCCTGTCATATATGTGCACTGGCAAGCTTTCTGGGATTTTTCCAGTCTTACCATGAAAGAAATTATCTTTCGGTGGGTCATAGTTGCCTGAAGTGACGCTGAAAATGTTGTCAGAAAAGGAGCTTTGAGCTTCAGTGTTGTTGGTCGAAAATTCATCAAAATTGGATAGAATTCCTTTGGGATGTAATGATGTGAGTCCCAACCTGTCTTCCGGTTCTGTGCGCTTAACTCAGACAAATGCATCTTTGTGCTTGCTTAGCTCAGAGTTCGGCCTGGCTCTGCACACTGATGGTTCAAATTTGTCATGCCAAACAATGATGTTCTGCCAAAAAGTGAATGGCTATTAAGAGGTAGTTTCAGGTTTTATTGTCCATTTTAATGCTAGTTTTAGTCATTGTGGTCTGTTGGTTTATAGAAAAAGTACAAAAAGGTATATATTTAACATTCCGCCCATGTGAATATAGTGGACAAATCTCCTGAGGTCACACATTTTTCTTTTTTTACACATTAACACAAAGTTTGAATAAATTGCATAAGATGCCTTGGATTAGATTGTGTCTTCATATGTTAACAACAGCCTGTCATCTTGAAGCTATATGAAGAGGCTCTGCTCTCTTTAATGCTGCAGCATTTGGTTTCATCATGCTAGCTTATATAAAATTCTCTAAGGCCCCCACATGAAAGGTTTGGGGTGCTTTCATGTCAAATTCATTTGAAATAAAGTGTTCTGCTGCAGAAAAATCACCTCCACTAACCACCAGTTGTTTTTTTTAACTTTTTTAAAACTAGAACAAATTTTAAACATTTGAAAGCAACAAGCTTAAAGCACATCATTTATACACAGCATTAAAGCCAAACTACAGTGTGACAGTTAAGACATTTTCCCAGGTTTTATCCATTTTTTTTGGACAAAGCATCTTTGTCTCATATTTACATCAGACTTTTTTTCATCAAATTATTGTTTCTATAGGAGAAACTTCCTTATTCAGCTATTAAGTATGTTTTGAGCATACTTATGTTTCACATGAGCACTTTGGCAAGCCAGGGAGGAATAAAATGATGGATCGAGCTTTAAATGTCTTCATAGTTGAATTGCTATTTTGAAAATATCTAAGTGGAAGAATTTTACACAAAGCAGTTTTCTGAAATCCACTTTTTAGGAAATTGTTGTTCTCATGACCAATCTCAGGATTGTTATTTCTTGGGAAGTTGACAATGTTTATAGGGTACTTTTTTCCAGTACAGAGCAATGAAATTAACTCTTTGCATTTAACCGATGCCCTTGGGAGCAGTGTGGGGTTAAGGGTCTTCCTCAGAGAGCCAGTGTGGTAGTCTGTGGGAGTGGGTTTCGAACTCACAACCTCATAATTCCAAGCTCTATGCCCTTACTACTAGGTTGCCACTCCCCTATCATGGTCCTGAAGATCTGGTGTCCTGCACCCTTTACATGTGTCTCTGCTTCCACATCTGAATCAAATGGTGGATTACCTCCTCAGCATGGAGTCAAGTTCCCCAGAGTCCTGCTAATGACCGGATTATTTGACTTATTTGGTGTGTAGAAGCTGAGCTGCATCTAAAAGGTGGAGAACAACGGACCCCTAGAGCCAAAACAGAGAAACCCTGGTTTAGTGGTTTCCTACACATTGTGGAAGAAACTAAAGAGGTATAGATGTATCAAATGTTTCCAGGTCTAGATGGGTATAGAAGAATAAAATACGTGTAATTAAAAATATTTTTTTACTTTTATTGTCAATGTTTTATTGCAGAGCTATTAAATAATGTGGTAAATGCAGTGGATTTACATTGATTTATTCCACATCATACCTTATTTGTAAAAATCTACCCATCTCCCTCTTTTAAAGTTTAAAGTCTAATTCAAATGACTGAATTTGTTAAATCAGACTAGGACTAGTAGAGAAATACAAGTTTGACCAACTCTGCAGTGATGGAAGCCAAAGCACATTTTCTACACTTTTATTCAGTGTTTTGCAGATAAAATAAAGGAATACATGTAAAAATACATTATACATAACAAATATATTATTAATACATTTTGGATACTATATTCATCAATAAAAGTCTTCATGTGAATAATTAAAAAGACACCAATTCAACAACAAAAACAAATGGCAGAGGCACTTTGAGCGCCACAAAGCAGATATTGCTTTATAAATGGATCGTTTTTTTTGATAGGGCTGGGCGACAGCCTTAAAATCGTGATATTTTGTGGTGCTATCGGGATGGCAATAAAATTGAGTATAAAAACACTCTTCATTAGTTCATCCCTAGGTGACTGTGTAGCTGTGAATGCACGCCACAGCAATAAGAATCAATTTAAAAATAGGTTATTGATGCCAAAGGGAAAATGAATGTTGCAAAAACTCAGTTTTTCAATGAACAGAGGAGCTAAAGTTCTCCTAAAAAAGAACATTAGAATCGAGCCAGAAGACAGTGAAGAGTGTGCAGCTTAAATTGCGCCATCCTAGAAAATATAGCCTCACAATCAGAGCAGTTATATAAAGAAGTGGGATTTTCACTAAACATGCCCAAAGGAAAATAGATGGAAGAAGAAAAATATTAAAAAAGGAAATACACAGTTCATCCATTTTTTTATGTTTTTTTCTTTTCATCAGTAATTCTTATCTATTTTTTTTTTTTACAAATAAAAATTGTTATCTGGACTAGAAATTTGTCATGATAAGGATAAGAAATAAGATAAATGCCACCCTCTATTTTTAGATTGGTTTCTAAACAGATTAATGAGGACTAGGAGGATTGATATTGGAATGTCGTCTGATATCAGATATCCCGATATTTTCCGATATTAACTGTGGATATGACCAATATATATATATATATATATTTTTTTTTTTTTTTTCGCCAGACCTACTAACAGTGACTGTCTTGTGCAGTCATTGCAAATAGCACTTTGGCTTTTTGTTTCTGAAACTTAAAAGAAGATCCACACCACCACCATTTTCACTTCTTACAGACTCCTCTACCTGTAGGGTACATGTAACCTGCTGGTGCTGCAGGCATAATCCTCACTTGTCCTTTTTAATCAGGGAATTATGTTGATGGAATAGCGGATATCCTATATTTAATTTTTAAAGGTAATTTTGGCCAACATCTATCGCATGCAGGTTATATTATGCATCCATAATTGGGGCTGCATAAATTAAACATCAAAGGTTTGTTTTTTTGAAGATATAAATAAGTTTAGTTATTCTTTTTCACAGCGTGGTCTTATTTTTTTAACCTATAGCTGAAATATCTTGAATTTTCAACATACTATTTTTTTTTCTCTCACTCAGTTTTATTTCCTTATCTGTCAGTGTGGGGTTTAGGGAATGCTGTTTGGGCTGTCAAACACTCAGCAGTCAGAACATTGTTGCTTCCCCATTACTTCTCTCAAAGGCAAAAGTGTTTTTTTCTTTATTGCGTGACACAGATGAGATCATCTTGTTTTTCTCTCCCCCATGTCTCCCCAACATTTCTGCCTCTCTTAAAGGGAAAAAAAAACGTTCAGAAAATATGGGAGCAATTTCCTCGCAAATAAATTCACCGCTTTAACAACATAACAAGAGGTTTGTTTTCTGTTTTAACGGACGGTTCAAATATGTCTAAAGATAGTGCTTGTTTGAACAACTTTAAATATTCAAATCAGTCGTGCTTCAAAACTGCTGAAATTTCCCTTTAGGTGAAGAAGAAGATCCTTGAAGAAGAAATCCACTGTCCTCCAGAGGCCTCCGTGCTTTTGGCTTCTTATGCCGTCCATGCCAAGGTCAGTAATGTTTTCTATTTTCTTGTTTTTTGTCTTTTGAACCTACAGAGATGGTCCAGTTTATACATTTTTGAGAATCCATAACAATTAAATGTCTTTCCTACAGCAGATATTTGCGGTTCCAAAATTAAAGAAACAGAGATTGGTTGTATGAATTTTAGTCCAAGACATTTACAGAATTTTGTTTGGGTTGTATCTGGTTTTAAAAGTTTTGAAGCTTCCATAAAGTAACCCTGCCACATATGCTTATAATGTTGTGTTTCTTCTACATGCTTCATTATTAATACAAGTAGAGTTACTGCATTGTAGTAGTTCAACGTCTTTTATTGGACTAAAGAACAAAATCAGACCGACTCAACACAGCTCAATTTTCAACAACAATTTTTGGACTAAATCAAGACTATAGCCTCTTTTCCACTGAAAATAGCGGGTTAACACCTGTTTTTTAAACATGGGTCGACCCGATAAAAATTGGCATTCGGCTCCCTTCCCACTGACAAAAAAGGTAGGTCTAACCCCTAGCTGGAAAGATGCATGGCCTCTGTCCCCCCGCGCCTGCGTGTCTGGCAGGCTTTTAGCTAGGAATATTTCATAGGGTTTACACCTTGGTGTATCACATCTTCAGGCTTTGCACGGCGGTTATCCTCCCCTGGAAAATGTTGAAATTTAGACTTTCTGAACCACAATTTCCTGCATTTTGAGATGGATTGTAGGTAACCTTTTGTCTTTGTTATAACACTACTTTTGCTACATTTGCTGTGATCATCTAGTACAAAGTCCACCTGAAAACAATTTCTGTGTAGTCAGTTCAAGATTACGATCCTGCCTTAAAATATTATTTCGCTGTCGAAACCATGCAGACCGTCACATACCGGCGAGGCTCTGTCACTGGGAATACAGCAACTGCTGCGTTTGGCTCGGTTGCCTCTTGTGGGATTTCCCCTACTGTTCGCTGAAGTAGATGTTAACCTTTATTAAGGTATATGGTACAAACTGCAAGCATCAGAATAATAAAAGCGGGCATATTTTGCCGGCAGGTTTCAACATTTTAAGTTAATTTATGCGTTAATGAACGGTCTCGGTGTAGTGATCATAGCTGCACAAGCAGCACTATTTGTCTCCCTGCCAGATCCCAGATCAACTTCTCTGATTGGTTGATGTGGCGCGCGAGCAGCGAAAGTAAAATTTTCCAACTCCAGCTGCTTGTGAAATTTGAGCAAAGTTTTTAGGAGAAAAACAGCACATACAATCTGTAATTTTTTTTACTAAATCCGTATAATGTACGGCCATACAAATTGCTAGCTGTTGTCTGGTGACACCATCACGTTGCGTTAGCGTTTATGAGGTTACCAGTATGACAGAAATCAGCAAAGTAAAGAATGGAGAACAACATCTAAGAGAGCCAGGGTGTAGTAAGTGTGCTTTATTGTTTTTCTCTATTTGTCAAAATCCCTCTCACCAGTGCTGCGTTATGTTTATCCAATGTAATCAGAGTTGTTTTCAGCTTGTAAAATCAGAAGCGACTGGTGCGTTGTGTTGTTGTCTGTATGTTGTGCTCAATGGTATCAAGTAATTTCGGGTTAACCGGCCCTGGTGTTCCCACAGCATGCCGATCAGAGTCGAGGTGATTTTAACGCTGATTGTTCCTGGGTTTAAACTGTTTTTATGGCCAGTAGGAACGGGGTATATGAAGGACCAACAAAGTTTGGCCTAAAAACCGACGTCTAAATGGCGTCTCGTGTTCGGAGGATGTAATGTCAATATCAGGATTGGCCGTTTCTGAAGCAATTACATCCTTTGCAGTACTTCATGTTAACAGTAGGGGCCACTATTGGGGAAATCAGATGACTACACCGCAGAAATATCAGCCGAAAGAAAAAGTTGAAAAAATTATAAATAAAAGTCATAAAAATAAATTAGAATGTAAATAAATGTAACTAATCTGGACACAGCCACCATCCGGTTTGCAAGTTTTGACCTGAAGTATTCAGTGGAGTGTTGCCATTATTTAACTCTGTATTACTGCTTATTTCATTAAAGGAATAGTACACCCAAAACATGATTAGCCTTCATTTTCTACTCACCCCCATGCTGAACAACACTCTGGAGTACTTTTTTGATATCTCAAATGCATCTGGAGATCTGGGAGGCTTCTTGCTGTCTGCTGACATTCAAATAATGGAGGTCTATAGTGCCCGAGGCAGAAAGGTCCATAAAAGTCCACAAAAAACGTGACAATATTCCTCCATACTGCTCGTCCAATGTATTCCAAGTGTCCTGAGTGGGTAGCGTCCATAATTTACTCGAAACGAAGTCATTTAGAATGTTTTTAGAGCATGAACAGTAGTGTAAAGGATTTCCTAAAAGCGCGTTCACGAGTCTCACACAGCGGCAGACCAAACCAGACGAAAGTGCGCATTCAGCTCGGCAAAGAACTCATGCTCTTCCTCAACACTGAAGTCCTCAGACATTTTTCTTTCGTTGTTTCTTTCTTTGCACAGGTAAACAGCACATTTCTTCTTCTACGCTTGCATTATCGGCAGAGCAGACGCTGAATGCGCACTTTCATCTGGTTTGGTCTGCCGCGGTTTCCGTAGACTCCTGAATGCGCTTTTAGGAAATCCTATACACTACTGTTTATGCTCTAAAAACATTCTAAATGACTTCGTTTCGAGTAAATTATGGACGCTACCCACTCAGGACACTTGGAATACATTGGACGAGCAGTATGGAGGAATACTGACACGTTTTTTGTGGACTTTTATGGACCTTTCTGCCTTTGGCGCCATAGACCTCCATTATTTGAATGTCAGCAGACAGCAAGAAGCCTCCCAGATCTCCAGATGCAATTGAGATATCAAAAAAGTACTCCAGAGTGTTGTTCAGCATGGGGGTGAGTAGAAAATGAAGGCTAATCATGATTTGGGTGTACTATTCCTTTAAGAGAGCTGCACACTGCAAGTTAGATTGTAACTGGTCATTAATTTCACCAGACCCTGCTTAGAAAAATCTACTATTCTCCTAAGATTTGACCCTGATCTCCAAACTGCAACAGTTCATTCATTTATTCTTCCCTCTGCCTTATTATTCTGGATCATCCTTTGGGAACTTCACTAACATTCATGTGACTCAGTGGACTCATCAAAAATTCTTATGCTTTTATTCTTATTTGTTTACAGTATTATGCGCTTAAATCAATGCAGCATTAACCTGTTTTAGTAGCATCCACCTTCAGTACTAAATAGTTTTTGCACCAGGCAGATACCACGGAAAGGAGCCCTTTAGGGGTTTTTCTTTTAAACTTACTGAAACAGACTGTTTACTTCTTATCCCTCACTTCTCTTTGTTTGTTTATCTGTATCTGGCTTCTCTACCAAAAAGTCATAAATCACCTTCATCTGATCCTGATGTCTGTCAACCTCCCAATGAGGAGCAGGGAAGCAAACCTTAGCTTTTCACATTGGAGAAATTTACCTATGCATTTAACCCATCCGCTCGGGGAGCAGTGGGCTGCTATTGTAGGGCGCCCTGGGAGCAATCGGGTGTTAAGGGTCTTGCTCAGAGACCCAGAGTAGCAGTCTGTTGGAGTGGGTTTCGAACTCACAACAGCTCTATGCCCTAACCACTGGGTTGCCACTTCCCCTTGTTATATTTCAGTTGTAGTGATCTACAGGCTGTCTGCCTTTTATTGAATATAATAGTATATCAAGGCTTAATTAAAACCTTTTGGTTCCTTCTTTTTAAATGAGATGCCACAAAAAGTGACCAAACTTTCTATAGTTAAACTGCGTTGCCGTTCTGTAGATGTATCCAAGGATAATAGAATAAGGTAAGGATAACCACCTTTATTGGTCACAGCAAATATACATGACATGATTATTTGAAGAGCCGCATAAAAAAAATTAGATAAAGCATTTTTTTTTTTTTTTTATATAAAAGTAAATTTCGTTTTTTCTTCAGAATAAACAATAAGTTTGCCTTTAGATGATCCCACTCTGCAGAATCTGTTCATCTTAGCCAGCAGTGACGTCATTGAGGACCCTAAGCCGTCTCTGAGACATCAGGGTAGGCCTCTGATCAGAACGGCCCTTCAGGTGAGTTCTTATCATTAAGACTCGTTGGCCTGCCTCAGGGAGAGTAAAGCCAAGAACATGTAGATGGTACTTTTTCAAATCATTGCAGCTATTTTCCAGGAAGTAAATCCGATTGATTTTGTTTTGTAATATTCCGTTCAACAGCTTCGTTCTACTGTTGCCATGACTGCAAACAAAAAATCGAATCTGCTGATTTAGATGCTCATAAGTTTGTATTTTATTTGAAAAGTCCTCGTTTGAAGAGAACCTTTAAAATATAATACAAACGTATAAACAAATAAAATACAATACAATCATTGTCCACTTAAATTTTTTATTATTAATTAAGTTGGTTTATGGTACCTGAAAAGTAAATCAGAGGAGCCTGTAGATCATTTTAAAAAAGGGGAGCTAAACTGTACTGTCAAATGAAAAACTCAAAATTGTAAATAACTTACATATATATATATATATATATATATATATGACTTTAATATTCATGCAGCTGATGTTTTAATCTAAAACAGTTTGAGCCTCTAGAGCTTAGATATGAATGAAGCACGTTATATGTATTCTGTGAAAACAGCTTCAATAAAATCTTGTTCATTTATCATCCAGCCACCTCAGTGGTTTTGCTTGAAAGTTTCTACCTCTTTAAAATCCACTAGAAAAGCAGGGGAGGACTCGGGTTGAGCTTTTTGACAGGCAGACAGGGTTTATTCAGGCCAGAGCTCTGACTCAAAGATCTGGCCCAGATCCCCCTGGAGACCTGGCTTTTCCATGCCAATTTAACAGGCCTAGGTGAAAAAGAAAAGCGTATGGATGTAGAAAAATCTGAACATCAGCTGGTGCCGCGTGCCTCTTGGTGCCTGGACCCTCTGTCTGGTAAACAGCACAAATATGGGGCCTCAGTCTGTTTTCATCTCATCAGCAGTCAGCTTTGATTAGAGTCGGTGTGACCAAAGTGGACGTGTAGAGAGCAAACAGGTTCTTGTTAAGCAGTGCAGTTGCTGAGGAGTGCCTGGCAGCCTCTCTTTCTTTCCTCACCACGTCATGATCTGTTTTTGAGCAGAATCATCGCTCCATCTGAGTGGCTGAGTGTATTACACGGTGGAAACCGCTGTAGTGCTTTGACTTGAGTTAAAGCATCATTATACCAGCCTTACATTAGCAGAAGGGGGTCACACTTCAAGGCAGCTTTAATGTCTATAAGATATAGATTTTTTTATTTTAGTGAAGTTGATGCCTTCTTGTATATTTACCTTTATTGCAATACATTTTTTTATTCCTATCAGAATAGCAAGAATAAAAGACAGTTTCAGAGAAGGTTTTATTGATAATAATTAAGCAAGAAGGATAATGGGATTACTGCTGCCTTTGAAACAGCTGTAAATTGGTATGGCTTTCTGGTTCAAACTCTTTTTTTGTTTTTGTTTTTCTGTTTCTAAAAAAATTGAGGGCATTAAGACATTACTTTATCTAGGCTCAAATTTAAACTTGAACTAAATGATAAAACCACTTAGTGTAAAGGTAAGGTTATGTTTTTATATCTGTGATATTTTCCATCTCAGTTTACCTCAAGTTACAATTTAATGTAAAAAAAAAAACACGCAAATGCTTTATATAATGAAACAATAATAATTTTTAAAAACATTTTGCAGTACAGAGGAGTTTAATGTTAACTGCTTGACTCTAAAGCCGGGCATACACTGTACGAGTTTTTTCCCTTTTCAAGCCGATTCTCCAGTTGTGCGGATCTTTGGATCGGGCCGAGTTTCAGCCTCATCGTGCGTCCTGTGTCGTGTAGTATACAGGGGGTAACAAGGAGCAATTAGCCACTCACAACCGACTCCCGATCAGGGAGTGTAAGGTTGGGAGAAAATCAAACATGTTTGAATTCAGTCAGACCCTAGTAAGGTGTTCGTGAGCAAATCCTGCTTTTAAAGCAGAGCTACAAGCTTCTACGAGCCAATTTACTAGAACATCGCCCACTGGGCATGTGCAGACTAGGGAATTCTTCTTCTTCTTCCAGAATGACGGGTCCAACCAGCACAATCTCTCAGTGCTCAGTCCGACATGTGGTTCTTGGACATACAGTGCGAGCAGTTACATCGCATCAGGGCATCGGGCCGGATAGTGTAAGAACACATATTGTGAGCCGTTGAACTTTTTGAGTTTCAGCTGTAGCTACACAAAATAAATACACAATAATAAACTGTACAAAATATTGTACGGTTTATGTCCGGCCTAAGCTGTCATGTTCTCATGGCTTCAAAATAATCTCTCCACCGCCTTGCTTGGCAGATGTCTGAAATGTGTTCCACCCATGATACTTTTTTTTTCACCGGAACATGATGGTCATGTATTAATTGGGATTGAAGTAATATTCTTCCAAGATTAACAGATTGCTGGATTCCTTTTCTGTGGTCATTGCTAATGACATGAATGCTTTAGAACAACAAACAGCCTAAACTCCATCTTTTATAAATGTGATCAAATAACAATTCAAGTATGTCTGATTGGTTTTATAGATAACATTTTCCCTTGTAAAACCTTCTATTTATATCTCTTTTTTGTTTCAGAGTTTCCACTATAAAGAATCTATTTTTGAAAATATACAGCCTATTTATACCATATATGTATGTTGGATGATGCCTTTGTAGCAGTGTTTGGTTTGTGGTTTCTTAACTTCTTAATTCCTAACAGCTGAGTAGTTTTATTTTTATGCATTTAATTGTGCTTCATACTGTTAGTGTTTACAGACCTTAATTGAGCAGATGTGATTTTTTACACTATAGAAAATTTAGAGGAATAAAAAATGGAGACATATGGAAACGTCGTTGTGGGTAAATTCTGTCCCTTTAAATTTGTCTTATTGTTGTGATGTATCTTTCACAGCGGTGTTAAAACAGTTTTATCTTTTGGATGAATAGTATTTGATCTTACTATGACACTGATAAGCTGTCCTTTGGTGCTCAGAAATGTTCATGCAATTTTGAGGTTAGTGATGCTTTATTACCTCAGTTAATCACTTTTTGAAACATTATTTAGCAACTAGAAATAAAAAGGTTAAAACCCCCAGGAGTAAATGACACGATTATGATGATGGAAAACTTAAAAGAAGCATCTGATTAAAAAGGCTTCAAATCTAAATATCTGTAATTATTGGTGTTTTAGATCAAGCATTCAGTAAATTAATCTTATACATGCGAATTCCTTCAAGTCCTGGTTTCAGACTGTTGAACTTGGTAATAATCTAAATTATTGGTTACAGTGCCTTGGAGAAAATTATTTGATACCCTTAAACTGTTTCATGTTTTGCCACCTCTCAAAATGTAAAGATATAAAATTGTAATTTTATATCTTTATATAAAGATTATTTATATCTTATAGAATCAACAAATGGGGCACGAAAGAAAATTTATTTGATATTTTAACAAATAAAACCTGAAAAACTGTGTGTGTAAAATTATCTAACCCCTTGATTTAATACCTTGTAGCGCCACCTTTTGCTGCAATCACAGCTGCAAGTCACTTAGAGTATGTCTCTATCAGTTTTTCCACATAGAGAGACTGAAATTTTTTGCCCATTCTTGCTTGCAAAACAGCTAAGGCTCAGTGAGGTTGGATGGAGAGCTTTATAACAAGGAAGTATGATAACCCAAAAGGCCTGAAAAAATATTTATTTTTATTTATGTATGGTTTGTGCTTTGAAATCAGTAAAAGCTTTATTTGAAAGCAGTGTTTTACAGGTATGAGAAGTTTGCTTTGGGGATTAGATATATTGGAAATATATAATATGCAGAGGATTTACATGTGCTCAGATAGTTATATTCAAATACTATTTAATAAGTACTTTAATACTTCTGGCAAAATGAGCTGATCTCAAAGGCTGAAATGTTTTGTCTTATAGTTAACTAGCAGTTCAAGCGCTCTAAAATATTCAAATAAGTATTTAGATATTTTAATAGCATAAATCTATTCTTTGCTGCTAGTTAGTCATGTTAAAGTCTAACCTAAAAAACGGATTGTATTTTTCTAAAACAGGAGCTTGTGAATTAAATTCGTCATCTATTTTCCCTTTTAAGTTGTATTCTCCTACTTCACAAAAACTGATGCATAAAAGTGCTCATAAAAGTTGGTTTCTGAGACCGTCTCTTTCTTGTTGTCCATGTTGATTGTTGTCAATGGGTTTTACCACTAAAATAGATTTTAATAGCCATTAATTTTATGGCTCATTTTCTGTTTTTGTAAAGCTATGACCTGGTGATAAAGATTTTGGCTTCTGAAGCTTTAACATAGGAGGAAATAAAAGCATTGGAAATGTTGTTTTTTTAGCCATCCTGTTGATTGCATGGTTAAATATAGTAGGTCTAACAGCATCCTTCACTGGTCACAGGAATTATTACTGACCATAAAACATCAGCTATAAAGCCCTTGGAGACTGAAACACAGCCAGAGACAAGGTGTTGGTTGGCTTTTGCAGATAAAGCTGGAGTAGATCTGCATAGAATAATAATTGTTGGCCTGCTTTTGTTCTTTTACAGTATGGAGATTATGACCCCGAGGTTCATAAACCAGGCTTCCTGGCTGAGGAGGAACTGCTGCCAAAGAGAGTGAGTGATTGCTGGTTCGATTACTGTCACTCATGAGACAGGATGCTGACATATTTGTCATTTTATCTTACCATGTGCCTGGATTGAACAGTATGTGGTGTTTTAATATATACCATATTTGCCCGTGAGCCTTTCTGCATATTTATGCCTGCCTTTTTCAATTTCAGGTTATTAACCTGTACCAGATGACTGCAGAAATGTGGGAGGAGAGGATCACTGCATGCTATGCTGAGCACAGAGGCAGAACAAAGTAAGCCAGCTGCTCATGAGTAGACTGCTCTGAAGTTTAAAGTTTGAGGTGACATTGGATCTGCTTAAGGCTCGGCACATAGATAAGCACTCAGGGGCTGTGATGTAACTAGTAGTTCGTAAAATATAATTTTGATGGGAATTAAATAATTGGTGACACTAATTGACTTATTCGCGATTCATCTATTGAAGTGGATCATTCATTTTCTGCAGTATGCAATCATTTGCATTTAAAGCTGCTGTAGATCTACCTAAAATCAAACAGAGTTGCCAAATCCAGAAAATGGCTGAAAACTCTAAAAAGATGATGACATAACTGGTCTAAAAATTTTAAAATGATGATTAATGAAACTAAGGTGATTGTGCCTTGAATTGTGTTCCTCTGCAAAGCCAAAGTGAAATAGATGTAAGCAGGTGTTGGGAATGCAGAGTGTTTTAAAACTGTGTGGGGGGAACATTTTAGCTCAAAATGGACTTTTAAAAGCCTTAGTCCCTCAGTGCTTTGATAAGTAATCACTAAATTTCTAGTGCTGATCAATAATCCTTTTATCGTTAGGAGCTGAGGAGGAGTTTCTGTTGTTGTTTTTTTTTTTATTATTGTATTTCCCTTCAGAATATATGTGAATTTTGGGTTAAAGGCCACTGGTGGTCTGATTTAAGACAGACAGAAGTGATGAGATCAGCTTTACTGGTTGCATTATGCCTAAATAATAGCATGAATTCACAATAATTAACCTTTATAGAGTTGAACAATCATTAAAATAGTGTTTAATTAAACGAAAAAACACAAACAAAAGGTTTAATCTGCTATTTGATCTTTGAAGTTCGGACTGCATTATTTTAACATCTAATTGGATATACAGTATTACTAATGTCCTGCATTACGTAACAGTGGGGTTTTATCACAATAACCAACAATATCTAATATTCCAAAATGTAACTAGTTAGTTTTTACTAGTTACCATTGCAATTGTGTGACAGACTATCAACAAGTAGAACATCATTTTGAACTAGAAGAAAATTGAGAGTTCATCTTTATCCTGATGGATGGAAATAAAACCCACTGCAGCCAGCTACATTCAGAAGACGCCTTATAAGGAAAGTCAGCCTAGGAATGAGTTTAAATACAGATGTTACAGTAGTGCTATTAAGGCTTTAGAAGTTTGCTTAGGAACATTCATTTAAAACAAACTTGTTGTGGACATGTTTAAACTGGAGTTTGAACAATATCCTATGCTTTGAACATTTCATGGAGCGTTATTCAATCGTAATAGGAAAATGGACATCCACCTAATCGGACAGGTGTGGAGATGGGATCCTTAATGGGATCTATAACTCCACTGCAACATTTATGAAGAGTAACAAGAAAAAAGATGTTAGACGAAAAGAGTTTGCTTAACAGCAAAGGCTGCTGGAATTCTTTATTTGAACAAAGACAGAAAAACTGGTCCTAGTTGATGGGAAGGTAAGCTTTAATGCAGAACCACTCTACACACAGTTACAGGCTGCAAAAGACCTGGACAAACACACATAGCTGAAGTGGAAGTGCTCAGATAAAAGCATGTTCATGTGTTAAAATGGCCTAATTCATGTTCAGAACTAGGTTCAATTTGTTAAACTTACAGATGCTTATCAATTTGACTGTTTTGCAAAAATAACTAAAAAACAAATGGACAAAAGGTTAATTGTCTAGGTGTCCAAATTTGGGGTTTTAACTCATTTGTCTGAAATATGTATAACACTTTTTTATTGTTTAAAAAAACATATAAAGCATATTTTTTTCTAGTCAAATTCACTTTGCAGACTTCTTCTTCTGAAGTATTTTGTAGGTTTGCCCTTGGAAGCAATCAATGTAAGGAGAACACTGATGCTCCTGGCAGTGGGAGGAAGTCGATCACCTTGTTTTAATGGGGTCCCCTCATCTGTATACTGGTCCACTCGCTTTTTGAACTTGATTCCAGGTTGACATGCAAGCACCACATCAAAGTGCCTGACTGACCTTCCATTTGCATTTATATGTTCAATGCAGGTGGAAGCGAAATACTTTGCAGCTCTATACTTCCCTGCATAAATCACGCCTCACTGTGTGAATATATTTAGATCCTGTCTAAAAAGCGGTTTCCATCTACTTGGCACACATCCTCTAACCACCCAGACCAAGCAGACTCCGTTATTAAAGTACGCTAATGATCTTAGTTTTTTTCCTTATGTGACCCTGAATAACAGCTGCCAGAGTTCTGGTAGAAAATGGAGAGAGGAGAAGACGTTGATGCCTTTGTTTTCTCTCCAGCAATATTTGCTTTCATGGAAGCCTCAGAACAAGACTCGTTTTCCATCAACACATGACCTCTGAAATCTGTTATAGACTTGTGTCTTTTCGCTGGTATTCAGCCTATATGTTTTTGTTGTTTTTGCCCTTGTAAGAGCTGTGTGACAATTTTTTATAGATCTCACAGCATACCATGCTCTGCACAGAAAAGGAAAGGAAACATGGTTTGATTTTTTTTTTCTCTCTCCTCTTCTGTTTCTCCTTTTCTCTCCTTCCATCCATCTTTTCTACAATCCTTTGGTTTCTTCTCAATCTTTTTCTCCCTCTCCTTTATCATTGAACTAGGGATGAAGCTGAGATGGAGTATTTGAAAATAGCTCAGGACCTGGACATGTATGGCGTCAATTATTTTCTAATCAGGGTGAGTCGATGCTGCATTGATTATTTTATCATGTTACGGTGCTCTTATGCGGGCTTGAAATTTTTGGAAAATACTGAATTATTATTTAAGAGTTCATATTCTTTCATACACATGTATTTCATCTGGATGAAATTGGATTATAGAACCGTTTAAAATCCTTTCATTGTCTAAAAGCTCCAGCTGTTAGCTCATTATCAAACCATCCTTTAGTCCAATTATCCGTATCCCTATTTCATAATTAACCATCCCATCATTTATCTGACCATCCTGATTTTTTTCAGGTTCGATTCTCCAGTCAGGCATACCCTTATAATTATAATGTGGATTATTTTTTTCATTATGGGTGCTGTTAGTGGTTACTGTATATTGAAAAGGAAGTGCAATGTTTTTGGGCAATGTGCTGCTGGGAGGATAGAGTATCACCTACTTTTAGAGACCACGTACAATTTTCTTAGCTATTAGAGATGATAGATCCTATCAGAAAGCAAACATAGTGGGTATGAGTTGCAAAGGAATTACTTTGAATTCTTTATGTAGGCTCCAAACTTAAATATGCAGGTTCTAAAGGAAATTCTCCTATCAGCAGTGATACAACAGTACATTTTTCAGGGATCTGATGGAGTCAAGGGCTCAGTGTTTTGCAGGGTAGACTGATATTTGCTTGGTCATAATTTTATGCCTAATTGTTGTATTTAAAGCTTACTGTAGAAATATCTGCCATGTTTAGAGTTATAAACTGAACAGAAGCAGCGGTATATTTTTTAGACATATTATCTTGAGTCACAATATGAACAGTTTTAGGAATCCACATAAATGACAAAACAATTCTGTAGCACAGAAACTGAACCTGATCTGGATCAAGCTTTGAATAATGCGGACATGTAAAATCCATCGACATTCTGACACTCAGCTTTTTAAAAACTAACAGGTGGAGAAGATGTTCTTCAATGCTCAGCTCGATTTTAACTAAATGTTGGGGCGAGCAGAACGGTCGCCATATACACGTCTCACAGCTGCTAGCTTATGTCAGGTACTGGAAAATCTTTATTTCTTTTCATGTGGTGTAGAATAAAAAGGGAACAGATCTTCTGTTGGGAGTGGATGCCCTTGGTCTGCATATCTTCGAGCCAGAAAACAAGCTGACACCCAAGTGTTCCTTTCCATGGAATGAAATCCGCAACATATCCTACAGCGACAAGGAGGTGGGAGAGTCTACTGGTCAAACTTTATACTGAGAGCAATTACTAACTAAAACTGTTTCATAAAAAGAGAGCTAATCAAATTTTGTGCAATAAAAAAAAATGGCATTTTCCCTTTCCTCAACCATCAGTTTACAATCAAACCTTTGGACAAGAAAACCAACGTCTTCAAGTTTAACTCTTCCCGACTAAGAGTCAACAAGCTGGTAAGCTCAGCAGAAGTAAACCACTATGAAAGATAATGTCGCTGATGTGATTTGAACTAATGTATGCTTTGGATTCCATTTTTAAGATCCTGCAGCTGTGCATAGGGAACCATGACCTGTTTATGCGCCGACGGCGAGTGGACTCTCTTGAAGTCCAGCAGATGAAGGCCCAGGCTAGAGAAGAGAGGGCCAGAAAGCAGGTAGTGAAAACAGGGCGATACTGTGGTGGCCGGATTTTACTAACCTATCACTGTTATCTACAGACGCCCCTTTACGCCACAGCTGTTTCATTGCCTCTATTACCTAGCATCCTGTGCGGTAGGTTTGAAACTTTTAAAAAGTGCTCCAGGACAAAGAAACCTGTGACCCATCTAAAGATGTGAGTCTCATCACACATGCAAAGGCGAGGATGAAGCAGTTCATTTACAGTAGCGAAAATGGACTATAAAGCCACCCAGAGAAGAAATGATGTATCTTTTATTTATGATTTATGGACTAAAATTTTATGTGAAAACATGCTTAGCTTATGCAGTACATCTGCAGCAGATCACAGCGTCTGTTGATGGTGCCCAAAAGCACCAGCTGTAACTCTGTGACATCGCTCTGTTGGTTTGATTGCACATTTCTTACACATTTAAAGTCCCTGAGACTCAGGAAAACAAGTCGACAAAGCAAGGGAAAAGTTAAGCGATCTCTGGTTCTGTTTATGCTAAAATATGAGCGTTCCCACCTGTTTTTATGCCATTCTTTAAAACGGCGTTAGCCTCAGGCTGGGGATCTTTTAAAATCCACAGATAATAAAGGAAAATGTCATTATTTTCTTACTTTTTATTTGCTGTTCAATAATTATAATAGTTATTTAGTATATAAATATTAAATTACCTGTTTATAACACTATTTATATTCCTACTGAACAAATTTGGATTAAACATGGCAGTTCTTAGGTTCATATTTGCACCTTTATTGATCACTAGACCAATTTTGCGATACATTGTAGGTTGGTATAATGACAGTAAAGATCTATTTCATTTTATCATGTTGTTTTCAAACTATCTTTAAGATAGTTTTTAGATTTAGATTATTATTTAACTTGATCATTACATTAATTAGCCTATGCTGCTGCTGCTGCAGGATTTCTTTGTTCATTATTTTTAGTATTTAGAATATGTGCATGTTTTCATATTTTACATTTTAAGCTATGCAATGCCTGACTTTAGCTAATTTGTATTTTTTTATTCACAGCATATTTTTGCAACCTTGTGATCAAAGTCAAAAGCCTATTGTTTTTATCCATTATACTGTACTTTGGTTCTCTTTATTGTATTTGTTTTTTTTAAATGTTACATAAGAGCATTTCTTAACGGTTCTCTGCTGTTTGTGTCATGCAGGTAGAGCGACAGCGTTTGCAGAGGGAAAAGCAGCTGCGAGAAGAGGCAGAGAGAGTCAGGGACGAGCTGGAGAGGAGGCTCATTCAGCTGCAGGACGAGGCTCACATGGCCAATGAGGCACTAGTAGGTTTCAAATGTTGTTTTTACGATCAGGTTCTTGCAATTTTGTTTGTAATGACACATTAAAGAATGTTTCAGAGCAGGGGAAGTTAACAAACTGAATTCTAAAACAGCTGTTGCTTATAGTTTATCGTCTCCTATTGTGTTTCCTCCTTCTGCAATAGCTTCATAAATTCTCTGAAAATCAGCTCAGTCTCCTCATTATTTACTCCAATCCTCTCCTCAACAACCTCCTTCATCTGTCATAGTTGGATTTACTTGTCTATTTTTTCTGTCAGTTTTGACTTTCTTCTTTACGTCCTCTTGCTAATGTGAGCTCTATTTTCCCCACATCCTTCTCCACTCCAGCTGCGATCAGAACAGACGGCAGACCTGCTGGCTGAAAAGGCCCAGATCGCTGAGGAGGAGGCCAAGCTGTTGGCCCAGAAAGCTGCCGAGGCTGAGACAGAGATGCAGCGCATCAAAGTGACCGCCATGCGTGGCCAGGAGGAGCGGCGCATTATGGAACAGAAGATGCTGGAGGCTGAGATGCGAGCGCTCAAGATGGCTGAGGAGTCAGAAAGGAGGTGGGGAGGAGAACAAAGGAATGGGTGGTGGAAAATAAAGTGTGTGATCTCTTCTCAAACCACTATAGAGTATAGATTTTTAGAAGTGGAACATTTTCTGTCTTTCTTATTGCTGGAATCACTATTTATAATGAAGTCATGTAATTTCTATTTCTCATAAACGCACCAAAAACATAAATCTTTAAATAACTGATTCCCTATTTGTGTTACATTTGTTGTCTTATGTTAAGTATATGAACCCTTCAAATAATTAAGCTTTAAAAGGTACTTCAAAAATAACCCACAGCTCTTGTTCCCTCTGATTTTGTGGAGCACAAACAAACTTCATGCTTATTCACTTATTTAATTATTTGGAAATACAGCTGGTTAAAAATTTTTACAACACCCAGGGCTAAAACAAGGGGTGAAACCTTTTATTCATTAGGGGCTCTTAATTCGATTCGAGGCATTTTAATTGCTGGCTGTCCAAAAGATTAAAGCTGGAGGATTCTTAGAAATGATCTCTTTTTACTTTTGATTTTGTCCAAAGTATGTCCCTCTGCAAAAGATGAGATCGGTAATAAAGCAGAACATCCATTCTTGACTTGGAAAAATGAGATTTTCAATCACTTCTCCATAAACCACAAAAAAAAAGACAATCATTTCAATTTCATAGCATAGCAGTACACATGCTATCACTGATATCACTTCACAGGTTCTACTTCACGGTTTATTAGGCAATCATTTTAAAAAGGCACCATTAACCACTTGGGTGTAACTGCAATTTCTGGATGAGCACTTTACTGCAGCAGGGAAAATTTAAACCAGCACCACTCAACATGTAAATGACTACATCCACTCAAACGCTAGAGGCACATAGCTCACCCACATCTTCTGAATGTTCAGGAAAATGAGCAAAAAGGGGAGAAAACATAATTACTGGGTAGAGAAAACACTACTACATCTCTGCTTGCACACTAATTGGTAAAAAGGAGGTTTACAATAATTGCAGTTGTTGTGTTTTTCACCGATCACCTATGAATCACAGTGTGTAATTATTGAAGATTGTATAGATTCACTTTATATCATATATTTTACTAAGTCTGTAAGGTAAATTAATGGGTTCTGTTTTCTGTCTGCTTTTTTTTTTCAGAGCAAAAGAGGCAGATCAGCTGAAGCAGGACCTGCAGGAAGCCAGGGATTCAGAGCGCAGGGCAAAGAACAAGCTGCTGGAGATTACCAGCAAGGCTATCTACACGGTAATAGAATGGGGGCATGTCAGACTGCCCTGTACAGACATGTGCCACATATAAGTATGTAGAGTCTAAGTAATGTGTCACTATCACACAAAAAGGTTTAAAAATGTCCCTATGCTGTGTAACATAAACACTGCAAGTGGCAAAAAGGGGTTTCACACCTGACTTCTTTTGGTACTGAATAACGTTTGGTTATCTAACATAACCCCAGTTCTTAGAATAATATGAGCGAGGTGTCTCGCATTTATCTCAATCTGCCAATCCTGATTGGCCGGTGAAAGTGCCCGTCTTACGCCACGCCCCGTAGCTCCGACTACTAGTGTGTGCGTATCACGGCACTCCAACAAGCAAACCTCTTCTCGCCGCCCTGCAAGAAGGGTCGTCTGGCGAGACACCTTGCTCATATTATTCTAAGAACTGGGGTTATGTTAGATAACCAAACGTTCTTTTTCATAATATTTACTTGGTGTCTTGCTATGGGATATGGTAGCTCAAGTATTGCCAGACAGCTTATCGAACAAGAAACCGGCCGATGGGGAAGGTCCAAAAGGTCAGTTATGACTCTAGGACCGCACTGGCCACGCACGGTCCAGACACGTCAAGCATGTAGAACCGGACAAAAGTCAGAGGCGAGGACCAACTCGCCGCTGAACAAATGTCCTGAATGGACACTCCCCGAAATAAAGCCCAGGACGCAGCCATCCCACGGGTAGAGTGTGCACGCAGACCCGCCGGGGGCTGCAGACCCCTGCTTCCATACGCCAAAGCTATAGCCTCCACCACCCAGTGGGCGAGGCGTTGCTTTGTGATCGGCTGTCCCTTACGGGGCTCCGCCCAGGAGACAAAGAGCTGATCACTCCTCCTGAAGCTCTGCTGCCTGTCCATATAAGAGCGCACGGCTCGAACAGGGCACAGCATGTGTGCTCGCTGTTCACCGGGGGAGGCGGAGAACGCCGCTAGCTCGATTGGTGAACAAGAACCAACCACTTTAGGAACAAAGGCCGGGTTCGGCATCAGAACCATACGCGTGTACTCCGGGTCGAACCGGGTACATGCGGGGTTCACAGAAAGCGCATGAATGTCGCTGACTCGTTTCGCAGAGGCCAGAGCCAGTAACAGCACTGTCTTAAGAGACAGATGTTTAAGACTGGACCCCAACAACGGCTCAAATGGGGGTCCCTTGAGCCCCTCCAGAACACCGACAAATCCCACGGAGGCAGCAAAGGTCTTGAGACGGGGAGAAGCCTGCGGGCGCCCTTCATAAACCGACAAACCAAAGGGTGTTGGCTCACCGTTTTGTCTCCAAATCCTATATGGCATGCTGCTATAGCTGCCAGATAAACCTTAACCGTGGAAAAGGCTTTTCCTTTATCAATCAGTTCCTGTAAAATCGACAGAATCGCTGGTACAGGACACTGAAAGGGAACGTAGTCCCGTTCAAGACACCACCGCTCAAACAGTCCCCACTTGGAGCCATATAGATTCCTAGTGGAGGGAGCCCTGGCGTTTTGTATAGTATTAATTACACTCTGAGGGAGCCCAGCAGTGGTTAAATTAAGCCACTCACGGGCCAGGCCCACAGCTGCAGTCGCTCCGGGTGTGGGTGGAACACTGTCCCCGCGCCCTGCGAGAGCAGGTCCCTGCGCAGCGGCAGCTCCCAAGGCTGGGCGCACAGCATCTGGAATATCTCCGCCAGCCAGTGTTGTGCTGGCCAGTGCGGAGCTATCAGGATCAGCTTGTGATTGAATGCCCTCACTCTGGTGAGAGTGGGGGGTATCAGGGCCAGCGGTGGAAACGCGTATAGCAGCTCGTGCGGCCAAGCGTGCGCTAGTGCGTCTACGCCCATAGGAGCATTCAGAGTGCTCAGAGAGAAGAACAGCTCGCATCGAGCGTTTTCCCCGGACGCGAACAGATCTATCTGAGCGCGCCCGTAGCACGCCCATATCTGCTCCACGACCTGCGGGTGCAGCGTCCATTCCCCGTACACCGGCGCGCCTCTGAACAGCAGGTCCGCACCGATGTTTAAGTCTCCCGGGACGTGCGTTGCCCTCAGGGAGAGAAAGTTGGCACTGCTCCAGAGAATCAGGTCGCGCGCCAGATCGTGCAACATACGGGAGCGCAGGCCCCCTTGGCGGTTGATATACGCCACTGTTGTCGTGTTGTCTGTCCTCACCAGGACATGGTGACCCGAGAGGAATGGGAGGAAGTGTCTCAGAGAAAGAAACACCGCCGAAAGTTCGAGAAAGTTTATGTGAAGGCGCTGGAGAGCCTGGCTCCAGCGACCCCTCACAGACCTCACAGCCACCCTGCTTATGGAGAGAGCATTGTCTGCTTGGCTTTTTTTATTATCTGCACCCTCGGCTCGTGGCCTGGCTGTGACAGATTTATTTTTTTTATTTTGACACCATTTATTCTTTGAACAAGTGTGTGTGACTGTGCTTGTGGACATTCCGCTCGGGGCGCAACCGCGCAAACCTCCGGGGCGATGTCCCTCTCCTCGCGGACCGGCTCTGGGATGGGCAACGGTGGCGCGGGGCGCGCACAAACAAGCCAAAACGGTGGGCCTGCGCAACGGGGAACGGCAGGCTGCACCAACTGAGGAACTGGTGGCTGTCAGGCCGCTCTCTTTTTCTTCCTCGCCTGTGGGACCGAGGTCGCGGCGGCTGTGGGCGGCGGCGGCGCAGCGGTCGGGGAGGCATGTTTTCCCTGCCAGCCGACTCCGCGCTCCTTCCTCATCGGAGGGGGCGGACCTGGCGGTGGTGGCCGTCTCGGTATTTTAAAACGCGGCGGCTGGGAGGCTGCTTGCGCAAAGGTTTTGCGCTGCACTGGAGGTGAAGGCGCAGGGGCTTTGCAAGGGAGACAAAGTTTGAGGGCCTCGTTGTCCTTTTTCTTTGCCTCGCATCTTTGCTGCATTGTGGCCAATGCAGAGCCGAAGATGCCTTCAGGGACGATCGGCATATCCAGGATGTCATCCCGCTCCCTGTCGGTCAGGTTAGTGAGACTGAGCCATCGCGCTCGCTCCTGGACGACGAGGGTTGCCATCACCTTCCCCGTGGCCTGGACCAAGACACGTTGGATACGGAGAGACAAATCTGCGATGACCGCCATCTCCTCCCACGCGTCCGGGTCTTGCTCCTCAGCAGACGCGTCAAACAACTCCGCTTGGTAGGCAGTGAGGATGGAGAGGGCGCTGACGGCTCTGGCTGAGAGGGCTGCTGCTTTGTATGCCCTTTCGGTCAGCGCAGACTGAAACCGCTCGGGCTTAGCTGGCAGCGTCGGGCGCCTGGGGGAAGCCGCAGAGAGCTGGCTCGCGCTGCCTGGGCAGAGGTGCGCAGCCACCGGGACTTCCACCGGAGGCATGGAGAGGAGGCCATGGGCGTCCATCGCCTCGCAATCGAGGGATGCTGCGCCCGAAATAGGGCTCCTGTTGCTGTATGGGCAGTTAGTCCATGTTTTGGAGAGCTCAGTCAGCAACTCGGGGAAGACAGGAAGAAGCTGCTTCACCGCATTTCATGCCAGGGGAAGCCGTTTGCCTTCGTAGCGGGACCGGGTGGGCACAGCTATTGCGACCGGCCAGGGGATCTCCAGCTTCTCTGCTGCGCGTTTGCACACGTCGAGCAGGTCCACATGGAGGGAGGGAGCAGGTGAGCTCGCCCCCCTGTCTTCCTTGGTGGAAGGGCTCGGCGGTTTTGGTTTTTCAGGCTGCGTTGGGGCCATGAAGGTGTCATCCTCTTCCTCGTCCTCTGATATGAGGAACGAGGTGTCGTCATCCTCCTCCATGGGGCTGACTTCCAGCACGTCTTCCTCGGGAAACGGGGGGGCATGGAGCTGCTCGCACTGGGCACCCCAGTCGTAGTCAGTCTCCGGAGCTTCCCCAGCTGTGTCCACGTCCTCCTCCGCGGCTGCACCTTGGGCGGCGGTGGGGAGTAATGGATCACGGTCCGAGATGCTAACCTGGGGGGCTAGCCTGCGTCTGAGGCTCTTAACCGTGAACACTTTGCAGTGCCCACAGGAGCCGAGAATCTCGAGGGCCAACCTGGCGTGGTCGACTCCCAGACAGGTACTGCACACCGGGTGGGTGTCTTTCCCTGAAATTTTATTCCCGCAGCCAAAAGACGGTAGTCTCCCCTTGCGTGGGGGTTTTTGACGGTTGCCATTTTCCGACGAGCTGGAGTGCTGGTAGGGAAAAGAACCGTAGCTAGCTGGCGTGCTAGCTTGGCGGGGTCGAGAAAGTAGCTGGTGTGCTAAATGCTCGTCCGACTCGAGCGTCCACGGAGGAGAGCCAAGAGGGATTCCGCCGTGAAGAGAACGGAAAAGAATACCGGTCCGGTCTGGAGTGAGCGGACAGGGCAGAAGCCAGAGCACAATGCTAGCGTCCGGCGACGGAAACTAGCAAGGTCCGTCTGTGGGCAGTTAAGCTAGCAGAAGGCTCTGACGTGAGATAAGCTCTGAGGTGAGAAGAGGTTTTGAATTGGAGTGTCGTGATACGCACACGCTTTAGTAGTCGGAGCTACGGGGCGTGGCGTAAGACGGGCACTTTCACCGGCCAATCAGGATTGGCAGATTGAGATAAATGCTTCTATCAGGGCTGCAGGAGGCTGCATCCCATAGCGAGACACCGAGTGAATATTATGAAAAAGAACACCATTTTCTCAGAGACTTACTGATAGTATATCAGTTGGCATCTAAGTAATGTTTTTGAGTCATGGTAACTTTCATGTATTTTACCTGTTTTCTGCTGTAAGAAAATGCAGTTACATAATTCCAATATTTCATATCCACAATCTGGAGATCCCTAAGAGTCTTACATTTCATCATGGGAGATAATAATATTTCAAGGGGTAAATGTCCCAAATTTTTATCAGAACCAAACTTAAATAGACTTGAGACTTTTAATGTTCATCTACATGGCTCCTTTAAGTACTCATTGTGTCATAGTTTAATTACAACATTACAAAAATGCTTTATTTTAAGGTAAAAATAGAAGATGGAATGGACAAGATAGCAAAGTGTGGGAAGACAATGGGATGCAAAAGGCTAACTGGCTTGCTTTAACAGCTGACAATGAAATAATTAGGATAAATACTCTAAATTGTCAAGAAATTAAAATTCCTAAATATCTGCTAATTCAGCTTCCTATGCTACATATACTAGTTTACCTTTTGTTCTTTTTAAAATATGAAGCAAACGTTGAAAAACAGGCGACATAAAGTATATTAAGACAAAAATCAACCTCTAGGCTCTGAAAGTTGAGCCATTGTTTAACAAATATTAAGGCTTTGAAATGATTGTCTTGGTTCTGACTACAACACCACTTAAAAGTGCAACTAACCCCCCTGCAGTTAGCTCGATCCAAAGGGGTCAGCAAAGCAGTTGTTGTAGATGTAGGCAGGAGCGATCTTATGCAGCAGTCTGTCTCACATCAGAGTTGGAGAAGTCTTTACCTGAAAACACTAATTGTTGCATAGCTGTTTTCTCAAGTTTATGCTACTTTTATGAAGGATTTTTCATTTTTTTTAAATCCCCAAAGGTTCTAGAGGAGTTCCTACAGGAGAGCTGGTCTTCTCTATTGTTTAGCTTCTTTAAGTCATTTGCTCTGTTGCGCTGTTACTCCACCAGATGATGATAAAAGAAATCTATCCCCAACAGACTTATTGAAAGATATACAGTAATGTTTTTACGGCTTATTTGTATTTTTTTTTTTATATTTTCATGTAAGCTTGTTCAGTTCTACAGTATTTCTCCTAAAACCGTTTAGTGTTGTTGAACAGTGGCGATAACTGCTGATTTTTCTTTTCAGTCTAAATTGGAGTCATCATAGCCCCGTGTTGGGGTATGGATACAACTCACTCAGAGCCTTGCCTCCATAGTGAAGCATTCTGTCCAGCCGCTTCAGCGTTGTAAAGGCTAAGCCTTCTTCTATTCCTCTATTTTTACCCCCTCCATTACCAGGGAGTGTTTACTCTCCATCTTTTCTATTTCTAAGCTAAGTTAGCTGTCACTTCCTGACCACACCTGTGCTTCTTTTATGCTCACCTCCTGCTACTTTAAGGAATAGTACACCCAAAACATGATTAGCCTTCATTTTCTACTCACCCCCATGCTGAACAACACTCTGGAGTACTTTTTTGATATCTCAAATGCATCTGGAGATCTGGGAGGCTTCTTGCTGTCTGCTGACATTCAAATAATGGAGGTTATGGCGCCCGAAGCAAAAGGTCCATAAAAAGTCCACAAAGAACGTGTCAATATTCCTCCATACTGCTTGTCCAATGTATTCCAAGTGTCCTGAGTGGGTAGCGTCCATAATTTACTCGAAACAAAGTCATTTAGAATGTTTTTAGGACATAAACAGTAGTGTAGAGGATTTCCTAAAAGCGCGTTCACGAGTCTACGGAAACCGCGGCAGACCAAACCAGATGAAAGTGCGCATTCAGCTCGGCAAAGAACTCATGCTCTTCCTCAACAATGAAGTCCTCAGACATTTTTCTTTCGTTGTTTCTTTCTTTGCACAGGTAAACAGCACATTTCTTCTTCTACGCAACATTATCGGCAGAGCAGACGCTGAATGCGTACTTTCATCTGGTTTGGTCTGTCGTGGTTTCCGTAGACTCGTAAACGCGCTTTTAGGAAATCCTATACACTACTGTTTATGCTCTAAAAACATTCTAAATGACTTTGTTTCGAGTACATTATGGACGCTACCCAATCTTTAATCCCAAGCTGTTTTCAGTAGGGAGTTCATGTTCTCCACTAATTGACAACCTGCAGTGTTTTTTTCGTTTTTTTCCCAGCATACCGAACCCTACTTGTTGGTGCTTCTGAATCAGCTATATGATTGAGCTGTTCTTTTTCCCTGTTGTCTGTCACTGTATTGACCCATGTAATGTACTGGAAATCTTTACTGGCCTTCCCCCACCTTCCAACAAACGATATCATGACTACGCCCCAGCAGCCCTTTAACTCCGAGCAAAACTAATCAGGTTTGGAAATGGAATAAATGTCTGAGTCAAATGCAGACTGATGACTTTGTGTTAAAGCAGAGATATTGTTGTCATGCCTCTGCTTTTCACTGTTTGGCTTCATGAAAGCATACATGTTACAAGATAAACACACACTGACATGCACACACTGACAGGGGCTGATGTAAACCGTCAAAGCCAAACTAAACTGGTGATACTTGCATAAGACTAGGCTGCAGATAAGTCCGCCCACACAAGAGCTCCCAACATGTTAACAACCCACACATAACACAGTCATCTACCTTTACATGTGCACACACAGAAAAGATTGCAAAGGGATACAGATTCTGTTTACATTCTACATTACTATGTATTTTATTATGTAAGGAAAAGTTTGCACACATGATATTTCACATTTATATTTCTATAATGCTAGTGAACCACAACCGCAGTTGGACCATATCTGTCCGTATATATTTAGATTGAAGAATGCTGAGTGCATTGGTAGCAAATTTACACTGTAAGTCCATTTTTTATAGCTCCTCACACTATTGCGTATTACCCAAAGATCAACTGCATTAGATTTAAAAAAAAAAAAAAAAAGCTCCTGTCTGGCCTTACTTTGCATTTAATGCTGTTAGACATATACGTATATGTTTTATTTTGTTACATATTTTAGTCAGGCTGCAAGTTTTTTATTTAACATATACAAACATTGGACATATTTGTGTAACATTGTTTACACATAATTTAATGGACATCAATGTAAACTGCAGCAATTAACCAATAATATGAAACTTAAATTGAGATCATCATTCTCTTTGGAATATTCACTCACCGCCACTAAATTGGATACTTATCTTTTGTTTTTAAAAGCGTTTGCCGTCAGAACATTTATAGCCCATATTCCAGACTTTTATGTCACTGCCAGGGCTCCCACAATACATCCACTAATCTCCTTGCAAACAGCTGTCGTTAATGTGGTCATGATACCGTACACTCCCATTGCTCAGGAATTTGAGGATAACACTGGGTCAACATTACCTACGATTACATTTTCTCTGTGTTTTTCAACAAAGCTTTATTCAATATTCCTAGTGACAGTCACGTTCATCATTGCTTAAACAGTGTACCACTGTGTGACTTCTACATTCTTTCCTCTGTGTTTGCTGGTCACTTCAACTGCAGGCTGCAGTCTGATAGCAACTGTGTTTAATTAGTAGTATTAATACCAGGATAAAAAGATCGGATATGAGAAAAAAACTAGAATTGAGCTTCAAGATGTGGGGGTGTGAATGAATACTGAAAGGGAGTGCTTCCAAAATATGACACATGTTTAAAAAATAAGAATAGACATGGTGTGCTTCAGAATCCTCATTGTTTTCTGCAGGTTTGGACCAGTGTGACACATTTTGTAAGTCATCAGCATATGTGGCCAAATAGAAGGCAGCATAACAGCAGCTTTAATCAGTCCACTCCAGGATGTAATATCAAAATTCATTTCAGTTGTGTTTGTATTTCAGGGCATTTAAATGGATAATTTATGTGGTCTTCTTCCACTTTTAATTTTTTTTCTGGTGTTATTTTTTATCTTTCAGTTAATTTCCATCTTTTTTCACTTTCTTATTTATCAGAAGACCATCTTTGATTTCTTTTGTTTTTTAGTCACCTGGACTTCCATCTGACAGCGTCCCTCAAGACCTGAACTTCAGCAGAGAAAACCTCAGTTTTGATTTCAAAGACACCGACATGAAACGTTTGTCCATGGAGATTGAAAAGGAGAAGTGAGTTGCTCATCCATTGGGGAAGCTTAGTCGACCCCCTTTGGACTATTCAGCTCCGTGTTTGAATTTGATTGACTGCTTTGAAGGAAAGAAAAACTAACTAGTGGAAGGAAATAATTTTATCTAAATGTTTTCAAATGATATGAACTGGTACAGGGGTAAACCATGAAGAACTTTTTAGTTTTAAATATACAGTTTTTGATTATAGAGTTTAGTTGATGTTTAGCGTCACCTCTGTGTCTAATTATGGAGCCTACAATTAGTTCATTTATCTAAATAAGCTTTACAGGGAAATAAGGCCACATGCAAAATCATTTAGACAGCAATTAATCTGGTTGTGCTCATAGATAAGTTTGTTGGGTCATCTTTAAACACCTGGTTGGAAAATGTACAATTTTAGGGCATAGATTGCAAGCAAATTAATGATTTCTAAAAATAAAAAAAAATTACTAATGTTATCTATATTCTTATTGAAAAGGACATTCATAATTTAGATGTTGTGGAATAATTATTATTCTATGCATGAAAATTCTGCAATTATTAACGATTATTTTGTTAATAGTCAGTTAAAGGCACATTTTAGAGTCTCTATACTCTAGTTAAAATTGAATCATTGCTAAATGAGTTGACGATTATTTCAATAGCTGATTATTACGATTAATCTAATTAATTATTTCAGCTCTAACTTATAAAAAAAAAACACCACATATTAATATCTACAATATGACTGCTTGAATAAAGTCTTTTTATCTTTAAGCTCGAGTTCATTCATACGGTTGGTGGATTCAGGGTTACTTTTATTAAACGAAGAGTTTAATTTCTAATAGAAAATAAGACTCCTAAGAGATAATATGTTTTTGTAAAAGGAGATACAAATTTCAAAGCTTTTCTTTTTAATTCTTATAAACATTTAATGAGATGCCCCGTTTACTCCATCAGAAGAATCAGTAGAATGAATTAGATGCAATTCTATCAATCATACATTAATTGCAAACCAGCATTTTTTGTGTTTCTACATTTCTATGACGAGCTCCATCTTTTAGGTTTGAAGGCCTTCTTGCAAAAACTCTGACCTTTAGGTGCCTCCATAGATTATTTAGTAATATTTAGATCATTACTTTGAGTGGGCCTATAAAGCTAAATTTGGAAGGATATAAATATATTTGGACATATGTAAGAACATTTGTTTGCAGTATTGACACTGAACAAACTACAGCTGTGATTAGAACACACGTTTTATTATATATTCCCCTTACTTTGTAATACCACATGCTTTTGGTCTAAAGTAAAAAGTCATTATTTGAAATCAAGTGTCTTTCAATCATTCTGATTATTGTTGCTGTGCTTTACAGTTGATTTTTAAGATTTTGTGCTTTTTTTTTTTTTCTTTTTTTTTCAGAGTTGAGTATATGGAGAAAAGCAAACACCTGCAAGAGCAGCTGAATGAGTTGAAGACAGAAATTGAGAGTCTAAAGCTGAAAGAGAGAGAGACTCCTCTGGATATCATCCACAACCAGAACACAGAGCAGGGAACCAGCAAGCACAGCAACTTTAAAAAGGTCAGTCATTACTAGCAGTAACTACTACATGTACCAGGATATTTATGACCATTATATTTAACACACTTGAACACTGGAATGTTAGACAAATATGAGATATTGCAGCCAAACAAGTATTTTTCATAGCATTTGTCTGAAGTATCAGATATTGTTAATAAAATATATACTTAAAGATATTTGTTAGGGCCAAAAACACGTTTCTGAGGAGGTCTATTTGGGTTTTTACCACTCAGAAACCACATGTCTCTGGCAGGATTTGATAGGAAAGCTGAAATTTATCATGGTTGAAATGTTAATTTGCTTTCATTCGTAAAAATAAAAACGGCTTCTACATTCAAGTTGACTGCAGTTTGCCTGTTTAGGTAGTTACATCTTCTCCCATGCCTGCTTGTCACTCACTGTCAGATCGAGTTTAAAGTAGGGACTTTTGAGTAAGAACAGCACAGTACATCTTCCTCACAATATCAGGTTTGCAGAAGTAGTATTAATACGCTTTGTATGTCAATAATTTATCCAACTGCTGAATAACCTCACTAGTATTCATTTCCACACCTGAAAGATGATACAAAGAATGAGATTTTGACGCAAGAAAAACTCAATTATCTAACATGGATTTAAAATGGACTTAAGTTCTATAGAATACATGACAGACAAAAGAAGACAATCAGCGCATCGGATAGACACATAGAAAGCTCAATTAACATTTGTAATCTCCATAAAAGTCATTTAATTTTTTTTTATTTAAAACAATAAGAATATTAGGAAAAAAATCATATGAAGTATATATTAAGTTTATTATATGTAATTTATACAGAATAAAACTGAAACTAATAGTCGTTCATTTCAAAATCCAAAATTTTAGTTATACAAATTATTTTTTATTTATCAGTTAACTGTATAAGCAGGCATATATGCTTGCTAACGGATGACTATAACAGACTATAAAATGGATTCAGAAAAGTATGCATTCATTGTTAGAATAACTGTTGCAACATAACAATTAAATACTATAACAAACATTCGTCATAACATTTATGGAAAGATATCTATTAGCCAATTGAAAAACCTAGGTTTTATTTATTTTCCTATACATTGTGTTATAAAAATTTTTTTGTCAGTTTGTAACAGATGAGCACAAAGAAAATCCAGGTGTTCAATTCTCTGCAACCATTTTTTTTGTAATATCTATTTAATAAAGTCATAGGTTTGCTGTAGTTGGATTTGCAGAGAGCTGGATTTGGCATTGAATTATGTGCCCATTTAAAGCTATCTGTGAACATTTCTAATGCATTGGAAATTGCTTATTTTTTCATTTGTATTTTACATTGATTAAATTAAGCCAATTTTTTTAGCCACCAACATCATGCATCCCTTTGGAGAAATGAATCCCAGTTTTAGAATAGGAAATACCAACTCTGAAAATGCTCTGCTAGTAAAGCAAAATTTATTGAGGTGTTAAAAAAATGTCAACAAGAGGATTTTATCTTATATTTTCTTTGTTGTTTTTTTCTGTTCTTCTCTCCCATTTCACTTTTCACCTAACCTCTCTCGCTTTCTTGTTTTCTTCTTTTCCTTTTCATTGCAGTTCTCGCATTGGTTGCATTTGAAATATTCCCGAAATAACCTAAAAAAAGTGGAGCTTTATAGAGAAAACAGATAAAGCACATCTGTTAAGCTTCAAGTTGGCACAAAGAAACTGATTAAAAGTGCTAGACTGGCAGATGAGACACATTTAAAAACAATAACAGAAAATGTTGCCAAGTTTCGAAAACAGGACTTATTCTTTGTTAAACTAATTTTATTAAGTGAAAACTGTGATTTTTCTTCTGTATTTACTCAAACACGCATGTTTGAACATGTAAATTTCTCACTGATCAGCTCATGAGCAGGAAATAATAATATTGACAAACAAATGCAGCATACATCTACAGAGGAAGTACTGGTTTGTGATGTAGCGATGCTTAAAATGTCCAACAAACAGATTTTTGAACCTAAATAACTGTGCAAAACTTTGTGAATAATAACTAGAAGAGTTTAATGATGCCATCTGTTGCTAATGCTTGGTTTATTATGCCAGCTAAATAACCTGATAGATTTCGAACCATCTCATCAATAGTCAAGTCTTGTGCAACAGTCCAGAATATCAAAGCAGGGAATCTATTCGCTGACCATCATCTCATAACGTTCTTAATTTGATTCCCTGTTCATTCCTCAGGCTGCTCAGTGATTGGTAGACATTTTTTATCTTAAAATCTGAACTCTAAGAGTTCTCAAATGATTTCCAGTAGGAACTATAATCAAATGAAAACCTTTAGAGAGCTGAGAGGTGGTGCTTAATTTTCTAAATGTTTCCATTCTTTTTTTGAACCCCCTTTATCTCCCTCTCTAACACCAGTCTAATTTGGATAAAGCATTCTTACTGAATACTTGTTATGTTCCCAGCAAACAGTGTAGTAGATCACATTCTCTGCTTTGTTTCTGGGTGTTAAATATACTTGTTAACAGAGTGCTAATTGATTTCAACTTGGTCTTTAGTCATCTGGATTGATAGGGGGACCTCTGACACAAAGGAGGAGAAAAAGCTAAGTGAAGTGCTACTTTTATAGAACCAGTTGCGGTCAGCATCCATCTTGTTTGAGATGGCAGGGGCACGCTCCACCATGGTGACAAACAAGGAGAAGGAAAATAGAGGGGGAAAAAAGCTATGGATCAGTCCAAAGGGTTTTGTTAACAGCTATCTCCTCTGTCCACCTACAGAACATCCCAATGATTGGGGACTCTGTTTTACTGCGCTAATGTACAGATGTTTCAACAAAGACAGATGTTTAGGGGGATAGGGAAATCCATATGATCATTAAACACAGATTTGGCTTATAAAACAGCTGCTACGCGGCTCTGGTTGTTGCTTTTATTGAGATATCCCAAACAATAGCCTATAAGTGAAAACATCCAATCCACAGTGAGAACTACACAATCATTTTAAAAGACCTCTTTGTGAACAGGTAATGCAGTCCAGCTGCTTACTTTTCACACTCTGATTTATAATCTACTCTGTTGTCTTTTCAAACAGTAGGGGTCATTTGGCTGAATTTGAAGAAGCTGATATATTCTTATACCTGCAGCTTAATTTCTTTTTCTTCAATTCTTTCTTAAATAGGTTTGACTGGAAGACTGGTTTGCAATTTTGAATTTCAAAAAAGTCTTTATTTTGGCCATGCAGGAAGCTCTCTGCAAAAGATCTGCAGTGGTTTGTTTCTGGCTGCGGTTTCCACAGAAGCTCTCCATGTCTGAACACCTAAAAAATGCCATGACTGACCCTAATGAACGATAGAAAAAAATCAGCCTCAATTTACTCATAGCTAGGAAAGTTTACGTATATTCCATATTTAAATGGCAAGGAAATTTAAAGTGATGTACGAACATATGGAAAAAAAGACAAATAAATTACATTGCAGTGGCATGGAGTATAAAGAGATAAAAAGTGATTCATTGAAATAAAATGATCATATGTAAAATAAAATATATTTTTCCAAACAAAGTTGAAAAGTTAAAAAAAACAAACCACTGGACTTTGTTTTCCAACTTTGAAGACGTTCTCATCCAGGAAGCATTTTCGATTCCAAATTTCTGCATTGGCTTGAAGCTCCAAACTTTACAGAGTAGCTCAACAAAGCCTTGTTATTGCTTAGAAAACAAGCAAATTGAACCGAAGGAACAGGTCCAACCCTTAGTAATGGGGAGTCATTGAGACTTTGTTAGCTTGCAATACCCAATACTGGCATATGCCTCTGAAAAGGGAGAATCTTCACTAGCGATAAAATATATACATAAAAAAATGAGAATTTCACCCTGTTATGAGCTTAATCCAAATTAGATCTTTTTGGGTGTATGAAGTTGCATATGGTCAGAGGGGGAAGAAAGAAGCTTGTAAAGAACACCTTGCCTTCAGTGAAGCATGGAGGTGTCTCAGTAATGCTGTGGGGCTGCTTTGGTTCCTCTGGAAGCATCTTGGATGTAGAGCACCAGAGTCGGTTAGTTGTCTTTAAAATCATAAGAGAAAATGTAATTTTGGAAGAAGCTAAAGCTTTAAATGTCATTAAACATCAGGAACACAACAGCAAAGATAATGTGAAACGGAACAAACTGTTTTAGGGGAAAGAATCAGAACCAGCAGTAACCCTAGGTAAGCTTTTTCTGTGTCCACACGGCTTCTCCCTTCAAGATGATTAATGAACGTTCCCTTAATACGGATCAGTGCTCCTATTCCTTTCTCCTGGTCACGGTTTCTGCTCTGCCTGTGCTGGACTCTTTTAAAAAGCTCATTTACAACAACCACACTTCAAAGGGAAGCCTCAAGAGAGAAAACACTTTTTTTTCTTTTTTTTTTTGCATAATCTGTAAAATTACAAAGTGCCAAACCACATGTGGTAAATGGCAGATGCAGTAAGTCTTTTTTATTTTCAAAGAATGCAAACTTGTACTCTGTCATTCACAGATTATATTTGTAGACACCAAATAGAGGAATTAATCTGTGTGCAGCTATGTTTGATTATTAAACAAATGTGCGGTCAAGGATTTACATTTTCAAGTAATGTTCAGAGTGGCTCTCTGCAGGAACAATCTATTTTTGTAGATTTTGCTCAGCGAATCCAACCGCTTACTTTCTTCTTTATCCAACTGGATTTGCTTATAACCCCCATCAACATTTCCCTGAAATAACCCAGATTTCCCAAACTGTCCTCCTCCATCCCCAGCAGTCTAATAAAAACCTTGGCCAACACTTAAATCCTGTTAGCAAACATCTTTTTTCAGGGTGGAAACCGACTCTCTCTACTCTCTGTTGCCTAAGATGAGTCAGCATTTCACTATGCTGCAAATGGTTGAATTGAATTGATGAAAATATCTGTTCAAACCAAGGGAGAGTAGAAATCAAACTTAGTTTAGGTTTTTGTTTTGCCCTAAAATTCAAAGAGAGAAAAAAGTGGAAATTCATGCCACGCTATACAGTTAAATGTATTTATTTGTTTTAAGTTTAGAAAAGTTAAAGATGTATACATTGTGTTTTATAGCATAACAGTCATTTGAAAAACAATAATTCCTGACTTAGCTGGACCAATATCTGATGCTGGTGCATTAGTGTCTGTGATGTTTAATGTGTGCCTCAGCAAGCCATGAACATCACTGTCTGTGTAATGAACCTCAGCTTCAACAAGTCTTATTTTTACCCTTTATAATTATGTCAGCCGTGAGTTAGAGACGGTCTGCCTCAGATATTCCCTGACAATTACAGTGGAGAGCTGAGCAGGGCAGCTGAAGCATCCGTCTCCAGAAATGATAACATTCATAGCAAAGTGCAAATTTTTCTAAAGCAGTTCGATCGCAGTTTAGCCTACAGAGAATGACCTAAAACAGCATTAGTGTGTGTTTGTTTCGCACTTCAGCAAACTGCTCCCAGTTAAACCATCTCAACAGTTTGCAAATTAATTTATCAAGTCACCAGATGTCATATTATCAGATCATATGGACACATTGTTAATGGGAAAATGCATTGTAATAAAGGAGAGCTGATAAAATTTCACCGATTCTATTTCATTTTCAACCTATCACAGAGACTTTGGGAAATACAGCCTAGAAAACGTCCCTGAAGCAAGCGGTTCTGCTTTACCTGTTTGTCTCATATTATGACTTTGATGTTCATGGACACTAATGAAAGGATGTAACGAGTACTGACAAGTATAATTATCAGACCTTAAACTGATGGCCATGTTCCATTTTGATGTTTTTTAATCGATTCCCTTGCATTTTCACCTCTCACGTCTTCTTCTGCTGTTTTGCTTCAGTTATTTTACATGCAGCCATACAGTGGTAATGCAAGTATACTTTTAACATTCTACTATGTGCATTTTGTAGAACAGAAAAAAAGTTCATCATGTTGTCATTTACATGACTTGAATTATGTGTACATTTTTAGTCCCGCTGGGGCTAACTGGGTTAAATTGTCTGTCTCCCTGATGATTGTTGCTGGCCATCATTACATATGACTGTGTAACAGCATGATATAGAGTTGGTACATTTTTTTATTTTTGGGTTAAATTAAAGGATTTAAAAAAAAACTTCTGATAATTGGATAAATCCACTTTTTTTGGTTGTTGTACTCACTTTTTTACTTTAGTAATTAACGATTATGTCCCATAAAATAGGTTAAAAAAATTAACCCTACAATTCCTGAAAGAGCAGCAAAACATAAAGAATAACAGGCTTTAATATGACATGTTAGAAGGTTAAGCTATGCTTAAGAGATGAATTTACTTTAGTGCTTTTAAACTTAAGTAGTGTAAAAGCAATTCAAATTTGAAGTTTACAAGAAAAATGTTTGTAATTTGATTTAGAGACTTACAAGATTCTTTAGAGCGAAAGCAAAGGAGTAACGAGAAAAAAGTACAGAATAAGATAAACATAATAGGTTGTAAGTTGCATGCGCAGGTTGTATTTTACAAATATTTTATACCCTGCTCTTCATTATAATTTATCTGAGAACAGACTGGGGCCGATTAATTGTAATGCTCTTTGACAAAACCCCTAAAGTGTAGCCTTCTCCTGACAGCAGTACAGCCATGGGCTCTGCAGGCTGTAATTAAATTTCTAATGGGATGACCTTAAAGATCTTTCAAGTTTGGTGCTTCTACTTTTTTCTGAAGTGATGAATCTTTTTATATTCTTTCTTTAATGTTTCGGAAGAACATTTGACGTAAGCACCATATCCAGGGTGTGAAATAAAGGAAAAAAACGCAGCGTTTGATCCTTGAATCGTCACAGTTTGAGAAATGTGAATAGTGGAACACTTCCAAACCCTGACACCACTGCAGACTGCCATGACGCAGCCCATGAAAAGAAGCGCTGCCAGGATGCCACAGCTTCCTGCCTTATGCACACTCCAAAGGGCCTGTTGACAGCTGGAACATTATGAAAACCAGGTTTAAGTAATAATTTTATATCCTTGAGGGTTTATTTACCATTCAGTTGCAGTTTTTTATGCTTCTCTGTGGACTGCTTCACATTGCATTTACTGGGAGTAAAAGCTTTGCAAAAGTATTTATATCCCCTGAACTTTTTCCAATTTTGCTACATTACCCCCTCAAACTTTGCTTAGTTTTATTTGGACATTATATGATGGATAATTACATAGTGGTGCCAAACGCTTAAAAAAAATACAGGGTTTTAAATTTTGTTTTGCAGAGTATGTTGCATAGAACCCAGAGCCATTGTGTTAAAACTTTTTCAACTACAATATCAGCCGCCAGTTTTTGGGGTGTGTCTCTGGGAGATTTTCACACACTTTTGAAAGAAGAACAGCAGGAGTAGTGCAAACATAAAGGCCAGAACACATTGAATCCAATTTTGAGTCCGATCTGTTCCAATCTGATTTTACGCAAGGCGGCTTGCGTAGCTCCGACTGAGATAGACCCCTGGTCTATTTTAGTTTGACTACGCAGCAATTCAGCAGCAATTTCATGGATGTGACAGGAAGAGAGATGCAGTTACAAAGTAAAACACATCAGCTTTGGGGGGAAATGCACAATAAAATTGCACTGGGAAATAGTATGTTTTGGAGTCGCGTAGAGCATATATAGTAAGCAGGACAGACAATCAATGAAACAAAAAAGAATACTTTAGATATAGATCACATTATGTTTCTAAGAATTCCTGATTCCTGCCCCTTTTCTGGACAGGTTTGATAGGAGCTGTCCCAGATTCGTTTACAAATAAATCAAGAGTTTTACACATCATCAGTCTGGCTCACCTGTTTACAAATCTTGAGCTCTTGTCGATCTTTCCATCAGCCTATATTAGTTTATCAGCTTCCATAATGTGTTCAGGGCTAAACCATGTTAGGAAAATATAATGCCAATACTGTTAGAGATAGATGCACTTTTTACTCTAATCTCTTTCTCGTCCATCAATAGAAGGTTTCCAGCGTTTTGTCTGAGCTTTAGCATATTGGGCATCAAATTCCATCATATCCATCAACATGCAAAGCACTGATTCATGGCAGCTGGAGTGCATAGACTAAAGACCCTTAGTAGGATGTTAAAAGTATATTCCTGTTTCCAAAGACTGATAATTGCAATGAATTAATTCAGGGCTGTGTCTTACTTTTAAGATTTGTATTTGTAAAAGTAAGTAACTGTATGCTTTTCTCTGTATGTTTACAGTTATGCAGTACTTTCTGTTAGTGTGTAGAGTATAACAATCTGAGGAGTGTGTTTTTACAGTTACTGAATATGGAAACTTCTGTGTGTTACTTCTTCTCCAGGCACACTGTGATTTCAGTTATTGCTCATTCATGCAAATGGCATGCATTATTTTTATCTCACTTTCCTTAACCATCCTATGGCTTTTTTTGTCGTCCACAGCTCACACTACAAAGCACCAAGTCAAGGGTGGCCTTTTTTGAAGAACTTTAAACTCTGTAACAGGGAGGACCTTCTCTGTTCTACATTCCTGACTGGACTACAAACCTCTAACTGTCTGAAAGAAAACAGCCAGCGAGCAGATTCCCACTGCGTTAAACTCATCAAGTTTAATGGGAAAATATCTAAAGAAGAAGTAAACTGACTTTGATAGACTTTTATAGAGGAGTTTTTGAAACATTTTCTGTGGAATTACTTTAAGTCAAATAATAGTTTGTCTCAGCTAAAGGAGAAGCCATATTGCTCCTTTTCCACTGTGAGTCTAATGAGATTGTATTTTGGAGTTTGGAATCGTTCATGTATAATGTCCAGTTGAAGTGACCTACATTATGAATGATGAGCTATTTAGTACAGCAGGGGAAATAAACCACTAACTTCATCTAAACCAACAGCCTTATATCCAGATCTACTAATCCATGTGGAGCGTTCTCAACGCGCCTCTGCTCTAACACTACAGAGTGGAAATATTATGTCCTGTTAGAATTTGTCTTCATTTAAAGTGAATATTTCAGCCTTAAGTTCAGGTCATTTCTCTGCCACATTAAATGGAAAGAGCCATTTATTAAATCGGTGGAGTTTATGATCCGTGGAGAATATTAAGCATGTACTAAACACTGAAATCCCTGCCTCCCTATGTGGGGTGAATGCAGATGACCTGTTACCTGTGAGGCCTTATTAACTATGTTTACATTGTGAATGAATTTTTGATAGATCAGGGAGTCTCTTCCCAAATAAATGAGTCTGAGACCCTAACTACTGGATGGTTGTCTGAATATAAAATGTCTTTTTGTTTGTTTTTTTGCAAATTTTGTTTGTAGAAAGAAAACCACTTTAATTAGCATATATTTTGAGTTAATGTGAATTTTTGAATAATTGGTCTTTTCTTTTGTAAGGCAAATATCTTGGGAAATATAAACCAAATGTGAAAAACATGAATTTTCTTACAGCTGCTTTTAAAAGGGATGATGAGCAGTATTGAAATGAAACCTATTTCACCTAATATGCATTTTTACTGAAAACCTAACAGATGTGTATGTTATCCATGTAAAATAAATAAACACATTTACTTTTGAGTTGATTTTTTATTCCTTTGAATACAATAGATCTTTGTGTTATTTTTACCCTATTCTGAATATCAGCCTTAAATTGCTGCTGCCTCTTCCTCCCATCCCAAGCAGATGCCCAAATACACCTATGAAATGAATCCAAAGTTACATAAGCTGCCTCCATCTTGTGTCGAATCACGTACCCTCTGCCTGAGTGACAAGGTTTTTGTGTTTATGCGGATGTGTGGGTGAACGGAGTATGTGGTGCACCCCCTGCATTGTGTCAGCATCTGTTGTGTTTCACAGCAGAATGCGAGTTCCGACTTGCAGCTTTAGGTGCCCTCAGACAGGCAGTGACTGAACATTTAAGGGGCTCCTCTGCTCCATGTCACCTTTGGCTTGAGCTGGAGAATGGCTGCTCCTCCCTGGGGTGTCAGATTTGTGACAGATTGGCATCTTCAGGTAGAACTGACACTGCCCCTCCGTACTGTTCTGAGCGAGATGGAAAAGGGAAGGTGATATGGGGTATAGGGAAAAAAAAAAAAAGATCCCATCTTTGTCATTCATCCTCTCCAGGGATCATGGTTGAAATCACATCTCTGTGCTGCGGTGAACACACGCACACACCCACACACATATCCTGCAGAATAACCATCATTGTCAATTGGCTAAAATCTTTAAAAGGTTTGACCACAGAAACAAACACAAAGAACTGCTTAATGATGCACCATCCAGATGTTAGTATTTTCCTTATTTAACTAAAAAAATCACTGGTTTTCAAGTTTTAAATAAAAATGGTTTATAAAACAATTTCTACGTGTGATACAACCCTTTGATAAATTAGGATTTATCATTAAAAATGTAAATCTTTTATTATGTCTGACATATGTTCTTTCAAGATATTCATATGTGAAAAATGTGTAATGCCTTTGTTAGAAATGGCATAAATTACTATGTTAACTGAAACTATATGCTCTTATAAAGAGGATCTGTTTATGAGCTCTACAACAGAGAAGCCATGAAACAAAATGTTCTGATTTCTGAAACTTTATTGGATCCATCGCTCTTACAACACCCCTGCTTCTCCCGATTAAGAAATAAAAGCTCCACAAATTTGGAAAATGCTTTTACTGATTGAAGCAATCTTTCGGTTCTACATTATCCCTTTCATTTCTAAAAATATAAATCAAGTAAGACAACAGGACATTGCTCAAATATGATGGTCCCAACCGTGCAATGATGCTCCTAAATGCAGCAAAAAAAAAAAAAAGCTTTCTTTAAACCAAAATAGGCTAATAAAGGAACAAAAACAGCTGTGTTAATACTGACATAAGTGTTTTATGAACAGTGTCAGATGTGTAGCCGAAAAAAATATTCAGATAATAAAGCCCACGCAGCACCCAGCGACTGATGCTCCCTCACTGCAGGAACCTGAAGATCAAGAATGAGCTGTTATCTCCTCCTCCATAGTTCTGTGATCATGCTAGTAGATTTATAACAATATGTTGACCCTCCTGCTGATCGCCCCTCAAAGCTTTCACTGACTCCTCCTATTAATGCTTTCATTACTCTAGTTATTCCTGTGGCTTTTGCTCGTTTTTCCTTCCACTGATCTTTCCTTTAGAATGATTTATTATAACCCTTAGTGAAAAAGGAGCTTCTTAAGATCAAATTTTTGTTGTTGTTTACCCTCCTTAGCAGAGGTGTCAAAAGTATTCATATTTATTACTCAAGTATAACTATAAATCCAACTATTTAAAAACACATTTGTGTAAGTTAGAGTCTCAAATTAAGCTTTTGACTCAAGAAAAAGTGTAAAAGTACAATTTTTGTAAACTAATGCAGAAAAAAATGTTAAGTAGAGATACTTTAAACCTTATACTGGTTACTGCGTTACCTTATTAAAGGAACATTTTCTGGATGGTAATTTCCTTATACAAAATTCTTTAGTTTTATATCTAATGGAAACAGTGTCAAATTTAACATTGCATCATCTTGAAAAACTACTTATTTTAGTATGTGGCAAATAAGTTGGTGCAGCATCCAGTCCAACCACAAAGAAATTAAGTGTCTGCATTAAAACAAATTATTTTGATGATTTTTGTTGCTATAAAATACCAAATGGACATTACCAAAATTAGCTTAAATGAAACAAAACTAACAAGTCTATTTTGGAAATGTAAGGAGTAGAAATTAGAGATAATTGCAAAAAATGAAAGGAGTCGATGTAAAAAAAAAATTCTAAAAAATATTTACCGTACTACAGTAAAGTATAGATAGCAAACATTTCTACTTAAGTAAGGTAACAAAGTATTTGTACTTTGTTACTTGACACCTCTGCTCCTCAGTCACTGTCTGCTGGACAACTATTATTTCAGCAGTCTATGTCAGCAGTGTTAGCTTTAATATGGCCAGTATGCAAAATTCTGTATGACCTTTTAGTTTAATAAATTATTCTGAATTTTACACTTCAATAAGCTGATAGATTGGGATTGAGATTTGTAGGAATATGAAAATGTTCAGAAAGGAGCACTTAACATATGCTAGTGATGTGTAAAGAAGGAAGGAAGGAAGGAAGGAAGGAAGGCTCTATAAACGATTGAAAAAGAAGGGCAATAGAATAAAATAAAAAATTCACTGGTGAGTTGTGCCGTTTTCAGAAGATGCTGTGGCCACCCCATGAGGCCCCTGAATGCCCCTTGGTGCCTGTGGGCACCACATTGGTGACTCTGATTTAGATTATATTTTTAGATTCGATTGAACTTATCAGGGCTTTCTAGTTAGTTATTTTAATAGATAATACTAATTACCGAACTAATACTTAATATGTTGTGCAAAAATATTCCCCTTTTCTCCATCTTGTAAACTTCCCAGCTTATCACTCTACAACTTTCCAGCTAAAACGTCTCATTTTTTTATCCACTGTTTCCTCCCAGACATTTTTGAGCTCCATAAACTGAACCATTCATTATGAGTTTTATCTTCGCCAGCTATGGTGGAGTTTGCTATATCCTGGAGGGCTTATCGGCCGCTCCCTTAAATCTGCTCCTATGTGTTAATCTCTTCCCACCAGTGCCTTCACTAAAGTAAGCCAGCCCAGAAATTCATTCATTTATTTATTGTTTGATATTCTCAATAAATACATCGGTATATCTCTAAATATATAGGTTAGGTCAGGTTTTTATTTTATTTTATTCACTACTTAGTTAAGAGAAGGCCTCAGTTATCTACAGGCTGCTTAGATATATAAAGGAAGACTTAACTGAGGATTTGTTGGGTTTGTTTCAGATTACAATCTTTTCTCAGAGGATATCTTGGCTGTCTTCACATTCACAGTCGATCCAAGGACAGTTTTGCTTGAGGAAACTTTTCTTCTTTTCTTTGCTCTTCTATTTCCTACATGACCATCCAGATTTCCCTGAATGCGTCCTGTTTTTGTTACCTTTCCTCTTTTTATCCTGTTCCTGACTTATGATGTACTTATGCTGCCTTTCCTAAATAATTTAAAAGTAGCTCATGAATCTTAATTATTTATTGCATAAAAATAAGCACTGTTTGCAGAAAGTTTTTAAGAAAACAAAATAAAGAAGTTTTTGTTGACTTTTTAAAACTTTTAAACATGTAATGTTGAAATAAAAAGGTATAGTAAGAGCCTGAACTAGAAAAGTGGGTAAGATAATACCTTGATTTCACTCTGACCATGCAGTACTGTACTTTCTGCCATGGAGAGTTCACATTGAGAAACATTTTTGTATTTCAGGATACACTATGTTTTAGTGTTAGAGAATGCCAAGAAGGTGGGAAAAATATTGGCTTATTTCATTTTAGTACTACATCCTGATATGTGGTGAATTTTAAAAAGGATTGAATTAAACAACATATCCAATGTTCACAATGGTAACAAGTGAGTGAGTGTATGTATCCTTGGACTGATGACCTGAGTACCCCTCAACTCTCTCAATGAGATAAGTACCAGAAACCAGGAAATGTTATTAATTTGTCACCTACTGCTTTTTTGAGTATAGAGAGGTAAAGAGGTCTGATTACTTGCTAAATATTGAACCAAATTGGTAAGTTGGAGCCACTGATTGAGGTTAAACTTAGAATAAGTTCATTATACAAAACTAAGGGTAGATGAGAAATAATTGTACAACATTAGCGTTAGAATAAGTTCTTGAACTCTCATACAATTTTGGTTTTCCTCTCCAGCCTATTCAATGAGCAAAACAACAGGAATGCACATAGGGAACGTCACATTCAGTCAGTTAGCAGCATCACTTAGCGCCACACATTAGAAGTGCAGAACAAGATGCAGTCATCATATCACTGGATCTGAGTCTTGGCAAAAATGATGAACTGGGTTGATGCGTCTGAACAGAAGAGATTTGAACCCGCAACCCTCCAGTTGCAAGGCAAACTCTTGCATCTGATACCACTGTCATAAAACCAATTGATAGCCAAAGATAAAGTTAAATATGTCAATCAAGAGAGTGCCTCCACATTATTGGTCAAAATTCTTTTAAAAATGGACATATCTGTTTGTAGCCAGGAATTAGGAATGCATTTTATTTTATTTATGACAAATCTTTATTTGCCTTATAATCCTTTATGGTCATATTTGATTTCTTATTTCACTGGAATCCCACATGAGGTGCCTTATTGATAATCATGTATTGACATTAACTCACATTTTTATAAATTAAGGTTTAATCCAGATGCTCTGGAAAAACTTAATATCTTACTAGTAACTAAGGGGGTTTCATCTTTCAGAAAAATAATGGTATCATCTGTTATAGTGAATAGTGAATAGTGTTATTATCAGATGATAACAAAATACATCCAGTGGCTCAATATCTTTGCTATTCTTAAGAAAAGCAGCCAATAACTCTGCGGCTAAAATAAATAATGTCATGTTTGGCTTCAGGTGCCTAACCCACATGCAGAACACTCAGAGGCAGGATAAAAGCTCAAAGGTTTATTGAGAAGTTTAAATTGTTGGGATCTGGAGATCTGCCACCTGTCTCCAGCAGAGAGCACTGTGGGTTCCTGGGCTGGAGCCTCCAGCACACCTGAGGATCATCAGCCCATCAGGAGACCTCCTAGATAAGCAGCAGCCAGAACTGTCTTCGACACCGGAGTGTAGACCAGTTTTGATTAGCGGAACCTGAGCCTCAGTTCACTTTGAGAATCTCTGTCTGCTCAAGAGAGTAACTAGATTCTAACCTGCCTCTGTCTTCTCTGCTCACAGGAAAGCCCGACTGAAGTCTGTAGCTCTGGAGGAGCTTGCTTGAAACCTGCCTGCCTGCCCTAGGAAGCCAAACCTGAAGACTATCAGTCTGGATTCCCCTGCCAGCTCTCAAGGGAGAGCTAGGACATCTACTCAAGGTCTGAACCTCACTAACCAGAAGCTAGACGCTGCTGCTGCTTAGCTCTCTGCTGAACCCACAGTCTCTGGACCCAACCGGTTCCCCCTCTCCAACAATCTGTCGGAACTCTATCAAGGTACAAACCAGAATCAAACACCTGAAAAGTCATCACCGCTGCCTGGCTAACCAAACCATCCAACTCTGCAGATTCTCAGTGATTCCAGTCCCGGACCAGTACCAGAACCTGCTCATTATTATTCTGTGTGCTTCTCACTCAATAAACTGTTAAACTTTTACCCCGTTTCCTGTGGTGTTCTGCATGTGGGTTTGAACACTAGTTCATGACAGGAATACAATGAATAAAAAGATCCTAAGGGGAACTCGTCTGGTCACGAGTGGATTCTGAAATGCACACAGAGTAGTCAGATCCAGGACTGGTCACGAGTGGGTTCACTGCAGAGGGGGACAGAGGAGTTAGTGGAGGTCCATGTAATTTGCAGGATGAGTGTATGCAGAGCTGTACCTGTTCTGGGGTTGAGCAGAGCGGCTGAGGGGGGGAACCTTGAGGGTCCAGAGGCTGTTGGCAGGCTGAGGGCTCGGCGGAGGCAGAGCTTGGTTTGAGTGTTGGCAGATTACAGATTTTGAGTTTCCCTTCCAGTTTCTTCAGAGAGCGGCAGGCAGGTCTTTGACAGGAATAATTCTCCAGTGTTCTTCAGAGAACAGACAGGCATATTCAGGCAGAGAAACTCTTCAGGGTTTCAGGTTTCAGGCGGGTTCAATCTAGGAAGCAGAGAGGAGAAAACAGATCAGGTTCAGGCTTTCAGGGAGTCAGAGGTTCAGACAGGCTGGTTGGCTCAGGCTTGCTAACCGTTACTGGCAAACACTCTGGCACTAGAGAGACGTCCTCTGCCTCCTTAAATACTGATCTCCTGATGAGCAGACGAGCGACAGGTGGTGCAATCAGCTCCGGCTCCAGGAGATCTTCTACGCCCTCTGGTGGAGAAAGTGGACAGACCTCCAGATCCCAACAGTACCCCCCTTCAACGACCGCCTCCTGGCGGTCCAAAGGAAGTAGATGGCAGAGACTCACGATATTCGACGATTAGAGCAGGGTCCAGAATGAAGGATCCAGGAACCCAAGTGCAATCCTCCGGACCTTAGCCCTCCCAGTCGACCAGGTACTGCCAGCCACTGCCCCGGCGACGGGAGTCTACGATCCGGCGAACGGTGAAGGCAGGGTGACCATCAATGTCCCGGGAGGGTGAAGGGGAGTCGGACGGAGGGCACAAAGGGCTGGTCAGGACAGGTTTAATCTGGGAGACGAGGAATGTTGGATGGATCCGGAGTGAGGATGGCAGATGCAGGTGGACGGCAGACGGGTTGATGATTGACTCGATTTTATATGGACCGATGAACCTGGGAGAGAGTTTACGGGACATAGATTTGAGAGGGATGTCACGTGTGGAGAGCCAAACCTGTTGCCCGGGTGTGTAGGTGGGAGCAGGGCGTCGTTTGCGGTCAGCGAATCTCTTATTTTGGGCAGATGTCCAGTTCAGAGCAGATATGGTGTCTTTCCAGATTTTACGGCAACGGCGGATGTGATGCTGAACTTATGGAACAGAGATTTCCTTTTCGTCGGCGGGGAACAAGGGTGGCTGATATCCTAGGGAGATTTCGAAAGGGGACAAACCGGTTGCAGATGAAGTGTGAGAGTTGTGTGCGTATTCTACCCAGTGAAGATATTGGCTCCAGTAGATCGGGTTGGTTGAAGTGAAGCATCGGATCCCAACAAATAAAAAAGGAATAACCTAGACAAGTTCAAGTTTTGGTTGTTCCTTCAGACAGAGGTAGACTGAACTATAAATATCATTATACATTAAATTAATCACTTTTATAAACCTTTTACCTAAGCCAAAATACTCTACGGATTTAATTGTAAAGGGGTGCTCTATAGAGTCAAAGCTTTGGGGAAAAAATGGCTTTATTTTAAATAAACAGATTTTAGTCAAGGACCAACCTAATATTGTTGTATATAGAACAATCCTTAATGAATCCTGATTGGTTTTCATGCACTATTTGTCCCAAATCCGTTTTAAATCTAGTAGAAAACATAAGGGTGAATAATTAGTGATCTACATTAAATAAAGTTATTGGCCTCAGATTATCCATATATCTGTCTTTTCCTGATTTGGGTAGTAATGTAATGACTCCTTTTTTTTCATAGGTGGCATTAAATTATCTTAATACATTCTTTTAAGTTTTCCCAAAAAAACTTATGAACATTTAAAGTCAAACCATCTTGACCAGGTGATGTACCTGCTGACATGTGCTTTACAGCAACATCTAATTCTTCTATTTGTATGTCAGAGCTGCATGACATTTTGTATATGGAGTCAATTCTAGGAAAGTTGTGTTTGATAATTTCCAAAAAGGATATTGAAGCTGAGTTCATAGAGAGAGCTGTCTGATTTCTCTGTCTCTGATCACAAAGAGACAAAAAAGTTGAGGAAGTTTGAAAATTATATCTGAGCTTGTTGAGATCTTTTAAAAGGAGACTAAATCAAACTTTAGTTCATCTTATTTCTTCATAGAAAAAAAACTAAGACACAGGAGAAATAAACCTTAGTCTCATTTTGGTGTCACATATTTCTCATAGTTGTCTAAGAGAAACATTTTGGAGATCTCATTTCTGATTTGTGTGAGGTAACTACTGCAAAGTGTGCAAAGCAGTAGTATATACACACACACACACACATATATATATATATATATATATATATATATATATATATATATATATTTTTTTTTTTTTTTTTGGACACACCTTTTCATTCAAAGAGTTTTCTTTATTTTCATGACTGAAAATTGAAAATTCACTTTTAATGCATACTGAATACTATGAATACTATGAATTAACACATGTGGAAGTATATACTTTTTCAAAGTAGCTACCTTTTCCTATATATATATATATATATATATATATATATATATATATATATATATATATATATATATATATATATATATAGCAAGGACCACGCTTCAAAAATATTAATTTCAAGATTTCTAGTTAGAAAGGGTTGAAGGGTAAATGGATGAATGAGCTTAATTCTGAAATCTGGGGGAAATCAGGAGGGGTTATTAAAATTAAGATTTAATGTTGGGTATCATCTTCAGGAAAATCAGCTCTGGTATTGTCCTGAGCCTGCATGGGACATCCCAAGTTGAACCTGCAACGAAAAGAACAAAGCTTGATCATGATTTTTAGACCAAAATGAACGATTTCATGCAGCACTCATCTGATTGCCTGAACAACAAATCATGGTCATCCTCTGTTAAAATCTGAATCTTAAATTTTAATCAATGTCATTCTAATAAAGAACTTCGGCCATAGCCAAAAAAGGATTGTATTTACAGTTAATGTTTGTTTTTTCCTAATAAATATTCAGATATTTGTTAAAAAAAAAAATACAGTAAAAGAATAAAAGTATAAAATATCATCCATATGTGACGCATTTAAATATTTAAAACTGTGTGTTCCTGGTAACCAAGCCCTAAACCTAATGCTATTGCTGTTGTAACACTGTGTTTTTTCATTTGATTTATATTAAATAGAACTATACAAGCAGTGGAGCTTCAAATATAAAGCTCTAAAGATTTATTGTTGTTGTAATTCAATTCATTTTACTGATGCAGCATCAATTCACATCGTCTCAAGGCACTTTACAAAGTCAGTAAATCAAATCATAAGGACAGATGGGTTAGAATATTTCCTGTCGAAGGAAACCCAGCAGATTCCACTGAATCACTGAATTGCAGCATTCACTCCTTATGGTTGAGCATGTAGCCACAGTGGAACATTGCTTACGATGTGTTGTTAGCTTCATGAACCCTGAAATGCTTTTGAAACTGAATTAGGCAATTCTCCCAAAACCGCTACACGACACACCAGCATTTTCTCTGATCAAACAACTGATTTGTGTCTCATGATAAAGTTTAATCCATTTTAATGTATTTTTTTTCTCAAAGGCATTGTTGCGTGAGCAGGATAAATGTGACTGTCATGGTCAGCCAGTGGTGTCAATAAAATTCTAAAGTTGACGAGGAGAACGAACATGAGCAGCGCTGGGTGACTAGCATTTGTGTTGTCATACATTCTCAGTCATCAAGGTCATGGTCAAGCTTGACAAGTTCAGTTTAAAATTACAATAAATTCTCTAGAAGCGGTTTCGTCTCTAATCCAAGAGGCTTCTTCAGTATTAAGCATTTGATTGATAAATGTTCTATTTACATTAAATGAGAGTCAGTCGATGTATTTTTTAGATACAACAGTTTATCGCTGTATTATTGGAGAACTACAATGGGCTCCTGAAGACTACTGCACAAAAAGCATCTTTAAATATTTTCCTTTTATCTATATTCATTTCAAGTGTCCGTTTTTATCTTTAATGATCAAAAGTAGGTAGATCAACAGCCCTGCTGGATCCACAGTCTTTGGTTGTCTTTGCGGCAAAGAGCATGCATGTAGCAACAGTGGGAAGGAATTTTCTCCCTTAACCTTAAACATTCCTGTCCCAGATCTGAATTTGTAAATGCTAGCACCAGTATCAGTTTGTATGTGCAATCAGTTTTGTGGAAACGTCAAACCCTACCCCAAGCTCAACCACACTCAGTTTAGTCAGGGTAAAATTCTGTGTTCCTTTTATCTTCCCTGATAATCTGACAAAAAACACACACACAAAAGAACATGCATGATCTTTGATGAAGATTTTATACATGCATTTGGATAAATAAGTGAGTTATGTTCAAAAGTCAAGCGTTGCCTACTCAGATGCAATGCTAGGGTCAAGGTTTATTTCCCTCTAAAAGATCTAGTCAGATCATGATAATTTGTTATATTGTGACATGAACTTACAAAACTTCTTCTTGTGCAGCAGCCCTTTTTCTGTCTCGTAAGTGAAGGGCTACTCTGATACACCAAAAAAGGGCTTGACTACTAGGGATTTCAATCTGCTCTACAAAGAAAAGCAAAATGAGTAAAAAGGAAAGCTTTCTTGTGCTGCTTCAGGTTACGGCTGTCTGTGTGAGTGAGAGATGTACTTTTACTCAGCAAATCCTCTCTAGTCCTTCCAGCCAATTAGCATCCTCCTCCATTCCAATTTGCAGATGTTTCTGTGCGAAATACCTGCAGAAAACTGCCCTGATTGGGTTCATTGTGTTGCCTGGCACTAGACTGCTTCGGAATGAGTTTGGTTTTTAGGCTGAAATAAAATAATCATTAAGAAATCCCCCCTTTTCAAAACACCTGCTTGTTAGGCTCAAGATGAGCTTCTGGCTGCGTGTTTCAGTACCACTCTCCACTATTTGATTCACCACTGTGAATACATTTTCTTTTTTACCATGAGATAAGAGAGAGCTTAGTTTTAATTGTCTCCACAGATTATGAATTACAATGGCAATATCTGTGCTGGCTCATCGTGATGTGGATCAGTCTTCAGTAATCATTCACTGGTCTCTCTTATTTGCTTTTATCCTTAACTTAAGGAGACAGTGCTTTCTTTATGTTTCCTTATACACTGCTGGCTGTGGAGCAGATAATCAGTTTGATGCGTCGGATCAAAAGACCGATATAACTATTTATGAGCTGTGAATTAATAAAGACCAGGATAGTATTTGTGGAAATTGAACATGAAGAGACAAGGACTTTGGTACGTGTTAATGAAATGTTGAAACACACCGTGAACTGCTCAACAAACCTTGAGGTTGCAATGAATCTGTTATTTCCAAAAATTTGCTAATATTTGCCATTTCCTCACTGGAAAAAAAAATGACACAATGGAGTCTAATTTGCCACCTTCTTTTCTGCCACCAATCTCCCTAAATCAACAACCACCCCCATGCATCACCACACCCATTGCTTCTGCAAAATCTGACAAGACACCATCTCTGCTGTCAATCAGCAGCACACAGAATAAAAGGATCACGGATAACGCATGCCAGGTCAGCAGGTACGGCTATTGAGATGAGAGACAACTATTAACTTAGAAATGAACAGTTAAAGTTAATAGTGCAGCATGTGCAGATCTTGATCTTGATATCTTTATTTTACTTCTAGAGCATACTTCTGATAGCATTTTGTGGAGTGGTAGTATCTAGATAAACTATTGACCATAATTTACAAATCTTGTACTAATGAAGTTGCCTGCACACCTATTTGTTCCCCTAACTTATCTTAGTGTTAAAATAGTTACTTGCTTTTCTCCCACACTGTTTATATTTGATTACTGCTGAAATAGAAATGTTCATTTCACTGCTAAGCTTCTGCTCATTCACTGTCTGAAAGCTATACAAAACGAAATTTCGCTTTGTATACACTGTGGGCCGGATTTATCAAGATCCAATTTTGCGTGCAGTAATTTGCGCTCGCAAACTGGAATTTTGCGCGAGGGGCTGAACCATGGTTTGCGGGTGATTTAACAAGAGTGATTGCGTAACTGGTGGCAGGTGCAAAACTGTTGGAGACGCCCTATTTAAATGATGGTTTTGCGCGTTTTGTGGTTTGCGGCATGGCGAGTTCGGGCAGCAGAAAGCGCAAAAGAAAATTCGACCCCATGGAAATGGAGGTGTTGGTGGATGAAGCCAACAAAAATTTAAGTGAGCTACAGCAAAGAGGTGTGACTGTCACACAGAGGAACGCGATATGGGAACAAATCTGTCATAAAGTAAATGCTGTTGGTGAAACCTTGCGAACAGTGGATGAAGTAAAAAGAAGATACCAGGATATTAGAAGGCGAACCAAAGAAAAACTGGCATATAACAAAACATCTGCGAACAAAACAGGAGGGGGCACAGTAGATGAGATGCCTCTGACCAGCATTGAGGAACAAGTACAGCTGACGCTCTGTGAGGAGCAAATCACTGGGATTGCCGGGTATGACACACTTGACCAAACAGCAGGACACGGTAGGTGCACAATCTCAGAAAAGGTTTATTGAAAAGATTTATTCAGAACTGAAAAGAATGCACCACCTGTGAATTTAATGCTGTTTCAAGTCAAATACGTAACTAAACATTTGCTTTACATTTAGAATCTGCATCAGAGGTCCAGCCATCATCAAATCCCCCCGTAGCAGCTGCCACCCCCGTGAGGCCTCGTATGAGCCTGGAACATATTGATTTGGAGTTGCTGCAAGAACAAAAAAACAGTCTGCAGCCCTGCAGACAATTGCACGGGAGATGCGTGTGGCATCAACGTTGGCACGGGCGGCAAGGCGCGACACTCAGACCATAGCCACCCACTGCAGACAGATGGTCTCTGCAGTGTCTGCCCTGACGATGGCTGTCAATTATGTGGCAAGAGGGATACGGGAAGGGATGCGGCCAATGACTACCCCCAATCCAGGTGGAGAAACGGCTCAACAAAGTGGCACAGCAACAAATAGGCAGCCAGGAACCGCAGAGGAAGAAGTGCGCACTGTGGGCAAGTTCCACCTGCGTAAAAGGAGATACAAATAAATACTTGCAACACTTAAGTTGTCTGTTTGATTCTTCACTTTGTGGGGGAAAAAAAGGCTATATTTCTTTTACCAGGTTTCTTAATCTAAAGGAAGTGTAACTTTTGCTGGACTTAACATAATTAGATGCTCAAACTAGTAGTTTGTACAAACTAGTGCATTAAGAAATTTAAATGTTACAGTGACACCCCCACCCCCTCAAAAAAAAAAACAAAAAAAACACAGGTGTTTTGTATTGGCCTGTAGAAAAATGCACATACCAAATGGCTCACAAGAAGTGACTGTGGATGAGATTTTTGCGCATACGCATTCCCGCAGTATTGGCATGTTGCTCCACAGGCGCAGGGGGGAGGTCGGGATTCTCCGGTAGGGCGTCATGCTCCAGCCCGTGTTGTTTGGCAATGTTATGAAGCATGCAGCAGGTCACTACAATCTGGGCAACTTTTTCTGGCTTGTACAGCAGTGCTCCACCAGTACGGTCCAAACATCGGAACCTGCTCTTCAAGATCCCAAAGGTGCGCTCCACAATGTTCCGGGTGCGAATATGGGCCTCATTGTATCCAATTTCTCCAGCAGTGGTCGGGTTGAGAACGGGTGTCAGGAGGAAGGGATGTTGGGGGTATGCACTGTCACCTTAAAAAAGAAATCTGGGTGAATACGACACTGAAGAAATTATTTCTTTTTCTAAATATTTGACTCACCTACAAGCCAGCCATCTCCAAACTCTCCATCACGCAACTTGGAAAACAGGTAGCTGTTTCTTAAAATGAAAGAGTCATGCACTGACCCGGGATATTTTGCCACAACGTTGGTAATGATGCCTTGGGCATCACAAACGCACTGCACATTCAAAGAATGCATGTGTTTGCGATTCCTATACACATGCTCACTTTCTGCAGGGGGCACAAGTTGAACATGGGTGCAATCAATCGCTCCAATCACTCCGGGAAATCCAGCGATTGCAAAAAAGCCTTGTTTGGTGTCATTTAGTGACTGCCGGTTGTGTGGAAACCTAATGACCTTTCTCATACGGCGACACATGGCATTTAGAACGTCGGACAGCACTTCTGAAAAATTAGATTGGGAGATCCCAGCTCTCGCTGCAACCGTACGCTGGAATGACCCAGATGCAAAAAGGTGCAACGTTGCAAGGAGTTTTGTTATAGCTGGTATTGCGTGGGTCCTCCTTGTGGCTGGCTCCAAATCCATTCGGAGTTCCCCCAACAGCTCCAAAATGGCAATGCTGGATAAACGATACGTTTTGATGATCGTTTCCTCGTTCATTCCAAAAATATTCACACGGAGTGAAAAAATGCGTTCTCTGCGTCTCCTTGCTTCATTTCGATGTCTCCTTCTTGCGACAATAACCGCTGCCATGTGTGCGCAATTACGCATACAGACCATTTGCACCTTCTTTTGAAACGTGTTAAATATAGAGTCAGATACCGTTAGCAAAATTGCTTTCAGGTTTGATAAATCACTTTGCGAGTGCTAAATTAATATATTTACATGTTCTCCTCCCACAAGACGCACTTTTGCGTGTAAACGCCCCATATTGAATATTCATTGCAGAAAAAGTACTAAATGGATAAGAGGCGCTATTTAGCACTGTTAAGGAAGAAAATATTCTAAAATAGTTAACTTTGGAAAAAGGTTGGCTTCTCTCTTCCTTCCCCAGGTTCTTCTCGGCGAGCTGCGTGTGGCCACAAGGAAAACCAGCATTGCGTGTTGACGTCACAGAATTACAGAGTTTAATTCAATATAAGACAATGCACAAACTTAGAAATAAGACAATGTACAAACTTACACCAGAAACTGCAGAACAACGGAGACATACATTCAATTACCTGACATAAATGGAGAGAAGGAAAGAAAGCAAAGACGTACAAAGACATCTTTGGAGAGTTGCAAGAGCAAATCTGATTTGTTACTTCTATGTAGAAAGCTTTATCCTCTTGTATTTAATTTATTCAAATAAGGCTGGCTTTTGCTCCTCCAACCAGGAGCTATCTTGGACACTCAGAAAAACTTAGAGCTTCCCCTAATTTACGGCCTGACATCTGGCTAAAGAAAACATGAGATAAGACCTCACAGAATAGCTGTTGGAATGCGGGGGCCTCTTTCCTGCCATAAATTCTCAGGAACAAACTTAAATTCAGTGCTTTGGTTCAAGGAAAGGTTATCTTCACAAACTTGTTCAAAATTAAGAAATATGTTCAAAATGAGAGTGTTCAACATACCTTTTACACATGCCATAAGATTAACTGTATTAAAAACTAAAAATAATAATTTTTCTTCAACAGCACGTTTTAAAGACCAAATCCTTTTAGCACGCTGTTGATAGATCAGTTTGTACATTTTTTAGCGTGCGCAGTGAAATAGCTCACGTTTTTATACACGCAAACCTTTGATAGATCCGGCCCACAGGGCCGGATTTATCAAAGGTTTGCTAACGGTATCTGACTCTATATTTAACACGTTTCAAAAGAAGGTGAAAATGGTCTGTATGCGTAATTGCGCACACATGGCAGCGGTTATTGTCGCAAGAAGGATACATTGAAATGAAGCAAGGAGACGCAGAGAACGCATTTTTTCACTTCGTGTGAATATTTTTGGAATGAACGAGGAAACGATCATCAAAACATTTCGTTTATCCAGCATTGCCATTTTGGAGCTGCAATTCCAGTGATTTGCTCCTCACAGAGCGTCAGCTGTACTTGTTCCTCAATGCTGGTCAGAGGCATCTCATCTACTGTGCCCCCTCCTCTTTTGTTCGCAGATGTTTTGTTATATGCCAGTTTTTCTTTGGTTCGCCTTCTAATATCCTGGCATCTTCTTTTTACTTCATCCACTGTTCGCAAGGTTTCACCAACAGCGTTTACTTTATTACAGATTTGTTCACATATAGCGTTCCTCTGTGTGACAGGCACACTTCTTTGCTGTAGCTCACTTAAATGTTTGTTGGCTTCATCCACCAATACCTCCATTTCCATGGGGTCGAATTTCCTTTTGCGCCTTCTGCTGTCCAAACTCGCCATGCCGCAAACCACAAAACGCGCAAAACCATCATTTAAATACGGTGTCTCCAACAGTTTTGCACCTGCCACCAGTTACGCAATCGCTCTTGTTAAATCACCCGCAAACCATGGTTCAGCCCGTCGCGCAAAATTCCAGTTTGCGAGCGCAAATTACTGCACGCAAAATTGGATCTTGATCAATCCGGCCCTGTGTGTACAAAATGACAATAAAAGTTGTCTAAGTGCAGGGGGTGACCCTACATCCACTGTATGCATGCCAGCAGAAAGGCTGGTCGTTCAACTACACAAATAGAGACCTGTTCTTGTAGGGATCCAGGGAGAGAAATGTCCCTGGTCACTTTGCCTCAATGTTGCTGAAGATGCTGTCAGAGTCATAGATGATAATGAGCAATACACCGTGCTCTGGTAATTCAATGCTCATGTATATAATTGACAGTAGGCCTAACTATAACTCACTCTTACATAAACATGGTGACTTTCTATTCATAAAATTCCCCCTCATCTGCTGCAGTTATATCTTATTGTATGTGCAGTCCAGCACACCATTAGCATTAAGAAATCCCATATCAAAAAAATGAAAAAGGTTGTCCACCTACTCTGAAGAGGAGCCTAATTCATGTTACATGCAATATTTTAGAATCCCTCTTTTATGTGTTTCACTTCTCTGTGGCCAGAGAATGTTATGATGATGTATCTATATCCTGTTAATGCAATAGATACACTTCTGATTGTGCAGCAAATAGTTGCTCTGCAAGACTTTAACCATATACTACTGCAAACAGGAACATACCACCAGCGAAAAGTCTGAGCCCAACAGAGATTATCTGAGGAGCGGTAAATGCAAGGCTCTGATTAGTGTCCCCTTGTTTTCATATTACCAATCACATATACTATAGACTCTGTTTTTTTTTAATCATTCTCTCCCAAAATCTTCATTGTTGTCATGTTCACCTTAAATCATTTGCTTACTGATTAATCCTGATAACTGCTCTATTTTTAGATTCTCCATTTAGGTTGCACAGCTCTACTCCATATACAAAGCAATGTGCAAAGATAGATTTGCTTAATAATTAAAGCATTGCATTTATTATAACCATGCTCTGCTGGTTGCATTCATGATTTATGTTCACGTTCTGGATTCAAAAGGCTTACCACATAGCCCATGCATAACAGAGGACTCCAACTATCCAGGAGAATGATGGGTGGCTGTTTGATTTAGAATCTCCATGCTGCCTAAATACGTCAGCACTCCAATTAAAATCTACTCTGGTGCGAACAGAAAGAATTGACAAAGACTATATTGTGTTTTCCGAGTCAGGAGACTTGACCAACCTACATTGAAGCAACATTGAACAACTGCCCTGGGGCTCACTGACAGAAGCCCTCTGACCACCAACAGCAGGCAATACAGCTGAAGCGTCCTGCCCAGGCAAAGCCGGAGCTGGTTTGAACTGGCATCCCGTAGGTTGCAGGATAAACTCCTGTATCCCACAACACTCCTGCATCTGGGCCACGGTCACCCAATCATAGGCATTCGTATTTTTGAAATTACATTTACTATAAATAGGCAACAATTTCAAAATTCTATATGAAATGCCAAAAGACAGCCATTTTTTTCTTCATCATTTGACCTCATGCCCGTGAACCCAGCCAATCTATCCCATATCCACCCACATCCATTTCACAGCCCATACTAAAATTCTCTCTGGTGTCGCCACTCAGTCTGTGTAACTTTTAAACCACAATATTATACAATATAGTTTGTAAGGGCTGCTGATTATGGTGGAGTTTTATAAAGTTTTATATTATTGTGTATAAGCTGCACATAAAAAAAGCAAAAAATCATTGAACCCTCTCTGGCTTAATAATAAATTCCAGCAATATTTACAAAGGATAAAAATGTTCCCCAAACTCCCCCCTTTTATGTAAAGTATTGCATAGTCTGTTTTAACAGCCTTGAATATAGGCTTAGTAATACGTTTTAAGTCACAAAATATATTTTTCTTAGTAACAGATAAATAAATAAAAAATATGCAAAAAAGCTTTAAATGAGAAAATAATAAACGTACACAGTTTCCTTGCATTAGTGTGATTTAACTGAATCTGCAATTCCTTGGAGTTTTAGTGAAAGGAATTAGAAATGCAAATAAACTTTCTGAGTGTTTGCAGCTATGTGATACAGAAGCTATAACACAGAGACACTTTGAGAAAGTTATACCAGAGATGAAATGAAGGGATTTAAATGTGGCGAGAAAAATATCTTGTTGTATTATCGCAGTATTTCTGTGTGTCATCACAGCAGCCCAAACAATAATTGTCTTTTCAATCTAAGTCTTATTTTTATTTTAGGGGAATTTGAAAGTGATGAACTGGTCCTGGGCTTCTGTGGACTGATGTCTGTGGCATTGTTCATTCATGTCGTTGTCTAAATCTCTCTCTCATGCTTTCCCTCCAAACTGCTTTCCTTCTAACAGCCTACTGGCAGTCATCCCAGTATCTCTGGTTGAGCATCAGGGATTCACACTCACTCACTTGGCAAAGGCATTTACTCTCTGAGAGACTCATTCTCTGTTTCTTTAACAGCTCAAGAAACAACTCAATACACTGTCAGGTCTAAGACTGCTCATGCCTACGCCCTATTTTTAGCCTGGAAGTAAACCAGTGCATTTCAGTTCTTCTGTATGCACCCCCCCCCCCCCCCCCCACTCCCCACTCCAACGCCAGATCTCAACTTGTGTGTAAAAAAAAAAAAAAAAAAAAAAAAACTCCCCTTTTCTTCATTCCTGTCAGCTCTGTCTTTCTGTGATTCTTCTCCTTTCTTGCTATTCCACTTCTTTTCCCGCTTTGCTCTCTGCAGCCACCATAACAGACAATTAGACGCAACCCCCCCATAAAAAAACTTTTATGACTCACTCTGTCACAACCAAAAATACACAACATTAAATCACAATGTTGTGAAACTGTCTGAGTCTGTCTGGAGCGGTATAATTAGAAGCTCTTCATAGCCATTGCTCGACTAAGCAGTTGCTGTCAGTCGGCTTCTTGTTTTCTGCCATGGTCATTTCTTTGTCTGCTTGGTGAATCACATCAACACTGGTTCCTTTTCTCCTCTCTGTACGTTGTGGTTTGGTGACCTACTTGTTATTCAGAAAGTGTACCATTTTTCTGGCTTGTCACCTCTTTGCTACCCACAGATATCATTGATTTGCATAGATGTCTGTTTGATGCCACCAGCAAATCAGCACAAAGAACACATTATTCTGCCTATGTGTGACTGCAGAGGCACCCATCTTTAAGCCTCATAGATCATACATCGTATTCTTTTTATAAGATATGCATTAAGAAAAAAAGTGACAATGTCAGTGTCTTTTTTTCATAAATATCTCGAATAAGACTTTGAATAAAAGATTTTCCCTACTAGTATTAAAAATTAAAATTAAAAATAGCAGAAGTATATCCTTGAATAAGTTTATGCTTGATGGAGGCTTTAGAGGCCTGCTAATGTCCTGATTTCTTTACATAGGCATGTTGACGCAGAGACACATCTTAGGTGCAGCACATCGGACCTTGAGGATAGGGGATTTTCTTTGCATTTTTTCCTCATAGAATTTTAAAATGGAAATGAAATGGGTTACCAAGCTAACTTAATTTTTGAGATTGTGTCTTACTATTATCAATAATTTTATTATGAATCGAAACAAAAAATCGAAATGTAAAAGAAAAAACAAAGCATTGTTTTATAATTTTTTGGCAAGCCATGTTGCAGTACTCCAAGCGGTGACATCATGGGGTTTGGTTGATGCTTTAGCAGAACCGGCTGTCCGATTGGACCCCTAACTTGCCACACTCAAAAGTACGTATGCCATTCTGCATGGTCTCCACAACTGTTGTTTTGTTGGGTAGCAAGGTGTCAGAACCCCGGCTCCAAAACTTATGTCTTCTCTCCTTCCTACAGCTCAAATCACCTCAAAATGAATGGCCTCAAAAACATAAGCAAAGTCATTTATATGCTTCAGTGTTGTTTCAGCTTCATCTTCCATCATACTAAATTTCGTAAGGATTTTACAGTTGTAATGTATAGCTAGTTTTATCAGCATATTCAACTGCTAGCTGAAGCATTGACCAACAGCATCACTGTTTGGAGTACTGCAACATGGCGGTGCCTTGCCAAGAAATTATAAAACAATGCTTTGTTTTTTCTTTTACGGTTATATTTTTTCACATTTGTAATATAATTATTGATAATATTAAGACATAATCTTGTGAATTAAGTTAGTCTGGTTGACCGTTTCATTTCCACTTTAACTAGATTTTCATTTGGTGATTAAAAGGATAATTTTAGCAGCTCTATTTTCTTTCTATAAAACCAGTCAAGAATATGCTTCCTTGTGTTTTTCAAGCCATCTTGCTAAAAAAAAAAAATACCTTGCTAGAGAGGCTATATCTTGCAACATGAATGTTTCTAAAATGTTGTTTTAGCACCAAAAACTTTGTATAAGTGTAACTTTTGGTCTTTCGGCACTGTTTGAGCATTCATCAACAATAGCATGCTTTGTTGGCTGCTTAATCTGCATTTTCAATTTGGGTCGTTCTCAGTTCCCTCTAACCTCACCAACCATCGGTATTGAACTTTATCTGTTTGTATTTACCTTACTCCTCAAGGCACACTATCTTGGATGGTTTAGATAATTCTCTGCTTCAACACACCTGATTCAGATTATTGCAGCTCAGCAAAGCCTGTTATTCTGCTATAAACGGATATCAAGTGTGTGAAAACTGGGAAACATCTTTAAGAAACAGGAAAGCGTGCTTTGAGGATCAGGGTTGAAAAATACTGCACTAGAGACCCAGTACTTTGTGGGTTTTTGAGGAGCTACAGCTGCTTTGCTTAATCTCACCAGTGGCACTAGTAGCTGATGACGGTGAGTGTCTAAATGTTGTTGTTTATCTCTTACACTTAGTACAAAATACGTTTAATAATGTTTTTTAGAGAGAAAGTTTTAGGCCCCGTCCACACGAAGACGAACCCTGGCCTAAACGCACAAATTTTTCACCAAACCAGCCTCTCATCCACACGAAGCCGGCGTTTCGGGGGTCTGTAAACGATCTTTTTTTTATTCAGCCTTCAGAGTGGGAAGATTTTGAAACGCCGTTTTCGCGTTTCCATCTTTACGCTCTAACCGCATTTTTTTTTTTTTACTCGCATGCGTCATAGCGTCGCCTCTAAACACGCATGCGTGACACAGTATCACAACAACAATGGCGCCGTACTGTGTTGAATGGATATTGCTCCTGGAAAGCCGACATGATATCGCTGTATTTTGACTGACACGTCTCCCAATCGACACTTTCTTGTAGTCTTTTTACAATCAGTCTTTTTATAATCAAGTGTAACTCGAAGCAGCAGTTCCACTTCATCATCTGTCCAAACAAGACTTGTACATGTTCGCCCAGTCGTACTTGCCGCCATCTTTTCTATTTGGTTCTTCTTCTAGGGGTTTTCCGGTTTGGTTGTTGTAGTGGGCATGCCCAACATTTCCTCGCCTATTTTTGCTTTGGCACCACAGCGCCACTTACAGGCCTGGCATACATTTTGCAACGTTTTCATGCATTCGTGTGGACGATCACATTTATTTTACGTCTCCGTCTTTACGGCAAACGTTTTGGAAAATATCAGTGTTTCATGTTCGTTTTGACTTCGTGTGGACGGGGCCTTAGAAACACCTAAATAATTCATCTTCGTTGTCAATTTGTTAGGAAATAGCCTACTTTGAATATGCGGCAAAGCGGCAGAACCCTTGCTCTTCAGGTTATGTGGGCTGCTTGTCGCTAAGGTCATTAATTATTTTAAAACAAAATCTTGTCTTGAGATGGAGCCCAGTGAGAAAGTACACTTCAAAATTTCACTTGAATGTTTTTAGTCAGTTTTTTGAAGAAATAGCCTACATTAAATGGTGTTGAACCTGTGAGAGCCATGGGTTTGCTGCTTGGGAATTTCCCGCTCTCTGTATTTGTCTCTAAACATGCAATATTTCGGGCATTAGGTTTTGACGTTTAAAGGTTACCTTTGGTGACAATTCTAAACTGTTTGCCACAGTTTAAAGACAAATATTTGGAGTAATGGAGTAATAATCTGCCGGAGCACTTTCAATTTTCCTTGTAGAAAAAAGAAAGATTTGTGCTCCATATAATAGCTTTTTATGTAAAACTAATTTAGCAGAAGGTAACCATTTGTATAAATTTGTTAATAGAAATTTCTCATTGTTCTATGTTGACGGGGCTTTTCTGTTTGTGTTGTAGATATCTGAGCTTTACCTGGTTCTGATAATAAAATAAAATAACTATAAATTAACTCTTTGTTGTTATTTTACATGAATCATATACTTGAAAGGCAACTCTGGCCAGATGAAGGTTAAAAAAATAAATGTAAAATACATTGTTTACTTATAGCTCGTTGGAACTGGAGGTAAAGGAAGAACCACTTCCAGGTTCCTATAACCGTCACCCGCTGGACTGAAGGTGTCGTGCAGTTTTTCTGAGGCCGATCATCGTGGGGCTTTTGAGAGAAATGGGAAAGCATGCTGATGAATTACCTTGGATTCCTATAATGCGTGTAATACAAATCCTGCAGCTTTAAATCCAGGCGGCTTTCAGTGAAAAAGGAGCTAGCTCAGTTTCATTAGTATTTTAGCATTCTATCATAGTTACACATTTACCGCTTTTTGTCTCTGGGATATGTTTTTTTTAAATATATCAGTTTACATTGCAATTGAGCTGTTGCTAGCACACTGACAATGTACAACTCATTCACAGTTACAAACTAATGAAAGCACCTCAAACGTAAAAAGGCAGATGCATGGTGATGTCTATGTCTCCACTGCTGCTGTGCTCAATTTCATGCCCACTGAGCACTGAAGCAGATGCTCAGAAGTCGACCCGTGTTTTTGATCCCTTAATCTACTCCCCAGGTTTCTGTTTATCTCCTGGCCACAAGTGTCTAACATCTCTTCTGGAGAACACACTCTCCGTGCTCCAGGGAAAACAAAAACATTGTCCCTGAAAATGATCTAAAGCTAACAAATTCTCCATTTTGTCCTTTCAAAAGTATAATTAACAATTTACTTTCAACTTGTCTGTTGCCCATTCACAGAGGTGGTGAGTTTCCTGATGGAAAACCAAACAAAAAACACTCTGAACAAGGTGTTTTAGACAGCATTTTTAGAGTCAGAGTTGCTTATTTCTTTGACATATTTTTTTTAAGCGTGTGATGTTTTAACATTCTAATGAATAATGACAGGGATTAGTGTGCTGTTTGCACTACTTTGGCTAAGATGCATTATTCATTCATTTGGCGATGACCAGATTATCATCCACTTAGACTTTAGCCAAATTAGACATTTTAAAAGCCTAAAATATATTTCCCATTTCCTACTGTGCTCCAGTCGCTGCTCAAGCACAAATCTCACATAGTGAAAATGGTGAAATATTTTCCTGATTGTTTAGGCTTGCTAGGATCCTCTGCATATATTAATATACAGCACCAAGACTGCAGGCATCATAGCAAAGAAATGCACCAAGCTCATACTTATTTAAATTTTTGGGCATGTTTAGTTGATTATGAGTTGTTTCAAGGGAAATCTTGTTTTCTTGAAATGCACAATGGGATCATTTCCAAAGAAACTGTTCAAGTGCAGTGTTGGCCTAGTGGTTAGAGCAGTGTGTTTGTGCTCTGAGAAGATTGCAAATACCTGGTTCAATCCCCACAGCCTCCACCCTGGGTTCCTGAGCAAAACCCTTAACCCCTGGGTGCTACACAGTGGCTTCCCAAGCGGATGGGTCAAATGCATAGAGTGAATTTCTCCATTATGAGATCAATGAAGTTAAATTATTATTCAGAAACATAAAGGAGTCCCTTCATCCTAACAAAAGAGTGATAATAATAAATCAATAAGTCTTTGACTTTAATCTGTGGGACACCTGGTTGTGTGAGGGAGGACATTCAGCAAAAAAACTTTTCCAAATATGTGAGCCAGTTGTAATGACTTGGTGTGGCAACCGATTAATATGGGGGCAGCCAAAAGGACACACATAGTATTTGAACCTGCTTCCTTTGTTTTGTTTATTGTACTCAGGTAACCTGTTTGCTGTATTTACTGATTTGTGCTTAACATCATTACAGCACATAGATCAATAAAAACTGATTTGATCTATGCTGCTTGGTTGATCCTTGCAACCATCCCAACATCAATCAATCAGCATGAGCTAGAGCATGCCAGAAGAGACCATCCTGAAGTCCCTGACCAACAGCAGGAAGCCTCACTAGCAGGAAGAATTATTAACAGATTAAATAATAGCATTCTCTCACAAAAAGAACCAAAACACTAAATATAGGGTGACAGACTGGGAGCCATAATGGCAGGTCACTAGCCATGGACAACAGCCAAAAACAGCAACAAAGACATGGGTCCAGCATAGGACCAACAGCATCTATAATTAGGAATAAAAAATAAAATAGGAAATTAAGCTTATACATTACAGACGCAAACATTCCACTCATAACTTGAACCAAATATAGCTCCTATAAAGGATACAGAGATTAAGCCAACACCAAGCTAACAAACACATAGAGCATAAAGGGAAACAAGCCTACAATGACCAAGCCTACTGGTAGCCATGACTGTAGGAATCCAGAAAGTGGTGTGATGTAGGTGAAGGAGGGTACGTTAAGCAAGAACAGTCAGTGACCAGTAAGTGATTAGCACTTACTTTGTCAATTTAATGCCTAGTGCTAAAGTATCATTACAGAAAATTATATTGAAGACTTCTTTATCTTACTGTTGGTTAACTAATAGAAAAAAAAAAACTTCCATTCACTGAGCCTTTCAGCAAACCAAGATAAGAGAATAAAATATAAAAAATGTATCAGCCAAATTTCCATTTGCCTCTCTCTGGTCCACATTGGTTGGCCAAAAGGGATTGTATTACTTTACATTTTCTTAACACATTGACTTAAACTGGAAGGCAGTTGCATCTGGGGGCTATCAATAAGGAGGCTGCATTGCAAACCGACCCATGCCTTGTTCTGCATGGGTAATTTCAATGGGATTGTCTACAATTGTCTTTCCTGCCTCTTTCAATTACCTGCAGAAGTGGCACACAACTAAACAAGGTTGAAATGAATGTGACTGTGTGGTGAAAATGCTAACCAGATAGGGTGTTAAAAGGAGTATCTGTTGTGCAGCTGACATGGTTGGATGAACATCACTGCAATTTAGATCTTCTTTCTGTTTTTCAAGTTTATTGGGGTCTGAAGAAGTTCCCTCTCAACCAAAAGTCTATCAATATTTTATATTGATTTACAAGTTAATGTTTTCTTACTCTTATACAAAAAAGAATAAAGCATAGAAAAAACCTATGTAAATCACCAACCAAAAGGCTTTTCTTTATAAATTGATGTTTCATTTCAAATAGACAAGATCATATAGCAACACCAAAAGACTTTTAACACTTATTACAAACCTTGGCACACTGCAAAAAATGGAAATCTAAATGAGTAATTTTTGCTCAAATTAAGTGAATTTTTTCTTTAATTGAGGAGGTAAGTTCAGACACTTCATCAATGGAACAAGACAATTTACTTTTAAAATAAAAAAATGCATATAATCTAATTATCTTATTTTATTGGTAGAAATACTCATTCCATTGGAACACCATCTTATTTACCCACTCAAATTAAAATTTTATTTTCTTTTTACCTTATTCTAGATGCTTTTTGCAGTGCAATGCCTTTTTGTTTTAAATATGGAAAAAAACATATACCTTAAAAATTTTTCTCATCCACTTTGGATAAACAAATAAAGTACAGCTAATTCAATTTATTTATGAAGTAATCATTTGATGTGAAAATGCTGTGGCCGCCCGAAAGAAGAAAAAGCCATAGAGGTCACTTTGTTAGTGAAGTTCATGTGGCAAATCTAAGCCAATAACTTCGAAATACAGAAAGTTTATAGTGTCTAACGAGACAAAGGGGGACACTTGAATCACTACTAAACAGAGTAAGCACTGCCTGTCAAGCTGTTTCCAGCTGAGTTAAGTGTATCTCCTATCATGTGTATTGGTCGACACAGCAAAACATTAAAGCTTTGTAAGACTGTGTTATAGACTAGCTATAGAATTGATTAATCATTGGGTTCTTTTTTCTATTGATTATATTCAGGAGATTTTATTATTTAAATAAAAAAGTAATCCCTTACCATATTCCGCCTGATATCCACAAACCAAATGCTAATGCGCCAATGCCCTTTCAAGCCCCTTTACTGTAATCAAACTACTCAAGTTATGCCGAAAAACTTATAGACTTGAAGTTATACATATTTTGTTTGTTTGTCAATTTGTACAAACGAAATTTCGTTTGGTACAGCTTTCATAACATTTGCATTCCTTAAAGTGCAGCAGCGATCAATGTGGGAGAAAATGGTGGAAGAAAATGCACTGATATGGAGCTTCAGAGCATTACATATATATACGGTGCAAATATGCAGAATTTTGAATTGGTGTTATCAGTGTTATGCGGAGTCAGTGAAATGATTAAGAGTTTTTTTACTAGTTCAGCTGTCTGATGGTGGTGGGTAAGAAGCTGTTTCGGAATCTGTTGGACCTGCATCGAATGCTGCGAAGCCTCTTCCCAGAGGGTTATGCCGAAAGACGTAAAGACCTAGACTTAGACAACTTTTATTCTATTATTTTGTTTTGTACAGCTTTCAGATAGTAAATGAGCAGCAGCTTAGCAATAAAATAAACATTTCCATTTCATAAAGTGCAGCAGTGATCAGATGTAAACAGTGTTTGAGAAAAATAAAACACATTAATATGGAAGCTCAGAGCATTTTAAGACAAATATATATGGAGCAAATGTTCAGTGTTTTGGTTTGGTGTTATCAGTGTGATGCAGAGTTTGTCACATGATTAAATTTTTTTTAACAGTTCAATAATCTGATGGCAGTACGGAAAAACCTGTTGCAGAATCTGCTAGACCTGCATCGAATGCCGAGAAGCCTCTTCCCAGAGGGCAGCAGGGAGAACAGTCCATGGTGGGGGTGCAAGGAGTCATTTCTAATGTTACGGGCTTGGGACACGCAGCTCTAGGATGAAATTTATTTTATGGAGGGAAGAGGAGCTCCGATGATCTTCTTTGCTGTTCTCATCTCTCTTCTCACGTTCTTCCTGTCTGAGGCGCTGCAGCCTCCACACAACACAGTGAGATAGCTGTTCAGAACGCTCTCTATGGTGCTTCTGTAGAAGGTGGTGAGGATGGGTGGGGGCAGGTGTTCTCTTCTCCTCATCTGCAGGAAAGAATACAAATAATAATTTTAAGTGCAACACTTAGTTTGTCATAAACAGGGGGAATGCTATTATTCAGCAGTAAAGACATGATGTACGAATACTGTGAAATTCTTCTTAACAGTTTATTCTAAGTTGGCAAAATATAATAAATCAGATACTATATATTTAACAATAAAACCTCATGAAAATTGTTAATTTTATTGTTTTTTATAGAAAATCCGGTATATGTATTTTCTTAGAACAGTGCATCTTGTAGACCATACTTGATTGATAGCTGCGAGTTCTGCCTTGTTTTGGTTCTCCTTTTCAAAGGAGGAGGACAGTGGTTCATTTTGAGTATGTCCAGGTTCAGAGGCATATAGGACTGAAATGACTGTACCAAAAATCAAATGGCATTTTGTGTGTGTGGTTATGGACACAAAATATGCATTGCAATATGCAATGCAATATGCAAATATGCATATCATATGCATATCATATATTTGCAAATATGTCATATATTTGGTTGGTCTTCTCTTTTCTGCTGTTGAAATCAGTTTATACAGATAGCTAAGGTCCTTAGCTTTACCAAAGTGAAAGATGAAATGGTTTTGGAACAAATCAAAATGTAAAAATCATAAAATTATATGGGAAATGATGAATCTTTAACTGTTTTACCTTGCAAAGTTTAAAACCCTTCAAACTAATTCTTACCGATACATCTTTCCAAACAAACTACTGCATAGTTTAACACAGGGGTCAGTTACATCATTGCAAATTTCAACAGCCCCTTTCCTTGTTTATCTTACGTTCATTTTTTTGTAATGAAACAACAACAAACACTAACAATGAAAGTCCTTTCTGGCATTTCCAGAATACTTCCCACTCGCATCTATCTTTGCAATTGTTACCATCCGGGAGAATTTTGTCATTTTCAAAAGTGTTCCGGCTGTGTCTTTCTGCTAAAGGGAAACACTCAGCACGTCCTTCTCTGTCCTTCATTTCTCTCTTATGAGGCATATCTAGTTACATAAAAACAAGATTGTTTTTGTTTTTTTATTCTTTATTAGGATTATATGGATAAACTGCACCCAGAAAAAAAAATAATTAAATCAAATGGGAATTAAGATGTGTTTGTCTATTTCACACTTGAGCTGCTGGTTTATGTTCAGGAGCAAACCTAATTAATTCTGCACAATGGTAATGAAGTCATATCATTGTAACTGTTACGCAAGACAATCCCTCACTTTACTGATGCTATTGTTATAGAAAGAATGCAATTACTCTTCATTCTTCTTCCTTTTGTATTTTGTTCTAATTTCCTTTCTTATTTAATTTGTGTATGGTACATTAAAAGCTGAGCTAATTTTTTTTTTCAATTTTCAAAACCTTATTATAAGAAATTGTTAATTTAAAATTATGTATCTTTTCTTTAGTAAGACATTTAAAAATACAAAATCCATTTTTCTCCCTCAATATTTATTTATGAGCTCTGTAAGAAGCAGTTATGTTATATGAAATTATTATGGGCTTCTTTATTTTCCAATATTTAGGTTGAAGCAGATGATGTGAGTTGGTGGACGTTTATCGAGCTTATCAGAGCTTAGTCTCGGCTCCTTCTCTGTCAGAGGGAGAAGTAAACAAAGTTTACTTTTCCAGATTTTATGATTGTGTTTAATCTCTGAATGTTACTTATTTTCATATTTTTCGTACAGTATTTAGCAGTTTGGGATACTTAGTAAAGGGCAACATAAAACATTTTTAACTGTCTGGATCTTTGTTATTTTTCCAAATACTCATTTATGTCATATAGCTAGGGCAAACCAAACCTGTTTTTACATCTTTTCCTTTGCACTTAAAATTTTTGCTGATCAAGCAATTTTACACACTTATTTGCATATTTTATAAATCGGGCCTTTATGTCTTTCACAGTGAGTGGAAGACATGTAACATATTTAAATTCATACAGCTTGAACCTTTTTCAGTTTTTAACATTACAGTCACATCATTTAATATATTTTATTGAGAAATTGCAGTGTGTCATAGACCAAGATAATGTATAGAAGAAGGTGGAAACAACAAAAAGTAGATCAAATTAATCAGAGAATCACCTACAGAATCATAACCTAGAGAGTTAAACAGATGACAGGAAAACTGTTGTATACACACCACAATCGTGTACACTAGTGAAAATAGATGTGAAGAAAGCCATTGGTGAAAGAATGCAATGACAAATCACAGTTTGTCACAAGAGGGCCAGATTAGACCAGATGGTCTACATGTAAATGCTACAAGGATTGAGGCTAAACTGTAACAATTCAAAGCAGCAAGATGCAAAAGATTTTTTTTTTTTACTTTTGCCTTCAGTTGCTGATATTACTAATGTTTATTAGCTCAGAAAGAGTTCTTCCAACTTAAATTTTTTTTAGTTCACCTACCCAGATGGCCAGCCTTAAGTGACAAGGACCAACAATGGATCACATTATGGAATTATAGTAAATTAATGAAAATTTTCCACTATGCAGCTTTCAATACCTAGCTTCCTGCATGCAAGACAATCACTTTACCAACTGAGTTATGTATGTGTCTATGGCCTTTTCTTAAGAAGACGAGTATTGACTAGTGTTCTCGCCAAGTACGTTCTTGACAACAACATAGGAAAGTATGGACATAAGGAGGACAAGAGAAAAATTCTGTGTCAAATGGAATAGAAACGTACACATTACAGCACTACAGGCATGGCTCAACTGGACCTGGATTTCAACTTGTGTTGAAGAAAGTCTCTAGATAAATAAGGTTTTAAATTTAGGTGGGGAATAGCCTCTCACCTATAGACAGCTGGAGATAGGCACCAGCACCCCTCGCGACACCACTTGGGATAAGCATGACAGAAAATGGACGTATGAATTTCGTTGGGGAATAATGATTAAAACAGTCAGATAAATACAAATAAAATCAATGTTTTGCTAAATAAAGCAAAAAAAAAGTGCTTTCAGAGCCAGTGGTACTTGACACACAGCTATACCTAAATAGGGCGGCTGCAGATGGGCTCCTGTAGCCCAGGCTGCGGTTAGCCTCTGAGCTTCTTCTTTTTTTTTTTTTTTTTAAGCACACATTAAATCAGTAAATGGGCCATGCATTGCGGAATAAATATGTCTGTTCTCAATTTACATCACTCCTTTCCTTTCATAATGCAGCTTTTAAACTCTCTGTTTTCTCACAGAGAGGCAGGCATATTTGACTTCTGAGACCAGAGTCACAAACAGTCTATTCTAGCAATAAAAAACAGAAGGACACCTGTTTACAATAAAGCTCATTAATATCAGAAGAATGGAGTCACACGGTGCTAATTTATTCACCTATATCCACATGATGCTTTGTCTCAATTAATTTAAATTAATTGTTTTTATTTAGTGCTAATTCACAACAGTTATTGTTACATTTTTTTTTAACTGATCAAAAAAAGGATGTGCTTATACATTTGTAGTTCAGTATACTTCCCAAGCACATCCCAAACAACAATTGTAGCCATAATTTTAGTTAAAGCAGAAAGGACAAAGAGTAACTACGATTTGTAGTATTTATTTACTTATTTAAGGATCCCCATTGGTCTCTACGAGAGTAGAGATTACTTTTCCTGGGGTCCACTTTATGGGGACCCATAATTTCATTTGTTAGCCTCCATGTCTGTTTATTGTTATAACCAAATTATTCATTTGATAGCAGTAGTTGAGTTCTTAGGTATTTCTTGTTTGCCCTCTAATGCCATCTTGTGTCAGTCTCCTTCTCCTTGCTCCCTTCTAGATTCCTCTGTCCACACCTGCTCCCAATCTGCTGATTAGCCTGGGGTCTGTTTCACGAAGCAGGTTTAACAAATTCAGATTAAAATTTACACCCTAAATATATCTAGTCAGGAACTCTGAATGTCCGGTTTCGCAATGGCTGCTATTAAGTATTTTAATTCATTTTAACTGGGTCCACTCAGAGTTAAGTGTGTGCGCATCATGGAAGAAAAACCATTATCGGTGGAGCACCGATTCAACCACTCACTATGACAACAAGCAACAGGAAGTGCCTATTTCACCCCGATGGAACTAGAGATTTTAATGTTGAAATGCAAAAAAAAAATAAATAAAAAAGGAGAATGTGTTTAAAAGACAGAAAAACAGAGCTGCAGCGTCAATGGTAGAGGAAGGTGGCGAAGGAAAAGATCTTTGCTGGAGTTAACGCGTAAGTTTATATGAAATACGCAGTGGCTGGTCGTTATACATTTATTAAAACCACTCTCCTCTCTGATGTTCCATTTTTAGATCACTTAAATAAGATTCTTCCTGATCAAAATCACACTCCTAGACCTTACTGTGATAATATATTTTCTGAATTACATTTTTTGCAGCAGAAACTGAATTTTAGAGTAAGCATTAAGTTTTATATATCTAGAAATGTTTACACATTATTAGTGGCCGTTCTCACATTCATCAGTTTGACTGAAAATGTATTTCTGATATCTGACAAACATTTTTTTATAGTTAAAATAATACAAATGCTGACCAGTAATATTAGGAATATGGAGATCTGAGGTTAACTTATAGACATCCAGAATGTTTATTCTAGATGTGGAGAATATCATTTTGTTCGAAATGCTAAGTTAGGCAAAGAAATTTTTTTTTCAGATATCATACATATTCCGTAAAATTAGAACATATAAAACTGACTTGCTACAATTGTTGTTACCGTGAAAATATTACAGGATTATTTCTTGAATTGCAGTAGATCAATATATCTATTTAGGTGAAATCTTCTGGCAGGAGGTGAAAATGAAGTCTAAAAACGTTGTTCTAATATATAGAACCTGTGCATCATCTCATGCATCCCTCATGTTGATTCAGTTTTCTTTTACTCAGGAAAATTGTTGTTTGCAGCCTGTATTTGGGTTCTCGTCTCAAACCTCCACCCAACCTGAGATTTACAACAAAAAAGACATTTTCTCAAATTTTCCATGCTGTCATGTAAAAAGTCAATTTATATGTTTTTTTTGTTTTTTTTTTAATCTATACTAGAAAACATGTTTATCAATTTTAAATAATCAACATAATATTGTAATTTTAGGGGTTTTAATATAAATATAAACATAAATAATTTGCAACAAAGGGAATGGAAACATCTTCAATGGGGGGTTGATATTTGTGAACAATTATGAAGAAATTAATTTTTTTCCAAATATCTAAAATAATATTAAGAGGCATTACTGGTAAATTTGTATAATTTTATTAAGAGAATTCAGTGCTACTGTTCCATGGCAAAAATGACAGAAACCTGCATTTTTGGTTCTTTCTATTTTCTTACAGAGAGGCAGGCATATTTGACTTCTGAGACCAGGGTCACAAACAGTCTAATCTAGCAATAAAAAACAGAAGGACACCTGTTTACAATAAAGCCCATTAATATCAGAAGAATGGAGTCATAGGGTGCTAATTTATTCACCTATATCCACATGATGCTTTGTCTCAATTTAATTGAATTAATTGTTTTTATTGGCATAAATTTTTATTGGTTCTTTATCTTTATCGTTCTTAACTAAAATGATCAAGAGCCATTGAGAGAAGGTCATTGTTGATCTAGACTGACAAGTTGACGACCCCGGACTTCTTAGGATTACCCAGCAAGGAAATATTGTAAAACTTAAATTCCAGTTCCTAAAAAGTTACCCCACTACATATACAGCTGATTATTTAAAAATAATTTAACTTAGAGCAATCATAGCTCCTAAACAAAGTGTTGACAGAAGAAATGAACAGCAAAGTGCAGTAAAAACATCTATGAGTTTATCTCAGATTCATTATATGGATTTAATGATATATACATAGCTTACAGTACTGCAAGAGAGTAGGCACATGACTCAAATTCACTACCAACTACTCTATACTGTATAGGAACCTGCCGTTTGGACATGCCTCTGATTTCTGGGATGAGAAATGTCTAGTATTAATCGACAATTTCAGGGAAACAGCCTTTGTTACATATTAATAATGTTCTGAATTAAACACGGGTTTGTTATTAGGTCATTCTCATTTTAAGATTCTATTAAAAAAATCCGCCTCAAGCATTATTTTAGCTTCCCTTGCTCACTAATCTGAGTAAAAAAAACATAAAGAAATAACTGATATCAATAAATTACACACATTAGTACTTAAAACCCATTCATTAGTAAACAAAGGCTTCTGCTTCAGATATCAAATTAAATATTTGGAACGTTTCTGGTTTGTATCTAATATTCCAATAAAACATACTACCCAGATTCTCAATTCCCAGTCAAAGGAAACACACATTATTGTGTAAATAGTGTGAACAAACTGGTATACTTTAAGGTCATGTCAATATTATACTGAAAGTTTGTTTCTATAATGTACCTTATATTCTCACACAGGGTACTTGAGTAACATATAACCTAGGCTGAAACAAGTAATCGGATTAATTGTGAATAATCAATTAGTGAAATAATTTTAAACTAATTTAGTAATCGGTTAATCATTTAATGGAGTATAGAGACTGTAAAATATGCCTTTAGCTGACAGAGCAGCCGTCTTAGAGCGGTTATTATATCAAAATGAAAATACATATATATATATAAACATTTTGCATTTTAGATTAAATAATATTTTCATGTGTCAATATGCTCTATCCACTTAAGTGGAAATTCTTTAGTTTACCCTAGTTAAATAACAAAAAATCTTAAAGGAACTTTTTGCATCCGATTAATCGAAAAAAGTAATCAATAGATTGATCAATTTGCAAAAAGAACCCTTAGTTGCAACCCTATCAAAACCCTTTTGATAATGCTAAGCTACTGTTTTTTGGAAGTATTAGCTCTGACAGAAAGAAACTTTTTTGCCCATCTTTAATTAAGAAAAAAAAAAAAGTGTGAGTCTCTGACTTTGTGAAAGGAGTTAGGTGTTTATTACCCAACAGTCTCATCTATGTTTTTTCATATTGCCACCTCCAAAATTCCACCTCACCAATACTATTATGCTGGAGAGGGTTCTTGGGGGGTGAAGGAACCTTACTTAATGTTGCTTATTCATTGGGCAGTGATCATGTTGCTTAGCAGCTTCTTAGGCAAGTCCGTGACTAACCAAAAGACATAAAGAAAATGCAGGAAACAAGTATTTGGGACACAAGAATATTAGAAAATTCACTGGGAAGTCCGTTAAGGTGTACTGTATGTGGATAAGACTGTGTCTCATGTCAGAGGGCAGAGGAAGGAAGGAGCTGAAAGGAGGGAGTAGGTAAAGCCTGAAAATACCCCTTTAGCCCTCAAGTGAAACCTCAGTGTGCTGAACTGAATCCTAATGCATGTCTCTGTCAGATGCATGGTTCTCCTATACCATCCAAGCCTCAGTACAAGAAAGGAGAGACAAACACACACACACCCACACACACACACACACAACAGACATAGTCAGGGGAGGCAAATCAAAGATAAGGTAGATAGATATTTTCACAAATGTAGTATATTTGTGCCATAATGTAAGAGAAAATGGTTATTCCAGTTTTATCAGCCAATACCCAATTATTTAGCCTTAGCCCAATACACATCAGGATTGCCTGGGACATGTGATGTGTATCTTGTTTAAAAGCCAATAGTAAATATATATATATATTTTTTTGCCATTGTATGAATCATGAAGCAGCCACTATCTTAAAATCAATTCAATGTTGCTTTAGCTGAAAACTTTTTCATTTCTTTCTGGAGGTATGAGACAAGTTTAGAAAACACATTTCTTATGTTGGAAAATTGTTTACTTATGATAGTATATGCTGGCACATTAACCATACCTGATTAGTCCGTTGAACCAAATTCATTTTTTAACTCAAGAGGTCCACTTTTCTGATTTGAAAACTAGAATTTTGGACTTTTAACTTTCCAGGAACATAACTTAACCTTTAAATAACTTAATATATTAAATGATAAAATACTGTGTTTCTTCGTTTTGGGTTTTATCTCATTAAAAATACTGCCCTATGGTGTACATGATACAGATCTGCGACTTGGTTTTGTGCATTTAACAAACTACACTGGAGATAAATGTCCTTATCATCTAACACAGGGGTCTCAAACCGGTTCCAGAAAGAGCAGTGTAGCTGCAGGTTTTTTTTTTCAACTAAGCAATCGTACACCAGGCTCCAGTCATCTCATCAACTGAGTGCAATCTGAACATGATGACTTGATGAGATGAAATGAGTCTGGTATGCTTTTGCTTGTTTGGAAAGAAAACCTGCAGCCACACGGCCCTTTCTGGAATCAGTTTGACACCCCTGACACAGGGGTGATTAAGTCTAGTCCTCAAGAGCTACTTTCCTGCAACTTTTTATGCACCCCATTTTTAACATACCTGAATCAAATGAGTGGTTCATTACCACGCCTCTGCTGGGCCAAAAGAAGAGATTGAGCCTTTCGACTCAGGTGTGTAAGAGAAGAGATGCATCAAAAAATTACAGGATGGTATCTCTTGAGGACTGGACTTAAGCACCCCTGATTTAACAGTTGGTCTTACAACAAGGGACCAAGACATTCTACTTATTTTGTGACACTTAGTGAAATGCAAACTGCAATTCTCTACATTTATCCGCTTTAGTTTGATAGATTGAAATTAATCGTTTTGCCCTCATGAAGTCATTAACATATATTAGGAGGTTTACTACTGCACCTTCAATAATGCAGAAAGATCTTTACAGCTTTAACTGCTTTGAGACATCAGTCAAAAAACTAAAACAGAAAAAAAAACTGTACAGTACCCAGACATAAAATATTTTTTCATCTGACTCCATCATCAACCAGAAAAGGAACAGGAACACAACTTCTCACAGTTTTAAAAATAGTTTTCTGTAGTTCATATGTTCAAAAGCATTAGAGGCAACTCAGAAAAATATATAGACTGCAAAAACTAAAACCTTGATCATTCTTTTAAGTCACATACCATTGCCATATTTAGGCTCAAACCTAAATTAATGCTCTATTGATATTACATGTTCATCAAATCTTCTGTCTTTCTCTACAGAAATATAACAAATATTAAGTTTCCAGCTACTGTGGATATTGGCAAATAAATGTTTAGGGTAATGTTTCTTCTTCTGCTGCGATACACTATTACAGTATCATTATTAATATTACCGTAACATAAAATAGCTTATGTATACTTGGTTAGAATAACACTACTTTCAAATACCATTCAGAAATTCCCCTGCAGAAATTTTTCTGTTAGGGGTTCTGTAAAGAGGCTAATGTGTCCTCATTAAAAACTAAAGCTAGAGAGGGTTTTAGTTTCTTCTAACAAACCAGAAATACGGAAAGCACCACTTTCCTCCCTCTGAGATCGAAACCTCTTCCTGCATACTGATAAATCTGTTGGCATTTCTTTCTTGATTGCTCAAATTCAGGAGCCCCTGACACTATGGAACCACAAATGCATCTTTAAGTGCTCATTTGCATAATGATATATTATGTTGTTTACAATAAGAAAACAACAATTAGACAAAGGTTAGACTACCGCAGAACATAGGTACTTCTGTCATTACTGGAGGTAAACAATTTATTTGTTTTATTGTCATGGAAAAGAATGAGTTATCAAACAATGCATTTAAAACTATTTTAACTATATTTTGTCACATGCGGTTTAAGGAATTATAAAGCTTCATAACAAAAACATATTCATATTCTAGTTTACCATCAACCAATAAAGTTGTGGTGTATGCATGTAGACAGTGTATTAAAGCACTGCATTTAAAAAAAAAGGAGGTAGAAGAAAAGTAAAATAAAACTGCAGAGGATAGGAATGCTTCTCTGATTGTTCCTTAATTGAAATGTATGGCCCGCCTGATGGTGCTGTTTAATCTTAGAGGAATTCTTAAACCTGCTGTAAGTGTTTAATGTTTGAGGTAAAAACCAAATTATGCATTAAATGTGCACCAACCAATGTGTATGGAGGCCTCATTAATTCACTTTGTTTCCAAATATTCAAATGTAAAGCTGCCTGTCAGTCTGGTAGTGGTCAATTTGAACTGGAGCTGAACAGCTGTGCACAGATGTTAATATCCACTGAGAACTGACCACACTACATCTCCCAAACCCCTGTTGGCTTTGCTGTAGAGGCAGACATGAAAATTAAAAACTCTCTGTTATCACTCATCTCTTTGCTGACTGACTGAACTGTATTCCTCCCACTTCCATATAGTCTTAGACAAATAACGGCCTGCTACATTTTGATAGAAGAGGAAAATGACATCGAAAATGCATCCTTTGCATACAGTACATTTTATTTACCATAACATTTTCATTTAATTACCTTTTTAAAATATTTAACCTTTATAGATACATTTTCTTATGCTTAATGCAAATTCAATATGATAGTGCATTTAAATGTTATTTTTTCCAAAAATATCAGTCTAGTTGCTTTTATCCCAATAACCTATTTATGTATTTATTTACCAATTTCATTGTCAGGTGATGCTACACATTGTGGAAGTATCTATCAGGCTTACCGATAGAAAATCAATTGTTGGGGGTCATGACAACAGAAAATATAAATAAAAAACTAGGATCTATTTTATTTGTCACAGTATTAGTGTTTCAAATCGAATTAAATCCAATTCATGACAAGAAGTATTGTTTTCTTTAAGCAAATACAACCTCATTTGGAAATGTAATAAGTCTTTTATCTATGTAGTGAATTATAAACACATTTGTATAAATTGTGTTTTTTTTCTTTGACCTTTCAGCTGTACTGAAATGTGAAACCACAGACTTGGCCTGTCTTGATACAAATGGGATTTGAACCCAGGTACCTCACATTACAGTCAATAACATCAGTATGTGAACACTTTGTATAAATATCAATATAAGTTTATTTTATTTATTTATATATAGCCACATCTGTTGGAGAGAATAACCATGCTGGTGTTTCTCAGTGAGATCTAACATGCACCATTTGATAAATAGGTAGATATGTTCATCAATTTCCACACAGGTTCACTCAGAAAGAAGTTCCAACATAAATTGCAGACTTTCTTACTTTAATTTGCTGTAAAGATTTTAACCTCTCAATCTCTCTGTCTGCAAACATTACTTCATGTCAGCTCATTATGCTCTCCTAGTGGGCGTCTTGGCATTCCAAATTGAGATCGGTTAAGAATTTAAAATGGCAGCACCAGCGTCTCTTCGACTGCGTAACTCAAGCCAACAGTGACTGTCAAATAGTGTCCAGAAAATGACTGTTGATTTTGGAAAGTTCCCACTGGAACAGCTGGGCAGTCATAATGAGTTTGGAAGAGGTGTCTGTTTCGCCTGCCTGGCTGAGTGAGAATGTAACCCAGCTGGCAAATTGTTTGGTGAAAGAAAATAAGTTGTGTTAATATAATGATGTTTTTTCCCTAGCGGCTGAACATACGGTAAGAAAATATTTCAAATTGATTGGATGATATTAAGAAGGACATAATGTGCAGTCTCAAGAGAGATAATTAATATGCTAGTTGTAGTTTATCAAGATATGTTTGTTTGCACTTATATTGTCTAAAGGCATAAACTATAGTTTTATATTGTAGGTAAGTCCTAGTCCTGGGTTAGTTAATATATACATATAGTGGCCAACGATTAAAAGGTTTATAGAAGATTTTTAAAAGTGGACATTAGATGGGCAAATCTAATTTGTAATGGGAGATTATTCTATAATCTGGGATCAGCAACACTGAAAGCTGTGTCCTTTCTGACATTTTGTTTAGATCTTACCAACATAAAAAGACAGTAACAAAATTAAAGTGATAAAGTTTAGGAAAGGATAGATCGAACACTGAACAGAAAAAGAGACAGTTTTTTGGTACCTAGGTGACGACGACTAACAGACCAGGTGAAGTGATCGAAAAATAGAGACAGGTAATGTAAGTACTTAGAAAATCGATAACTCAAAATAAAACAGAACTAAAAAGACAAAAAAAGATTGAAATAAAATATTTGATCTGAAAACCTATCATAACAAGAATTTTTCTTTTCATGTTCACAATATATATTTATTTTTCACTTCACCTTTGGACACCACTTTAAATGGTATATTAGATCCATCAGTGGGAGCAGAAGATACTCATTAATAGATCAATTTTACTTGTTTAAACTAAAAACACAATGATCATCATAATTGAAGATTAAGCAGTTTTCATGTTTTTTTTTAAAGAGAAGCATAATGTCTGCATGATGAAAGTCTGTGGATGCTGTTGAAACATACATCATGTAATTGTATCATGTAATTCTAGATCTTACATATTTATACCCCTTCCCTTTTTGCCATTTCACTGTCACAAACTACAAATGAAATGTTTGTTGCTGGACATAAAATAATAAATACAAAAAAATATGAAATGGAAGACAGATTTTACAAGGTTTTCTCAACATTTTATTAAAATGATCAAATAATTCAGATAAGTATGCTTTGCATTAGAGACACTCCCTAAAATCTTTTGGCACCACCCTTTGTAGAACCAATTTTTATTACAATTACAACTGAACATCTTTTGGGGCATTCTCTCCGAGCTTAGTAAAAGAAACTAAAAGGAAGAAAAAGGTAATTCTTCTGTACATATTAGCGGAGCCTCAGTCAGAATAGATGAAGAACATCTGCAAAGATAATTTTTTAAAGACTTGAGTCTTCTTTTAAGTCTTTAGGCTTTTTTCTTTCAGGGGTTTCCACATGACTTATATGTCTCCAACTAACCCTGTTGACGAGACTTTGTCGCCACACACATGGGGCAGGTGTTTGTTAACAACTAACAACATTGAACATCAAAAATTTATTTTCTATCATCAGATTCATTACCTTATCTGACACTCTTTTTAACTCAAGAACTCCTGACAAACTCCTTCAAGATAACACCAACACAATTTCTTCTTCAATCCATACCATAGTTGAAAGGCTTAAACCCTGCTCCAAGCCTCTAGTCTTGCTTTCTTTGCACCTTATCTCCTGAACACACTGTATGTCCACCTTCCTCTCCTTCATCATGTCTGGCAATTCTGATTTTTCCTGCCTTAGTCCTAAAATGTATGGCTCTTGCTCTTAATTCTTGGCCATTTCCTTTCCTCTTTTCTCTGTGCTTATGGACACAGTGCCCTCCCATTTTTACACCTCTTCTTTATTTACCCATAGAAGCGCAATTTCTACAAGTATTGTGTTGGTCCACAGCACCAGTAGCATTTTTTCTCTTGACTGATCCGGTATCGAGATTAAATATTTGACTCATATTATTACTTTGTCAAAGGTTACATGTTGGATGCCCTTTGTTATTTAACCCTCTTCAGTTATGCAGGCTTGGGACCAGGGTAAAATAAGACACAGGAGACTATGTCTGCTTTGAGGTTGCTGCAGATTCTCAACTATTTAGGAAGAAGCCCTGAAGGTCTGAACATCACTTGTCTAAATCTTCATTTCTAATCAGCTTTTCATTGCTCAAAAAGTCATGTTCACAGAATAATCTATCTCCATTATGTTTCACTGTGTGTTGAGGGTAAGGTACATTGTTAAATTTCTGCTTCATATAATGATTTGAATGTAGTCCAAAAAACTCAACTATGGTCACATAATTTTATGTTATATTTATCCAACACAGGATGGTTACATAGACATAAAATTGTGATAATTTAAGATTGTCAATATTTGAAAATGAATTGCATACTATGTAATCATCCCTAACTGGACTCTTTGTCAGTTATTTTTTGTTTTTGTTCTGGCATCTCTGGCATGATTATTCTACTTACAGCTACAGTCATTTAGGTCTAGCTCTACTTAAGGATGATTAGTCTCACCCTCTTTTAGATGGTGGTCACTATAGCACTAAAAGAGGGTCTGCCTAAGACATTATAAAGGAATCATCTTTTCTCTTTGCCCATCTGCTTATGTCAACACCTCAGACATGCGGGCTAAAACGAGTCTTTCTGTAGATCAGATAAAAAATAATATATCTCACATCAGTCAATCTATTTTTATCAGCAAGCATATGAGGCAATGTCAAAGAGTTCTGTAATATAGGTTACCTATAGGTAAACCTCCTCATTGCTTAGCATTATCAAGTTATTTTTCTCATTCAAACTTTAAAGTTCAAATTTGTTGTTTAAAGCTCTTGAATCTTATCTATTTGTTTCAATGAGTGCAGAAAGCTAAGGAATCCCTAATCTCTGCTGTGGGAAATAGAGATTTTTCTATTTACTTTTTGACACTAATGATGGCACATCAGCCTTCCCACAAGACACACGGTTTGATATTTCCTGACAGGCAGATCTGCTTTATCCTCTGTCTATCCAGCTGCCATGTGGCATCAGTGCAGGCAGACAGAGGCAGGGGAAAGCACAGCTAGATCAAGACCACCTCAGAAACTCCCGCCCGTCATTTTCCTGTAAAACTCTCACTGACAGCCTTAGTCATCACTGCCAGTAAAACAAATAACAACAGGGATGAGCAAAAAGCATTAGGAATGCAGAGAGACAGCATAATACGAAATTATACAGGAGGCGACCCTGCCTGGTGTATAGCAGTCACAGATTTATTTAATCTAGGATGGTTTATGGTTCATCTTCCTGTAGCCAGTCAGTTTTTAAAAATCAGAGCAACATTCTGCATTCAAACCAAAAAATGTTTGCGGTCTGCTGGCTACAGCAAAGCTGCACTGAATATTGTAAACCTCTGGTTGCAGAGTTCAAGAGAACAATTGCGCAGTTATTTTCTGCCAATACAGTCAGAATTTATTCCCAATCTAGATTAGTTTTGCTTGTTCAGCTTGTAATTCAGAGCTGCAGTTTTTAGTTTTGGTTTTGATAGTAGCCAGTCTGTCAGTCATTCTTTTGTGTTCAAATAAACTAATTGATATTTTGTATAGCTGTTCCTTTCTCACATGGTACCATCTTTTTCCATCATAGTGCCAAAGGGACCTTTAAACAAACCATATCTTACTCATCTATTTAAACAATTGCATATTACTTCTTTTTAGTTAACTATTCCAATAACTGTTTTTTTTCTACCCTTTTTGTTATGATGCCTTTCTTCCCTGAAGAGACTTTTTTAGCCTATTTTTGGGGGTTCACAGGCAACCCTAATTTGCCTCAAAGCACCCCTAAAATAACAGTTTTTTTTTAATACTTTATGCATTTTTTACAATAGGAAACAAACAAAACAAAGAAAATGTGATATTGTAAAAACTATGCAGTATTGCTTTATTCAACCCCTTCAATTATGTTCAGGGGTCTTTTTCACGAAGCATGTTTACCGAAAACTCAAAGTTTTCTCAAGGGAATCTCTGATTTTCTGGTTAACAAAGAGAGTTTCCTCAACCTCTCTTTCAGTCACCTTAGTAACGTTCTCCTCAGAGATAACCTGGTCGGTAGCAGGTTTTCTTCAGTAAACTCGGAGTGTCCTCTGTCTCCACTCTCCTTACACTCAATCAGATTGTTTATTTCCTTATTTAGTCAGATTATCATTGTGGATTTGTGCATAAGAATATATATATATATATATATATATATATATATATATATATATATATATATATATATATATATATATATATATATATATATATATATATATACAGTATATATATATACAGTATATATATATATATATATATATACATATATATATATATATATACAGTATACAGTGGGGTAAAAAAGTATTTAGTCAGCCACCAATAGTGCAAGTTCACCCACTTAAAAAGATGAGAGAGGCCGGTAATTTTCATCATAGATATACCTCAACTATGAGAGACAAAATGAGAAAAAAAAATCCAGAAAATCACATTGTCTGATTTTTAAAGAATTTTTTTGCAAAATATGGTGGAAAATAAGTATTTGGTCAGTTACAAACAAGCAAGATTTCTGGCTCTCACAGACCTGTAACTTCTTCTGTAAGAGGCTCCTCTGTCCTCCACTCGTTACCTTCATTAATGGCACCTGTTTGAACCCGTTATCAGTATAAAAGACACCTGTCCACAACCTCAAACAGTCACACTCTAAACTCCACCATGGCCAAAACTAGAGAGCTGTCAAAGGACACCCGAAACAAAATTATAGACCTGCACTAGGCTGGGAAGTCTGAATCTGCAATAGGTAAACAGCTTGGTGTGAAGAAATCAACTGTGGCATCAATTATTAGAAAATGGAAAACATACAAGACCACTGATAATCTTCCTCGATCTGGGGCTCCACGCAAGATCTCACCCCGTGGGGTCAAAATGATCACAAGAACGGTGAGTAAAATTCCCAGAACCACACGGGGGGACCTAGTGAACCATCAGTAACACACTACGCTGCCAGGGACTCAAATCCTGCAGTGCCAGACGTGTCCCCCTGCTTAAGCCAGTACATGTCAAGGCCCGTCTCAAGTTTGCTAGAGAGCATTTGGATGATCCAGACGATGACTGGGAGAATATCATATGGTCAGATGAAATCAAAATAGAACTTTTTGGTAAAAACTCTACTCGTCGTGTTTGGGGGAGAGAGAATGCTGAGTTGCATCCAAAGAACACCATACCTACAGTGAAGCATGGGGGTGGAAACATCATGCTTTGGGACTGTTTTTCTGCTAAGGGACCAGGACGACTGATCCGTGTGAAGGAAAGAATGAATGGGGCCATGTATCATCACATTTTGAGTGAAAACCTCCTTCCATCAGCAAGGGGATTGAAGATGAAACGTGGCTGGGTCTTTCAGCATGACAATGATCCCAAACACACCGCCCGGGTAACGAAGGAGTGGCTTCGTAAGAAGCATTTCAATGTCCTGGAGTGGCCTAGCCAGTCTCCAGATCTCAACCCCATAGAAAATCTTTGGAGGGAGTTGAAAGTCCATGTTGCCCAGCAACAGCCCCAGAACATCACTGCTCTAGAGGAGATATGAATGGAGGAATGGGCCAAAATACCAGCAACAGTGTGTGAAAACCTTGTGAAGACTAACAGAAAACGTTTGATCTCTGTCATTGCCAACAAAGGGTATATAACAAAGTATTGAGAGGAACTTTTGTTATTGACCAAATACTTATTTTCCACCATATTTTGCAAATAAATTCTTTAAAAAACAGACAATGTGATTTTCTGGATTTTTTTTTCTCATTTTGTTTCTCATAGTTGAGGTATATCTATGATGAAAATTACCGGCCTCTCTCATCTTTTTAAGTGGGAGAACTTGCACTATTGGTGGCTGACTAAATACTTTTTTGCCCCACTCTATATATTCTTATGCACAAAACTTCAATGATAATTTTACTGAATATGTATTCCATATATCTGGAAAAAAAATACAAATTTTTTGTCTAAATTACCATTTCAAACAAAATCACATTCTCCACATCTAGAATAAACATTCTGGATGTCAATGAATTAATTTCAGATCTCCATATTTCTAATATTATTGTTCAACATTTGTATTATTTTAACTATAATTTTTTTTTTAAGATATCATAAATACATTTTTAGTCAAGCTCATGAATGTCAAAACAGCCTATTAAGATGTGTAAACATTTCTAGATATATAAAATTTAATTCTTACTACTATAATTTAGTTTTTTTTATTTTATGTTTCAATTTCTGCTACAAAAATGTCATTTAAAAAAAAAAATTATTACAGTTAGATCTACGAATATGATTTTTATCAGGAAGATTCTTATTTTAGTGATCTACAAATCGAACAATAGAGAGGAGTGCTTTTGATAAATGTAAAAACGGCCTGCCACAATCCACTTCATATAAACTTATGCATTCTCATGCAAACTTACGCAACTTGAGCAACAATCTTCTCCTATTCGATTTTCCTCTTCTTTGTAGGTTTAGTGTATTTTCTCTTTTAAACACATTCTCCTTTTTATTTATTTATTTTTTTCATTCCTGCATAAAATAAAATCTCTAGTTCCAGTGGGGTGAAATAGGCACTTCCTGTGGCCTGTTGTCATGTTGACACATCGAGTCAGTGCTCCACTGATAATGACTTTTCATACTTGCACACGCGCTTAACTCTGAGTGGACCCAGTTAAAATTGATTGAACTAATTGATAGCAGCTGTTGTGTAACCGAACAGTCAGAGTTCCCAACTTTAGGTTAGATCAATTTACACTCACCGGCCACTTTATTAGGTGTTCTAGTGTTGTGAATTCTTTAACTGAACGTAAATGACTCACATCCCTTAAAATCCTGTAGTGTTTTTTTTTCTTTTTTAACAGGGACTATGTAACAACTATCATATACACTCACCGGCGACTTTATTAGGTACACCTGTCCAACTGCTCGTTAACACTTAATTTCTAAGCAGTCAATCACATGGCGGCAACTCAGTGCATTTAGGCATGTAGACATGGTCAAGACAATCTCCTGCAGTTCAAACCGAGCATCAGTATGGGGAAGAAAGGTGATTTGAGTGACTTTGAACGTGGCATGATGGTTGGTGCCAGAAGGACTGGTCTGAGTATTTCAGAAACTGCTGATCTACTGGGATTTTCACACACAACCATCTCTAGGGTTTACAGAGAGTGGTCCGAAATAGAAAAAACTTCCAGTGAGCGGCAGTTCTGTGGGCGGAAATGCCTTGTTGATGCCAGAGGTCAGAGGAGAATGGCCAGACTGGTTCGAGCTGATAGAAGGGCAACAGTGACTCAAATAACCACCCGTTACAACCAAGGTGGGCAGAAGAGCATCTCTGAACGCACAGTACGTCGAACTTTGATGCAGATGGGCTACAGCAGCAGAAGACCACACCGGGTGCCACTCCTTTCAGCTAAGAACAGGAAACTGAGGCTACAATTTGCACAAGCTCATCGAAATTGGACAATAGAAGATTGGAAAAACGTTGCCTGGTCTGATGAGTCTCGATTTCTGCTGCGACATTCGGATGGTAGGGTCAGAATTTGGCATCTACAACATGAAAGCATGGATCCATCCTGCCTTGTATCCACGGTTCAGGCTGGTGGTGGTGGTGTCATAGTGTGGGGAATATTTTCTTGGCACTCTTTGGGCCCCTTGGTACCAATTGAGCACCGTTGCAACGCCACAGCCTACCTGAGTATTGTTGCTAACCATGTCCATCCCTTTATGACCACAATGTACCCAACTTCTGATGGCTACTTTCAGCAGGATAATGCGCCATGTCATAAAGCTGGAATCATCTCAGACTGGTTTCTTGAACATGACAATGAGTTCACTGTACTCAAATGGCCTCCACAGTCAACAGATCTCAATCCAATAGAGCATCTTTGGGATGTGGTGGAACGGGAGATTTGCATCATGGATGTGCAGCCGACAAATCTGCGGCAACTGTGTGATGCCATCATGTCAATATGGACCAAACTCCATGAGGAATGCTTCCAGCACCTTGTTGAATCTATGCCACGAAGAACTGAGGCAGTTCTGAAGGCAAAAGGGGGTCCAACCCGTTACTAGCATGGGGTACCTAATAAAGTGGCCGGTGAGTGTAGAGTTGCAGATTTGAATCTGAATTTGTTAGTCCTGCTTCGTGAAACAGACCTCTGGGTTAATCAGAAATGATAATAAATAAACAAGTAAACAAGCCTGATGGATCTCCTTAACTGAAATGTTGACCAATGCTATATGGCAATCAGGTGCATTCAGGTGTTTCAGAAATGTTCTGTCCAATTTCTGCCAACTGTGTGTTGGTGAAAAGCAGGCCAAACAGCAGTTGTTAAACCGGTAAAGAAAAACATTTAATTCAGTCGATTATTTTACATACATCATGGAAGTAGTCTTGGCACACAAAAGGAAAAACTCATTTCATGAAAACTGATTCAAAACTTTCCATGAAATTATATAAATTAAAAGCTTCTTGCTTTGCTTGTTGGGTTTTTGACACATGTCTCAGATACAATGCACAATTGATCCAATTAATGAAAAGGTAATTATTGTTGAAAAGGTCTCTTTGTAGAAGTCCTCAACAATTCAGAAAAGAAAAAGCTTAACACAGGTAGGAAAGGACTGAACTCCATCTTACAACCCAAAAAATGGGAGAGAAATCTTCTTCCCAAAGATCATCGGCAACAACCTAAATAATGCTCATGCCTTAGTTGCCAATATTTGCAAAGTGATATTTCATAAAAGAATATGATAATCTAATAAAATAAAACTTTTTTATGTTCAGAGAGAAAACAATTTTGTTACTATGGATAAGAGATACACACAAACACATCTTCATGTCTTTTTGTAGGATCTTTTGATATCTACTTTTTTATAAACATGACACAATATTTAATTTCAGAGTTGCTATAGTTTCGTTTAATCTGTAAAGATAGTCTGTCGTCACTCTCATTAATTTGTTTCAACTGCAATAGTGTTTTTTTCTTTATTAATATTATTCTGCTATATCTCTCTCTACATCCTCTGCCATTGTACCATTAAGAGTTTGGTGGCCACAATAACCATAGATATTTTACTTGTCAAATTTGCACCCAACTTTCAGGCTAATAAATAAAAAACCAAAAACTGCAGATCCAGTTGAGTTTCAGATTTGGAAAATTGCTTTTTATATTGTAAATGTTTTAATTACATATCCTATATCTATGAATCTGAGTTTTCTCATTAGAATATGACCAACATATTGATGTAGGGACAAAAAAAAAGTTTTCTCCTGCTCTCTGCTGAATTCGAAACATAAATCATTTTCCACCTTAAGATCTGCTCTTAACGTATAAACGTGTTTGCACCAGTTTCAAGACATGCAAACTTCCTGAAGGTCAGGCCCCTAAACGTTTGCAGCTAGAGGTATCATACTGTAAGTATCAGTTATAAGTAGACGTTTAAGAACAAAAAGTGATGAACTGATTTTACTCTCAGCTATGGAAGCCCAAGGAGTGCACAAGAAGAAAAAAATCCTGATTTTCAAAAATCAAGTCCTCACAAATAGATTATTTGATAATAATATAAGATCAATAAGTTGCTCAGCCCTAATCAGACCACAGCACATGCCGTTACATTGTAAGAAACCAACCCCTCACATCAGCTGTCAGTCATAATGGTAAAAGAGTGATGATTCGGGGTATTTACGGAACAAAAGCCCAAGTAGATAGCTGGACAAATAAGACCATGTTGTACAACACAACAGCAAATCTGCAATTTAATGGTCAAGTACTAAAAAGATCACCTAAATAGAGCCCTGCTTAAAGGAATGCTCAAAACCTTCAGGAAACCACAACAATCTGGTCCAATTTTGTGCAATTAAAGGGACCAGAAAAAAAATTGTATATTAGGCAACTAATTCAGTGTGTTACTGCTAATCCTGGTTCTACAGTTACTCAGTAATGAGATTTCCTCAGCATTTTAAATTGATTTAAATATGGAATAGACAAACCTATTCGAGTGACACATTATTACATTGAAAATTACCAAAATAATTACAGTGCACACAAGTTAGGTAAATAATATCAAACATCAGTGCAAATAAAACAAAACTTTAAGTAAACTTAGTTTATTTCAACATTTTTTAAATATTACAATATTTGAAGAGTTATATTTTATGTATCCAATAAACATGCATTTTTATTTTCAGTAGAAACAACAATAAGCTTATAAATAAAATCCATGGACAAACATCTATCACTTGTGCATGGAATATATCTGAAAAGGTATTAAGACTTATGATTTTAGCAAAGTTGGACCTTTTACTGATCCAATAGTGACAGGAATACAAAAAGCCTAAAATTGGGTGCACAACAACCCAAACTGAACTCAGAGAAATACTAAACTAACTTTAAATTTCCATCCAACATATGTTCCTTACAGATGTGTTGGCTCTAAATTAAAATACTTGATCTGAGAAATAAACCTGTGCAAACAAAAGAATCCCAGCACACAGAGAGATTGTATTATAATGATCAAAGTAAAGCTATGGATGACTGCAGAACCTACAGAAAAGCCAAATATATTACATGGTTCAATATGTTACTTTTCAAAACAGCTTAAGTGAAACATGGTCAGTCGAGAAAGAACTAACACTGAGTCCATCTGTGTCGATACTTGGCTGTGAAAACACTGAGCCATAGTGTCACAGGAAATTGATTCTTTTACAATAGCAACATATCGACTGAGGCAGGTAACTGGGAAAAAATGCTCTTTTGAGGCCAGACGTAGTTTGGAGAGAGAGGGTCTATACTGTTCTACAGTACACACAGAGGGGCTTCTCTGAAGTGTCACTTTAAAAGAATCTCATTTATCAGTGCTCAGGCAGTTTGCTTGATAGAATTCCTGAAGAATGAATAGGAACCTCTTGTACTCTTCCCCATTGTCTGTCATACCTGCTGGTAAATAGATTACCAGCACATATAACACTATGGAAGTCTGAAATAAAAGAGTTGTGTCAATGATAGATAGAGTTAAGCATAAACGTTTTGGATATGAATACAACTTTTCCATTTCTGTTTAGCTGGCTTTAATTAAGACACAATAGAGAACTAGCCGGAGACCCACTGCTGCATCCTTTAGAGAAGGATAGCTCAGAGCCTGATATTATATCTGTCTGATTTAGAGTTTTAATTATCCAGTCAGCAAAGATACCGTAAGATGTCTAAGACCGTGACTGATACTAATACTTGACACGCATTCATTTTGAATAAAAAAAACGCCCGTCCGTCCGTCCGTCCGTCCGTCCGTCCATCTATCTATCTATCTATCTATCTATCTATCTATCTATCTATCTATCTATCTATCTATCTATAGAGGTTCTTGAAGAAGCGGTTTTAACAGTACCATGGTTATCTAATCAGATCTCTACTTTCACTGAAGTTGGAGTTTGCTTAACTTTTTTCAAAAGACTAATTCCCCTGTGGTTTTTATTTCCTGCTCTCTTCAGTGTTGTCTTTCATTTCTGGGTCATAAGAGGGAGAACAGACTTGGGTATGTTTGATGTGTGGAGACTGTTCCTGGGGAGAAGGTGTGTAAACACTCTGCAAGCTCACTCAGGAGGTAAACATGACAAGGCTTTTCTTACCCCACTTTTCTCAACTTTGATGTTTGGGAGATGACATTAAGATTCTAGAGGGAGAGTCAGTGTCGTGATGTGTTTATCTGATATTCTATAACCTGGGAGTGGGAGGTGAAAAAGTCTACAAGGAGTTTTAAGACCTTAGCGTTGCTGACATTATTCCATTGCTGCTATGACTCTAGCTTTCTGCGCCAGGGTTATTTTAACATTAAAGGAATAGTACACCCAAAACATGATTAGCCTTCATTTTCTACTCACCCCCATGCTGAACAACACTCTGGAGTACTTTTTTGATATCTCAAATGCATCTGGAGATTTGGGAGGCTTCTTGCTGTCTGCTGACATTCAAATAATGGAGGTCTATGGTGCCCGAGGCAGAAAGGTCCATAAAAGTCCACAAAAAACGTGTCAATATTCCTCCATACTGCTCGTCCAATGTATTCCAAGTGTCCTGAGTGGGTAGGGTCCATAATTTACTCAAAACGAAGTCATTTAGAATGTTTTTAGAGCATAAACAGTAGTGTATAGGATTTCCTAAAAGAGCGCGCCTGCGAGTTCACGAGCCTACGGAAACCGCTGCAGACCAAACCAGATGAAAGTGCGCATTCAGCTCGGCAAAGAACTCATGCTCTTCTTCAACACTGAAGTCCTCAGACATTTTTCTTTCGTTGTTTCTTTCTTTGCAAGGGTAAACAGCACATTTCTTCTTCTACGCTTGCATTATCAAGAGCAGACGCTGAAGATACACATTTCCCAGTCAGAGTTTGATCTATTTGTGTGCTTTAGATCACAGTAATAAGAACCCAAGTGCACCTGTTTGTTTGCCAACTGGTAAGTTGTTGTCATCACAGGTGAGATCCATACCCTGATGGTGCATTCAGACTGTGGCCGCTGTGATTTTCCCTGAGCACCGTGGGGAGTTCACCACTCTGCATTTCAGATGTACTGTGTTTACACCCTGGACCGCATCATCAAATAGGAGGAGCTTTAGCTGCATGAATCTGACACCCCACTGACGTGAAAGAAAAAGTCAGCAAATAGACTGAATGGTTTTTGCTTCTTTAGTGCAGTTTGTGCATTTAAAATGGGCATGCCTAAATATGAAAATAAGTATAATAATTAAAAGAAGATTATATGTGCTACTGTTGTTTCAGAGATAATAAAAATTAGTGTTTTTAAGTCACCCAGAGGTCAATTATCCCCCCATTAAGCTGTGAATTGAGTCAAAAGTATCTCGCCTACTTTTTCATTGCTACTTCATTTTTGCAGGTAAAATGATCGTTTGTGCTGATTTGGTTGTTAAGATAGAATTATTTTTAATTATGACCAATGACATTGTCATCCCAGCAGACGTTAGTGCTACACTCATTCCTGATATAGAGTTATTGCATAACATCACATGTTTTTCCTGTGCTGGTATTGAATTAACATTATTTAGTGGCTGGAATTATTTTTTTATATTTTGTAAATGATATAAATACATTTGCTAATGTTACCCCTGGCAACCGCATGTCATATCCTGTCAAGGTCTCGCTGTCAGTATTTCATAATAAAAGCAAAGGTGAAACTTAACATGACTGAATAATGCAACACTGTTCTCTATGAACAACTTTTGAATCTCATTGGGGAGAGCGTCCTATTTTGGAAAAGCCCCAAAAGCTCTGAAAAAAAGAGACCACTTTGGTTCATCCAGAGTTGCGTCAGATTGACGGTCAGATTCGGAGGTACTTCCTTGTAGATCTAACCTAGCAGAAAGTACCAATGCGGGGCAGTGGGCAGTGAAGAGACAGGGATCTATGCTGGAGGTTAAACACTCTGCGCTCTCCATGTGGTGCTGCTGTTCAACAACACTGCCTTTCTTTCTACTAGAAAGAACAGCAGGGGAGAACACAGCATAAACATAGGTAATCGTGATGTCACCACATGCTTGGCTCGTCTTGTGCTGCATTTCACCTCCTGTTAATAGTAGTCTCTAGATAATAATCAATTCTTACTTTTTCTCATTTAGTTGGGGAATAATAATTAACACAGTCAGATAAACACAAATCAAATGAACATTTTGCCAAATAAAACAACGAAATCACCCCACACATAGCTATGCCGAGAGGGCTGCTGCGGATAAGCTAAATTTAGCCCTGGCTGAGGTTATCCACGTACAGTAGGTCCGCTGGTTGCTGTGGTCCTCTCAAAATCAAACTTTTTTCAAAATTACACCCTAAAGGAGTAAATGGGCCATGTGGTGATGCTTAAAACTATAATGTTCTTGGCTCATGTATGTTAAAATGTATTTTTTGTCATGGTCTTGGCACTGATGGTTGGCAGTTTAATTTACTCCTGTTTCACCTGTCTAATTGACCTAGTGGCTCATTAATTAATTTATTTTTTTCTACACCTGGTTCCCTCTGCTATTTATACTGTTTGTCTGCCTACCATCGGCGCCAGATAATTAGAGCTGTTTTTGTCAGAGTAACGGTAGGAATTCAAGTAAGTTTTTGGTGATTCTGATTCTGAACTGTTTTCTGCTTTCTAGTGGTCAGGGCATTGCACTTGGAATCCTGAGGTTCTGAGTTCAAGCCCCACTCCCACAGACTACCACTCTGCTTCCCAAGGGAATGGGTTAAATGCACAGAGTTAGTTTCATTCCTCTGTACTTGAGACAGTATAATGACAATAAAATGCTGGGGGAAAAAAAAAAACAGTAAAGGTTACATATATCTTTTATAAATGTTTCTTGTCATTGTGCTAACTCCAGAATAAAGCTTCTCTGAACTGGAACCATCATCATTATCATTATTGTTTTTTGTTTTTTTTGTCTTGGACTGTGTAACATGTAACACATGGTTTAAGAGGCTTTTATTTATCTTAATCAGAACAGAAAAATAGCTCAGCTTACAAATGGCAGCACTTTACCATCACTTCTTCAGAAAGTCGGCGCAGAATAACTTTCAAAGAAGCTTTTTATATTTCTCCAAGGTCACACCCTGCCACGTCATCACATCATTACATTATATACATAATGTCAGCTTGATATGGCTGGAGACAATTAGATAAACTGCCTTGGAAAACAATAGCCTTAACACTTTACAAGCAGGTATTATTAGGCTTTAACCTAACTAAACCTGTTACTTTAAGAATTCCTTTTAAGTGTTCTTTCTTTCTTTCTTTCTTTCTTTCTTTCTTTCTTTCTTGATTGGGTGATTTCTTAACTAGATATTCAAGAGAGGTCACTACAAAAAAGGACACAGCCTCAATTGCCACCAGGGGTTGCTGTTTTGTGTCTTCCATCTTCTACATACTGTATAAAGAGGTTGCTCTTGCTTTCAAATCCAAGCTCTTCCTCTTACACTTCGTCCCTAAGGAAGTTCCCAAAAATAAACTTCAAACAGTAACAAAGAGTGTTTGAAAACCACTGATATGATCCAGCTTTTGACTTTCTGGTAAGAAGTAAGGGAAGAAGGGCACATCATGTGAATATATCTAAGCCAAAACAACTGAGGAATAAATTTTTGAGCCTGCAATGCAGCTTATGTTTATCTTGCAGGGTAATTCATACACAGACTCTCTGCAGGTGCCCACAGACAGATTCCTTAATTCCCTTATAAACTAAAATAATCTACTTTTATGGAGAGGTTTAAGAACGGCACCAATGGCACCAGACAACATTTTTGATAAAGGCAGATTCAGAAATAAGCAGTGAGTTATTTATCATGAGAAAGTCAGTCATATTAAAGCTCCACAAGCAGTTCTGGAATTGAAACGGTATCACCTATAACATTAACCTTAATGGAGAGAATTCTGGAATGACTACATCAGTCTTGTCCGTTTCCGCTAAACATGGAGGGATAGCTTTTACCTCCATTTATCCAGTCTACTTTCAGCATTCTGGCTTCATTTTTATAATCGTGGAACAGCTCAATGGGCATGTAGTACTGGCCATTATTCACTCCAGAATGTTTCTGTGTTGGTCATAAGCCAAGGACACAGTCAAAATGAAAAGGCTATTTGTTCCATGAGTCCAGATTGATTTGAATGCAGGAGCAGCATCCCTTATTTTGCAGACTGTCTAGCTTTAAATTAAAGATATGATAATCAGGAATTTAGCCATTTATACAGTTAGTTTTTATTACTGTAGCTGTTATCGCTTTTCTTTTCTCAGTCTGTTTTTTTTTTTAATGAGGCAGCTTTTGTTTAAGTCTAAACACTAAAAAGTGTGTGGGTATGTTGTTATTACAAATTGTCTATTTAGGCTGTTGGGACAAAAGAGGAGCCATTTTAATTAAACAATATGTATGCAAAAAATGTGGCTAAGTGTTTTTGGTTAGGAAAAACCGACTGACAATCTTCAAAATTTAGCAATTTAGAATATGGACAGAAAACAACCTAAACAGACCTCATACTTCTCTTCCCAAAGCAAAGTAAAAATATTGATGAAATTGTGCCTTTAGATCCCTTCAGACAACAAGTTTTTATTCATTTGAAATGGCCTTTGACCCAGAGCAGGATGGCGTGCAAGCTATTACTGGGTACATGTAACAATCACACTTTGACCAAAGCAGATCATTTCTAATGCTATTATGAGCTAGAATTATTTAATTGTTTTCATTCCTTGTCAAAAAAGTGATTATAAAACTGTATGAGCTTTTATATTCTTAATCACCAATACTGGATCTCTTGACACTAATTACACAGTATTAAGGGTCATGTCAAACATGGTTTTTACACCATGAAAATAAAGCTTTGAACCTTTGTATGATGTTATAAATGCGCCCATTAAAATACAAATCCTAAAATCAATACAACAAAGGAACTATGGGTGAATGTAGAGTTACTGCTACTTTTAACTCCCTGCTGGTTCCGTAGTGCTTCAGTTTATTAAAAACATACAAACACATTGCTGAGAACATTTATGTTAAGAAAGAAAAAAAAAAACTTAAACAGAAGTGGTGGACTTAGGTTTCAGCTCTTAAAAACCTACAATGCAGCGATACAGTTGATTCCTTCCTGTTCTTCCGGTTCAATTTGCATGTTTTCAAAGCCAAAACAAGGCCTTTTTTTGGGCCACATAAATCTTTGAACTCAAAGCTAATTCTGACATTTTGAATTGCAAAAGCTTCCTGGATGGAAACGAAACGTCTTCAAACTTGGAAACAAAGTCCAGTGGATTGATTTCAAATTTTTTGGAACATTGTTGAGAACTTGCACAAAAAGATGTGTTGAATCTGAATGGGAGTGTTTCTGGTTTAAATTATTGATCCTTTACTTTTGTGACTAAGGTTTCTTGGCCATAAATAACTTAAGTTGAATTTAAATGTTTTAAGGCAAAACTAACACATAATTTAATTACCTTTCATTGTTCAAAATCTTTCAAAGACATTTTTTCTGTGATTTTCTTTTCTACTATAGGCCTGCTCCTTATTAATTTGATTTATGGAAACCATGGGCATTCATGGTTGCCTTAATGCCTGCCTTCCCTTCCGAACATCATCTCCCTTTTTACACCTTCAGAGTTTTCCCTATTAAAGTCAATAATGTATTAATTATACATTTTTAATGTACTAAACAATACCACTGCATAAAGAGTCAATTTAATGTCTAAATTATGGCCATAGCATGTGTATACTTAAAATATGACACTAATTTTTTATTTGGAATCTTTTGGCAAATAAATTTTTTTTAGGTTGGGATGATTTTTTTTTACATCTTACTAAATAATAGCAGAGCAGCAGTCTCTTTTATATTCAGAAGTTATACAAGACGGGTCAATAAGCTTATCTTTGAAATGGTCATGACATAATCTGTGGTGATTATTTAGCTCAGATGCAAAAACAGAATCAAGACTCAAACAAAATGTAAATCCTTTATTCTTAAAGGGGAAAAGAAATCAAGAAGTCAGTAATTACTAAAATTAAGGAATTCCCAGAGATCATTGCTGTTTCTGAAAGGGAGATTAACAATAGTTTTGGGCTGATGGCAGGCAGAGTAATGTCAAAAGAAGGAGAGGCTTGTTTAGGTTAAAGTTTGGAGGGAGGGGAAGCCAGATTCTGGTGTCTGCATGTCTGCAAGGCGGGCTCCAGTAACCGAGGACTGGTCCTCTGGCAGAATAGAATCTGGTGACTGGAAAGGAGCAGGTGGTTCTTTCAGTGCATTGATGAGCTACAAGAGATGTTCAAGGATATGGAGGATTCCAAAAGTAATATATTGTGTTTGATTGGCCAGTATAATTAGAAATGAAGAGAGTCGTTAACCTGCAGGAACATGGAGAAACAAGGTTAGCCGATAAGGCAAAAATATTCTTAGAAAAAAAAAAGAGCTAAGAGCTAATTCAGGTAAGTCTTGGGAAAGGAACCCAAGTCGGACTTTATTATCAAGTATGTTTGGAACAGAAGGCAAAGAATGGTTTCCCATTATCACCCTAAAAATAGAGGCATGATAAAGGAATTTAACCCAGGTGTCTGCTGTTATGATCTTGGAGCTGATGACTGGCTTAATTACTCATTCCATTCACCTGTCTGTCTGGCCGCTCTCCAATCACTGCTCATATGCTCCAACCTCTTTTTAAGGTGCTTGCATCCAGTCATCTTGGCAGATTATTCTTATTCTCTCCAGCTGTTGGTGAGATTGTTTTTAGAGTTTGATTTTCTGATCCTGAACTGTTCTGCCTCTTAACCACTGAGCCTGCCAGTTCCTGTTGGAAATTTTTGGAAATTCTGCATGTTCTCTGCATCTGGGACGCTCTGGGCGGCCCCCATCTTAACTTGTTGTCATCCCACCTACCTCGTTCTCAGGACATGGACTGAACTTGTAAACCAGGCTATCTAATCACATGTATATAGTGATGGTGAGATGAAGCCTCATGAGGCATTGAACCGTTTGGCCAAATTGCTTCAACGATCCCCACAGTTCATGAGGCTTCATGTGAACATGTCAGCACCTACTGGTGGACAGCAGAACTACAGTTTGTAATAAAATCTGTGATTTTTTTTGCAATTGTTTTTCTTTTTTCCCCCTTTTAAGTTCCCTTGAAATTGTTAATGGTTGGTGTGTATAATAAAATCTTTTATAAGTTTTTTTTTAAGTGTAAAATTTCTTAGAACAATCATTTAAGGTGCACAGTTTTTCTGCCATTTTAGTGAAATAAACTCAAACAGACAGTGAAAGTGTTGTGCAAATTGGGAACATGATAGTTTCTCCATGTTTTTTGGTTTTAATCAGGTTGGAAGTTGTGTTCAACCAATCTTTTAAATAAACCGGCCTAATTTTCCCAAACTATATTTTTACTCGGGCAAAACAATGCAAATTAGTCTCATCAGCCAAAATAATTAAGTTTAATCGCAACTTTCAAAAGAGACAGACAGGTCTTAAACCATCAACCTCTAGCATGAGAGCCTGTCCCTTACAGAGGACGCCACTCATGTAGTTAGTATGCACTGGGAGAAAATACTTTTTAACACTGATGTGTTAACACTGGCTTTGTCTGGTGGTTTGCTCAAATTTTGATCATTACATTGTTTATTCAAACCAAATTAGCTTTAAGCAACTAGATTTGTTGGAAAAACAACCAATTTATTCTTAGAATCTATCCAAACTTTTTCCAGCTGACAGCAGCTCTCCTCCAAACGCCCACATCTTGACTGAAAACCGAGGCTGTTTAGATGCTTGTCAAAATTCTTGTGCTTCCCGAACCACTTACCGAAGCGGTCACGTGGTATCACGGTAGCGAGGCCTCGGATGTCATCAATTTTTGCCCCTCCTCTAAATGAATCATGCCTCGACACAAGTACATCCCACTGCAGCCTGCGGGAAGGCACATCAAGGACAGCCATATTGGAAATGCTGACCGCTCTTGCCAATAGGCGCTGGCGATAGAAATGGCCAAAAAAATGTGTTATGTCACGTGGTATGTCCTTTTTATTTTTAAATTTTTATTAAATTTTCAGATGTTAAAATAACATTAGTAACAAACAGCCTAAAATAAACAACAATAAGGAATTATTATGAAGATGTATTTATCTATCCTCAAACCCTATCACAAACAAATGTCATAAAACGTAAATTAAATTGGTAGTTTAGAGACAAATGTACATTACATTGAGGACACATTTATCTATCCAATAATTGTCATACACGCACACTTATCCCTATAGTGGTGTCGTTAGGGCTGGTGCAGTGGATTCTGGACAGTTTCCCAGTCCATCGCAGATTAAGAAAAAATCTATTATTCAAATTTCTGACCCGCTTAATCCCTCGTGGGGTCGCGGGGGTTGCTCGTGCCTATCTCCAGCGTTGATTAAGAAAAGCTATATAACCAAATACTTGCTGGTGCTGAAGTTCAAATAATAATATAATATGAGTAGACCCCGCATTGGCTGTCGCGGCGCAGGAATTACGGCCGCCATATTGGGGCGGTCCACCTGCTACTCAAACCTGCTGATTCAAGCTGAACACACTAATGATGCCTCAGCACTGTGCGGCGTATTTTTGTTTAAATTTACGGACTATTGACGTCAGGGCTCAAGGGATAACTTTTCACAATTAAGATGAAAACATATCTTTACAGAATACTGGGTCCTATGTTATGAGCTTCTGACAGCTGCAGGTCTACCATGCCTCTGTGCAGAAACCTTCGAGAGAGGAAAAAGCTACACAAAAACACCCAATACTAAAATACTCCAAGAGTTCATTCATGGAAGCTTATGACAGGATGAAGACTATGAGACGCCACTATCAAATTGCAATTGGGTGACGATGCATCATGAATATGTAAAATATCTGTTTTAATGAGTGAGATAATTAACTTTTTCTGCAAACTAGGATGGTTTTACTGGATCACTGTACTTCAGTTATTTGGTATTTCACGCATTTTTTAGCCTTTATATCCATTATGGCTGAATCAGATTTGCATTTTTTTAACTTCAAGTTTGAGATTTAATTGTTATTGTACTTTTTTTTTTCATCAATGGTATTATTGGTGGAACAGATATGAAATTCTAACTCAGAAATGTGAAGAGTCTGATTCTCTATATATTAAATGCTTTAGGTGCTGAAAGTTCATTTGTATCATGCGCAGAAGCCTAGTTTTAAGAAAAATACAATACTGTTTTGCAGACTTGGCGAGAAGACTGCTAACAGCATCTTGAAAAACTTGTTATAATTCTTTTGTGAGTTTCCTTTGTTGCTTTATGTAATCCCAGACAGACTTTATCATGAGATCAGGGCTCAGGGGGAATCACATTATCTGTTTCAGGACTGCTTGCTCTTGTAATTCAAAATATTGTTTTTTTTTATTCTGCTTTGCATTGGGGGTAATTGTCACACAACCAGAATGAAGTTGGATCAGATGGCTCACTAATTATTTTCATTAATAATATGAATGGAAAGCCAACATTTGCTCCCCCTATTTCAAGCTATGTTTTAGTTCAAATGCTGTTTTTAAAAAGCTGAAGAGTTTCAACACCCCTGCCTAGAACATCATTCAACAGAAGGTCACATAAACCCAGAGGCCATTTCTAGAATTTGAAAAACAGCCTATTCAATGTAATCATTACACATTTCCAGTGACAAAAAAGCCTCCTATGAAGCCTGGTAGTGTAAAAACTTGGGTTATTGAATTCTAAAGTGGTGTGACCTTCAAGTTTTTTTCCTGTTCAGAGGAGAAAAGAGTGATGTCAATACAGGGTCCTTTGGAAGTCACCAAAGCTCCAAGGTGAAGTGCTTTTTATATTTTTAAATACATTTTAATTCTATCTACAAAAGAAAACAAATTTGAAAGAATTGTTCATGTGAGCTGTAATCATTTTACATAATCTGTTTGATTTATCTCTATCTTTGGCTTTATAACAAAGGATTAGAAATTTTCAATTTTATTTTTCAGTTTTTCCATTATTCTGACCAGTGCTTCAAATGGACTGGTATGCAAAGGTATTCAGTACTGTATCATCACTTTTAAATGTTCCCCTCATAAGCGTATCAGAGCTTTATTCCAACACACCCCAGGTACCTGGGCTTCTTTACCCGCATCCCTCCTTCCCTCCCAACCTCTCCACAGTTTACCGTTTATTTGTTGCTTGACAAAATCTTCAAATGAAACCAATTATTTTGACGCAGAATTCTTGGTATTAATGCCATTAATGTGGCTGATGAGCGAGGAAAGGCTCAGGAAATGGAGGTTGGACTCAGTGATTTAGACTTAGACATCAGATTTACTAACAATAAATCTGATGGTGCAAAACCCCTGTGATTTTTTAGATAAGAAGTAAGGGGTGATCATTTGGTTTACCCTGAGCACAACATTTGCATTGTTCCCCCACCTGAAAAAGACATATAATTCAGTATTTGTTAGTTTGTTTCTCTTTATTGCAAAAATAATTCCTCAATTTTTATGCTTTGAAAACAATAGCAATAAATAAAATGAGAAATTAAAATCTTTAAAAACATTGAACAATTTTGCACCAACAATGGTGTAATATTTCCACACAAGATGTCTTTGTTTTATCTATCATAGTGGAATACTAGCAAAAAATATATATTTTAAGAGGGATTAAAATAAGGAGAAAGGTTTACTGAATATAATCCAACAATGAGGTGTGGGATACAGAACTAAGACTCACCAAGTAAGTGCTGTTAAAATAAAGCCCTAGTTGCAAACTGGGACTTTATTACACTTTACAATTTACACTACTTTAATCATTATTTGGGATCCCATGCATTAATGCTTTTTATATGGTCCATTTGCACCATATAAAAAGCTGACATTCTCGGAAATATCCTGGAGATGACGTTTAAACACAACATAATTAATCTAACAACAATGAAAGAAAAATAAAACCATCTCACAGCATTTTATGGAATAATAAATTTCAAGCAGAAAAAAAAGTTCAAACTCAAGTACAGATGAGGTCCAAAATGTACATATAAGCATGTATGTTAACCATCATTTCAAGAATGAATACCATTGCAAAAAAGCTGCATAAATGTGCATTTATACATTAACTTTGACTCACCCTGTCAGTGCTGTTAAAATAAAGCCCTATTTGCAAATTGGGACTACTCTTTACTACTTTAAACATTATCTGGGATCCCATGCATTATTTCTTTTTATATGGTACATTTGCAACATATGAAAAGCTGAAATTTTTGGAAATATCCTGGAGATGATGATATTTTTTGGATTCTTCCCTTGGTATTCAGGGCCCCATGCACGGTGCATTAGATGTTTGTGCAGAGTGTTGGCACTGTGTAAAATACTATGGCTAAAGTGGCATGGGTTACTGAGAAAGAAAATGTATTTCATAAAAGAAAACTGTCTCAAGCTGACTGAAATCTTGAGACAGTGTTGTGATTTCTTTGTTTTTCAAGATCTTTTATTTAATAACTTTATTTTTTATTTTTTTATTTATTTCCTTGTTAATTCCCTGAGGCTCCATGTAAAGAAAATTTAAATTTAAATTAGAACTAGCTTTGTTTTCCTGTTTTTTTATTGGATCTATAGATGAATAGATAGATCTGTATGGCAATATATTATCCATCACATTAAGGGGAGTACTAGCTCTTCATACCTTTAAAGCACTGATTGACTATTCATTGCATTTGAATTTTATTTAAAAAATGCTACCGCATTTAATGTATCAGCCAAAAATTCATCTTTAAACGTGGTGATAGTATAACAGAACGGTATGCTACAATGAGGTGAAACTACAAGAAAAGGGAAATTCTGGTATCACTCTGAGAAATCATGTTAAAATAAGATAGAAACGTATCATAAAAACTTAGAACTAAAGTACAACATGATCAGTGATTAGTTTTCTACAGTATTCGCCTGTACCTGCTACTAGAATTTGGTCATATATACCTGTCTGGACTATTATGTAGATGTAAAATAAAAAGAAAGAAAATTGGAAGAATCAAAACTATTAGAGAACCAATTACTTTTTCATCACAGTGCTTTCCATTATTGTTTAGGTGGGAGGGTTTTGTAAAAACAAAATATGATGTTTAATCTCATTTCATTTTGTTACAGTATACACATTTCATTACTTTAGAAAATAACTCAAATCTGCTATCCTGCATATGCATTATCACTTGTACTGTATGTTATCAGTTACCTCCAAAGAATTGAATGATACACTGAATATTTAGCTAATTCTATAAACTTTCATTATTTATAATATTTCACCTAAATATTGACAAATGTAACTGATTGAATTATTTGACAATAACTTGTTAGTGAGTTTCTGTAAAACACTGTTTTTGAACATCTGCCTCTCTGCCATCTTAAGGGTGATTATTCAGTGTCAAACTTTGTGCTGCGCTTAATGAATATTAAAATCTAGTTTTATGTTGGCGTGACCCCAGGGAAGAGTCAATGTAAGGTCTGACTTTAACCCTCTATGGCATGAATTTTTATTTTATGAGGAAAAAAATATTTCACCCTAGTTTTGGGAGCTTGAGGGGATCTTTATAAAATATCAATCAGAAAATGTGCTCCACCCTGCCCCCCCCCCACCAGATTTTGGTTTGTTGTCTCAGGGCAACAATATGCTATGAGGGTACTAAAACTCCAAGGTTTTCTTTAAGTGGAATGATGAACAAACAAGCAATAAATACATTAGAAGAAGTTTTATTTCAAGTTTTATTTCAATTTCAACAAGTTTCCTTTCAACAAACGGCCACAAATGGTTTATTAATTAGTGCATTAGAGATTAGCTGCAGGGTGTTTATGTTTCTAAATACATGTTCCTGTGGGGTACTGAATGGCTCTGTGTTTCTCTTTTTTACAAAGTACAGTTTGTATTATTCTGTATGGAACCTCATGAAGCAGTTGCTGGTGGATGTGAAACAAAGGTGGGCGTCACATTTTTGGCACTTGGCTTTAGGTGTACCTGTGCATCTTGGTACCTTGCATCTCCCTTTCTTTTCATCCATGACCATCCAGTGGGCTGTGGCATCCAGACGCACATCAGGGACTGGGATAGGTGTAGTGGGTCCTCTTCTCCTCTTCTCTTCGTACTCCCCAGCAATTGTGGAACTGGGACGACCTCTCTTGCGCTCCAGATTCTTGCCACTTTTGCACAAGCTTTCTGCAATATACGACTTGAATGTATAAAGCCTCATCTGTTCCTCTTTTCTCATCCCAGTGCTGCTGCAGTCTCTCTTGTAGAGCAGCCAGGCAGTCACGATGGTCATGTCACATACATGCTCATTCCATACAGTATGTTAGTCTACTGACTGAACCATGATCTCCCAACTCTCCGTCAAACCTGATTTTGGAGTCCACTCTTCCTCACTGTCACTCTCCTCAAGCTCACTGTCCTCACTGTCAGAAGGAATGAGCCTAATCACTTGATCATGTTCCTTACGCCCATAAAATCTCTGTGCATCCATTTCCTGTGATTAATAGTAGATAGTACCGAAAAAAAATTATTATGTTGATAACTACACATCCCTACACATCTCCATCCATGAGCATGTTATAGTTCACACAAAAGTGGTCTAACTACACAATGTTGCCCTGAGGCAACGAATGAAAAACTGCCATTTTAGTATATAAATGAAGACAAAAGGTGTCTTTACTCAATCAAATATGCTTTTTTACTTATTCATGCACATCACAGATATTATTTATACAAAATTATTTAAATTTAAACATGTAAAAAAGTGAAATTTATCTTACCTTCTGCTAGGGGTGTGTCCAAGTCTGCTGTGGTCCAAAAAAGGATTGTTTCACTCCAAGACAAAAGGTCAAAGCCACGCCTAGCTCAAATTTCATTGGTCACAGACATATCATCAGACTTTTAATGTGATGTTTTACTTAAAAAAATTTAAAGGGGCGGTGTGTGGGCCAAAATAGTGGTTTGTTGCCTGAGGGCAACAGAATGCCATAGAGGGTTAAAGATGTTTGTGTAATTCAAGCTCTGTGAACTACTGGACTTGGTGAGCTGCATTGACATTCAAATAATTGGCGAAAATAATTGTCAAAACAAGCAAGTTTACAGATCAAAGATCTGGGTTTAATTTTTCTCCATTGGTTATTTAAAAAAAGGAATATATATATATATATATATATATATTTTTTTTTTTTTTTTTTTTTACAATTGATTACTGAGAGGGATGATGGGATGATTCATTTCTGGTTTTCTTATTTCCTTATTTTTGATATGATCCCTCTCAAATATTACAACTGTAGGGCAGAAAATTTATTTATCATAACTTCTTGATTAATTGGAAATAAATATGAATCTAAATATGCCAGGATTACCTTAATTGTCTATGTGATACATGTATAGCTTTTTATAGCTTTCTTTAAACCCATGTGAAATACATTTCTCGAAAGGCAAGTATGCCGAGTTAGTTGGGATTATACAACAGCAGCTTCTTTAACCATGTTAGTGTAAAGTGTCCTAATCTTGAAATATAGTCCATGAATTATTAGATATGACACAGATTTATATATGCAATAACGTATATATGATATGAGAAATCAGAACAGAGCTAAAGGTTCAGACTGGTCTTCTCAAATCAGGACATTATAAACGCAGGATCATTCAAGAGTTGTATGGATTTCCAGTAAGAGTTTGGCTAAATTACCCCTGTTGGTGTTGTTAAGTAGTCAAAATACAGTTTAATAAACGCACTTTAAGTATCGGGTAAGGACATTAAAAATACAATTATGTACTTTTTAAACCCGAACTGTCTTTAGCTGAAAAGTAAGCATGTAGTTGTATTGTAAAACTGTGACTTTGCATTATGTCGCAGGCAAAAAATTATTTATCAGATTAAACATCTTAAACGTTTTCTCGGAAGCAAAGGATTAAACAAAGAACATGCCTTCGACTTCTACGTCTTAATTCTTACAGCCAGCATAGAGAATTATTTTTAAAATAAAATTTTATGAAGTTTGTGACCAGGTATCTATAGAAAACAATTGATTTGTGGTATTATTTTGACGAAGAAACAAACAAACAAAAAAACTTAAATCTTTTTTGTAAGGTGTCCAGAGGGAATCTAATAGTGTAAATTACAGTTGAAGGTGAAAATAGAGGGAAAGGAAGCATTGTGTGCGTCTGTGGCAATAGCCTACTCCCAGTCAGCGTGTGTAGGTCTGTGTGCCTGTGTGCGCATATAGAGCCTGATTTAGACGGTGAGAAGAGCAGAAAAAAGAAAGGAGACTAGAGCATTTACGATTATTTGGAGCTTTATTCGACCTCCTTCAACTCTGAACATCTGGATAGTAACGCACATTTGTGCCAGCGACAAATTAGGAGACGATCAGTTAATTAACATTCATGAAGATCCAAACATATAATAAACCGTAATCCTTTCAAGTATGTTGGAGATACATTAAGGTTAATGACCCGTTTTATATACCAGTCTCAGCGGTGTTCAACGCTTGTTTTCTGATGATGGCAGGGCATCTGGAGGTTGAGATCGGAGCGCGTCAAGTGACTGCGCCTGCAGCAGCAATCCAACAAGTGGACGCATGAATTTGCTGAAAGCAAGCTTAAACAAGGCTATCAGAGCACTTATAGCATCATTTATCGTAACGAATACCGGTTTAGATTAGAGAGAAACACCCTCCGCTACCTGATGTGAGGCTAATTTTAACCAATCATGGTGAAGCGGTCAACGCATTTGCGCGCAACGTGCACTTTTCAAATGGCTTTATTGTTCTGAACACTTACAACTGAACTGCAGTAAGGTAAGACAGCCTCGGCATTTATTCTGCTCTTCATTTATTGACCCAAAGGAGGATTAAGGCAAGCACATTGAGGAATTCACCACATTTCCCATCACCATGCTCTCAATCCATGGACACTCTGCTCCGTTCCATATGTGAGCACGCAAGGGAAGCTGGAATCATCTCCATAGACATTTCTTTATGACGAGGGTGGAGGTGGGAGAAAAAGATTGCAGTCATGCCGATGCATCCAGTCACCTCTACGCTGATGTACCGGGGCATCTGCACTATCCCCGACATCCTCTCCTACAGCGCCCCGGTAAACCTGCCCGAAGACGAGGTTGAAGGTGAGAATGCACCTGTTCACACGAAGCTAATGACCATCACAGTGTCGTTAGTAAACATTGGCCATTTGAATTCGTGACTGGTTATACAGTGGCATCTAATGTGGTTTGAGCTCCAGCAGGTAGTTGCTTGACACGGGCGCACGGTCAGGACCTTGGACAGCGCTTAGATGAATTTAGGCATTTCTAGTTTTATTCATGGCTTATTTTGTTTCACACAGTTTGGTTAAGTGAAAGAAAACTAGCCAAATGGTCTAACTTCCTCAAATATATTGATCAAAAAGTAAAAATAGGCATTTTTTTCCTCACAAAAGTCACCTCTGAGGATCACAGTAAATATTTTACTCATAAATTATGGAGTTGGATGTTAAAACAGAATTTCTTGTCATAATTCCCTGCTCATTAAACCTGGAAACCAACATTTCCTAAATGTCATGATTTGTCACTTTTATTTTTTCTACCAGCTACATTATATAATGGAAAAGTTATACACTGAAAGATTTTTACCTAAGGATCAACACCTGTAATTTATCTGTGTTCAAAATACAAGAGAACTAGGAGTTGCAAAAAAGTTATGAGACATTTGATTCATTTTGATAACCGTTTATAGCGGTATATTTAAATAGAAATAAAATGTTGCATTTCTTTCATTTTTTTAATTTTTTTTACAAATAACTATTTCTATTCTTCATAGAAATATCACTGTGTGTCATATGAAAGCATGGGAATGGTAATAATAACATAAATGTACTTTTTGGAGGCTGAAATGACACATAAATCAATAATTGGTTTGACAAAATCTATAATACAATCCCTACTTTCTTACATCTTGGTCTGCTGATGATCATCTAGTTACCACCTCATTAAGAACAATAATATGTACTTCTGTTAGAACTCAGCAGAAACTGGGAAGTAATGGCCATCAAATGAAGAGACGCTTAATTCAGGAAAAAAAAAAAATCTGCATTTTCAACAAAAAGACAGATATAACCCAATATAAAATAAGGCGTGAACTGGTTATAAAATTCATCTGCAGTTTCTTCACACTTTTAAGTTCTGTAAGCCTCTATAAACAATAGCTTTGTCACCTTAAGTTGTGTTGTATCAGGACCCAATCGTTAAAAGGCATATCTAAACATTTGAATGCACTGATTTTAATTTTACCTTGTTAAAAATGCAGGGCAATGTAGAAAAGTATTTTCACAAATACCAATACTTTGATGAGCTGAATTAGAGGTCCCATTCTGCTTTGATAGAAATAAATATTTTGTTTTCCTTTTCAAAAAACAAACTTTGCCTAGGTGGTGATGGTTTGGATTTTTTTATTTTACAAATGAAAACAAACCTCCATAAGCTAAGCTTGCTCCCAATAAGAATTCCAGGAAAAAATAACAAACATCATATTAGTAAGAGAACATAAATAAAGACATTGGACCTACATTTCTTCAACTCCTAAATGGTACTTTTATTTCTAACCCTCCTATTCAGTTTAAATATTTTATTTTAAACATTTTAGAACAACGCTTTAACAATTTTTCTTTTGGATTCCATCTTTAAAGCAAAATGTTAACATGTATATGTTAAAAGTGGTATATTGATAAATTTCTATTTAAGTGGTTTATTTATTTAAGCAGTGTCTTTGCTGATGTAAAAAGGATGGTTGTGCCTTATTTTTGTCATTGATTAGGAGAAGCTAAAGGAGAAACCAAGGTTGTTTAGAAAGGGAATCTCTGTTTCTCCTCCCACAATTCAAGTTTAATTTACAACCAAACTTGTAGTGCAATAAACAGACAACACTTCATTTAAACTCTAATTAATCAAATCTGCTTGTGCCTGCTGCACACATGCTGTCACAAAACAAACAGAGCCATTTGGGCTTAACAGCTCAACTCATTTTGGTGGTATGACAGGAAAAACACAGTGGTGCTTTGCAGGCAGCACATGTAAGCTGTGAGTATTTCATTTAAAGGGCATTGTTTTACTTCATGGTGATAATTAGTGATCCTATGGTGGAAAACTCTCGCAGGTTTTGGAATTGGAAGGCCTCCCCACACAGTCACTGAGTTAATTGGACAGTATAACAGATATATATGGAGCACAGTGGAATTAATACAGTGACGCTGACAATACATTGGATTTTTTTATGTAGATTAATAGATGTAAATTTAATTAATTGTAGATTATGACTTATTCCAGGGTGGATGATAGAATTGCAGACAGGAGATTTAAAATGTGTTTTTTCAAACCATATCTTGAAAAACACACTGGGTGGTTAAAACTAATTTCAATTGCTTGCTTTGCAAAATGATGGGTCAAAAAATTAATGCGTCAACAATATAGCTAGGATTCCTTAAAGGAATCCAACGAAAAAATGTAGATCTTCCTCTGAATTAATTGAATTTTAACAATGCACCTCTGAAAACAGATCAGAGCGCTGAACTATTCTTTCAGTTATGGTATTCGTTCAGTTAGGTCATTCCTATAAATTCATAACATGAACCTTTCCCTGTAAGAATTAAATTTCATTAGTTAAGAAAGTTAATTTAAGTTATAATGAATGGAATTGCTGATAGCTGCAACTGCAAACCTAATGATGAATAAAGCTACATGTAACGTTGAGCTGCTGTTGCATATTTGCCCTGCTGCAGCCTTTGGAATGACCACAGGTGTCCCGCCTGGATGTCCCCAGAGGACATATTACTCAGTCCTACACATCCGAACTACACACAAGTGCTACATTCATTCTGGCCCTGTTAAGCTTAGATGTTATCCTATCAAATTTGGGTGAAATTTGTGGCAAAAGACTTTCTAAACTATTTATAAAATATCATTAGAAATTATTCTCTGTTATTAGAAGTTCAAAACTTATACACAATGTCATGTCAGGTCATTCATTACAAAAACCTGTGCTTTTTTTCTCAGTGGGAGAACTAAGTCATGCACAATCTAACAACATGCACATATGTTGAACTGTGGTCCAAAAGTGCTGCTATGAAAGTGCCCTTCAAGGTAAACAACTTTATTAGTATTTCTAGAATTACATTATAATAATGAAAAGTTTTCTGTCGACCTCACAACAGGAACATCTGCCTATATATCTTGTTTAAGTCAAATAAATTAACTCAAATAAAATATGAAAGTTAGTTATTCTGTCAGGGAAAATAGCGAAAATAATTGTATGTTTTATAATACTGTCCTACTAAGTAGAATCCAATTATTTTTATTTTTTTATTTTGGATAAGATGCATTTTTTTGTGTCCACCTGATGGATGAGTCTTCATTTTTTGAAAAATTGGGAATCCCTATATCTACTATAATCAGTTTTTCACAGCGATTTTTTTTATCATAAAGTAATTCTTGATGAGAATACTGCTTGAGTGACATTGTCTAGTCATCGCTCTCATCTCTGTAGACATGAACGAGAAGTGGCCTGGAGACAGGTGTCACATACATCAGCTCAGCATTCAGGGGCCAGGAGCTTTTTCACAGAACGGAATTGCCCATTAGTGAATACATGAGTGTGTATGCAAGTCCATGCGCAGGAACACAAAGCCCAAACCCAGCATTTGATTTTCAATTACAACCACCGGCACCTTGGGAATGGACCAATGACAATGTACCTTGTGGTTGTCAAGGCTGTCAATGCTTTGATTTGCACAAACCTTTTTATAATCTGTGTGTGCTTTTTTCTTTTTTTTTTTTTTTTTACATTGTGCATATTTGTCCATGTAGGTGTGTACGTCTGTGGAGGAGAGATAGGTAGAACATGGAGGGAAGTGGCAAGTACCAAAATGCAAAATGTTGAGAGCACAAATTGAATTGGACTCCATATTCTCAATTCCCCCTCCTACGCAAGATAGAGAAACAGTTGATCATATTACTGGAGCTCAATATAGTTTAGACCTCCTCCAGACCTAGCTGCACACACAGACACACACACAGAAGCTTAGTATCAATTTCACTGCAGGTGGAATTAAGTGGGAAGCCTATTTCCTCTGCCTAACAACATCTCTATTGGAATAAGCTTCAGTATATCCCAGGGGCAAGGCCTAAAGCTTTGGCAATATTTCCCAAAATGGAGATCCTGTAAGACATTGCTAGTACAGCAGTTTGCTTTACAGCAATGCTGAAGATGGTGAATTGAGAATATTTGTACCCCTTCAACACAGTTAAGATTAGCATTAGCAATGCTCTACTTTTTGCTATTATTTAATCTCTTCTGTTTGGCTTGCTTGATTACTTATTATTAATAGAAAATGTCTTTCGTTAAATGTTCTGTAATTTATGGCCAAAAACTTATAACCTTAAAGATATGTATGACAATTTGCTTTTCTTTTTAAAGACAAAATGCTCAATTATGGCCAATTTTTTTGTAACGCTGAGAGATTTATAAAATAACCCCACAAAATCATCATTAACAGTTTGAGACCAGAGTGGAGAAATAATTTTATTTATATGCGGATAATAAATCAAATCCCGGATAACTCTGTCGACATACTAGGCTGCCCAAAAAAAAAAGTTTATGTTGGGATTACATTGCATGCTAATAGAGGATAAAACAAACAAACAAAAAACACAAGAAACTAAACTTTTCAAATTATAGGCATGGCTATAAAACAATACATGCAAAACATTTATCTTTCACTGCAGAAATCAATGTGTCACAGAAAATATTAGTCCTTATGAAGGTCTCAAAGATTTCATGAAACATGGAAGCATCCAGAGAGAGGGATTCCTCTTTCCCAATGATCTCTTTAGATCATCTTGAGTTATGGGTCGTCATTCATGCTCTCCTCTCCCAAGTCTATTTTATTGAGTTTCATTATTACTAATTTGGGATTAAGATAGACTCATAAGAATTTACTTGTGTAAATTTTTTGTTCGAATGTCCATTTCTCTTTTGATTTGACAATATGTTTTGTCAAACTGAAAGAGCCAAGTGTCATTGAATCTTTATAAAATTTATCAATGGGCAAGGAAACACATAAATGTGAACATTATATTGGTGTTCCATTAATGCTTAGTGGACTAAAGCTTGTTTTACCCTTATAAAAAACACTCAAAACATCACCATGGAGGTAGCATGCAGTCTCCATTAGCTTACATGCTAGCTTATTTTACACAACAGTACACATATAAAATGATCAAAACTAATCAAAACCCCAATTTATTTGGCTGGAATTTCTTTCCCTGACTTTGCCAGACCTGTAATCTCTTTTTCTGGAAAAGTGTGGCAAGTTCAGAAACACATTGCCCAGGCTGTGTTGCTGGGTGGGACTGTGTTTGGATGGCCTAGCTGGAAGGCTTTTGTCTTTTGTTCTCCTATAATTCCTCTCTCTTCTTCTTCCAAGTTATTCCTGTAAAAATATAAAGAGAAATATTGTAGAATGTTTTTCAGGATCTAGTTCTGAGATTAAAAACCAAGTCAAATATCGCTTTTGCCAGTCTTAGGGTTTGAATTCCTGTGCCTGCATAGTAGGGATGCACGATATAATCGGCCCCTATCGGTATCGGCCTGTATCGGCCTTAAAACTGAATATCGGACATCGGCCACCCCACCGATATTTAACCCGATATTTGATCAGCTTCTGAGTTTCTAAAGTCTAAAAAAAAAATAAAATACTACTTTTTCTTCTTCCTCAAAAACTTATTTTTTACAGACTTAAAAACTTCTAAACACGAGGGAAAAAATATTGATACATTAAAATATCACAATATCTTCATATGCTGATATATTGCCCTTTAAAAACACCATATCAATCTCTTTTACTAATGAAAAATTGCTATATGTCATCGTTATGCTATGAAATCCCTCGAAAATTCATGAAATTTTGCCATATTTTTATATGTTGATATATTGACGCGGTATCTATCTATTTAACTAACAAAATCTCACAAGAATTTGCAAACTATCACGAGAGTTTGTAACAGAACGATGACATTTCACGAGATTTTGAAAGTAAAATAGATCGATACAGCGTTTTTAAAAATCAATTTGATATCAGCATATGAAAATATATTTGAGTATGTTATTTTTCAAAGTGTCAGAAATGGATAACAAAACTGCTATTTTCAATGACTACTTATTTTTGTCCAGCTTTAACATCGGTATCGATATCGGTTATCGGCTACATGAGTTTTAAAATATCGGCATATTGGATATCGGCCAAAATCCCAATATCGTGCATCCCTACTGCATAGCCTTCCATTTATTGGGTCCCTCTGGGTGTGGATTGCTGAAGAGCCACTGAGTTTCAGCAATCTGTAAGCAGAGCTCTTTACCCCCATTATGGCGGGTAGCAGCATCAGATATCCCTGGGTTGAGTTTCTGTTTTGGAGATGGGTGGTGCAGCTCTTTGGGGTTGGTGCGGTTCTATGATATTGTTTTAGCAGTTTGGAGAGCACATAACTATGCTTCAGCAATGTTTAATATAGCACCAAGGCTTATGGTGTAACAACAAAAGTTAAAATGCAAGAAAAATCCCAGGTGTTCAAATCTAGTACAGAAAAACACCATAGACTTCCATTTATACTTGTTACAAACTACATTTTTAAAAATTATTGGCTTAGGAAAACACTTCTGCACTGTAGTTGGAAAACTGGGAAAAAAAAAAATCTTGTGCCCTAAAAGACAGAAACTATAGGGAAAAAAGCATCAGGCTTGTATTTGTTATGTGATAGAATACAGAGCAGTAAAAGGGGTATGACTATTTCAAGGTATACTGATCTACAAAGATTACATAAAATAAATAGCAACATGAGGAATGTTACTAAATGTGTAATTAAAGCATTTATCATCGAGTGCTAATTGATTTATAAATAAAAGTATGTTAGCCCTCTTGGATAGTCTCATAAAAATGCATGTTGAAATATGAGAATGGCCGTGGGACGTGGGGGTGCTCGAGGTGCTGTAGCACCCAGCAGACTAGTAATTTTACATATTCTAATGATAGAAACGAGGAGGAAATATGTCACAGAAACCCATTTCGGATTTGTCCGCTTAAGCCGGGCATACACTGTAGTGTATTTTCAATCATTGCATGCAGCTACAGCTCAAACTATACGATGAAGTCGCAGGGTTCACAGCTCACAATGTATGTTCAAACACTGTGTGGCCCGACGCTCTGATGCTCACACTGCACATCCAAAAACCACATGTCAGATTCAGCTATGAGAGATGGCGCTGGTCCGACTTGTCAATCTGGAAGAAGAAGAACTCCGTTGTTTGCATATTAGCAGTCCTTGAGGTTCGGGTAAATCAGCTCATAGACACTCTTAACTCTTCTTCAACAGCAGTATTTGTACATGAACACCTCACAACGGCCGATTGAATTTCAGACATGTTTGATTTTCTCCCAACCTTATGATTCCTTATCGGGAGCTTGGTGCGAGAGGCTGATAGCCCCTTGTTACATCCTGTATACTACACGACGCAGGATCCACGATGAGGCTAAACATTGGCCCGATCAAAAAAATTCTGGCACGACTGGAGAATTGGCCTGAAAAGAACAAAAAAAATCATACAGGCTTTATCTCCAGGACCTCAGAGCACACCTGAACATTTGGACACCAGTAACCAGACAGGGCACCCTGCCTGTAGCTCAAAGTAAGAGCAATTTAGAGAAGCCATTTAACTTAATAGTCATGTTTTTGGACTGTGGGAGGAAGTCAGAGTACCCAGAGAGAACCCAGACATGCTCAGGGAGAACATGCAAACTCCATGCTGAAAGAATCAAACCCAGAACCATCTTTCTGCAAGGCAGTAGTGCTACCCACTGCACCACTGAGCAGCCCCTTACAATGAAACGTTATTGAACAGTTCTGTTCAATTATGTTTAAATAGTATAATAATAAAATTATTTCCTTGTGGTTTGCATAAAAGGATTTTGGAGCTAATAGAGTGTGACATAAACGCAGTGACTCAGGTTAATGTCAGCTGACCAAATTTTTGTTTTTATAGTGTTATTGTGAAGTCGAATTAATTGTGCATATATTCACCTGAGAACTGATGATATCTCAGTGTTACAGACCCTGGTAGCGGGCACTGAAGTGGCTATGGAAATTAAGTAGTGAATCTCAATCTATTTACTAATTTATTTTTATTGTATTTTAAATAGGTCTATAGGCTCATAGGTCTTTCGTCCAAAAAAGCGAAATCATTTTCACAGCACCCCCTTGTTTCCTTTCCATCAGTTTTACACATGAGAACAGTGGTGACTGACAGCTATTATAAAGATTCCCCATAAAATTCCTAATGGCATAAACTGCTTGTGAGGCATTATTCATGTTTGTGCTAAACTCCTACTGTATCTGCAGCAGCAACATTGACTAATTTCTTTGCCTCCGAGCTGTGGGGTTGACTCCATTCCTCTAGAAATACTTGTATGAATACAAATGAAGGTATTTAAACTTGTCAGCATTTGCTACCAAAGACAGGAAAAGGACAGAATAGTGAGGAGTATCAGTTGGTGCCATCTGTGCGTGTCTTAATGGCCAGTTGGGACCATTTTAAGCTTACGCAGTTTGAAACAGTTAGAGACAAACACAAAATTAAATTGCCATTGACAACGAAAGAGAATATTCTGGCTCGTTTTCAGGATTTTGGCGTTTGGAAATAAGAGAAAGATGTGTTTACCAAAGTCAAACACTATTTTTTTTCCTTTCATTGTACTCTATAAACTATCTACCTCAAATAGCAGGGCTCTATGCAGACTTTCTCTTGTATTGTGAAAAACCTGCTCAGCAATATTCAGCAGGTTATTGAGACACTTTGATTTGCCTATTTATTTTTTATTTACAGTTATTTTCGAATCAGGTTTTTTTTTTGTTGCATATTTGAAGCTTTGTATTTTGCAGCACGCAAATGTAATCACACCCCTTTAACATGCTCGTCACAGCCGTAAACTTTTGAATTGTGTTTTTGTTCGATCAACACGCACAAATTTTGAAGGCTTTTCTTTTCTTCCCTCATTAAATGTAGACTGCATTTTACTCAGCCTCGTCAACTCTGACATTAGCAATAAAATCCTTTTCAAGATTTGTGATAAATCGAAAGCAGTTGCAAAGATCCACAGCTCAAAATGAAGACTCTCTCCATAGCATAGCTTCTAGCAGTGTATAAAGTTGGCTTCTGGGGAAAGATTGCGAGAACAAAGCCTTTGTCAAAGACAGCTCTGTTAATAGTTTGACACAGGCCATTTTAGAAAATCAAAAATCAAAGAAGTTGTAGCCTAACCTGCTAAGATCAGAGATTTTCAACTCCATGGCTTTCATTCAAATGATTTCTCAAACTAAAATCGAAGGCTTTTCGTCAAAGTCAACATGCCATGCCTTACAGTGAAACATGTTGTTCGTGTCGTCATGCTGTTGGAAATGCTTTTTGTCATTGCAAACAAGATAGCCAGAGCTAAAGGAAAGATGAAGGTAGGATTTACAGGACTTGTATTAAGAAAATCTATCAGGAAATTTGAGACAGGTGTGGAGGCTCACCTTTAATCCGAGTGGCTCTAAATATAATCCAGCACAAAAGTGGAAAGGTTTGGATCAAAACATGTTGTCATGCTTATTTATATAGAAATTAATGGTCAGACTTAAAATTTGTATGAATAGATTTATTTGTACATTATCTATTTTTTATTTGTATTGATAGGCCATTTTTCTGCCACTTCAAAATTGTGCTTTACTTAGATTTTTACTATTTTGACTGGTTATTTCAAATGTTTTTATAATCATCAAAGGTAGTGATTGTCGCCCGGCAAAATCTTAGAAACGTAAGGGGGTTCAAACATTTTTATAACGCTGTGCATTTACTGCAGTTCAATGTTTTGGTGTTGGATAATAAAAACAGTGCATATATGAATTTAGAAATGAGAGATGTGGCTTCTACTGCACAAAGTAGCTTTTAAACTGCGTACATACTGCATTTTTTTGTTTAATCAATTTAAATTGTAAATTTAAAATGTAAATTTGTACATAAATATATAATTGTACATATATAACATTTCTAAATTTTGCAATGGTTCTGACAAACTAACATAACTAGCACTTTGAGATTTTTTTTTTAAAATGTAAAGTGCAATACAAATAAAATGTATTATTATTATTATTATTAAATGAAAATTAATTTCAACAATAAAATTGTATTTTAGAAAAAAATAACATTTGTGACATTAAAAATATGTTAAACTGACCTAAACTATAAATAACTACAAGAATATAATCTAAAAAATATATATTTTCACTTTCTCTCTCCATGATGCCTTGCACAGCCTGCCACAAAAACGAAGTGAAAAGCATGCAGAAATGAATGGAAAAATGTATTCCTTAAAAGTGTCACATGTCTGGATATGAAAAAGCTCCACTTGACATGGACGGTGATGAAGATGTGAGTAAAATGAGCGTGTCTTAGAGGTCAATGTGACCCAACACCACAGCTGGAGATCCACAGGTTGTGGAAAGTCTCTTCTGATAGATATAAAATAGGTTTGTATGCCCTTTGTGGTGCTTTTATTGTTACACTTGTCAGATATATAAAATAAACTGAGAATCTAAATTTTAATAAAAAAACTTCAATAACATGGTTAAACTGTATCTAGAAGATACAAGTTAACAACTAAAATATTGACATCCTTATTTAGGTCTGACAGGTCTAACAAAGGTCTTTAATGTACAACGCAAAATAACTTTGATTTTAATAAGGTTTGTCCATTCACAGGTGATTCGGTCATAGTTTTGTACATATGTTGCAAAATAAACAGTGACATTAAATAGATGTTGAAATAAAAAAAAATGATATTCTCTATTATCCATGTCTTATGATCATCAGACGCCCGTAGACAGCTGGAGATAGGCACCAACATCACTTGCAACCCCTCTAAGGATAAGCAAGACAGAAAAAGGATTGAAAAATGAATGCTGTCAAATAATTAATTCTTTGTCCTGAGATTGTCATTTACCAAACTGTTTATTTAGCCTACAAACCCCCTATAGTGAGTCAAGTAAAGACTTGACATTTTTGTTGCGATACCAGCATTAGGGTAGATGTTAGAAGGCACCTTATTTTCATAGATATGTTCACTGACTCCAAGAATGACATTTTGTTTAGCCACCCAGGGACTAGACTATTCTATTCTATTCTATTCTATTCTACGTATGCCAGTATTTGACCTACTTTTCACAAACAGACTTTTGTTTGAATGATCCCCAAAATAATGTATCTATCAAAGTTTTACTTCTAATGTAAAAGACACATTTCCCTGACAAAAAAAAATGTATTCTTCTCAGCTTTTTGAAATTTGACTTATTGCCAAAGTCTTTTGTTTGGTCATTTTTGGTTATCAAATTTTTTATTTGTACAAACCATGCAACCACCCCTACCCTGAAAGAAAAATTCTTTTTTGGAAAGCCAGTTGAAAAAAAAGGTTGTCTCTTACCAAAATGTAGGGCAGTTGCTTCCACTTTCTATCTTTATAAATGTATTACCTTAAACGACATTATGCCTCTAAACAAAACACTTGTAAAGTTGCGGCAGTAAATGCTCTTTTGCTCTTTGCCCATGAGTGTAAACAACAATGGTTTCATATCAACTTTTTGCCAGATAGAGAACATTTCTGTCAAATGTTTGCACTTTGCTTCAAATCAAGTCAAAATTTTTTATACAACTCCTGAAGCTCTGGGCAGAGCCAGGCAAACAGAAGCGGAACAGGAATTCTGTATTATCACAGTGAAGGACGAATAGCACACCCGTGGATTGTGACCCGTGGATTGTGACGTTCGAAGGAGTCAGAGAATGTACAATGGTTCTGACAAACTAACATAACTAAGAAGTTGCTCCATCAATTTTACAAAAGGAAATAGAGGAAATCAGGAGGATGTGGAATTTAGGGCTAAGGTGGCACCACTCAAATTATGTTACCTCTGTCTCATTGTCACAGTGGTTAAGAAATGTTAAATTGCACCATTTTCTCTAAAACTTCCTTTATTTCTATTTCTATTTATTCTCTTTTTACAAGTTTTATTCATCCATTTCAAAATTGTTGAAATGACAGTGATTATTTAAAAAATCTTTGGCAGATGTCCCTGTCAGAAAGTCCCAATCATGTTTGTGGTTCCAAACTATTTTTATTAGCCGGACTGAATGTAGAAATGGCTCATTTGATTGTGTAGGTTGCAGATCCCTGCTCTAGAAGTGCTAGGCTATAAAAACAAGGCTTGTCTTCACCCAAAGCGATATAAAGGCAAGAAAGTAAAATATATATATTTATTATCTGAATAAGTCTGAAATTTGTTCACCCTTACAGCAATGTTTAAAAAGCTATATCCACTTGCACATATTTCAATTCAAGATTTATACAGCTCTACATTTACAGAGGTTTCAAAACAAATTCACCCAGAGGTTTTGGCATTTGGTACAGTCCGAGACAAGGCGGCACTACAGTATCTATAAAACTTTTTTTTTTTTTTTTAGCATGCTACTAAAACTATTTTGACGTTTCTAAACTGTTGTTTTATTGGTGACACAGGAACATGATGCAACAGGGTTTCTTTGCAATCAAAGTCAGTTTCCATCTGACCACCATTAGTAGACAGTGGAGGTGACTAAGAAAGATGGAACTGGAATTTATTCTGGCAAACCTCACTGGTGCTGTGTCTGACACATGTACATTTACATACTCATACCTTGGAGAGCTTCCACTGTTGGCTGAATTTGTGTAAACTGTTCTATTGTCGTTCTTTTTTTAGAAGGCTGTTCTCCTAAATTTGACTAGCATCATCCTAATGGGTTTCCAGGGTGCAATGAAGTCTTGGAGGACAGCAGTCCAAACCTTCTTTACTACCCACAATAAAGTTATTTCTGTTGACCTTGTGAAAGTTGAAGGAAAAAGAGCAAGATGCTACAATTTGATGTATTCGGATGTAACCTTTTACTGCATGCTCAGGAGGTAATTCAGCCATTTGATTCAGAAATGCTAGAATAAATTAGTGACCTAAGTTGCAAGATACTGGCTCTCTGGAACTTGGGTTTCAGAGCCCCTTATTTAAAGGATATAAATAGGCTTTTTAAAATGATGAGATGTATGCCCACCAAGTATGCCCTCATCTAGAGCAGCAGAGAATGGGTTTTAACGGGTGGAGTGGAACTGTATGTGCTTATTTTCTATCTTATTTCATCAAGCCACGCTCTTTATTACCTGTGAAATCAACTGTGATGAGTTTTGAATGGGAAAGTGGCTTTTTAAAAATGGCTAATAATTCCTCACTTTGATAGACATTGCAGTCCAGTCTAAACTAATCTGTGTCAGCCATGGAAAATTCCATCTAGAAGTCAGCTACTACCATTAAGCTGGCAAAACTGATATGGCAGTGATGAATAAGTTACAAAGCATGGCAAATGTTTTGATAACCGGCATCCAACCTTTGTTGGAGGTGCTTCTTGTCATCATTTGCCTGCAGGGTACTGACATTACCCAGCATGGCTGTGTGTTAAACACAGCAATAAAAAAGTTGGATATAGATCAGTGACGACTTTTTCTGTCTGGAAAGTGAGAAGAGAAGAAAAAAACAGAAATTTCGTAGTGTTTTACATAGGGTGACCAGATTTGGGTTTCAGAAAAGGAGGACGCTTTTTTTATTTTTGGGTGGGGTGTGTGGGGGACGGGGGGATGACTGGACCGGACCGGGCATTGGAACCCAGCAGTGAGCTCCGGGGCTGGTCCGGGAACCCCGGCAGCAGGGGATGGGGCAACCAAACCCGACCCAGTGACGGTATGCTTCCCTCTTACTGGGCAGGCGTGGAGCAGCCCCATAAGTATGAAAAGCCATTATCAATTGAACACTGATTCGACCAGTCACCAGACAACAGGAAACAGGAAGTGCCTATTTCACCCCACTGGAAGTAGAGATTTTAATGCAGAAATGAAAAAATTATAAACGAGAATGTAAGACAATGTTAAACAAATGTAAGAGAATTTAAAAGACATAGAAATACCACTACAGCTGCAAAGGAGAGGAAGATGATGAAGGAGAATATTGTCTTAGTTAATGCATAAGTTTGTATGTATGAAGTGGGCTGTGGCAGGCCGTTTTTACATTTAATAAAAGCACTCTCCACTCTGTTGTTCCAATTGTAGATCACTAAAATAAGACCTAATTCTAATAATATGATTTTTAAATTAGTTTTTTGTGTTAGAAACTGAATTTTAGAAAGTAAAAAAAAATTAAGAACTAAAAACTAGTAAGAATTAATATAATTTATTTATTTTTTTCATATATATATATATATATATATATATATATCCACAACACTATGACGAAAATAAAACAAAATCAGGAAATAAACAACGTGATTGGCCGTAAGTAGAGCAGAGACAGATGTAACTCCAAGTTTATTGAAAAAAAACCCTGACCAGGTTAGCTCTGAGGAGACTGTTACTACAGTGCAACCATTATTAACAGACCCAAATCAAATGTGTGGCTCGTTACCACACCTCTGCTGAGCTAAATGAGGGGATTGAGGCTTTAGATTCAGGTGTGCTAGAGAAGAGATGCATCTAAAAATTACAGGATGGTAGCTCTTCTCTCTCTTGAGGACTGGACTTGAGCACCCCTGCTCTAAAACATGACGAACAATTCGTAGGATAACTTTAATACCAATGACTGCAAGGAGTTGTTGAAATTCCTTTGTAGTTATGCCTTTGGCTTGCAAACCATGTATGCGCTATGAGAGTGCCTTGTTAATCAGCGTAATTTTTGCAAATGCAACGGACAATGGACAAGTTTTTGAAAAAAACAGGTGTACATTTTGCTGAAGACTTCCATCATTCTACAGGTCTACAGAGACTTGTGGGCAAAAGGTAAGGAAAATTCACTTCTACATGGCTCAAGGCTAATTTATTCTTGAAGTGTACATAGGATTTTCTGTATAGGAAACCAATCACCATACCGTTTCCTTGTCAGGTAAACACCACGCAGGCCATCCCACCACGTAAAAACAGATGGACATCTGCAGCACCAAACCAGAGAAAAAGTCAGGTAGCGAACAAAAAACAGGTAGGGATTATCGTCCCTTTTTACAGCAAAATGTTCCCTCTAAGCTGCTTGCTTGTGCAATCACGCACTGCCTGCACATTCTCAAAGCACAGGGAAATCCAAACATTGAATAAATCCCAACATAAACTCCAAATCAATGTATTAATCTTTGTCTGTACCACTTTGAAATCTGCGTATTATACAATTTTAATTTTTTCAATTTAAATCCAACAATGGAAATACGAGAAACAACTGGAATTTTTATCTCTTTTTTCACTTTTGTTACATAACAAATACATAATATCTTAACTGACCTAAAATTGTCAAGGTTGGTTGTGGTTTGGAGGACCAAAATGCAGAGGCAGAGGTGAATACTTGTAGTTTTAATGAAAATGGTTAACAAAGGCAGTCCAAAAATCCAACTAAAAATGTAGCAGACCAGATCCATGGAGACTTCAAGGGAAAACACGTAGAAGGAGCCAGGAAGAGATGAGGGGAGACGACTACAGCGAAGACAGGACCAGCAACAACAAGGAACCAACAAAGAGTGAGAGCAGAGGGAGAGCATAAATAGCTGCCAGAGACAAAGGGAGGGCTAACGAGCTGACAAGGAGCAGGTGTGAGGAGACAACGAGGGAGCCAAGGGGAAAGGAACACACAAAAGGGTAACAGAGGAGAACATGAGAACTAACATAAATCTAGAAATTACAACAAAATAGGAATTAAACCAATAAAAACTAGAAAACAAGGAGCATAACCAAAACCATGACAAAAATGTTCCCTGCCCAGAATATTTTCCTGTCTAGGCTATCAGAACAATGAAATTGACCAATTTGTGAAATTGACCAGTTTGTGACATTCCTATTATAACACAGCTTAAGAAGCAGCTGTTAGCCGTGCCAATGGGCCATGTGACTGCAAAGGAAAGGAGCAACTTTGTGATTCTTCTGTTTCCTCTCTGTCTTTTTGTGCCTCATAAAACTATTGTTACATCAGAGCTCAAAGGAAGTTTAAAAAATGCTTTTATGTGGTTGTTACCTATATTTTTGTCATATTTAATGTAGTAGTGAAATGTTGACTTACAAAACAGTTGTCAATCTTTTTTATATTCTTTAACTTAACAAAATTCTGATATTGTCTGATAATTGTCATTGTTGGTTTGAGAGTGAATAAGGAAAGAAGAAAAACACAGATTATTTTGCAATCTATTCTGTAATTAAATGTTTTATAGACAAAGTGACAGGAATTTGTATTGTATCGCATGCTATAGCACACATTTCTTTAAGCAACCTGTGAACAGTACACTTAAAGTAGAAGACAATATTATTATTATTATAAATAGCACCCAACTTCTCCTTGTAAAAAAAAAAAAAAAAAAAAAACAACCAAAAAAAAACGCTTGGACTAAAGATATGTTATTCTCATTTATTGTAACAGGCCCTCTGCTATCCTTCGCCATCTGTATTTTCCAAGCCACGCCCTGCCAATTTCATCAGAGCACGGATACACCAGATGCAACAACAGCGAATCGTATCCAATGGCGAGTTGGAGAGCCTGCACAAGACACTGCGCAAAATGAAGGCCAAAATAGAAAATATCTTGTGACAGCCTAGAAGGTTATCATCAACAGCCAGACATCTGAGTTGGGGAGTCTAATGACTATGCTGGAGGAGATGAGGTGGAGGATGGGCAACGCCTCATTCCAGATTCCTCCAGCATCTAACTTTAACCTGATGCTTACCTCAACTAAAGTCCTTTTTTCATCATCCAAGGTCAAAAGTGGTTAAGAAAGTTAAGAGACTTCAGTTAAGTCAGAGACTTCATAGATTTTTGTGTGATACTGTACAACCCCACCCCCTGCCTCTCTTCTTATATCATCGGTGCATGAGCAAAGTTAATATGCCTTAAACTTCAAACACTCAAACAGGATTTTCCCTCAATACTCAGTTAACTTTCAAACTTGCTGCATACTCCTTTTGTATTCTCCAGAGACTTGTTACAGGCCTATTATGGTAATAGAAACTCTTCCGGGTGTTTGAGCAGGCCTGTATCTAGCTAAAGAAATGAACTGAGCTTCCTATGGATGTTTAAAAATAGCCGCCCTAGGTTCACACAAACAGCACAGCAGTGTTTTTCTCATACTGATAAGGTCTTACATAAAGAGTGGGTGTGCTGCAATTACTGATCCAAAGCAGCCCTAAGCAGATGTAGGTCTGACTGAAGCAAAGAGGATCAATGGCACTGAAAAAAAAGAAGCTCAGTATTATGTTCACTTCATTTTTACAAAAACCCATGCACAAAGTTGTTAAGCTCAAAATGCATGTCTTTTTTTTTGCCTCTATTTTTGGCATCAAAAGTGAAAGTACTGAATCTCTGCTAAAAGTGTGCCTCAACAAATAAAGTATTACCTGTTTACAAGAACATATTTTGTAGATGCATCTCAATACATCAAAAAGTCATTTTTTTAGTAATTCAATATACATTTTTCTTTATTCATTACATGTCAGATCTGATTATGGCTTACAACTAATGAACACTCAAAGGGCCGGATTTATCAAGATCCAATTTTGCGTGCAGTAATTTGCGCTCGCAAACTGGAATTTTGCGCGAGGGGCTGAACCATGGTTTGCGGGTGATTTAACAAGAGCGATTGCGTAACTGGTGGAAGGTGCAAAACTGTTGGAGACGCCCTATTTAAATGATGGTTTTGCGCGTTTTGTGTTTTGCGGCAAAGTAGTTTGTGCAAACTAGTGCATTAAGAAATTTTAATCTTACAGTGACACCCCCACCCCCTCCAAAAAAATAAAAAATAAAAAAAAATAAAATATATATATATATATATATATATATATATATATATATATATATATATATATATATATATATATATAAAAATAAATAAACCTTGGCTACCTTTATTCCCTAAGGTGGTATGTGGCTGAATTTCTACTTCACTGCATTAAAAAAAAACAAAAAAAAAACAGGTGTTTTGTATTGGCCTGTAGAAAAATGCACATACCAAATGGCTCACAATGGGACTGTGGATGAGATGACTGCGCGTACACATCTCCGCAGCATTGGCATGTTGCTCCACAGGCGCAGAGGTCGGGGTTCTCCGTTAGGGCGTCAGGGCGACATGGCATTTAGAACATCAGACAGCACTTCTGAAAAACGAGATTGGGAGATCCCAGCTCTCGCTGCAACCGTACGCTGGAATGACCCAGATGCAAAAAAGTGCAATGTTGCAAGGAGTTTTGTGATATCTGGTGTTGCGTGGGTCCTCCTTGTGGCTGGCTCCAAATCCATTCGGAGTTCCCCCAACAGCTCCAAAATGGCAATGCTGGATAAACGATATGTTTTGATGATCGTTTCCTCGTTCATTGCAAAAATATTCACACGGAGTGAAAAAATGCGTCCTCTGCGTCTCCTTGCTTCATTTCGATGTCTCCTTCTTGCGACAATAACCGCTGCCATGTGTGCGCAATTACGCATACAGACCATTTGCACCTTCTTTTGAAACGTGTTAAATATAGAGTCAGATACCGTTAGCAAAATTGTTTCAGGTTTGATAAATCACTTTGCGAGTGCTAAATTAATATATTTACATGTTCTCCTCCCACAAGACGCACTTTTGCGTGTAAACGCCCCATATTGCATATTCATTGCAGAAAAAGTACTAAATGGATAAGAGGCGCTATTCAGCACGTTTTAAAGACCAAATCCTTTTAGCACGCTGTTGATAGATCAGTTTGTACATTTTTTAGCGTGCGCAGTGAAATAGCTCACGTTTTTATACACGCAAACCTTTGATAGATCCGGCCCAAAATGTGCTTCTCACATGAGAATATGACATTACAAAAGTGATAAACGAACATCTATAACAGAGAAAATTATGTTATGGCAAGTAGAATCATGGGGAAAACTAGTTTTATCTTGACAGTTGTCCGGCAATCAGAAAGTGACACAAGGAAGGTATGCTGCTATATATATGTCATTTAAAGAGCTGTGTCTATGCATATTAATGGCAATTTAAATGGAAGAAAGGCTACTGCAGTAAAACAAGACAGAATCAACACAGATAACCTCAGCATTGAGGGGATTGGAATACCCGTTCAAACCCGAATCATCCACAAAAAAATAGATACTTAAGGCATGCCAGGGAATTGTGATTGTGGGGCTGCTATAAGTTGACAATATTTTTTTTAACTATGTGGATTGATAATTATTTTTCTCTCAAAAGTTACACAAGTAACTGTAACTGACCTCTGCTTTGGAGTGAATTGCACTATTCACTAAGGGCCGGATTTATCAAAGGTTTGCGTGTATTAAAACGTGAGCTATTTCATTGCGCACGCTAAAAAATGTACAAACTGATCTATCAACAGCGTGCTCTTTAAATGACATATATATAGCAGCATACCTTCCTTGTGTCACTTTCTGATTGCCGGACAACTGTCAAGATAAAACTAGTTTTCCCCATGATTCTACTTGCCATAACATAATTTTCTCTGTTATAGATGTTCTTTTATCACTTTTGTAATGTCATATTCTCATGTGAGAAGCACATTTTGGGCCGGATCTATCAAAGGTTTGCGTGTATAAAAACGTGAGCTATTTCACTGCGCACGCTAAAAAATGTACAAACTGATCTATCAACAGCGAGAGCTGGGATCTCCCAATCTAATTTTTCAGAAGTGCTGTCCGACGTTCTAAATGCCATGTGTCGCCGTATGAGAAAGGTCATTAGGTTTCCACACAACCGGCAGTCACTAAATGACACCAAACAAGGCTTTTTTGCAATCGCTGGATTTCCCGGAGTGATTGGAGCGATTGATTGCACCCATGTTCAACTTGTGCCCCCTGCAGAAAGTGAGCATGTGTATAGGAATCGCAAACACATGCATTCTTTGAATGTGCAGTGCGTTTGTGATGCCCAAGGCATCATTACCAACGTTGTGGCAAAATATCCCGGGTCAGTGCATGACTCTTTCATTTTAAGAAACAGCTACCTGTTTTCCAAGTTGCGTGATGGAGAGTTTGGAGATGGCTGGCTTGTAGGTGAGTCAAATATTTAGAAAAAGAAATAATTTCTTCATCAGTGTCGTATTCACCCAGATTTCTTTTTTAAGGTGACAGTGCATACCCCCTACATCCCTTCCTCCTGACACCCGTTCTCAACCCGACCACTGCTGGAGAAATTGGATACAATGAGGCCCATATTCGCACCCGGAACATTGTGGAGCACACCTTTGGGATCTTGAAGAGCAGGTTCCGATGTTTGGACCGTACTGGTGGAGCACTGCTGTACAAGCCAGAAAAAGTTGCCCAGATTGTAGTGACCTGCTGCATGCTTCATAACATTGCCAAACAACACGGGCTGGAGCATGACGCCCTACCGGAGAATCCCGACCTCCCCCCTGCGCCTGTGGAGCAACATGCCAATACTGCGGGAATGCGTATGCGCAAAAATCTCATCCACAGTCACTTCTTGTGAGCCATTTGGTATGTGCATTTTTCTACAGGCCAATACAAAACACCTGTGTTTTTTTTTTTTTTTTTTGAGGGGGTGGGGGTGTCACTGTAACATTTAAATTTCTTAATGCACTAGTTTGTACAAACTACTAGCTTGAGCATCTAATTATGTTAAGTCCAGCAAAAGTTACACTTCCTTTAGATTAAGCAACATGGTAAAAGAAATATAGCCTTTTTTTCCCCCACAAAGTGAAGAATCAAACAGACAACTTAAGTGTTGCAAGTATTTATTTGTATCTCCTTTTACGCAGGTGGAACTTGCCCACAGTGCGCACTCCTTCCTCTGCGGTTCCTGGCTGCCTATTTGTTGCTGTGCCACTTTGTTGAGCCGTTTCTCCACCTGGATTGGGGGTAGTCATTGGCCGCATCCCTTCCCGTATCCCTCTTGCCACATAATTGACAGGGCAGACACTGCAGAGACCATCTGTCTGCAGTGGGTGGCTATGGTCTGAGTGTCGCGCCTTGCCGCCCGTGCCAACGTTGATGCCACACGCGTCTCCCGTGCAATTGTCTGCATGGCTGCAGACTGTTTTGTTTTTTCTTGCAGCAACTCCAAATCAATATGTTCCAGGCTCATACGAGGCCTCACGGGGGTGGCAGCTGCTACGGGGGGATTTGATGATGGCTGGACCTCTGATGCAGATTCTAAATGTAAAGCAAATGTTTAGTTACGTATTTGACTTGAAACAGCATTAAATTCACAGGTGGTGTATTCTTTTCAGTTCTGAATAAATCTTTTCAATAAACCTTTTCTGAGATTGTGCACCTACCGTGTCCTGCTATTTGGTCAAGTGTGTCATACCCGGCAATCCCAGTGATTTGCTCCTCACAGAGCGTCAGCTGTACTTGTTCCTCAATGCTGGTCAGAGGCATCTCATCTACTGTGCCCCCTCCTGTTTTGTTCGCAGATGTTTTGTTATATGCCAGTTTTTCTTTGGTTCGCCTTCTAATATCCTGGTATCTTCTTTTTACTTCATCCACTGTTCGCAAGGTTTCACCAACAGCGTTTACTTTATGACAGATTTGTTCCCATATCGCGTTCCTCTGTGTGACAGTCACACCTCTTTGCTGTAGCTCACTAAAATGTTTGTTGGCTTCATCCACCAACACCTCCATTTCCATGGGGTCGAATTTTCTTTTGCGCTTTCTGCTGCCCGAACTCGCCATGCCGCAAACCACAAAACGCGCAAAACCATCATTTAAATAGGGCGTCTCCAACAGTTTTGCACCTGCCACCAGTTACGCAATCACTCTTGTTAAATCACCCCCAAACCATGGTTCAGCCCCTCGCGCAAAATTCCAGTTTGCGAGCGCAAATTACTGCACGCAAAATTGGATCTTGATAAATCCGGCCCTAAGTGTAGCTTCATCTGCTTGACCCCTTTATGTAATTTTCTTCTTGAACTTTTTATCCTTCATTGAATCACATCATCCGGGACTGGGTGGTATAGCACCTCTGAAAGCCATAGAGCACATCTACACATCAAAGTAAAAACTGAATACTTCATCATTATTCAAACCTCCAGGGAGGAGCTTTGTTCTTAGAAGATCTTACAGCAGAAGCCGTTAATAGCTCTATAAAAAACATGAGTACAATTAGTTAATACTATGGATTGAAAAATATGAGGGTGAGATTAAGATGAAGTATTCAGCAAAGGTAAAGAAAAATAATACTGTTATAAAAACTGTAATATTCAAATATCAATGAGTTTATTAATTTAACCTTCCTGTCATGATTGGGTTATATATCTGACATGTGTTAATTGTTGTACACCTATAATTAGTTAGTTTTACATCTGCCTCAGCTTGTTTTGATGTTATCCATAATAAGCATTTGAACAGTCAAAAACAAGATACATTTTCAATTACTTTTAACCTAGTCAAAATTGTTAAACTCACTGTACTGTTCACAACCAAAACTGATTGCCATACAATATGAAATGATGGGAATCCACAATATATTATCAACTATCAGAAGAAAAGCCATACCCTGTCATGATCTTGCCGCTGATGTCTGGTCCGATTACTCATTTAACTCACCTGCTTATATCCGCCCTGTTCTCATTACCGTTCATCTGATCCACCTGCTTCATCCTCTATTTAACCAGCCTTCAAACCAGTCATCAGTGCCAGGTTATTTGAGCCTGTGGTGAGAAGTTATCTAGCTTACCTGAGTGTTTCTCAATTGCCTGATGCTGATACATTCTTCCTCTGGACTTCTGAGGCTGCCTGTCCCCATTATAATCTGTTTGCCTGACCTGTCCTTGGAATCCTGCCGAATTTCTGCCTGTCTGTGAACCGAACCTGGAACTGTTTCCTGACTCCATTCGGGATTTCCCTTTGGCACCTATTTGGACCTCTGATATCCTGACTCAGACTACAGAGCACATCATCGTCATCAACACCAGCTTTGGCTTCGCCCTCTGGAATATTATTCCTACCTTCGTCTGCTTGGTTCTGATCTCCTACCTGTCCTCTGACTTCCAATACTTCATTGTCTGGAATTCTCTGGTACAGTGCAACACCTCTTGTTGGCAGCCGACCAACAAGAGGAACCAACCTCTTCCTCTGGGCTCGGACTGAACTATAAGATCAGGTTAGTGACTCACATGTTCTTTATCATCTTCTGTCAGTTAGAAGTGGTCACTAACCTGTTTTCTTCTCCTGCAGAGGTTCCTACCTTCGACGCTGACGCTGTTCAGTGCTATTCTGTTTGTTGCTGTTCCTGTGCCCATGTACCATCCTTTCTTGTGTAACATTTTCCTGATGAAATAAAGCTTCATATGTTTACATGGACCAGACGGGGGTCTTTATAAACCATTTTGTACCATGCTATTGTGCTGATCCCTCCAAAATATTGTATCAAATCTTCACACAGATTCTGAATACACAGCCTGTTCTTTGTCTAGCACTCCTCACTCTGAGAACAATGACTGGGTGACGATACAAGTAGATATATTTGTGAGAAACTTTGGATCAGATTTTAGAAAACAATAATAAGGAATTTGATCCTTATTTTGGGAAGAACAACCAGTTAGCAGATATTAGATACTTGATCTTGTCTTCATCCTCCAAAGACAGAACAAGTAGAGGAAGATTGGTACATATAAAAAAGGGGCAAATACCAACACACAATGAAACATCTCAGTTTGATAACAAGTGAGCTTTTCAACTTCTTGTCTTTTTTTTTTTGTACCAGATTCAAATAAAACAATTGCACTGCAAATTACACACCTGGATGAGAACCATGTGTACAGGAGCACCTGAAATAAATTGGACCTGCTAGATATGCATACATGAGTCTGTTGAACATTACTGAAGTATAATAATCAAACAGTAAGGCAAGGGAAGTACTGTATATTTATAGAGCACAATTCAATATAAGTATAAATATATAATTATATAGTAAGTATTTAATATAAGTATAAATCAAGTGCCGTACATTAAAAAAAACATACTTAATAAAATAAAAGAAACATAAAAGCAGAATAAAAGCAAAGATAAATGCATGATTAAAAACAGGTAGTAAAACTAGCAAAAACAGTTTGACCTTAAACTAATAATATATCAGTTAACATTTTAACATTAACAGTCAAAGGCAGTTCTAAATAAATGGTTTTACTTAAAGCTTTTTGGATCAGGAGCAGCTGTCTGACAGACTTTTAAGGCAAACCTATGACACTGATACAGTTATCAATTCTACTCTTTTAATCATCGAAATGTTCTTCTTGTCATGTGAGGGTGATTTAGTAACTACCTTTATGTGCCTCTGAAATTTCAGATCTGAGTCCATTATGACACCAAGATTTCGGCCAGTCAGTGGTTTCTAGCTGTGAGCTAACTGTTGATCTCTCCCCCTTTGGTCCCAGGAATATTACCTCAGCTTTGCTTTTATCGAGTTGGAGAAAATTATGGAGCATCCATGTACTGAACTGTTCTAAGCATCTAGCCAATGCTCTGATGGGTTTACAATCGTTTAGTGATGCTGTGATGTTAAGTGGTGTATTGTCTGCATTGTTACGGTGACTTATGGTGTTGTTTGCTATAATCTGAGCCAAATGAGCATGTGGATTTTTTAATGGTAGAAAACCCTTATGTTTTTCTGGTTTCTGATTTAAAGCTCCTTAGTGACAAATAGAAGTCCCTGTCCTTTAGGTAGGATTTAAACTAGTCTAGTTTGGACTCTAAAAAGATTAAGTGATCAACAGTATCAAACGCTGCTCTGAGATCCAATAATTGTCATGATCTGGCCTGTTTGCTCTCCCTTAATTAGTAATTCCTCTCACCTGCCCTCTTCCTTCCCTGCCTCAATCATAATTTATTCCTCTCACCTGTTTCCTGTGGTTTATATTCAGTTCAGCCTGAGCATTCAGTGCCAGATCATTACTTGTCTTTTTGTTAGTCTGTCCAGTTTTATTTGGTTCATGTCTTGGATCCTAGCTGCCAGTGGATAGAGGGTTTTTGTGTTTGTCTCGTCTCCTGATCGTCCACTGTTCCTCCCCCACGGAGTCCTCTGAGTTTTTGGCTCATTATGGGGGGAGGTTCAGTTTTTTTATCAAAGTAAGCCTGGCTCCAGGGTGGAGACCAGTTTAAAGTCCAGCTTCAAGTTCCGGTTTCTACGTCCAGTCTCGGCTATCCTCTTCCACTGTGCCTGCCTGTCTGCACCTGATCCTGTCTGCTCCTGGTCATGCTTCTGGTCCCAGTCTGACTCTGAACCCTCCTGGAAGCCTGTGCATGTCTGGAAGTCTGGATCCTGCCACTTGTCTCTGTTACTGCCTGATCTGTTCCTGTCTGTTCTGGATCCCTCACCAGGATCAGCTTCCAGCCTGCACCCCCCCCCCCAGCCCCCCCCCCCCCCCCCCCCCCCCCCCCCCCCCCCGCCTGCAGTGTCCGCGAGCCACAGCTCCGCTTTTGTTTTGTTTTTTATTTTAATAAATCTGGTCCATCTGTCTGCGGTTCTTGACAATAATACCAGCACTGTGGTTCTTCCACAGTCTGAATTTATATTGATGTCATTGAAGAAATTGCAGTAATCAGTACTGTCAGTGGACTGTGGAAGACTGACTGGATGATATCGAAGCAGCTATGTTCTGTTAAGAAGGCGTTTATTGAAAAACTTGTTCAATAATATTACTGATGAAGGGGAGGTTTGAGATGGGGCTGTAGTTGTGCAGAATGAATTCGTCAAAGCTTGTCTTTTTCTTAATAATGTGTTGATAATTGGTGCTTTTAAAGCCTGGGAGGGCGGCGGGGTGGGTGGGGGTATGGGGGGTCGCGGGGCACCTGATGTGTTTATGATCTGAATCAAATAAGACTCGAAAAGAGGTAAAACCTTCTTAAAGTCCTTTGACACATGATGTCTAACTTGGAATTAAAGAGGACATATGTAATATAAGAATAAATGTTCCTCTTAATGGAAAAATGGAAATAATCTAAAGATCAAGATTACAGCTATTGGCTTGGATTAATGTTCTGAAAGAAGCAGTTTTCCCAGTTAGGATCCAGTCACTGTTGCAGAGTGCATATTTCGATTTTATTTAAGGCCTATATAATGGAGTGAGAAAAGACATTGGTCTATGATGAAGATATTTAAAATGTATGTTACAGGTTGTGTTATAAAAAGGGGGGTGGAGATAAATTACTATTACAGAGAGAGTTTGTTTTACCTTGTTTCTTTTAGAAGTAGTCTGCCTGATGTAATTTAAAGAGACATTTTAGACATTTTTTCTTTGAGTTTTCTACTGAAAAGTATCTTTGAAATAGGCTTTTTATTTTACCCTTTACAAGTAAAACATTTTAGAAGAGCACAATGACACCTCCGTTTTTCAGTGGTGATGCATCTATAAGCCTGTAGCTTATTTTCCCAAAATGTACTATGAAGTTCTCGCCTTGTTTCTGTGGATGTTAATGTTAAATGGGTTAATCAGAGTTCAAGGACCCCAGTATATATGATGGTATTGTTATTTAGTAAAATAATATTCATCCTAAGGAAAAAAAAAAAAAAACTTTGGAGGAATTAAATGATTCATACGGTACCAACAGGAATAAAAAAAATGGCTGGCCATCTCTTCAACTTTTTAAAAATAAATTTTGTGTCCTAATTTAGTCTGTTGTAATACATAATTGCCAAGAAAGCTTTTGCTCATTGTATAATGTTCCATGGATATATACTTAATTATGGGAAAAAAAACCTTACCAGAGTTCTGCTGCTGCAATGAATGAAAAACTCATTTACGTTTTTATTTTTTAGAAAAAACTTCTCACACTGTCACACTGTGTTTTGGGGCTTGAGGCGTATCTATTTGTTGCAGCTCTGACATCTGGTTCTCAGGTGCAGATTTTACTTCTAAGATTTTCAGCTTTGCAGGTGGATTGATGAAGTCTCCTGAGCATTACACTTTAATTGATACATTTTTAGTAGCGTACTTAGAGAAGACAGTAATTTCAATCAAGAATTTTAATACAACTTTCCTACATGACTGCTCTTTTCAGCTACATACATCCCTGCATTTTTTTTTTTGTAGTCACACAATGTTTTGCCCTTCATTTAGAATATAATACAATAGAATTGAATATTTCTTTATTGTTTCAAAATGAGGAAATTATGATGTAACAGCAGCAAAGCACAGGCATTATAAAGATGTCGCCGGGTTATAGTCATTAAAAAGTGTGTAAAATAATAACAGAATAGTGGAAAAATGTTAAAAACAAAAATACAAATAATGTACAGTAAGATAAAAAAAAACATTGAAGAAGGATAAATAAATAACCCAAAACACACTACTGTGGACATTTTTGCAGTAAGTGGACATAAGCCATAGCGGCAACAATAGATATGTACAAAATGGCAGCAGCATGTTATTTAAAGTGACTAAGAAAGAAACTGTAAAATCTGCTTGAATGTAAAAACTTATTCAGCTTGTTGGAAGCACTGCCAGTCTTCCAGCAGCTGAGAGGAAGGATCTGCAAAATTCACTTAATGCATTTAGGGTGCAGCAGTTAGCCACTGAAGGAGCTCTCCAGTCCAGCTTTCCCTTAAATGCCCCTGCTGATATGGTGTTAAAAGCGCTGGAGAAATCAAATAACATGTTCCTCACAGTGCTTCTAGGTTTCTCAAATTTAGTCAGAACTGATTGCAACATCCACCCCGATGCAAGACCGGTAGACAAACTGCAGTTGATCCAATTAGGTTCTCACTAGAGTGGGTAGATGGTGTAAGACCAACAGTCCAGTCAGTCAGGGGTATAGCTGCTGAGGTCCTTTGAATAGTTTGTCTTTGGCATCAGTGCCACATGAGGTATTCCTTTTCTCAGCTTCAGGCTTAAGTTGAACATGTAACACACATTATGCCACATAGTTCAACTGCACAACGTTTCAAAGGTCTAAAGCTGTTGTCATCTTGACCCGCAGCCTTTCGCACTTTGATCTGTGATGTTGAAAGGAACAAGATGGCGGGGGAGGTAAGGGGCAGTTGAATAGAGTCCTATGAATTGAGAAGGTGGATGGTGGCTGAGAACTCAGAGGTTTGCTGTTTCAAGAAGAAAAGCAACTCAACTGCTTAACAACTTAAAAGCAACTGAACTTAATTTTTATTCAATATCGTTTCAGCAGTAAACCGATTTTTTTTTTTTGTTTACCGTATTTTCGTGACTATAAGGCGCATATAAACGTCTTTTTTCCCCTCAAAACGTGCGATGCGCCCTATAGTGCGATGCGCCCTATGCAAAGTGCGAAATACGGGGGGGTCCGAAGGGGCTCGACCCCCCCGATTAACCCATTGAGACCCCCTGAAAGCCTCAAAAGCAAAATTTAAAGGGGGTCTTAAATTGTGTCAAAATAAATGAAAAATAAAATATTTTGTTGTCACTAATGGTCACTAAAATGTTTTTAAGCTCAACATGTCCAGTATTTTAAATTCAAAAAATTTATTCACAAATATCTTCTGTTTTTTGCCAAGTGGAGCCAGCCAATCCTGTTCGTCTATGCAAATTAGCCATGTTTTTTTCGGCACTTAATAGCACAGGCAACCAGACACGAAACAGATTGAGCGAAGACAGCAGGTCTTCACTCCTGTTTGTGGACCTCAACGGACCTCCTCTGCACAAATTCGACCCAGTTCCATTCGTCAGAAGCTGGATTAAAGCAGGACATGTGCGTGGATGCGTGTTTGTGTGAAAGACAGACACAGACAGAGAGAGACAGACAGACAGACAGACAGACAGACAGAGACAGACAGAGAGACAGAGAGCGAGACAGTCTTTGTGCGTGTGTGTTTTCATAGACTGACCGTCTCCTGTCTCCTGCACTACTATTACTATATTTATTTACTGTTCTTTTGGACTGTTACTATTACAAATATATCTTACATAATTGCTAATAATAATAATAATAAGATTTTTTCTGCTGCCATTACCATCTGCCTTTTTGCACTAGTATAAGTATTGTATATTTTATATTATTGTACATTTTATATTTTATTGTGAAATTGAATGTTTAAATTTAAGTATTAGGAACTGATCTTATCTGTTGTGCCTGTGCATTTTATCTGTTTCACTGTTGGTGAATGAGAAACATCCTCTCGAGTCCTCGTATGTCCGGTGAATGTAAAGAATTGACTTTAAAGCTGACTTTGACTTTGACATTGTAATGTTATAGGCCTACTGCATATTGAGAAAATTTTGATCGGTATTGCGCAACAATCGGGAAATGGGGACACCCCCAAATATTGACAGGTATTTCGCACACTGGCCCTATGTGTGTTGTTACTGCGGACGTTGTTGAGACCACCATGAGAACGTTAAAGGGAGAAGTGTGTATAAAAGAACAGGTATGTGCTTCATGCAGAGAAAGAGTGGCTGAGGGAGGTGTATGTAAGGAGACCAGGTGGTTTATTCCACGCATCACCATCACTGTTTATCTGTGACTCCATGCGTGCCCATCTCACAGCGGATGTGAAAAACATGGTGAAACAAATGAACGCTGTGGTTGCTGTTATTCCGGGAGGTCTGACAAAGGAACTTCAGCCGCTCGACATCAATGTGAACCGGCTGTTCAAAGTAATGCTATGTTCCCACCGGACGCAGCAAGAGCAGCATTTTTGCTGCTTGTACCAATTAGTTCTGACGTGCGGCTGAAGCAGCTTTGCTGCTCTGGATGCGTGGTGCAAAAGTGTGTCTGACGCGCGTTGGGCGGAGCTACTCTATTCTTTCTTTGCCTTGCAGCTATATTGGCTGTGATCAGTGGGAATAAAGTAGTTTTAATATGTTTTTAAGTGGGAAAGTCCACCTAAAAAACTTAATCACGGCAGTCAGTTCATCCAGATTACCATCCTGCCTTCCAATATTAGTTCTGTCAGAGCCGCTCAGACCCCCACATACCAGCGGTGCACTGTCAGTAGGAATCCCATTCAACAGTAGCCTATGGCTCGGTCGCCTCCTTGCAGTTCACCGCGGCAGCTGGTAGGTGTTTTTTATCTAAATAATCAAAACTGCAGGCACCAGGATAATAAAAGCGAACATATTCTACTGACAGATTTCTGCATTTTAAGTTAATTTATGCGTCAATAAACTGTTTCAGAGGAGTGATCACAGCGCTCTGTGTCATCAGCGATGTGTCTGTCTCACGGCCAGCTCCCAGGTTTGATTAATACTTTGTAATAAATACATGAATAAAGCACAATCATACTCAGTTTTGCTCCTGCTCTATTTTTAAATATGCAGTTGAGGTATTTAAATGTAGTAGAGGATATGTACCGGTATATAAAACCCGCACCCTATAGTCCGGTGTGCCTTATGTGTGTGTTAAATACAGCAATGGCACACATAACTGAGACTGCGCCTTTTAGTACGGTGCGCCTTATGGTCGTGAAAATACGGTAACAAGTTTATCTGTAATATCCTGAATCTTAATCTTTATTAACCACAAAGGATTTGAACAAAAACCTAATATCGCTTTAAAAGTGCAGCATGGTACCCATCACACAAACTGGAAACTCTAGCAATTATATTTAAAAATGAATGTAAAATATATCTTTAGCCCAGTTTTGCAATACTGCAGTGAATATTTTGGAAAAGAGTACATTCATTGAATTTGGAGGTGGAAAGGCTGTCTACCCCTGTAGCATATCACCTAGAGAGTAAAGGATCTTTGATCATTCAGTTTTTTAACAGTCTCTCTACATCATTAGTGCTCTAATATAATCAATCTTCTTTAGTTCACCACAAAGTGAAAGTTGCATTGAAGGTTTCTGTATCGGACAAACCACTGCTAGAGTGATAAGCTAAAGTATCCAAATAACAACTGTCCAATTCCTTAAAGAGGAAGCCGCATCAGAATATTGGTTTGAATGCGCTGTAGAAATTTTGTTAAAAGCACAGCGCTGGTTTGATTCTCATTTGTCAGACAGATTTTTGTTTGTTCGAGTTAAATGATAAACTTCCTTCAAATCTAGGGTTAATCGCTGCCTTTTAAAAAAAGCTACCCATATCCTTCAGGTTTTGGCAAAAAAAAATCAAGTTTTATCCTGAAGAGTTGAGCACCACATTCCCAAACAATTCAGGCTGTTGTCTTTTGGGTGAACTTGATGTTACTGTATACTGAGTTGAAGCATCTGCTTCTGTTGCTTGGATTTTTACCTCTTTTCCTCTTCAATCAGGAAGAGATTTGGCAAAATTAATGACATGGGACATCTCTGTGCAAGGTCATATGTCTGTCTTTATAAACTGTTATGTTTGAAATAAATGGTGGAGAGGCAGAGGTTCAGCATGGTAACGATCTAATGAAATTGACCCTGTTTTTGAGGTACTCTTCTTTAGGAAACCATTTTCTGACTGTATTCTGCCCCTGAGGTGAGCTAAAAAGGAGAAATCAAGTGAAATCAAACATATCATTATTTCCCCTGGGGCTAGTTTGTTAGAAGTTTTCTATATGTTGCAGTGTTTTTTTTCTCATTTTTTTTGTTGGCACTGGTGGTCATAAAATGATGGGAAATTTGTTTGGGGTGTATTGCATACATGCGGTTGGGACTCAAACCAACTGATGGCCATATAAGGACCAAGGTCTGTATATTGCACGGTTTATTGCTGTGCCAAGGCTACAACTGAATGTGGTGTATTTCAAAGAATAGGTGCTATAATGTCAGCCAGGTGTTTCACAATGTTGTATCTTGCTGGGCTCATACAGGTGATGATGGGTATTAATCTTGTTCTCTCTCTATTTCAGGAAGCCCATATGAAATTCTATACAATCTATATTACAAGAGGCATTTTCTTTTTTTTAAAGTTTCTGCCGGTCATCTGTATGTTTTTATAGTTGTTGGTTGGGCCCCTCTTCAAGGACTTATATCATTTTCTTTCATTCAGTTGAGTGCTTATTTTATTGTTTATATCCTGAAATTTTGAGGGAAACTGCATCTTACTTTGTCCTCTTACTTAAAGGTCCTGTTCAGAGATGCCATTAGCTTTTCTGTAGCATGAGATTCAGTAGGAAGGAGGCAATTTGCCACTGGACAGGTCCACTGTTACATTCATTGTGAGTTCTTCTGCCTTCTTTTCTATCAAGTTGTTGTTTCTAATAGCAGACTGTGTTGCAGTGGTTAGTTTAACAACAAATATAGTTTGTTGATGAAATGAAATGACCAGGTTGTGTTAGCATTCTATCTAACAGGTTAACAAACTGCTCCCAAACATTTATTTGTTTTGGTAGCACTTTGAAAGAAGCTTGGGGGCCATTTGGCTTCTTTTGTTAGACTGCAATGCCCCATATAGAAGTCTAACAAAAGATGCCAAACGACCCCCATTCCAAATGAGTGGACCCCTTCGTCTGTTACAATTTGCATGTTTGCCAAAAAGAAACAAGGCTTTGTTCGGATACTGTATAAAACCTCGAACTCAATGCTATTACTGACATTTTTAATTGAAAAAGCTTCTTGGATGGGAAGCGAAACGTCTCCAAACTTGTAAACAAAGCCCAGGGGATTGTTTTTCATATATTTTTTTTTTTTTGTAATGAATATGACCTGGATGACTGAGAACCTTAACCAGCTTTCTGTTAATGTGTTATTTTACAAACATTATTACTCTATCTTTACAAAAATGCTGCTAGAGGTCTTGGAAATACATGAAATGGGATGCTTCACTTTACCTTTCATTTATAGAAGCAAAGCATATTATTTCTAAGCTATTTTTTATTTTATTTTTATTTTGGCAACCAAAATATGTGGGATGAGTTGATTCATCATGGAAAAGTCCCAACCTAAGGAAGAGGGCTCTGCCCTACTATATTGTTCAGATTTCAGGGTTCTTATTTTATTTTGCCTCTTTTCTGCCAGTTAACTACTGGAATATGTTCTCTTGAGCTGCCAACCTCCATATAACTATGACTCAGGCTTTGAAGCAGCATAACAAATGGGTCTCTGGAACCTTTAATACCCTACATTGAACCAAAAACTGAGCTGTTGTGAATCCATGTGTTTTTTGCAGAGATTCGAGAGGCCTTCAAGGTGTTTGATCGAGATGGAAATGGGTTTATCTCAAAGCAGGAACTGGGAATGGCCATGCGCTCCCTGGGCTACATGCCAAATGAGGTGGAGCTGGAGGTCATCATCCAAAGACTTGACATGGATGGTAAGATTCTTGCTTTCTATTTTCTGTTTCATAAAAATGCCTTCTGTTTAATGTCTTACTGTAGCTTATGTAACTGATTTTCTCCAGGTCGTTTTTTATTGTCATTGTTGGATTGTGACCAATGCCAAAGTATCAATTTACTAACATTTATTACCAGAGCAGGGGGTCAGCTCAATACAGTTATTTATCTGAATGCCTACTAACAGAGGTCAAATATTAGGGTAATTTGGAAATTTACAAAAAAAAAAAAAAACTAAATTGGGATAAAGGGCTATAAATGGTTAAAAAACATGAAACTTTGAACGTGAATCCATTTTCTTTATTCAGTTAGTTTTACAGGTTCTACCTGTTAAGTAGAACTAGCAAACCCCAAAATCTAGCAATGCACAACCACTTTAGAAAGTGGTTGGATAGATTTTAAGGATGACATGTTGAGGAAAATATTTTAGTGTAGCTTCTTCACCCGTTGTCTGCTTTTATAGATAATAAATCGAGTGCCTCACAGTAGAACCTAAACCAACGATAACTCACAACTACCATGTCCTCTTTTTGCAGGTGATGGCCAGGTGGACTTTGAGGAGTTTGTAACTCTTTTAGGTCCAAAGCTGACAGCAGCAGGGGTGCCAGACAAGTTCAACGGAACTGATTTTGACTCAGTTTTTTGGAAGGTACTTATTATTCATGCAGGATTTCCAGCTTAAAGGGAAGAGGTGTTGACTAGGCAGTCTCAGGTGTTGCTCATTTACCAACAAATAATAATTTATATACTCAAACTTCAGAAAAGAGCTGGCTCATTGTCATGCTCTCTGGATCATTAATTCAATTGCTATTTCTTTATGACATTATTGCTTTGATCATTATAAAAAAAAAGTACTTATTATTCTTTTTTAAAGACACCTTGTTAGGCAATCATATCATAAGGTTGGTGGTGAATTTAGCATGCAAATTAAAGTGTAGCTGTATTATAAAGCAGAGACATATTAGTCACACAGTAACTCTTGAACAATGAGAATTGTTAGTGCACACACTGCACGGGGGAGAAGAAAGTAAATTATTGAAAAAACAAATAAAACCTAGCAAAACAGTATGAAAAAGATGTAGCATTTTAACTTTTCATGTGTTGCTTAACTTTCACACAGAACTTCATGCAAAACCGCTGATCTTGTCTCAGGCTGATTTAAAAATGTGGAGAAGCAATGTCCAAGCAGGGGCATAATGACATACATATAGAAGATATAGATAGATGTACACTCTATTTTCCCCACAGAGAAATTTGTGTTTGATATCATACTCTAAGCAAAGCTGCTTTAACAATTAAATACACAACAAACCATTAAAATGATCTGAACACCAAATAGGTAATTATTGCTCAATAAAAGCTTACTTATAAAACATTTACATTTTCAGAAGAAATTTTGTTTTCACTGATGATGAAAGACATACAACAAATTTAACCATTTATTTAGTAATTCGTGGAATTCACCAAAGGATTTTATTGTAGAATCACATTTTATTGTTTTATCACATTTGGAATATGCATACAGCTAGCAAATAATAGAGTACTTTTTCTTTGAGCTAATTTTTATTTTTTTTAAATGTGCTTTTTGTAGCTTACAAGACATTTTATGTTTTTATTAGCTCTAAGGAAAAAAAAGTCATCATAATTAACAGAAAGAAAGGTTTTAAAACATCTGTCTTTGTTAAATTCACCTAAATTTTGTGTATTTTACCTCCTGAACTGAGAACCTGAAATAAGTTGATAACATTTCAGTTATATTAAACTTGATGGAGACGCAGCTACATGTTATTCACTCTTGCATTTGCGTGTTATATGCTCTTACCAGGATATTTTATCTAAATAAAAACCAATATATGGTTTCTATTTTGTTATTATTTGACACAAAATTATTTTAGGGTAGAGGGACTTTTCCAAGATACTATCGCTTATAAAAATAAATGGTCTAAAGTAAAAACACATATATATTTTCATGATATTCTAACATGACAAGTTCTTTATCTAATTATAGTATCCCATGATGACAAAGCTTGTTTTGTAACAGTAATGATTTAAAAATTTTAATGTATAATATTTGATACATGAGTTTTGAAACCTCTGTAAGCCTCTGCATCTTTGGTGTGATATTCTTGTTCTTGAAAACCCTGACTTTCACAATCAGACACATGCAGTGCACAGATGATCTATAAAAGATTATGCACGAATGCTTAATGTATCAAAAATGATGCAAGTAAATTATCTAACACATACAAAATTTATGAAAGTTCAATGACAACTCTAATTTGAAAGATATAGAATTATCTCCCTTTTGTTTAATTGTCCAGGTTTTAAAGGGTTAAATATATCATCTTCAGATCAGAATGCTAGATTTCTTTAAACATTTGATTACAATATTTATTTACTTATCATGTGTGTATCTTATGTTTCAGTTTACATGCTTTCCCCTTGTTTATAGTTTGTGCTGATTTCCGTTTAAATGGTAACTAAAAAGTGTCCCAAGTGATTAGTATATGTGCCCATGGGTTTTTCTGTATATAACAAATGTGTTGTGGTTTCATAGGAGTTCAAACAGGAAGGAATTACCCCCTTTATGTACCCTACTCTTCACGTTAATTAAGTGTGTGTATTCCCAGTAATGCCCTCCTATTTAGCATAGTATGCCTGTATGGGATGAAGGATGTAGTGAAAAGGTGCAGTGTGCTGCCGTTTTAGTACAAGCTAAGTGACCCTATCTCTGGTATCCTTATGTATTGATCAACATTGAGGTTCAATAATTTATAGCAACACGTTTAGTACTTCAAGAGGTCAAAAGATGAACTGTTTTAATCAGAAAGTAGGTCGGGGTCACTACAACTTTAGCCTTGTGGCTGCATAAAGTAAATTAACCTTTATCAGACTACACAGAAAGTAGCACTTGTTTATAATTCACAGCAGTCATCAGTAGGCGTAGTGTATACGGCCTTTCCGTGTTGTGCCAAATAGCTAATTAGAACAAAAATGCAAAGCAGATACCTTACAGAATCAATGGCGAATATAAAGAGCATTATCCAAAACACAGAATGATCAATATTAGTTGGAAATATTGTGTCATTGCTTTTATGCAATGCAAACTCCAATGAGGAAAAAAACAAACAAAAAGTGCAGTTTATTTATGCTAAACTAAATTTGTGTTTTATACAGGATTAATTCATATTGGACACTGAGCCCTATATTCAGCTTCATGTATTGGGAACTTAGGGACATTTATTCCTTTTTTCAAACTGGGAATTAGAAAATCCTTATTTTCACTTCCCATGGGATTGCATTAGTAATCACCATTATGTCTAATATGCAACAATTACCTTGACTTAACCCTATAATGCCAAATGTATCATATTTGATACATACGGTTTCTGAAATGTTTTGCGTCTGACACCTTTTGCATAATTTAAAGGTAAAAACTTTGCTCAAAATCCTATTGTACACAATCAGATATACCTGATAACAGCCAGTAGAAGACTACACAAAAAATAATCTTGACTTATCGCATAGTAATAAATTATTAATATCAAAAATGTATATCTGTTTTTTCTTTTTACATATTTTGTTAAAAGGGCAAATAAGGAATTCAAACCAAAAAAATTAATTTTCTGTTTTGTTTTATTCTTGGGTCAGGCTTTAAAGGGTTAAAAAATACAACTTGTACAAACTGTATGTTGAACAAACTTAGAAAAAATAAAAATTAACAATGATTATTAATAACCTCAAGCTATTCTGAACATATGAATAATGCATATGTTACTTTTGTAATTAATTGTAATTAATTTTTGGAATAAACTGAAAGTGACATTAGACACTAAAAATTAATTAAATATAAAGATCAGTAACTACAGAAAAATTATGTTTTAAAAACTATCACCATATATTTATTCTGTATTGAAGACAAAATGGCACAGTTGACATCCTTTTTGTGTGCTTGCATTATGTGTGCAATTGTTGGTTGGTGAGAGTTTTTTTGTGTGTGCATGTAAACTTTGTGTGATAGCTGATGCCCATAGTAATTTTGTATATTTAATACTTTTGTGTATATTTGTCTCCAGTGTGACATGCAGAAATTGACAGTTGAGGAGCTGAAGAGGCTTTTGTATGACACCTTCTGTGATCACCTATCGATGAAAGATATAGAAAATATCATTATGACCGAGGAGAACCACATAGAGAACCCAGAGGAATGTCAGGTGGATATTGACAGTAAGTAGTAATCCTCTATGTTTCATCGAACTCCCTCTCTCTTTTCTTGTTTTCTCTTTTTTGTACATCTCTTGGACAGTTCTGCCTGCCGTGCTTGTCTATATTAAAATACATTTTAAAAATTATCCAGAAATATAACTTTATGCATATACCATTTAACAACTTTGAACATTAGGCAAAACGCTTGTATCTTTCCTAACTTATCTTGGTGTGATATGTCAAAAGTTTTTAACTTAACTCCTAAAATAAAATGAATAGTAGACAGTATAGTAGAAGTAAAATATCAAGGCTTGCATATGTTATTTTCAACTACAGAAAAAGATTATTAGCTTTAGCACATTAATGAAATTGTTATTCCTTTCTTTTTTGCCTTCATTCATAAGTTATGTTCCCTTTCTTTTGAGTAATATATTACTTTTCCTCACACCTGGCTTTAAAACCTCTCTAAGTGACTTAAGTTACCTTATTTTTGAAATGTGTCTTGACTCAAATGTGGAACCAACAAAAGGATCAAAATGCATACATGAAAAGTTTATTTTCAACATCAAGTGAGAAATTTAGGAAGACTTTTGTGTTGAGGGAAAAAGGGAGTGTCATGATAGGTCTATGGACTTAACCCACATGCAGAAACACCACTGGAAGCAAAGTAAAAGTTTAACAGGGTTTATTATGGAAACATACAGAGTAAATAAGAACAGGTTCTGGTGCAGGTCCGGGACTGGTTTCACTGATATCTGAGGAGATGAGAGTTTGGTTAGCCAGGCAGTTAGATGGCTTGACGAATGAGTTGAATTCTGAAAGTACCTTGAAGAGGTTCAGACAGATCCTTGGAATGGGGTTCCTAGCTCTTCCCTGAGAGCTGAGGAGGAATCCAGACTGAGACCTTCTGGTTTGGCTTCCTTGGGCAGGCAGGCAGGTTTCCAGGTAAAGCTCATCCAGAGCTTCAGACTTTGGTCAGGCTTTCTGTGAGTAGAGAAGATAGAGGCAGGTTAGAATTCAGTTTCTCTCAAGAGTCTACTGAAATCCACTAGATAAACGGAGGCTAGGGTTTGCTAACCAAACTTGGTCAACACTGCGGCGTCGAAGGAAGGTCTGACTGCTGCTTATGAAGGAAAGTCTCCTGATGGGCTGATGAGCTTCAGGTGTGCTGGAAGCTCCAGCCCAGGAGACCCACAGCGCTCTCTGCTGGAGACAGATGGTAACTCTCCAGATCCTAACAGCAATCCCAGACCTAACAGAAAACAAATAAAAACAGAAGAGGATCCTCGGCGCCCTCTGGTGGGCAAGTCTCAGGATCCCAACAGGGAGCAGTTAGATGCAACAATGGATCAGAACAAAAAATGAGACAAACAGCCATGAAAGTAATAAAATAGTTTACTGTTTCAAAGTTTGCAGAGGAAGTTGATGGAAGAAAATTCAGGTGGATTATGGAAGGAGCTGTTGCAACAGGGATTAATTCTAGGGGAAATCTACATAAAGCAAAGCAGATGAGAATGTAATCTCAGACTGAGCCTGAACCGAGTAGTACAGAGTGGGCAGGCAAGTGATGCTAGAGACAGTGAAGCAGAAAAAAGAAATGTAAAAGGAAACTACTAAACGTTGCAAACTTTAGTCTCTAAACAAATGTTTTCAGGTAGGTTGGATATCATAGATGTCATAATGTTTACATGTGAAAAATGAAGTCAAAATGTTACCTAGTCGAAGTGAAAATATCAAAAATACATGAGAAATAATTCCAGAAAAGTTTTGCTATACATACCATATTAGTTATAGATGAAAAGAAAATTATTAAAAGAGAATCCTTTAATCTCTATAAGATAAGGCTTTACTTTTTAAGTCTTTGTCTTTTTTTTCTTTTATTATTGAAACACTTCCACTTTTCATTCAAAAATTTTAAAAGTAGATGTGTCAGGATGTGTAGAGGTTTATAGCTGGACCCAAAATCAGAAGCAGAGGCAGAGATAGTTTCTGATAGGTTTAATGTTGAAGGCAGCAGTAGTTTAAATCCAAAAGTAATCAGGCAAGAAACATGGGAACCAGAACAGACTACACAGGAGGAGAGTGACAGGAACTTATGTGGACATGATATAAAGATGGCAATCCAGGAAAGACAAACTGCAGAAAAGGGGTTTATATAAATTGGAGAGGAGACTAAGAGTCCCATTGGGGTATGATTGGGGTACCAATGGTAAGGGAGGTGGCACTAGGGAGCAATGATGAGTAACTGGGAAATATAACTTAAAGATAACTGTAAACAATAAATGACAAAATAAAACTAGAGCAAAGACTAAGGAATACTAAATGTGAGATAACTGAAATGCCACAAAACAGGAGAAGTAATTCAAAAAAGATATAACAATTAACAATAAAAAACTGAATAGTAAAAATCAAAGCCTAACTGACACCCCAGAGTAAAAACTAAAGGGAACCAAAACTCCCAGAATTGTAGATCAAAACAAGACGTTTCCATTTACCCAAATTTCTCTGTTTATCCTAAGGAAGCTTTAGAGACTTTCAGCCAATCAATATTCTCTAATCTTGCAAGCAAGATGTATTGTCTCCAATAAAAGAAGGGGCAGGTGCAAGAGAGGCAGCTCAAACAGACAAAAAAAAACACCAATATGATGCCCATTCATAACCAATTAAATGCAACTCAGTGAGGGTGTGCAATCTCAGTAGAGTAATTCCCCTCATAATGTGGAGTTTATTGCAGGTAGCCATGCTTAATTTATCCTTGTGCAGAGCTTTACTAAAAAAAAAAAAAAAAAAACATTTTGGGACAAACAATGCAGGGAGAGATTTATATTAAGCTTACAGATCATTATAGAAGCTCTTTTCCCATGTATTGGAAAGCATATTGTTTAAAAATCTATTAAGATGCAGAGTAGTTCTTTTTACCTATAGAAAGATTAAGTTTGTAAGTAAGTTTAATATTGTGTTTAATCACTTATAAGCTTTGAACTATCAGAGACAACTATCAGATATCCTTTATGCATTAAATAACACTGCTATTTCATTGGATGTCCATGTTTTATCTTATCATTATCATTCCTGTCTTTTATTTGTTTGTAGCCTCCAGCCCAACCCAGCAAGTCAAGCAAACCTGTGTGCGCAAGAGCTTGATATGCGCCTTTGCCATTGCTTTCATCATCAGTGTCATGCTTATTGCAGCCAATCAAGTGCTGCGAAGTGGCATGAAGTAAGACCTGGGGAACAATAGTGTCCTTGATTTCACCCTAATGGCTACCATACATAAAAACTAAAGAAAAAGTTAAAATATTGAGAAGAGTGACAATCACAGAACTGTAAACCATGCCGAAAAATTACTTCAGTGTAACTGGACCCACCAATAACTCTGATCACTTGGATTTGTCTCAGTAAAGACAAAAAGTTACCTTGAAAAACACGAGGACACCATACACAAACAGATGGAAATGCGTAAAAAACACCTAACAATACATATCATTCGCCAGGATACTATGACTATTCATCAGCAGTGTGCAATGAGTAGCGTTATATTGTTGTGTGCATTAATGAGAGAAATGTGTTGGCAATCTTGTTTTGTATTTGTTCAGTGTACCATGGTTTGTCATGGAAAAATACAGAGTCTCTGAAAATCTTTCGGATCATTGGAAGAAAGGTATTACAGAGGCTGAAAGGGGTTAAGTTCAATCTCTGAAGTGAAAGTTGTGGGGTGGTTCCACATTGTTCAAAATCAGCTGAGAATAAGAATCACAAGGCAAGATCAAAGATCATGGAGAGGGTTTGCTGGAAGGTAGCAGTGTGTATGGATTTTTCATTTACAGTCAGCTGGGCTTCAATTTAAACTCAACAGAGAAGAGTTTAGAAGGTGAACAGACATGACTGAATGGGCAGTTGACTGGCCAAAAACCTGCGGGACATACAGCAAACTCTTGACAAACTCCTCTTCGGAGGCCTCAAATGAGTACTATCATCTATGCATGAAATGCATGGATTTAAACAATTTTCTTGGTACATTTGTAACATTTCTTGATGATATATGAATCATCATCACTGTGCTGTTTCCAATGAATAAGGTAAAACTGTGAGCAACGTGGTGAAAAGATGATGGCAGCTGAATGAAAGTAGGGAATTCACCTGGATAAAAAAAAAAAAAAAACAACAAATTAGGACAGGTTAGTTTAAAAAAATTATCCGGTGGAATTGCTTAACTACCTTGGCTGGCCCTCAGTCCTTTTCTTGACCACAGGGCGGTAAACGTCTTCAGAATATGTCAACTGTTTTAAAGATATGCATTTAAACCAATGTATGTGTAGTAAAAAATTAAATACGAAAGAATGTACTTGTTCATTTCTTTGTATGCATTGCTACAGAGCAATAACTGTAAAATAATTGTTGTGTCCTGCTGTGAAGACAACTCTTCAGCCTTCTGGATCTACCTAGTTAAAAACTGTTAAAACAACAGAGTTTGGCAATAGAAGAAATTATAAATTCTCTATATTTTGATAGGAGAATATCCGCTTGAGATAAGCAAATCTGGGGGTTATGTCGCAATAACAGAGAAAAAAATAGCACTATATGCATTTGATTTAGAGTAGACTTGAATTCATGTGCATGCGTTTTGGTGATGTATTTTTGTCCGTTTTGTGCAATTAAAAAAGGACATCTGGCGTTTGAAATTGATCATAAGTCACATGGAATGACGTCACCCGGAGAGTCATTATTTAAATTGTTAACGTTATCTGCAGTTGTACTTTTGCAGGGTGAAACTTTTTTTTTTACCTAAATAAAGATGGGAAATGCAAGGAGTCCAAAATGTCTACCATTTGAGACTTATAACATAATTTGAATTATTTGGATGATTATAGTTTACTAAAATCACTGAGAAGCCACTGCATGGTCAGTAAGAAAAAATTAACATGTCTCCTGCCTGTACTCATAAAGTCAGTGAATTTATTTTTTGAAAGTCATAATGTATAAAAATATTTTATCATGGATGCATTTATTTTTTTATAAGAATGTGATAGTATAGATATTAACAGAGACGGGAAACATTATTTGTTAGCTTTATTATTATTTTTGTTTTTTTAGAAAGGGATATAACTTTGAAGTATAAAGTTTTAATTTTTATTGGCTTCTTTTATGATTTTGGCCTTCTACATACATATAAAAATGTGTTTTCTTTATCATTTATACATAGGGATAACTAAAAAAAATGACAAATAGACAGCTGTTGAAATTTTTTTCATCGTACTGTATTTCTGATATATGTTCTTGGAAAATTGTGTATATATATATATATATATATATATATATATATATATATATATATATATATATATATATATAGCGAAAAAACACATCCTGAGCCTGAATGAATTACATATTATATTTGAATACTTGAAGTTAAATTTGCTGACAACATCAAACAAAAAACATCAATGTACATAAGATTTACTAACCAATGGAGGCCTAGATTTGAAGTCACACACAAAATCTAATTGGAAAAACACACTACAGGCTGCTTCAACTTTCATGTAATGTCCTTAAAGCAGCATCAAAATGATGCTCAGTATTGTGTGCGGCCTCCACGTGCCTGTATGACTTCCCTACAATGCCTAGGCATGCTCCTTATGAGGTTGTGGATGGTCTCCTGAGGGATCTCCTCCCAAACCTGGACTAAAGCATTTGCCAACTACTGGACAGTCTGTGGTGCAACGGGATGGTAGATTGATCGAGACATGATGTCCCAGATGTGCTCAATCGGATTCAAGTCTTAGGAATGGGCTGGCGAGTCCATTGCTTCAATACTTTCATCTTGCAGGAACTGCTGTCACACTTCAGGCACATGAGGTCCAGCGTTGTCCTGCATTAGGAGGTACCCAGGGCCAACCACACAAGCATATTGTCTAACAGCTCCCATTGATTTGCCATCCTGGATGATGCAGTACCTGACCCAGTGTGGTCTGTCTCATGCTACCATGAGTGTGAAAGCACCACCAATATTCAGGATTGACCAAAACATCAGTCAGAAAGCATAGTTACTGAGAAGTGATCTGTGGTCCCCACCTGCAGAACCACTCCTTTGAGTGTGTCTTGCTAATTGCCAATAATTTTTTTTATGTTGTCTATTCCAATTTCACAACAGAATGTGAAATTGAATATCAATTCCTAAGTGGACAGCTTGATTTCAAAGATGTTTGATTTAATTGTTATATGATTAATAAACCTATATAGCAACCGTGTCAATGTAAGTCATCTGTGAAATAAATTTCAATTTTCCAAATGCTCAGTTGCTGAGCTTGAAGTGATTCCATGTGATGCTCTGGATTCGGTTTCACGGTGTTGGTTGACATCCTTACTTATCAGACTGTAATCTATAAAATGCAATTGATTTTTTGAAGGGTTCACTGAATTTATAGATTGCCCCCCACCATCACCTCGTTTCTAGAGGAATATGAGCCATTCTTTTGGTCTCATCTGTCATGTTTATCCCATATAAGTAGCCTTTTACATATCCTGTGTCCACTACCAACAATCAGCCAACTGGGTTTTGGTAATCTTAATCCTAGTATAAGACATTTGCAGCAGTAATTTGCAAATACTTCAGCATTATATGTAAAAATAATAACTTGTATTAGGTCACCGAAAAAATAAATAAATAAATAAATGAATTAATACTTTAAAATCTGAATAATTACATTAAGGTAATTCTGATATTCTTTATACTCAGAGCTATTTAATATAAGCAATATCTAAATCTTTTTATAAAGTTTGTGTGCTCTGTAATCTAAGTGTGGGGAGTAACGTGACGTGACGCTCGGCCAAGGAGGAAGAGCGTCAGGTGTAGAGAGAGAGGGGAGATGCGGAGCAGAAGAAGGACGGAGGGGGAATTCCGACCGGGCAGCAGACGCCGACAGCCAGAGGAGTTTGGTGCAGTGAAGATATATGCCTGCAAGTAAACTTGTCTTAAGAAAAGTTCGGGTGTTGGAACTGTGCGAGTGGTGACAGCTGGCGAGCCGCGGCGAGAAGACGGCGCTGGGGTCCATGAACGTTGGTTCGCTCCGATCCGAACAGGTCGAACATTCCTTTCTCTACCCTCTCCCTTCTTCTCTTCTATGGAACTGTGAGCATACCCTGCCACCTGACTTCACCGAAGGCAGCATTGCTTTAAGGAGCCTTTTGCACCTTGGGGACAGAACTTTTGTGCAGCTGTGGGGCGGGGTCTCACCGAACGGATAACCGGTATTCGATTTCAAGGAACTGTGCTTACAGTTGTGTTGGTGGACATTCGGGACGCCGTGACGTTATTGCCTATATTGTTTTGCTGTATGTTTGTGATGTATTTGTATGCCTAGACTGGCGGTAACACTGATGATGTTTACTTTATGTGGGTAAATTGGGGTTGTCTTACCACGGTTTGCATTTTCAAATGAGGGTACTGTTAAATGATCCAGCATTTCAGTTAGTACGGTCCCGGGACATATTTGATAGTTTAGAGGTTTTTTTTTTTTTATTTTGATTCAAAATAAGAGTTTGGGTTCATAAGGAACTGAATGTATTTAAGTGCCTCTGAAGGCTATTTGGTGATATAATTTTCTGTTGATTACTCCAGACCAACTTTTATTTTATGGTCCGATTGTTTCGTTAAAAAAAAAAGCAATTTACTTTTCCATTTCCATTTACCAGTTTCTGAGCTTGAAGCTCTAATAAAATATAATTGTTTATCCAAACTGGTTGTTTATTCTAAGTTGTGGGGCGGAAGACATAAACATATCACACTCTCACAGGCGCATACTTCAAATAACTTCTACCCTTCTTAACCTACTACTAGTAGTATTAAGTGATACAGGATAGAAATTCTCATGTAAGTTCAGGCGCTTACATTTGGCGTACACGAACAGCACGAATATCTGTGTTGCTTATTAGCAAGCCCAGTTAAAATGTCAGACTCAGAAGAAATGAATCAGCTGCGTTTGAAGAACTCCAAGCAAGGTTTCATGAACAATCCTTGCATATGAAAGAACAAACAGCACTACTTGAACAGGCCAGAAAAGATCAAAGAGAGGCTATGGCAATGGCAAAAGTGGTGCTTGAACAGAAAAACAAACCTACTGTCTATGTACAGAGAGATAGAAAGTGCACAGATTTCACAGGCAGTAAAGGAAGTGATGAGCAATGTATAGAAGAGTGGATTGCTTCAATTAAATCATACTTTAAAGTATGTAAAATCCCTGAAGAGGATAAAGTGGAACTCATAAAGCAACACCTGAAAGGAGAAGCAAAACTAACTGTTAAGCTCATGCTGGAGAGTAGCGCTACAAATGCTGAGGCTGTGTTCAAGGTCCTTGAGGAGGTGTATGGTGACAAAGTCCCTGTAGGCACAAGGCTAAGAGAGTTCTATGACCGCAAGCAAGTAGCTGGTGAAAAAATTAGGGCATTTGCTTATGATCTACAGGAGAAACTTAGTCGATTAATAAGACGTGACGAAAAGCGCTTCCAAGATCCAGATTTAGTGCTCATGGAGCAGTTTGTGTTGGGATTGCATGACGATTCCTTACGCAGAGAGATGAAGAGGCAGATTAAGGGGAGGGAATCTAAAAAATTCAGTGAGCTCATGCAGGCCGCCATCGACTGGTCGGAGGAGGAAGAAGTTCTGTCAGCTAGTCCAGCAAAGAACCCCAACCGGGGCACTGTAAGCGCTGCTTCTGCTGAAAGTAACTTTTGTGCGGGCCTGTCACTGCAGTCGCTGCACGAATTCATACAAAAACTTGCAGCAAGACAGGATGAACTTTTTACTGCACTGCAAAGAGCCGAGCAGCGCAATAGCCCCCAAGGGGAAGGGAGGAAGCCACCTCTACGAGACCAGGAGGGCAGACTGATCTGCTATACCTGTGGTCAACCGGGACATACAAGCCGTAACTGCCCACAGAGAAAGGGGGCCCTGCCCCAAGTTAATGCTTCAGTTACTGAGCCAAAGCAGACGGAGCAAACGCAAGCAAAAATGAGCACAGCCACTGCAAAACCCAGCACAGTTCCTCCCGATCAGTTCGGGGTGGGACAGATTGGGGACCCGCAAAATGCTTTCGGCAACTGTTTTACAATAGATGTACTGATAGATGGAGTGAGGACCTGCTGCTTGCTAGATACTGGCTCAGAAGTGACTACTATTTCTGAGGCTCACTTTAAAAGGCAGTTTGAGGGAAAGACCCTGTCACCTGCAAAATGGGTTAAATTAACTGCTGCCAACGGCTTGGACATCCCCATAATTGGGTGTCTGTATGCTGATATTGAGTGCCTGGGAAAGAAGCTTCCAGGAAAGTGTGTGTTTGTGCTTCGAGACGAGACTGATAGCACAGGTGGGGCCTCAGGCATACTGGGCATGAATGTGCTCGGCGATCTTCGTAGCCTATTTGCTGGCCTAGATGGGGTGCAGCAGATAGAGAGGCATGGCCAGCGGAGTGGGGGTGCAAGCCTTCATCATGTCTTTGTGGAAATGGGCAAGGAGGAGCAGCTGGTGGACTGCCATGGGAGAATTGGCTTTGTCAAAGTGGGTGGTAGGCGGGCTGTCATCATCCCTCCCCACAGTGAAACAGTCATTGAAGGGCGCTGTCGGGTGTCTCCTAAAATAAAATGCAGAGTCTTGGTGGAGGCTTCACCCACGGTGAACACGCCTCCCGGGCTGTTAGTAGCCAACGTTTTAGCAAACTCAGTGGGGGGGAAGGTCCCAGTCCGAATAATGAACCCAAGCCCCAAGCCCATTGTTTTGCCTCCAAGAGCAAGAGTGGCTGAGCTGTGTAAGCCACACAAAGTGCTTCCCAAAAAAGTGGTGGCGTTTGAAGAGGCAGCAGGTGAAATCCGAGTCAAAGCCATTGTGAGCCAGGTGCAACCTAAGCTGGAAGAGCCAGGGCCATTGGCTGCCGTGCAAGCAGACCTGCAGGGCCTCACCACGGATCAGGTACATCAGCTTAATCACCTGTTAGAGAAGCACCATGCTGTGTTTTCACAACACGATAGGGACTATGGTTACACCACTACCGTTACTCACTGTATCCCCACTGGCAGTGCTCACCCCATTAAACAAAGACATCGCCGGGTGCCACCCCAAGTGTTCCAAGAAGTGAAGCAGCATGTGCAGGATCTAGTTTCACAGGGAGTGCTCAAGGAGAGCTGCAGTCCATGGGCGTCTCCGGCAGTGGTGGTCATGAAGAAGGACAGGTCAGTACGGTTCTGTTGTGATTACAGAAGACTCAATAATGTAACACACAGAGATGCGTACCCCCTCCCCAGAGTGGAGGAGTCGTTGGATGCCCTGGGCCAGGCGCAGCTCTTTTCGTCTCTGGACCTTACCGCCGGGTATTTTCAAGTAGCTGTAGCTGCCCAGGATCAGGAGAAAACTGCGGTAACAACACCATTCGGGCTGTATGACTGGACCCGCATGCCATTTGGGCTCTGTAACGCCCCCGCAACGTTTCAGCGCCTAATGGAAGTTGTGCTGGGGGACATGGCTTTTGATGTGCTTCTGATTTACCTGGACGATGTTCTCGTGTTCTCAAAGGACTTTGAAAGCCACTTGCAGCGCTTAGATCTCGTATTTGGTCGGTTGCAGGAACATGGACTCAAACTTAAGCCTAAGAAGTGTTTCTTGTTCAGGAAGGAGGTCAAGTTCCTTGGCCATGTGGTCTCGGCAGAAGGGGTTCAAGTGGATAGGGAAAAAGTGAAGGTACTGGAAGACTGGCCCACCCCGCAATCTGTAAAGGAAGTCCATCAAGTAGTGGGCTTTATGTCTTACTACAGGCGTTTTGTTCCCCGATTTGCTCAATTAGCAAGGCCCCTACATGCTCTGATGGGCAAACAGAAAAAGGGTGAGCTAAATGCTAGGTCACAGCCATTTGAATGGGATGAGAGGTGCCAGGCTTCCTTTGATAGCCTCAGAAAGTGTCTTATGACTCCACCCATACTTGCCTACCCTGATCTTGGGCTCCCCTTCATCGTAACCACAGATGCGAGTTGTCTAGGCCTGGGAGCGGTCTTATGCCAAAAACAGGAGGGCATCGAGCGGGTCATTGCTTTCGCTAGTCGGGGTCTGCGGGGCTCAGAACGAAATGACCGAAACTACAGTGCATTTAAGCTAGAGCTACTTGCCCTCAAGTGGGCAATAACTGAAAAGTTTCGTGACCTACTGCTCTTCTCTAAATTCACAGTCATTACTGACCACAACCCACTAAGATACTTAGATACTGCCAACCTCAGCGCAGTTGAGCAAAGATGGGTGGCCCAGTTAGCTGAATTTAACTTTGAAGTTCACTATAAACCAGGCCGGATAAACCAAAATACAGACGTGCTCTCTCGTATCCCGGTGGGTATGGAGCCAGAGGTTGAAGACAGAGAGAAAAATTTCCTGGTCATAAAAGAAGATGAGGTGCGTGCCTGTCTGTGGCCAACTAGGGGTGCTGAAGCGAGGGAAGTACCAGTTCATTCAGCAGCCCAGTCGAAGGTGAGAGGCCGGATATGCGGAAGCAGCTGGGAGGAGATGCGGGAGCTACAGATGCAAGACCCTGACATTCGTCCAGTCCTGCTTGCACTGAAAGCATGTCAGAAGCCAATGAAAGAGGTTTTGCGGACAATGAACTGGTCACAGCGGCGGCTTGTAGGACAGTGGGACCGTCTGAAAACTCAACATGGCGTCCTTTTCCGGTGCCTGCGGGACCCCAGGGATGGTGAAGACGTGTATCAGCTGGTTGTCCCTGAGTCTCTGCAGAGAACAGTGTTTGAGAACCAACATGACCATGGGGGGCACTTCAGTGACAAGGGAATGTTAGAGGCCCTTAGGCGGGGCTACTATTGGCCCGCTATGTCTAAAGACGTCAAGTGCTGGGCACAGCAATGTAAGCGCTGTACACTCGCAAGAGACGTTTTCCCCAAGGCTCAGGCACCAATGACCTGCACCAATGTTGTCGCCCCTTTGGAGGTGCTGGCAATGGACTATACCCTTTTGGAGCCATCGGTCGGAGGGTATGAAAATGTCCTTGTACCTACGGATATGTTCACAAGGTTCACCATTGCGGTTCCTACCAGAGACCAAGCAGCCAGAACAACCGCCAATGCAATTGTCAAGAATTGGTTTGTCTATTATGGCTGTCCTGCTAGACTACATTCCGACCAGGGCCGGAACTTTGAAGCCAGTGTCATTAAAGATCTCTGCCGGGTGTATGGAATTGCCAAGAGCCGGACGACTCCATACCACCCCCCGGGAAATGCCCAGTGTGAGCGTTTTAACAGAACAATGCACGACATGCTCAGATCCCTCCCCACTGAAAAGAAAAGGAACTGGAGAGAATATCTCCCAGAGTTGACCCTGGCTTATAATAGTCATGTGCACCGCTCAACTGGGTATTCCCCTTTCTATCTGCTCTTTGGGAGGGATGCACGGCTACCTCGGGACATATTGGGGGGTAAAGACCTGGAAGTGAGTGACGTGGAAAACCTTGATGAATGGGTCCTGGGTCATCACCAGCGACTGCAGACAGCTGCAGACGCAGCTCGGCGAGCTGGACAGGATGCCTCCAAGAGACGGAAAAGGATGTATGATCGCAAAGCTCGAGGGGCACTGCTCAGGCCTGGAGACGTTCTAGGGGTCAGCTCCCCCTTAGATTCAAAGACTATGTCTTGAAATAAGTGTATGTTCTGTTTTGCTGTTACATGTTCATGTTCTTACCATCTACACTACTTTTGTATATGTTTGATGTAAGGTAAAAAAAAAAAAAAAGGGGGGAAAGCTCCCCGGTGGCACACATGGACTATAGTGTTCAAGTGGACATTGATCAACATGGTCCAATGCTGTCAAAAAGTCTTGGTGGTGGCAGGGTTTGGAAGGGGGGAATGTGGGGAGTAACGTGACGTGACGCTCGGCCAAGGAGGAAGAGCGTCAGGTGTAGAGAGAGAGGGGAGATGCGGAGCAGAAGAAGGACCGAGTGGGAATTCCGACCGGGCAGCGGACGCCGACAGCCAGAGGAGTTTGGTGCAGTGAAGATATATGCCTGCAAGTAAACTTGTCTTAAGAAAAGTTCGGGTGTTGGAACCGTGCGAGTGGTGACAGCTGGCGAGCCACGGCGAGAAGACGGCGCTGGGGTCCATGAATGTTGGTTCGCTCCGATCCGAACAGGTCGAACATTCCTTTCTCTACCCTCTCCCTTCTTCTCTTCTATGGAACTGTGAGTATACCCTGCCACCTGACTTCACCGAAGGCAGCATTGCTTTAAGGAGCCTTTTGCACCTTGGGGACAGAACTTTTGTGCAGCTGTGGGGCGGGGTCTCACCGAACGGATAACCGGTATTTGATTTCAAGGAACTGTGCTTACAGTTGTGTTGGTGGACATTCGGGACGCCGTGACGTTATTGCCTATATTGTTTTGCTGTATGTTTGTGATGTATTTGTATGCCTAGACTGGCGGTAACACTGATGATGTTTACTTTATGTGGGTAAATTGGGGTTGTCTCACCACGGTTTGCATTTTCAAATGAGGGTACTGTTAAATGATCCAGCATTTCAGTTAGTACGGTCCCGGGACATATTTGATAGTTTAGAGGTTTTTTTTTTAAATTTTGATTCAAAATAAGAGTTTGGGTTCATAAGGAACTGAATGTATTTAAGTGCCTCTGAAGGCTATTTGGTGACATAATTTTCTGTTGATTACTCCAGACCAACTTTTATTTTATGGTCCGATTGTTTTGTTAAAAAAAAAAGCAATTTACTATTCCATTTCCATTTACCAGTTTCTGAGCTTGAAGCTCTAATAAAATATAATTGTTTATCCAAACTGGTTGTTTATTCTAAGTTGTGGGGCGGAAGACATAAACATATCACACTCTCACAGGCGCATACTTCAAATAACTTCTACCCTTCTTAACCTACTACTAGTAGTATTAAGTGATACAGGATAGAAATTCTCATGTAAGTTCAGGCGCTTACATAAGTAGTTAAAATCTGTAATGATGTATTTACAGTAAAGGGAGAGATTGGTGATAAATGTTTGTTTAACGTGTTAATTGAAATTATGGGCTGCAAGTGGAAAGCAATCATTAGGTAAAAACTGACCTGTTATAACACCTTATATTTATGTTACTACCAACTAATTTATTTTACAGTTTCAAAGTCATATGTGTTACTTTTATTTTTGTTCCACATTCCACCCAATCCCGACCTTCTTTTAAAACTTTATTTCACAATTTGCAGATACACTACATCATGACTGACAGTTTTTTTTATTCAAGATGAACGTTTTTGCATATCATTTGAAAATTATGATCAAAGAGTATGGAGGAGGTCCTGTGTAGTCTCACAGCTACTGATGATGTACGTATAGTGTCATTTACTTAAAAAAAAAAACTCATACTTTTCATTTGGCTGGTATTATTGTTTATCCATCTCTGCTTAATCTTTCACCTTTTTTACTTTCTTTTGCTTTATATGCATTTTTTAGCACATCCTTAATTTGTAAGCTCTTATGGGGTGAATCTAGATTTTAATCTGTTTTGCAAAAACTTTAAATATTGGTCTAACGAATAAACATTTTAACAATTATATTAAAAAATATACTAATCATATGTCATATTATAAATCTATGTAAAAACTTTAATAACAAAAAATTAATAAATATTGTAATGGTCAAATGTCACATGCAATGACTTTTTAGATACAAAAAGGTCAACATAAATTGCTTCTTATATGAAAACAAATGACAATATAAGTCAAAATTATATATATTCTGACTGTATCGCAGCTGTAATGGAAATTGTATATAAAGCAGAGCTTTCCAATCCCATGACACCCAAGGGGTTAAGTGATGGCACACAGTGCAATAAAGGGCTGTATGTTTAAATGTCTATTATAAAAGATCAAAAACCATTTGATCATGATAAAATAAGGCTAGATAGATCAAGCATTTGAGTTTATAGTGATATGATGGCAACAAAATCCAGACGGCAACAATTGCTGTAGATACATAATACAGCCAGTTTGTCCTGTTATGTTGATGTTGCTCTTGGTATTCTAACACGATGGCCGATGTCTTGTCGCATTCTATCTTTCACATTTTTGGCCAACTGTGCCTTTCTGCTGACGCTCACCTCACCATAGTTCCTCCCATAGAGGACCTGATGCTCAACTGAGTTTCCCATTGCCCCACCGGTTCCTCCAATCCACAATAAACTATATCAGATTTCGTCTCTTCTTTTCCAGAATGTTACTTTTGACCTTCTTTGGGTTTTCTTTGAATAGGTAAATTTGCCCAAATATCTCTTTTAGCCCAGATAGAGACATCACTTTTCAGATCTCAGGTTTTACCCAAATCATTAAAATTTTCTGAAACATTCTATAGCAAAGGATGCATGCACCATCTGTGTTGCTCACATAAATGGTCCCTTCTGACCCTTCGCTGCCATGTTTAAGTTTACTCAAAAACGCTTCAAAATAATGTCTCACTTGCAAATCTCTCTTCTTTTATGGCTGGGGGGCAAGGGATCAGCCACAATCTTCCCTGCTAGCCTTATAGTCCTGGAGGCGTGCAGATCCCGGAGAGATGGAAGATTGGAGTTGCAGCAGGAAGTACATCCTCTGCTGGGCTTTCTTGGTGAGGGAGTTGATGTTCAGCTCCCACTTTAGGTCCTGTGAGATGATAGTTTCGGGGAAGCAGAAAGACTTCAAAGTTTCAATTGTAGAGTCAAACTTCAACGTCTTGTAGAAAACGTCACCTCCAGTTGCTTAAACCTAACTTTTCAATCTTGGTTTTAAAGGACATTTTCAGATGGAACGTCAAAAAACAACAAAAACGGATGAAGCAGAGTAGACAAGGAGTAAATAACTGTTTTCAAAACTTTTACCAAAATTTTTAATACAGAACAAAAGCAGGTTTGCTCACTATATTGCCATACATGGAAAGCTATCTACAGATGGATTACATAAAACTAAGGCTTTTCTTTGTAAGGAGGCAGTTGTAAACACAGATCTGTCCCTGATTATAGCCCCAGAATAAAAAGGCGGACAAGTACAGATTTCAATTCATTTTGGCAATTTTGAATACAGAGTTGGACAATGAGTTTTCTGCTTCAAAAGCATTTAAAAGAAAAATAGCTATTGTCTTCATGCACTTTATATAATCACCAACGTGGTGAGTGGTTTGTAGTTCACCCACCTCTGTTAAGCCACTGACTTACCTAACTTACCTTACTTAACTTCTTAGCCATAATCTTAATCAATTTTTCAGATAACATGGTATTACAAGCTGATATGATGCATGAACAGTAGTCTTTTTATTGGAAGCTTAATTTAAGCTTAATTTAATGCACTTGTATTTCCGGAAAAAATAAATGAATTTATAAATAAACCAAATCTGAAACTGTAAACTTTAACCTTGATTTACAGCAATTGCATGTGCAAATAATTGGACAGTAATGTTAAATAATGAACATGAATTGAGAAATAAAGGCATGGAATTTATGTTTCATGTAATCAGTTTAAAATGTACTATGACTCTTAGGCTTTTAACAGCATCAGATCATTATCTGCTGCCATTATAAGGCTAAACCCATTTGCACTGCCAATCTAGGTAAATCGCCAGGAGACCATCTCCAGTGGTTGCCAGTCATCATAAAATTGGATTACACAAGATGCATACGAATTACAATTTTTTGATACTGGAAGCTGTCTCCAAAATGCAGCATGGTAAATGATGTCTGTGCATTTATCTGCATTTGATGATGTTGTTTTCAGCAGGTACTGTATGTTATTAATCAAATCATGCTTCTGTAGGCAACTTTTGTTTCTGGTATGGCCTTTATTGATAAAAATAGGAATCTGAGCTTTTAAATCATTAAAATTTTTCCCACCTAAAATCAACTGATTTGGATAAATTTTCAAGTCTTTGTATAATCAATGGGAAACTGTTATTGGGAATGGTCTTATAGGACAAAGGGATTAAGGTCAATTTTAGATGAATTGCAAGCCTATTAACCTTTGGTTTGATGAAGTAGACATTTTTATGATTAGCTATTCCTTTCACAATCAAGTAACCGAATCCTTACATTTTGTTTTAAAATTTTATCACACAGTAAGCTTTAACAAAATCTAAAAAAAAAAAAAAAAACAGTCACAGCTCTTGAAAACAATAAAAACACAGCCAACCTCACCAGTCTTTCTGACTAACAATTGCACCAAAAAGAACGAAAAAGTATGTTGAAAATTGCCAAAACTTTGCAGCTGAAGATTTTGCGAAGGATAAAAAACATGCTGAGAGAGGGTAATCTTATCCTAAATGCTCCATGCCAAATGGTTAGTTTGCTGTCTTAAAACATTTTGTAAAGGCAGGCTTCCTATAACTGAAAAATGAATCAACAAAAAATGAAGAACTAAAACCTAGAAGAAAATGCAAGGATAATCATAACACAACAGCTGTAGGTATACATCGGAGTGCAGGATCGGATGAGTTGCTTATGGTTCTTGCAAGAGCCGTTCGCGAGTAAGATAGCATTTGACTGCTAGCTAACAAAATTGTGTAATTCAGATAAACCAAATCAATAAATATAAACCAAGCGTATATACACTTAATTAAACTACAAGCTTTTTTTTTTTTCCTATTCTCTACTCAACCTGGACTAGGAAACTTTGGAGGGCCTGGAGAGTTATGTGGACCAGTGCTTTGATAATTTTGCAATGGGCAAAACATGGAAGTCAACAATCCCACATCTGAAGTCACACAAACATCCAAACCCTCCTGTTCTGAGTGTTCAGCCAGCAGCAGCTCCACTATCTCTCCAGAGGAAAACTATGCAGCCACTCTGGACACCATTGACTAAAAATCAAAAACTTGCCAGCTTTGATGCTGGCCTTGCCCTGGCTGAAATTCACCTTATTTCATTATTCCAGGCTACAAGGGAACCCCTTGAATTCCATCAAGCTCAGCTAATTTCCCTTACTGCTGAAATTTGCTCTGAAGAAGGATGTAAAAAAAAAAAAACAAATTCACCAATGGAATCTCCCAGCTGTCTGGGGAGAACAAGAAGATGAAGAAGACAATCTTGGATCTGCAGGCCGGCAGCCTGAGAGATAATTTGATATTCACAGGCATTCTGGAATTGGCTAAAAGAGAAGAAGACCCCAAATCTACTTTCCGAGATTTCCTCCAACATCAGCTGAAACTCTCCAATGAGCAGGTAAAAAACATCTCATTCCATCGCCTTCACCGGCTTGGAGGTAAGAGACATGATAACAACCAACCTAGACGAATAGTGCTGAATTATTATTATATAATATAAAAAAATATATATGTAAAAAGTAAAGGCAAAGAGCTGCTGGGAACACACTTCAGCATTAATGATTAGATTCAAAAAGAAATTCTTGACTGTTGATGAGTCCTGTTTTATTGAGTTATTGAGTTCTATTAAGATGAAAGAAAAATATATATCTGAAGGTATCAGGGCCACGGTGGCTGTAAATAAACTTTATGTAAAGGGACAGCTTTACAGGGATCTGGAAAAAAAACTCCATCACTTTAAAATAAGAAAATAAGTTCAAATAAGTACAACAGTTTATAAAAATATATTTCTAAATAATCTGTTTTCCAGTAACAGCATAACTTAATATGTTTCTATACAGTGTACAGTATGTGGTCAGATCAAACCTTTTGGCATCTGTTTCTACTTTCTCTCTCACTTTCAATCTTTCTCCTCTCTCGGTCAACTACCTTCACTGGCGCACACAAACACTTCAACTCTCTCTCCTCACTTTTCTTTTTCTCTGTAATTCTGATTCCTATAATTCTGCCTGTAAACCTATATCTAGAAAACCACAGGCTTTATGCATGATTTTACTGGGTCATATTCGCTTCTATGGAGATGATAGCTAACACTATCCACTCAGGCTTAAATATGGGTAAAGGAAGCTTTAACCAGCTTTCAAGATTACAGACAGATGTTGTCTTATTATAAGGGACTCCTAAATCAGCTGCAACTGTAAATTATCTTAAATCACCTGAGTTTCCTCAAGTGTTCTTTGCCTTCTATAACACTAAGCATATATTTCACAGTATTAGACACGTACAGACCTAAAGTGTAGGTTTATAGTAACAAAGATATCTGTAAATAACCAAAACTTTTGCACTGTTAGCATTCACAGCCCAAATGTGATGACCCCTCATTCTTACACTCTTTCTTTTAAAATATAATGATCTCCCTGGAACATCAGCATCTTTGATCTGGAAGGCTGGAAAGGCAGTGATGAGAGCTGAAAAAATATTTCATCGCATAAAAAGAAAACAGAAAATCCAAACCATCCAAGAAATAGAGGAAACAAAGAGTTAGGAGCCTCCCTGGAAGACGGACCAATAAATACAGTCAGAATTCTGACTTGAAATCTTAGAATTCTGATAAAAAATTCAGAAATCTGACTGTTTTTCCCATATTAAACAAAAATAAAACAAAAATTAGCTAAATTTCTTTTTTTCCCCCAATGGTCCTGTGGTCGCAATATTTTAATTTCTCTTATTTCCTATATTAATTTATCCTATTTACTCACTATAAAAGTTTTCCCTCAGTCTGTTACACCTGCAAGGCCACACAATTATCCCGCGTAAGGGGGTTTTGTAGACCAGACATAGCTAGATTCCAGATTCTTTCTCAAGTTTTATTCATAATATGTTGCTGTTAACCAAAGTGTCTGTAGTTTGTTTTGACTCTGACTACTTTCCATTGTTGTAAGTAAGGGGGAACGAACTCTATCCAGACAGAACGTGGCTGAATACTGTCCCATAAGAGCTGTAGGTCTCTTTGCAAAGTTATGAAAATAAAGAGCTGACTGAGTGAAATCCGTCCATCTCTATTTAACTAGGGTGAATAGTTGAATATGTTTTCCCACTACAGCCCTTATCCTCTTCTGTAAAAACTGGGTCAAAACCATTCTTAAGAAAATAATACTCCTTTCTTCATATGCAGAAAATGTGTTGAAGTTATCACCAACATACAGTAGACATTAACCGAAAGCTGCCCATCTTTAAATTTCTGTAGGTATTTCTAATATATATTCCTTGTGTCTTCAAATATTTTTACTCATAATTATTTTTTTTTGTCTGGGTTAAGTGAGTTGTTGTTACTGTCTGATGTAGAGTTTGAAATTAAATTTAAGATGCAGGCAAGATGCGAAACGTTACTACGTCTAGATAGTCAAAAACTTTTATGAGATCACGAGGAAAATGCTGTGGAAATCCCGTAACATCATCTCAATACATGGAGGTTAATAACTGGGCATAAATTGGCCTCACAAATGAAAAACAAGCTAACCGGCGTTATTTTCAAGTGGCTTAAGGTTAACCAAGCCAATGTTTTGAAGAAACCATCACAAAGCCTTACTCCCTTATTAATCCCACCACCCAGTGCAGGATAAATTAAACTTTTGTCTCCATCTTAAAGATTTTCTCTAACATTCAATATAAAACAAAACTTTGGGTTTTTAGATGTCATATTACCCCAAAGAACGTTGGTGCATGCTTTATCCTCTTTTTAAGAAATGTAATCCTCACAGCAACAATTTTCCATCGCTGTTTCACCTGACAAATTTCATGGTGTGATACGCCTGCCTGTCTCTGCAATTGTCATCTGTGGCATTATCATTCTGGTCATGGTTGTGGACTAGAGCCAAGACCTTGATTGGATCAGGCAGTCACAGAACTTGGAGTTTTAATTGAATTGAAACCGCTGTCTCCCCAGGAGTCTAGCAGGGACCCATGAGAAGAAAATACTAAGCAGGGCATTAAGAATATGCATGAGATGGGTAGGGACACATTAACTGGAGGTTTAAAGGAGGTTAATAGCTTGTGAACATCAAAAAAATTCTCTTGTAATAATTCTATTTTGACACTGCAATTGAAGTGCATGGGGTTTGACAATGCCAAAAAAAAATTATAAAGCATCATTTTTCACTAAAGGGTATGCCAGCTTAAAAGGTTTATGAACTGGGTGATAAAAAAAAGGGGTGATATGAGATGCCCTATTCGGCTCACACATTTTAATATCTGTGTTCTCTCAAATGTTGCATGGCTTTTCATCTCTTTGATTTGCTTCGTTTCCTTTGGAAAAGCTGCCAGATCGGAGAGGAGTTATTAGTTTATGCATCACTCTTTGCTGTTTTTCTCACAACTGTTTGTCAGCTTGGAGGCAGCATGATCATCTCGCTAAGTATCACAGTTAAACCATGTTTTCTCCAAATCCCCTGTGGAGAGTTCTCAGAAGCTCAGTGGTCTTCCGCTTTATTTATTACTGCCCTGCAACTAAAAACGCACGGTCACAAACTGCAGAGCACAGAGTTCACAAACATGGGCTTTTAGGGGCACTGGTATAATGAATCAGGCTTTATGAATAAATTATTATTAGAGAAAAGCATATTCAGTTTTTACCACACACACAGACGTGCGCATGCATTTCACATGAGATTAAAGCTACAGAATGGAGCCTGACTGGTGACATGAATTAAAATGATTTAATGGTTGGATATTACAGATTCTAAGTGTGTCATGATGTTATTATGAATGATCGTACACACAGATCAATACAAAAAACTACTGTCAGACACACAGACTAAAGCAGGGAGTTTGCCCATCTCAAAGGCTTTTTTTCTTCATATTGCTGATACACATATTTGATCACACATCTACAATAGGTCACATGTGTTATGTTCCAAAGTCTTTATAAAATGTGTAAAGGTGTGTGACCTATTTAATATAGCTTATTGGCCATAATTACTCAGTAAAGATAATGTGCCTAAACTGATTCAAGACCCAAGCCTTTTTACTGTCAATTTAGTGTATATGTGACATACAAACAGAGGACTTAAAATCAGCAGCTGCTGGTGGAGTTTTCTACTGGGGGGCTATAAATTAAAAATAGACATATACCAAAAACCAATAAAACTTATACTAAGTTATAGCACCAGCATACTTACCAACCACAAAAAAAAAATTATAAAACTACTTTATAAAAACAAAACCTAATTTCATGTTCAGATTTACTTTACTACATTTTGTCCTTCTGAGGGTTTGTGAAGAAAGTCTGTATTTTGTCTGGTCCAATATGGTTTCACAGACCTAAAAAATGGTCAAAAATGGTGAAGGTATTAGGCCGTTCAGTATTTTTTATATATTTAAAAACTATTTATTTTCTGATAATGTGTTTATTTAAGAGCAAATATGCAAATTATCAAACTCTTAGAAAAAGTACACTATATTATATTATTTTCCATGTGAATCCCAGATTGTTCATGCCTCTTTGCCTTTTCTAAAATGTGCTTTAATTCAGTCCTACCTGTCTTATCCATGCTGGGTGAGATCCTGACATTTGAAAAAGGAGGCAGTAAAGAAGAATAAAGTGTTAGACTGGCTGCAGGCAGTTAGTCAAGCTTTGTTGGTAAACCAGGTCCTGGAAAAATAAAAAAAGTTTATCGTCTCCATCTGTCTTCTGACTGCTAATTATTATTTTGATGTTTGGTTGATCAGGTCCAAATGCTTTCACCTCCAGCACCTCTTGGTAAGTTTTCTTTAAGGTATTTCACAAATAAATTTTTCGTGCACCATTTCTCTCTATCTCTCTTCATCTTTTCCAGCTTTCACGACTCGACCTGTCAATTAGCCGGACTACAACTGTGACGACAGTTCCTGTATCCTCAGGGCGCAGCTCTCCTGCGCCCCAAGCTCTGCCATCCTTTTGCATTGCAGAGGCGCACGTACAACTTTTAACGAGAGTCAATGGGCAAAGATTTTTGCTCCCCCGGGCGGAAATGCATCAACAATCCAATGACGAATAGAACAGCTTTACTCTCCATAAAGATTAAATATTTATCTTGCGCATAAAAAAATGTATTAATATATTTTCGAAATATTTAAATTTTATAATTCTATTTGTTTTGTTTTTTTATGTTTTAATCAAGATCATTCAGTGGGTGGGGCAGTGCCCTAGCACCCTCTATTTGCCAACCGCCACTGGTTAAAAAGCATTTCCTCCAGTGGAGGTTTTAAGACCAAATGTACCAGGGGGCCAGGAGGGGGGACGCGTGTTTTCATGGGGGAACAGAAAATGCTTGAAATAAAAAACAGGGCAAGGGATTCAAATATATTAAGATAGCTGCATGAAGTGACATTTCTATTCAATTAGGTTTAATAAAAATTCTATGTCTTATTAGGTCAAATACATTAAGAATTTTGGAATTTTACATATTTTTGACTTAATTTAAGTTAAAAGTACCATTTTCTTTAAAATCTGTATTTGAACCAAGAAAAACAGATAAATTCAGCTGTAAAAATAGAGTATTTTTTTTTTAAACATGTAGCAGATGAAAACTGCGATCATATCTCAATATCAGAATTTGTAAAGGAAAAAAATGAAATAGATCCAAAGGACCTATCAGTACCCATGTCTGTCCCAGCACATATCATCATTAGAACTTCTTTGAGTATTATGTCTTCAGTACAGGGGCCATAACAGGGGCTAGGACATGATCTACAGGGGCACTGGCCCCCATTGGCCCCTGTCTAGAACCACCCATGAGTTCCTCTATATCACCACGTCGAAATAAAACAAGCAGTAGAATATGTTTAAGATTAAAACTGTAAAAACTATCTTGAAAAATATCAGTTTAAGGAAAAAGTATGAAAGATGTAAATGCAACATATTCCTCTACTCAGAGAATGGAAGGAAACAGCTGACAACGTTTTTATGGTACACTCCCTAAATTTTTTCTGCCAAAATGGAAAGTTACATTTTGAGATGAAGGGCTCGGAACATTGAAGAATTGCTTTAAATAAAAGGGAGAAAGGAAATCTGCTTTTTTTCAACTGTGTAACACCTGAAAAAAGGAGTGCTTTCTTAGTACAATAAAATAAAAATCTATATATTTGATTTAGTGTAATTCATGGATAATGTCTGGCTGTACAATTTTGTTTAAGTCCCACATTTTTATTTTCAAAATTATATGCTTTGTCAGAACTATATTTTTCCTTTGTTCTATAGAATTTTAAGAACATAAAAAAAAAAAAACTTACCTGTCAGGTCTTAACCCCTTTGGTTTCTCTAATGCCAAAAATGCTACACTAACAATGAAAAAACTGGTGATTAACCAGGTGATTATTTCTCCCTCCTATGCTGCCTGGTCCTGCATATTAAGAAAAGCTTATTTTATTTCCCACTTACTTATTGTTAATAAAACTATTTAGATCCCAGACCATTTTTTACCTGGGCAGAGTAAATGTTAACAACACTAACAATGTGTCCTAGTGCAAGCCAAAACTTTCTTACACCAAAACAGCCAAGATGAAACAAAATCAGTTTTCACAAAAAAACATAGCAAATTGCGACTGATTTCCATCCCTGGCATCTTAGGCCAGACCAGACCAACACATTTAATAACACACTCCATTTTGGTCTTTCTATTAAACCTATAAAGCATCGCCACAACTCTTTAAACCACCTAAAGCCATTCGGTAGGTTCATGGCTGTCTTTGCAAGCACATAGACATATTAAATACTTTAAAAAATGTACATATTAATACTACAAAAATTTCCATAGAAAAAGCTTCATAACAATTCTTGAAAATTCATGTATTCCAGCAGTGAACAGAATTTCTGTGAAATACAAACACTTTGAGCCAGTATTTCATCTAAGGGGACTTTTTTTTTTTTTTTAACCATTGTTGTTAAAGTTTATGCCTTACAACTAAAAGACGCTGAAGATGCTGAAGTTCAAAATATTGCTGTTGTGCAACTGATTTGGCTAAAAGACACAAAATAATTATTTGCCCTTTAGGGTATATTTGAAAAGCACTTTCTTCAGAACCTTTAAAGACAATACATTTTTTAATATTTTAGAAAATTAGGCATTATGGATTTAACATCAGAGGATAGCAGATATAAAGAAAAATGAAATGGACTAATTTAGATATTAATTTAGCTTTTTCAGGTGGGTATCATAAGCTAAGAGTTGATTTTATAATGATGGCATAGAGAATCAGTCAGGGTTGCCTTAGGGTGAAACTGGGGTGTCAGTGAGTATAAATTGGCCACTTTACTCAGCACACTTAATTGTAGGGTCTTTGATCACATAATAGTTTTTCTGTTTTCCTGATAGTTTGTATTATGCTTACTGTGTATTACAGTAGCTCCCTTTAAAAATTTTCTTGAGTTACTCATAGATCTATATATATATATATATATATATATATATATATATATATATATATATATATATATATATATATATATATATTTAGTATATATATGTCAATATGCCGACAAATCGTAAATGAATGAAAGGTAATGTTAAAAAAAAATCCTTCTTTTTGACAGTTATGTATTGCCCAGGGTGTTTTTTTTAACTCAGCTGAGGTTTTTAGGTTTTGTGTCAAAAATGTGTAGAAATTCATGCAGTGGTAATATTTTTCTGAGGCACTGGCTCTTTAGGGAATAACCTGTTGCTAATGTCTTTAAAAATAAATGGAACTAAAAATACAACCTAAGGGTTTGTAATTAAATGAGCATTTTTAGCTTAAGAAATTATAAAAAAAAAAAAATCTAATATCTGTCAGTAGCGGCTCACAGGTGTGTTGCTTATTTGTTACATTTAATATTTAAACAATTTTACCTGCTATATCTTATACCTATGTGAAAAAATTGTACCATACAAGTTGTTTTTTTAATGCAAAACTGCATATATGTATAGTTGTTATTACAAGATTACATACCCTTCCTTTAAGAAAGAAAAAACAGCTACCAGTAAAATAAATTGAAAGAAATAGATAGTAATAAAAAAATTATAAAAAAGAGGAAATCATGACTTGATTTCTAATATATGTATATACATATTCCTGAGTATATATATATATATATATATATATATATATATATAATAGTAAACAAAACAAGTAAAAAATTCTGATGGAGCTCCTAAACAATTTTCTTTTTGAGCTAAAGTTTGAGGTGTTCACTGAAATCAGGTGTTTTCTGTAATGTTCAGGACATGTCTGGGAAAGATTCAGTTGTACACTTGCCCCCCAACAACAAAGGACACACCATTGACGACCAAATTATTTGGATTTTGGACAGAGAGAAGAGATGGTTTGAAAGAGGGGTCAATGAAGACATTTGTGGTATATCAATATTATTTCATGTGAGCTATGTGTTCTCCAAAATGAAGGCCCTATCTAAAGCTGCGTATACACTGTACTGTATTTTCAATAATTGTAATTAGCTACAGCTCAAACTGAACGATGAAAACACAGGGTTTAAAAGTTCACAGCTCACAATGAATGCTTTTACAGTTTACGGCTTGATGCTCTGATGCGATCTACCTGCCAACACTATACGTCCAGAAAACACACGTCAGACTAAGCGCGATGACGAGTCTGAGATGATGGTGTTCGGACTGTTCAATCTGGAAGAATAAGAAGAAGAACTCCCTTGTCTGCACATGCGCATTGCGAGAGGTCCTGGTAAATCCATTCGTAGACGCTCGTAGCTCTGCTTCAACAGCAAGATTTGCCCACAAATACCTCACTAGGGCCGACAAGAGGGACATATTTCAAATGTTTGATTTTCTTCCGACCTTGCGATTTCTGATCGGGAGGTGGTAGCCAGAGGCAGATCGGGCCTTGTTACCCCCTGCATACAATACGACACAGGATGCACGATGAGGCTGAAACTCGGCCTTATGGAAAAAATACTCACATGACTGAAGATTCAGCCCGAAAAGGACAAAAAATCGTACATCACACCTTAACACTTTATTAGTACCAGATCTCAGCTCATTGTACAACAGACTCTAGAAAGGTTAAATAATTCATACTACAGACTAGAGTTATTTCAAAGAGTAACTTTCAGTAATAACTTGACTTTTGGAAGGGCAGAGTTGCTTTCTTGAACTGAAAACCTAAGATATGCAGATTTTTACCTACAAATTATTCAGAGTTCTATTTATTACGCTTTCATTAACTGAATTATACCTCAACGGTCGGTTCAGGCATAAATAATAAAAAAAAAGATCAATAGACTTAGACAACTTTTATTGTCATTTTATATACACAGAGTGAATATTTCGTTTATTACAGCTTTTCAGATGGTAAATGAACATATCCATTCCATAAAGTGCAGCAGTGATCGAATGTAAACAAATAAAATCTATTATTAATTATTATCTATTATCTATTATATAACATTGAAATGAAAAAAAAAACAACCAAGGGACTCAACAGTTCTTGACAAAACATTCTAATATATCCACCTCTAATCATAGCATATGTGACACACTAATCTGTATTCACATTATTATTAGTTTGATTTTAAGAGAAAGACTAACTTTGGGTAATAATTTGTTTAAGTTGTAGTTGCACACTCACACCAGAAGGTTGCACATTACTGAGGTAATAGGCTTTACTTCTTCAATAAGAAGAATTCTCCTGTTTCACAGGTTAGTAAAAGAGTATAAACCGGAGCATGTAAATAGGGCGGAGCGCCGCACAATTCCCGCTTACCGCTCAGGAGGATGTTCGCTCATTTGCTCCGCCACTCAAAGTTGCGCCAGGATGCTCCAATTAAAATCCGCTCCGCTCAAAATCCGCTCCGCACTCCCCTATTTTTCCTGACACTCCGGCGAAATTGCTCCACGCTTGCTTTTCAGGAAAAGGCATTTTCTGACATTTTTCCTTCATGTAATTATGCCAGGGCCCTGGGACACACGGGTAGACTACATATTTTACTAGACTACATTAACAAAGGTCACTTTGCATTAGAGTCCTGCACGGGTCGAGTTTTACCAACCTGCACCCGCCCGAACCCGTTAGGATGACTACCGAACCCGACCCGTCACCCACGGATATCTTCAAGTCAAATCCGAACCCGACCCGACCCGTTGATATTTAACCCGCAACCCGACCCGTTAACACATTGAGTAATAGGCTATAGTACGCTGCGCTGCAGAACAGCGCCATTAACACTGCAGCAGACGTGTATGCACTGACTGTGGCCTTTTTGGAGGGAAGCCCACACTGCCGGCAGGGCTTTAAGCTACAACAAGGGTGACCCCAGTGCCTGATTAATATAACATTTCTGATGTCCATAACAACACACACGCATAAAAAAAAAATCACCAACTACCCGCCCGCACTAAAAAAATATCCGCCCGACCCCCGACCCGTTTATTTTTATTTATGTATTTTACAACCGTAAAAGAGCATTTTAGCGGGTGACCCATCGGGGACCTGCGGGTACCTGACCCGTTGCAGGACTCTACTTTGCATCCCATTGCAAATGAGATAGTAGTTTATAATGCATGTATGTGATCAATTTTTAAAAACAGGCTCTTACCACAACGATCACTTTATATAAATCCACTCTGTATTGTTGAGTACACTAACCGGCTAATTTATTAGGTACCCCATGCTATTAACGGGTTGGACCCCCTTTTGCCTTCAGAACTGCCTCAATTCTTCGTGGCATAGATTCAGCAAGGTGCTGGAAGCATTCCTCAGGGAGTTTGGTCCATATTGACATGATGGCATCACACAGTTGCCGCAGATTTGTCGGCTGCACATCCATGATGCGAATCACCCGTTCCACCACATCCCAAAGATGCTCTATTGGATTGAGATCTGGTGACTGTGGAGGCCATTTGAGTACAGTGAACTCATTGTCATGTTCAAGAAACCAGTCTGAGATGATTCCAGCTTTATGACATGGCGCATTGTTCTGCTGAAAGTAGCCATCAGAAGTTGGGTACATTGTTGTCATAAAGGGATGGACATGGTCAGCAACAATACTCAGGTAGGCTGTGGCGTTGCAACGATGCTCAATTGGTACCAAGGGGCCCAAAGAGTGCAGAGAAAATATTCCCCACACCATGACACAACCACCACCAGCCTGAACCGTTGACACAAGGCAGGATGGATCCATGCTTTCATGTTGTAGACGCCAAGTCTGACCCTACCATCCGAATGTTGCAGCAGAAATCGAGACTCATCAGACCAGGCAACGTTTTTCCAATCTTCTATTGTCCAATTTCGATGAGCTTGTGCAAATTGTAGCCTCAGTTTCCTGTTCTTAGCTGAAAGGAGTGGCACCCGGTGTGATCTTCTGCTGCTGTAGCCCATCTGCCTCAAAGTTCGACGTACTGTGCGTTCAGAGATGCTCTTCTGCCCACCTTGGTTGTAACGGGTGGTTATTTGAGTCACTGTTGCCCTTCTATCAGCTCGAACCAGTCTGGCCATTCTCCTCTGACCTCTGGCATCAACAAGGCATTTCTGCCCACAGAACTGCCACTCACTGGATGTTTTTTCTTTTTCGGACCATTCTCTGTAAACCCTAGAGATGGTTGTGCGTGAAAATCCCAGTAGATCAGCAGTTTCTGAAATACTCAGACCAGCCCTTCTGGCACCAACAATCATGCCACGTTCAAAGTCACTCAAATCACCTTTCTTCCCCACACTGATACTCGGTTTGAACTGCAGGAGATTGTCTTGACCATTTCTACATGCCTAAATGTACTGAGTTGCCGCCATGTGATTGGCTGCTTAGAAATCAAGTGTTAACGAGCAGTTGGACAGGTGTACCTAATAAAGTGGCTGGTGAGTGTATAGTTAGTGTATGTTTTTATTATTTTATCCCACTATTTATCACACAATATGCAATCCTCATCTCAGCGATTCAGTGGTGAAGTTGAAAAATTAAGCTATCTGTTAAAAAGCAGCCCAGCTGTGATTGTAAAAAAGGCAGAAGGGAGGCATGGAGAAACTTCACCTGCCGCCTGTCTCATTCTCTTGTTTTATAGGAACATTTAATCTGCCCAACAGGTCTGCTACAGATTGCAAATTTAGTAATGATAACATATCCATCTCTACTTTACTGTTGATGCATATTATAACCTTTGGGGGAATTAAGTATATTGGCCTTCCATTCCCCCCACCATAATAATCAGATGCAAATTGAAATCATTATGTTGTCAATAACAGCTGTGACTGTAAATATGTCCCAATTGTCAGTGTGATCTTGCATTCTCTGCTTGCTGTAAAGGTGGATATAGCAGAAGCTTGAGAATGCTTGAGAATGATATTTTTATTCCATGGTTCAATATCAGTTTGATTTTTTGTCCTGGGCAATTTCTGGTCTGTATCTCTACAAGGCAATTTTGCTTATTTTGGTTTAAAAGGTATGAGCAGTTAGGTTGTGGAAAGAGCATCCGGTAATGGAAGAAACAACATTCATTCCCAACAACTGTTGAACTGCTATATTTAAGTGAACATTACCAACCTGGGAAAATAAGTGAGGTGGATAAAGTAATGTCTCAGGGGTTATTTTCCTCTATTTTGCTGGTACAAACAGAGTAGAAAGGTTTGCTATTAAATAAATTACTTTGAACTTTCCTGCATACCAAATGGATGTTGCAAAGTGCAGATATCTTGAAGCGGTAGAACAAGCTGAAAAACAACCACTCAATAGCATGTCCTTCCATTACAGGTGGATTTTATTTCAGGTTGTCAGATTACCTTTAACATTTGAACTGTGGTGGGCGGTCAGGGCCTTAAAAGCCTTCTGTGCTGTCCTAAAATCAATCACTAACCTATATTCACAAGCAAAACTTTCATTTTCTTCTGTCTAACCTCATTGATTTATTCCAAACAATCCATTTTCCTAATTCTGTAGCATTTCTCTTGGCTGCGCTGCGTCTATTAGATTTATGTGGTTTCTATATTTTTTGTCCAATCAGATTTCAGCTAGTGCGTTGTTATGTCATCCAAGTCTGCCTAAGGCATTCAGAATCAGTAGTGCTGGGTGTTTTGACCTTAACAGTATTAATGAAGAACATTTTTTGTTCCAATCAAGCCAGCTAGAGGGCCCATCCTAACGTCGCCATTCTGTCCTCTGATTGGTCAGTTAGAGCAAGTTAATCTAGTGACATTCTGCATTTTAGATTTGCTTTTGTTAAAAGTTTTTTTGGCCTCAATGGCTGATACTAAATTGAGATACAAAGACGGAAGGATGGATTGTGATTATAGATAATTAAAATCTGTGGTGAGTGTGATATATTTTTACTTTCATGCTTTATGTGCTATTTTATCTGGTAATTAGATGCATATTGAATCTGAACAGCTACTGATGATGTAAATATTTCAGAGCTGTGGTGATGGAGTAGAGGATTGCCGTTGTCTTAACTGGGCTTCTTGCTTATTTGATCTCTGTATTCACCCTCACAGATATCTTTGTCTCAGTTATACATTCGCTTTTTATATTTCATATATTTCATATGCAGAGTAAGTTGAGGGGTGGCCACTGAAGGCCTAGGTACCAGATGCACCGCCCACCCCTCCATTTGAACTTGATGTAACGCTGAAGGTGTGTGAAAACTTTTCTGCATGCATGTAGTTGTACGAGGGTGTGCAGAGATCCTCCCAAGGCAAATGTAAATGAAAATGCAACTTAAACCCATACCACCCATTAAAGGTGCCATAGTAGATCTTGAAAAAATTGTTCCAGCAAGCTATATTTTTGAATATACACAACCATGCCTCTCCCTTGATGTTGATTGATGCAAAAGAAATGACAAATGCTATGAAATTAATTTTTTCATTTATTTTTTGTATCAAAAGGCAAAAACATTTAATGTTGGATAGACAATGGTTGAACATGATGTCTTGTGTTTTGTTAGATTGAAGGAGAACACAGATTGTGTCCCTTTCCGATTAGTAATCACAATGAAAGATGTCTCAATTCTCTCCATCATACTTAGTTTTTTGTTTGCTAATTGTTGATTTCAAATGAGAACTTGACCAAAACCAACTCCTGGAAAATGATCTTTTGAATAGCACATTAAAAAAGTTGAGTCAATATTTTTCCAGCTCTCATCAGGCTAGCCTTTTCTCATTTTCACACAAACTTTTTAAATATGCATGGATCCTCCCAAGGCAAATGTAAATGAAAATGCGACTTAAACCCATACCACCCATTAAAGGTGCCATAGTAGATCTTGAAAAAACAGTTCCAGCAAGCTATATTTTTGAATATACTGTGATGGTCACATGGTCAGTAACTCCACACAACACCACTTTTTCATAAGTTTTTTTTTAAATCAGAGTAGCATAAATATATTGGTTTGTTTTTGACAATTTTGAAGACATTAGTTCCAATTGTAGCGCGCACATTTGGTTAACTTTTGTTTATTTAATTTTGTCAAATGCTTAATATATTTTCTGCTTTCTTTTCTGGTGCTGTGGGAGTGCAATCAACTGGGGGAATGTGGCTGACATCATGGACTGATTGGGTGGTACCATCTAGAGTTCCACTATGGGGGAAGACCATGGACTCCACATTTTAAAATATGTTGCATAATTTCTTCTTCTTACTTTTGTGATTTGCTCATTTTGTTAATTTGTATATTGATTGTTATTTAAGTTTAATCCTTAAGCTAACTGTTTAGTTTTTTTTTTGTTAATTTGTTGTAGATGTTCTCCCTACCTCTTCCTCAGTGTGTCAGTCTGGTCTGATCAGCCAGTATTTAAGTCCCCTTTGTTTGCTGTGTGTCAGGTCAGTTTTTTTGTTTGTTCAGTTAGTTTGAGGTTTCATATGTTTGAACTTAAAACTTTTTGCCCTTAGTTAATTTCTTCATTTGACCTCTTTTAAGGTCCCTGAATTTTTTTGTTTGGATTATTGCTACTTTGGGGAAATAAAACCCAGTTTTTTGACATTCACCACTGTGTCCTCATGCTTGGCTGGCCTGGTCCTTCACACATGGTGTCAGAAGTGGGATCTGCCAGTTGAGGACACAGTTTTTGGGTGGATTTGAATATTTTTGACAGTTATATATTTTTTTTCTTAAAATTTTTTCTTTCTTTGACTCATGGTGATTTTCCCTGTCTGAAGATGCACCGTGGAGCCAGGAAACAGAAATTGGAGACCCAACCAGCAGAGGAACCATGTGGTGGAGAAGAGGAAATGGAGGCTGGAGCTTCTACAATGGCAGCAGACACTGGGGGTGAAGATGTCAGAGAACCAACACTGAAGGACCTGACTGGGATCTTGCAGGCATTCATGGTTCAGCAGGAGGCACGGGAGGAAAAGTTAACCAAAGAGCGTGAAAAACAGGAACATCGTTTTAAAGCCATACAACATCAGTTTCAGCTTCTACAAATGGAAGTGCAGGCCCGCACTTCTCCACTCCCTGAGCCCTCTTCAAGTGATGCAGAACCCCAAGAGGATGACGATGAAGTCAGGAATGCAACAATCTGAATATCTCCAGGTCAGTCACAATTCTCTCTTGAGCCAAAGTTACAGAAATTGACAAGTGAAGATGATATTGAACATTTCCTTGTTACATTTGAGAGAATTGCCGCTGCCTGTAGATGGCCAAAAGCAGACTGGGTCTTCCGCCTCATTCCTCTACTGACTGGTAAGGCAAGGAGTGCCTATGTTCATATGGATGTTGATGAGACACAGGATTATGAAAATGTGAAAACAGCCATTTTAAATAAGTATGATGTGAATCCTGAAATCTATAGACAAAGGTTTCGTTCCCTGTATGTTCATCCTGATGAGAGCCCTAAAGAACTTTATGTGAGGCTGAAAGAACTGTATGGAAAATGGATTCTACCCAGAGGTAAAACAGTGGAAGAAGTTGGTGAAATGTTAATTTTGGAACAATATCTCAGAATGTTGTCCCCTGAGCTCCAGGTGTGGATAAAAGAGCATGATCCAAAATCAGCCGCAGAAGCCTCCAGCCTTGCAGATGTGTTTGTGGCTGCTCGTGGGAAGGGCCAGCCATGGAGTATTGCCTCATTTAAAGAGAAGAACACCGGCAAGCCAGCACCATCTCGGCACCACCAGGGTTCAGCAACAGGTGTGAGTAAAATCTCAAGAACTGAGCAGCCTGCCAATGCTCCTAATAAACTTGTTAGAAAAATCCCTGTTTGTTATCTTTGTGGGATGGAAGGACACATTAAACCCATGTGCCCACAAAATCCTTTAAAACTGACCCAGATGTGCTTTGTGCCACGCAAAAGCCCAGATATAAAACAATAGATACTGGCAGTAATCAGACTTTGGTTCACAGACAGTTTGTACCAAGTGGTATGTGTCCTTATGGGACCATTTCAATCTGTTGTGTGCATGGTGAAGAGAGGTCTTACCCTACTGCTGACATTTTTATTGAAGTAGAAGGACAAGCATATCTACTGAATGTAGGTGTGGCTGATAACTTGCCATTCCCTGTAGTCTTGGGAGAAGACCTGCCAGTGCTCTATGATCTGTTAAAACAATCAAAGGACTGTAATTTGGCTATTACAAGGGCTAAAGCTAAAGAAATTAATGAGCACCTTCCAAATTTGAGTACCTTACCTTTCTTTGATGCTGACTTAGAATCTGAACCCGGGAGATCTAAGAAATCAAGGAGTCAAAGAAAGCAGGAGAAGTTCAGAGGTACTGTTATAAAGGTGCCTGCAGATGCTACCCCTGATGTACCATTGGGATTTCAGATGCCCACAAACATCATTCAAATGCAGCAAAATGACCCAACATTGTCAATCACTTTGTTACAAGCTAAGCAGAGGAATTCTGAGGGTGAGCTTTGCAACAGCAAAGACGGGTATTTTTTACAGAACGGCATACTTTACCATCAGTGTGGTCAGGCTAAACGCCTAGTGGTCCCTCAAGAGGCCCGAGAGGTTGTACTAAATCTGGGCCATTCAATTCCCTGGGCTGGCCACCTAGGGAAATGCAAGACCACTAGTCGTATTAAACGTCACTTTCACTGGCCTGGCCTGCATTCAGATGTTGCTAAATTCTGTAAGAGCTGCCCCCAGTGTCAAAAAAAACTTCAATTAAAGGCCCCTCTAAAGTTCCACTTCAGCCCCTGCCTGTGATAGGCACGCCATTTGAACGTCTCGGAATGGACATTGTCGGCCCCCTGGAAAAGAGCCGTTCAGGCTATCGGTATATGTTGGTGATCACAGATTACGCAACCGGATACCCTGAAGTCTTTCCACTGAAGACAATGAAGGCAAAAGCTGTAGCTTTCTCTCTGATACAGTTCTTTTCAAGAGTGGGGTTTCCTCGTGAAATTCTCACAGATCAAGGGTCTAATTTCATGTCTGTTTTACTGAAACAGGTGTATAAATTATTGGGGATAAGGAGTGTGAGGACCACCCCATACCATCCCCAAACAGATGGGTTGACGGAGCGCTTTAACCAGACCCTGAAGCAGATGCTCCGTAAGTTTGTGGATGAAACGGGCTCTGACTGGGATCAGTGGTTGCCTTACCTCCTTTTTGCATATAGGGAAGATCCCCAGGCCTCCACTGGGTTCTCTCCTTTTGAACTCCTATATGGTCATGAGGTCAGGGGCCCTCTTACCCTATTAAAGGAAATGTGGGAAGGGACCCAGATGGGGAAGGAGCCGGTTAATGTTGTTTCCTATATTCTACAGATGAGGGAGAAACTGGAAAAAATGAGCATATTGGCTAAGAACCATTTGGAAGTTGCACAGAGGTTCCAAAAGGCCTGGTATGATCGTTCAACAAGAGAGAGAATTTTTCAACCAGGTCAAAAGGTTCTGATAATGTTGCCTACAAATGATAGTAAGCTCCTAGCAAAGTGGCAAGGTCCCTTTGAGGTGCAGAAGAAATTAGGCCCTACAACCTACCGAGTTGCCACCCCAGGGCTCCAGCGATCTAGCAGAGTTCTGCATGTAAATCTGCTTAAAGAGTGGGTCCCACGGACTGAAAAAGGAACAGATGTCCTGTTCATCCAGCATGTTGGAGAAGATGAAGAAACGGAGCAATACTTGCCATCTCAGTCTGCCTCCATTGTGGATCTGGGCCATCTGACAGATGATCAACACCATGAGGTAAAAACTCTTATTACCTCAGATGTTTTCAAAGAATATCCAGGCCGCACAAATTTGGTTGAACATAATATTGTGCTGAAAGAAAATGCGTCAGTTAGACGTATGAGTTACAGGGTACCTGAACGTCTCTTGGGAGCTTTGAAGAAAGAAGTGGACCTCATGTTGTCCCTGGGAATCATTCAGCCCTCAAAAAGTGAATGGTGCAATCCAGTTGTGTTGGTTCCCAAAAAGGATGGCACCATAAGGTTCGGTATTGACTTCAGGTATCTGAACTCTGTTTCAAAGTTTGATTCATACCCAACACCCCGAGTGGATGAACTTATAGAGCGTCTGGGGAATGCTAAATATTTATCCACTATTGACCTTTCTAAGGGTTATTGGCAGGTTGTTCTCAGTGAAGGTTCAAGGGAGTTAACAGCTTTCCGCACATCCTGGGGGCTGTTTGAGTTCACAGTTCTACCGTTTGGTCTTCATGGAGCACCTGCCACTTTCCAAAGACTGATGGACCAGGTACTGTATGGTCTAGCTGATTATGCCAGTGCTTATCTTGATGACATTGTCATTTACAGTGGAACCTGGGAAGAACACCTGAAACATCTGAGGACAGTTCTGGACAGACTGAAGATGGCTGGTCTCAGTCAACCCAGCTAAGTGTTCCCTGGCCAAAATGGAGACGCAGTACCTTGGTTTCACAGTTGGAGGTGGGGTTATAAAGCCACAAGTGGATAAAGTCAAAGTTATTGCATCTGCTCCTCTACCACAGACCAAAAAGCAGCTCAGATCCTTCCTTGGGATGGCCGGCTTCTACAATCGCTTTATTGCAAACTTCTCAGCTAGAGCGGCTGCCTTGACGGATTTGACGAGTTCACGGTGCCCAAATCAAGTTCAGTGGAATCCAAAAGCGGTTGCTGCTTTTCGAGACATCCAGCAATCTCTGAGTGAGAATCCAGTTCTTCATAGTCCTGATTTTGAAAAGGATTTTGTACTGCAAACAGATGCTTCTGAAAGGGGTGTTGGGGCGGTACTTCTACAGGGATCACCAGGGGACCAGCATCCTATAGCTTACATCAGTCGTAAACTGCTACCCCGGGAAGAGCACTATGCCACAGTGGAGAAGGAAGCTTTGGCTATCAAATGGGCACTTGATTCCTTCAAGTACTACCTTCTTGGAAGGAAGTTTATTTTGCAGACCGACCACAAGGCACTTCAATGGCTAAACCGCATGAAGGACACAAATGGAAGGATAACCCGGTGGTACTTGGCTTTACAGCCATATCACTTTGAAGTCCAGCACATCCCTGGGAAAGAAAATGTGACTGCTGACTTTCTCTCTCGCTGTCCTAGTGACAGTTTCGAAGAGGGGGGGTGTGTGATGGTCACATGGTCAGTAACTCCACACAACACCACTTTTTCATAAGTTTTTTTTTTGTAAATCAGAGTAGCATAAATATATTGGTTTGTTTTTGACAATTTTGAAGACATTAGTTCCAATTGTAGCGCGCACATTTGGTTAACTTTTGTTTATTTAATTTTGTCAAATGCTTAATATATTTTCTGCTTTCTTTTCTGGTGCTGTGGGAGTGCAATCAACTGGGGGAATGTGGCTGACATCATGGACTGATTGGGTGGTACCATCTAGAGTTCCACTATGGGGGAAGACCATGGACTCCACATTTTAAAATATGTTGCATAATTTCTTCTTCTTACTTTTGTGATTTGCTCATTTTGTTAATTTGTATATTGATTGTTATTTAAGTTTAATCCTTAAGCTAACTGTTTAGGTTTTTTTTTGTTAATTTGTTTTAGATGTTCTCCCTACCTCTTCCTCAGTGTGTCAGTCTGGTCTGATCAGCCAGTATTTAAGTCCCCTTTGTTTGCTGTGTGTCAGGTCAGTTTTTTTGTTTGTTCAGTTAGTTTGAGGTTTCATATGTTTGAACTTAAAACTTTTTGCCCTTAGTTAATTTCTTCATTTGACCTCTTTTAAGGTCCCTGAATTTTTTTGTTTGGATTATTGCTACTTTGGGGAAATAAAACCCAGTTTTTTGACATTCACCACTGTGTCCTCATGCTTGGCTGGCTCGGTCCTTCACAATACACAACCATGCCTCTCCCTTCAGACCACCCATCGAAACCACGCCTTCAAAACACATGAACATGCATGCTGTCTGTCGAGGTTTTCGGATGTTTCCGAGATCGAGAACGAAACAAGCCGAGACCGAGTGCTCGTGACACTAGCTTTACCAAGTTAAACGCAGTCTTGATAGCGATGTTGCGATACAGGAATGAGCAGCTAGAGCAGCAACACTTGCATTTGTTAACCAAAGCCATGTAGGAAACCAAGCATAAACCTACCCAAACAAGCAAAACATATACTGACAAGACTTTTTTTTCCCAAAGCATTACATTTACAGCATGGGCTTTGATGGCCAAAGCCATGTTTACTTGAACATACAGTACTTACTGTACTTCATGGGCCGGAGAGTGAAGCCAGGATAACAGACAGGGGTGGAGGTGTTGCTTTGTAGGTGTCGAGCTGGGTAGTTGCTGGCCGATGGCATTGTCATAACTAACACAACATACGAGAATCCCAATTTGTACCGGTCCTCGTGCCGGCACAAGCATTGAGGTGTCGATTCGTTCACATATCAGGGTACGCACACAGGGGGCAGGGAGAAGCAGATGACCCTGATTGACGAGTCAGGAACCAATAGTGTACAACAGACCGTATTTTGTGATTGGAGGGGGTTATTCATTGATTTCACACTGTAGCGGGGACCATTTTCTTTCTTTTCACTTCCAGACCTTCTATTTCACTGCTTGCTAAGCGGCCATGGGGAGGTCTTCAAGCCACATGGTTAAAAATGTGTCAGGATCTCCTACTACACCTTTAAGAGATTCTTCATATTTTTATCACTGTAGACATTGCCGCAATGGGATGCTAAACAGTTATTCTCAAATTTACGGTCTCTTTTTATTCATACTCTCTCTCTCTATGTTAGGGAAAAAAATAGTTTTATTCAAACACATTGATAGACTGTAAATTTTGGTTTGTTTCAGAATTTAGAAGGGGACCTGAAGATAGTGCCCTAGATGGAGGCAGCTGCTCAGCTCTCCAAGCTTTAAGTGTTTTCATTGTTTTATGGCTTTATTTAGGTGGAATTAATCTTCCACAAGTTCTGTAAGGGAGCTGGAAATTATTTAGTAGTGAGTGCAAGGACAGGAAAGAATTATTCTTCCTCACTACTAATTACCACCTAAACATAATAATCAAACAAAATTTACAGTTTTCTTTTCCAGCAACACATTTTACTGTATGGAAGGAAAGCTATATTGTGCTTGGTATTTTGCAAAGTCTTACAGTAGTCATAACGGTTGAAAATACAGTTTGAATCTTTTCTATATATTAGCAATTATAGCTAAGCTGAATGTTGAATCTAAGTAAGAGTTTATATTCATGAATGAATGAGTCAGCTGGATTGTAGGTCCAAGGCTTCTTATAAGGATGTCTTCATTTTACCCTTTTTTTATATTAAGCTGGATTTATTTCACTGCAGCTATGAAAAACATTGCTTAATTTCTGAGTTTTAATCCTTTAATGGTTACATTGTGTATTTGCACATCACCTCACATTTTATGAATGGAAAGAACTGAGGATAAGGGTTAAGACTAGTTGTGCAACCATTTGGGATTAAGAGGACGGGAGCATATCCAACTGTCTTGGCAGCAGCGGTGAGCCACCATGAAGGATTACCGAAACAAGCCACAAGGATGTCCCTGAGATGTCTCGGATATTGCATCTCACTGGTGCTTAACACAACCTAGACGGTCACATTTTGTGATTACCTTTGAGCTATACCCCAACATAATTAGCCTGATGAGAAGCTCAATATAGCCGAGTTCTACTTTCATATGTGGAAAGAGACTTCAGCAAAAGCTTAAAAAGTGTTTGGGTCTTATCTGTCTGCAATAAAGGTTCATCATTCTTTAAATAAAAGCTATTTGACTAAGGTACATGATGTTGATTGATGCAAAAGAAATGACAAATGCTACGAAATTTATTTTTTTATTTATTTTTTGTATCAAAAGGCAAAAACATTTAATGTTGGATAGACAATGGGTGAACATGATGTCTTGTGTTTTGTTAGATTGAAGGAGAACACAGATTGTGTCCCTTTCCGATTAGTAATCACAAAGAAAGATGTCTCAATTCTCTCCATCATACTTAGTTTTTTGTTTGCTAATTGTTGATTTCAAATGAGAACTTGACCAAAACCAACTCCTGGAAAAGGATCTTTTGAATAGCACATTAAAAAAGTTGAGTCAATATTTTTCCAGCTCTCATCAGGCTAGCCTTTTCTCATTTTCACACAAACTTTTTAAATATGCATGGATAATTGAGGTAAATGTTCAGAGCTTCTCTCCATTTCTGGGGCCTAAAAATGTAATAAATGTCCCGTTTTAAAGCTCAGCCTGTGGAGCTTACTTTGACCATGGAAATACACAATTTGTGTGAAACACTTAATACCAGGGGGTTCAATCCTGGTTTCAAGGACCGGCTGTCCTGCATGTTTTGGTGTTCCCCTTTCCTTCATGCAGAACATGAATGAATGGATGATTAACAGCCTTCTGCTGCCTTTTATGGATGTTGTGGATGGATTGCATTTATTTCATTTAGTTGTTTAGTGACACACCTAAAACATGGAGAACGGTGAGTTCTAAAGTCCAGGGTTGGAAAAACATTGCTTTCTAGTGTTGTGAATTCTTTAACTGAACGTAAATGACTCACATCCCTTAAAATCCTGTAGTGTTTTTTTTTCTTTTTTAACAGGGACTATGTAGCAACTATCATATACACTCACCGGCGACTTTATTAGGTACACCTGTCCAACTGCTCGTTAACACTTAATTTCTAAGCAGTCAATCACATGGCGGCAACTCAGTGCATTTAGGCATGTAGACATGGTCAAGACAATCTCCTGCAGTTCAAACCGAGCATCAGTATGGGGAAGAAAGGTGATTTGAGTGACTTTGAACGTGGCATGATTGTTGGTGCCAGAAGGGCTGGTCTGAGTATTTCAGAAACTGCTGATCTACTGGGATTTTCACGCACAACCATCTCTAGGGTTTACAGAGAATGGTCCGAAAAAGAAAAAACATCCAGTGAGTGGCAGTTCTGTGGGCAGAAATGCCTTGTTGATGCCAGAGGTCAGAGGGGAATGGCCAGACTGGTTTGAGCTGATAAAACGGGAACAGTGACTCAAATAACCAGCCGTTACAACCAAGGTGGGCAGAAGAGCATCTCTGAATGCACAGTACGTCGAACTTTGAGGCAGATGGGCTACAGCAGCAGAAGACCACACCGGGTGCCACTCCTTTCAGCTAAGAACAGGAAACTGAGGCTACAATTTGCACAAGCTCATCGAAATTGGACAATAGAAGATTGGAAAAAGGTTGCCTGGTCTGATGAGTCTCGATTTCTGCTGCGACATTCGGATGGTAGGGTCAGAATTTGGCGTCTACAACATGAAAGCATGGATCCATCCTGCCTTGTATCAACGGTTCAGGCTGGTGGTGGTGGTGTCATGGTGTGGGGAATATTTTCTTGGCACTCTTTGGGCCCCTTGGTACCAATTGATCATCGTTGCAACGCCACAGCCTACCTGAGTATTGTTGCTGACCATTTCCATCCCTTTATGACCACAATGTACCCAACTTCTGATGGCTACTTTCAGCAGGATAATGCGCCATGTCATAAAACTGGAATCATCTCTGACTGGTTTCTTGAACAAGACAATGAGTTCACTGTACTCAAATGGCCTCCACAGTCACCAGATCTCAATCCAATAGAGCATCTTTGGGATGTGGTGGAACGGGTGATTCGCATCATGGATGTGCAGCCGACAAATCTGCAGCAACTGTGTGATGCTATCATGTCAATATGGACCAAACTCCCTGAGGAATGCTTCCAGCACCTTGTTGAATCTATGCCACGAAGAATTGAGGCAGTTCTGAAGGCAAAAGGGGGTCCAACCTGTTACTAGCATGGGGTACCTAATAAAGTGGCCGGTGAGTGTACAGTATGTATGAACAACATATTTGTAAAAGACAAACTGCTTTTATCAAATAAACTTCTAATTATGTATCCTCTTTACATTTTCAGGTTAATTTAAACAGAGTCAGTATTTATTGAAGTCACCATTAAGCCAATCAATAATACTGCAGTAATTGTGAATATCACAAATTATATCCCACTGATTTCTTCCCCCTTGTCCTTCAGCAGGTTAAAGTGAAAAAAAAATGTGTGAAGAATTTTAATCAGATATTTCAATACACTATATGAAAAGACAAAACATGTTATTTTGCATCGGAATTTAATCTGTTAGAACATTTTCTGTTTTAGGTCTATTATGACTGATCACTAAAACTGTTCACTTTATACACCTTGACACATACCTCAGTTCTTTATAAAGAACAAAATCATATTGTATGATTCTCTCAGCATTTTATTAATAAATCACTTTAAATCATAGATTTAGATCATAACTTAAGTTACCAGAGAAGACAATGTTCTGTTGATTTTGTTGTAACAATTAGTGGATTTCTCTCAAGGATTTGGTTGTTTGATCTATCCGATTAACTAAGAATATTTTGTTGCTTTGCTTAAGTACCTTTGTTTCAGGTCTGATTGGCACTCTAGCTTTATGAAAAGCCAATTTGTTGAAGTGTGTTCAGTTTTTGTGCTGATCACTCTTGCCCTTGTTTTCCTCATTATATTCCTGTCAATACTCATTGTATCTGTCTTTCCAGGTTAACCGCTCAGTTTTGTTTCATTACAGCTGAACATTTTAGCCAAATAATTATCCTTCTTTTAATGACATTATATTTGTTTCTATATACTCATCTCCTAATAGATATGGATTTCAGTGCAGATAAACGGAAAAAAGTGACTTTGTAAAATCAGCTCAAAGTTAAATTGCTAGCATATTTCCTTGACCCACTGGATAATTACAATTCTTACCTTATTGGGGTTTTTGTTTCTGTTTCTAGCTGGTTCTGCTCAGATCTAAAGGGTTGTACTTTTTCAGTATTCTAGATCAACATTTTGTTGGGATCTGGAGATTCTCCACCTTCTCCAGCAGAGTGCGCTGTGGATCTCCTGGGCTGGAGCCTTCCAGCAGAGCTGACATTCATCAGCCCATCAGGAGACCTGCCTATATAATCAGCAGCCAGACCTTCCTTCAACGCCGCAGTGTTGACCAAGTTTGGAAACCTGTCTCTCGTCTGAAGCTCTGGATGAGCTTAGCCTGTTACCTGCCTGCCTGCCCTAGAGAGCCAAACCTGAAGATCTCACTCTGGAATCCACCTGCTGCTCTTAAGGAAAGAGCTAATCCCTCAAACCAAGGTCTGTCACTGGAAAGTCAGAAGCTAGACGCTGCTGCTGAGCACTCTGCTGAACCAACAGTCTCTGGACCCAACCGGTTCCCTCTCTCAGTAAAGAGAGCCTGGACCTCTACAAGGTATTTTCAGAAACATCTGAAAACTCAACAACTAATCTGTTTACCTGGCTAATCAAACTATCCGTCTCTGCAGACGCCTGAGAATCCTGCCCGGATTCTCAGGCGTCTGCCCGAATCCTGCCCAGGGCCCGTCAGAGGATGTGAGGAGTCTGACGGGCCACCTAAGATCTGAGAAATCTCCTCATTTGTTGTTGCCTGCTACTCTGTTCTTTTCTAACCAGAATTTCACCTTATCAGCATTCATCGACTCTGGCTGTGAAAGAAACCTTATTGATTCAGAACTGGTCTAGCAGTTAAAAATTGAGACTGTCCCTTTAACTAGACCTCTCAGAGTTTCTGCTATCGATGGAAAGAAGCTTCATCAAGTCACTCACCACAACCCTTAGAACTGCTTATCTCTGGAAACCACCGGGAGATGATAACGTTTTTTGTTTTTCCTTCAGCTTGCTCTCCCCTGGTGCTTGGATTCGAGTGGTTGGAACGTCATAACCCCCATATTAACTGGGCTGAACGCCACATTGAATCCTGGTCCACCTCCTGTCACGAGTCCTGTCTTCGTTCTGCGGCTCCTGCTATTCAGTCCCCTAGAGGTAGGGGGGAGATGGACTCTCCTGACCTTACTTCTGTTCCTCCCGAGTATCATGATCTGGCACCAGTCTTCAGTAAGGTCAGTGCGACGTCTCTTCCACCACACAGACCATATGACTGCGCCATAGATTTACTTCCAGGAGCCCCTCTTCCCAGCAGTAGATTGTATAACATTTCCAAACCAGAGCGTGAAACCATGGAAAATACATCAATGAATCTCTAGCTGCTGGAATAATTCGCCCATCTTCATCTGCTGGTTTCTTTTTTGTGGGTAAAAAGGATGGTTCCCTGCGCCCCTGTATTGACTACAGGGGTTTGAATCAGATTACCGTCAAAAATAAATATCCCCTACCATTACTGGCATCAGCTTTTGAACTTGTACAAGGTGCTACAGTATTCACCAAGCTCAGTCTGAGAAATGCCTACCACCTCCTTAGAATAAGAGAAGGGGATGAATGGAAGACAGCCTTTAAGACCCCCTTAGGGCAATTTGAGTACCTGGTCATGCCTTTTGGTCTCACGAACGCTCCTGCCTGTTTCCAAGCTCTTGTCAATGACGTCCTCAGAGATTTTTTGAATGTTTTTGTTTTTGTCTACATCGATGATATTTTGATCTACTCCAAGAACCTCTCAGACCACAGGAAACATGTTTGTTTAGTCCTTCAGAGACTTCTGGAAAATAGACATTTTGTGAAAGCTGAAAAATGTGAATTTCATCAACATTCTGTCACTTTCCTAGGGTTTGTGCTCGAGGGCGGGCAGGTGAAGCCATCAGAAGACAAGATAAAGGCAGTTCTGGATTGGCCTACACCTGAAAACCGCAAGCAACTCCAGAGATTTATTGGTTTTGCAAAGTTCTATAGGAGGTTCATAAGAAACTATAGCCAGACAGCTCTACCCCTCACAGCTCTTACCTCTGTTAAAAGAACATTCCAATGGACCCCTGAGGCCGAAAATGCCTTCAATAAATTAAAGAAACTCTTTTCCAGTGCCCCCATCTTGGTTCAGCCTGATCCTACGAAACAGTTCATCCTTGATGTGGATGCATCTGATTCCGGTGTAGGAGCTGTTCTTTCTCAGCAGTCAGATTCTGACCAGAAAACTCACCCATGTGCTTTCTTTTCACGCAGACTATCCCCAGCCGAACAAAATTATGATGTTGGTGACCGAGAACTTCTTGCCATTAAGCTCGCACTGGAGGAATGGAGACACTGGCTCGAGGGGGCTGAGCATCCAGTACTGGTTTGGACAGACCACAAGAACCTGGCTTATATCAAATCGGCAAAAAGATTCAACCCATGGCATTTAAGGTGGTCTTTGTTCTTCTCACGCTTCAATCTCATCATTTCCTATAGACCTGGTTCCAAGAACGTCAAGCCCGACTCTCTCTCTCGTCTGTATTCCACCGATCAACCTGAGACACCCAAACCTGTTCTCCCTGCCTCATGTACCGTTGGAGCCGTTTCCTGGGAGATCATTGATCTGATCAACTCTGCCCTGGCTTCTGAACCTGACCCAGGTAATGGTCCACCAAATAAAATGTATGTCCCGTCTTCCGTCAGATTCCGCCTCATCCAGTGGATGCACGCAGCTAAATTCTAAATTCTAAAGAATGAATTAAGCAAATTTGTTCCAAAGGCTTAATAGTGGCACAGTTTCGAACATTGTTGTCTTGCAGGAAAAAGGTCCTAGCATATCCTGCCTATGGTCTTTTTCAATGCTTGCCATGTGCATTTGTGTCTCCAGGCAACCTTAACAGAAAAAAAATATATATATATATTTGCTAGGTCTCGTCTCTTGGTTACACTAAATTGAAAATGTGTATATGTGAGCATGGTTGTTTTGTCTGTTTGTACCCCTCTAGACAGAAGTTTGTACTTCCCTACACACACACACACATATATTATATATATATATATATATATATATATATATATATATATATATATATATATATATATATATATATATATATATATATATAATATCTATATGTCTTTATTTGTATAGATATATATACACACAGAGAGAGAGAGGGAGAACAAGACAGACACATTTTTTTTAATAAAGCGATAAATTATTAGACCAACTTAATTTTCCTCACTTTCTTGTTCTAATGGCACTGTTTACTACCCGAACTTTAAAATGTGCAAAAAAAACAAAAAAAATTATGATGGTCCATTTCTTTTCCAAGAGTTGTATATTTTTTATTGAATCCATTCAATGTAATTCTTCTTAATGGTTGGCAAGGTGGCTCCTGTTTCCTTAAAGCTATGAAAAAGTGGTTTCAGCAACCTTTTTACTCTGCGTGATTATGGAGATGCTCTGTTTATGAATGCTTCAGCCAAATGTCATAAGTCATTTAATACTGTTTATCATTCGCCTTGAGGTTTGTAGCTGGCTGCAGACATCTCACGCATCACTGTGAGTTGCACACCGAAGCTGATTGGCATCCTCTGGGTATAAGGAGATGTATTCATCTGATGACTTTGATCTATGAAATTCTGCTTTGCTAGACTCCAACTTGCTTCAACTCTCTCTCACAGAATAAATATCTAGTACTGGCTATTATCTTTGCTCTTACAACATTTCCTTTCTTTCTGTTGCAAGGGTTTGAGTCACAAAATAGAACAAAAACATTAATTGTTATTGCTCCTAAAGTATGAAAGTATCTTAAGTCTGAAGTCAAGATACTGGGTCTTATTTATTTGAAATTATTTCCATATATTGAATTGTTTATTTAATTTACGTAAAACCAATTCAAAACACCTCTCTAAGAACTTTACAGAGAAATTTCAATCAGATCATGCAGTGAGATTCGTTTAAAGATTTCTATCTAAGAAAACCCAGCTGACTGCATCAAGTCATTGACTTTGTTTGATTTGCTCCTAATGGATGAGCATGTGGCAACAGTCATTTGCATTGTGTTTCTTGGTTCTACAGCAATCCCTCACACCAAGCAACAATAGCAGAGAAAACCTCCCTTTTAACTGGAAGAAACCACCAGCAGAACCAGGCTCTGTCTGCTTGGCTTTCTGCTGACACAGACTGGGAGTTCCAGGAGACAGAAGAAGACATACAATAAGAATATAGACATACGCATGTGTGGCAAGTTATGGAATGAGGGCCCAGTGAGGATTTGATCCTACAGACTTCCAGGTGAAAGTCATTCTCGTTTACCAGTAAACCAAAGGGATTCCCTTGTGGCCACAAGAAGTCGGAGGCATAGTGACAGGACAATCCTTATGCCACACACAGACTCCCACCACAATTTTCGAATCCATGGACATTTACCGGCATTGCACATGGATCCCACTTCGAAGAACGAATTCTGGCAATATGCTCAAAGGTGATTGAGTGGATTTTTGATCACACAAGACACCTGGGTAAGAGTAATGTTTGGTCAAGTAGCCAGGAAGCATGATCAATCGGAGGCATAATGACAGGACCACACTGCCTCCCACTCATGCCTCTGTTCCATACCTTGACACATGCTAGAAAAGGTACTGTAACGGTAAATAAGCTCCATTGGTGGCTATGTCTAGGAAAGAAGTAAAAGTAGGTCAGCTTTGAGATAATTTTTTATACAAAAAGGGATGAAAGACACGGCATAAAGTTAGTAGCAGTAAAAGTTGAGCCCATAACTCTGTATAGGAGAGAAACAGGACGGCTGATATTTCATTCCAGGTTGATGCTACTGTGATAAGAAAAAGCAGAGGGGACAGTAAGTTAGGAGTTGAACTAACAAACATTGCAGAATGGGGGAATGGAGATATAGTAGAATAAAACAGAATGATGAATAGTTGTCCCCATATCCTCCAGCAGTCTAAGACTATTGCAGCATTACTATAGAGATAGTCTGATAAATAAAGGATCTACCTTCCATTCTACTTTTACAAATTCTAGAAGCCTCTACTAAACCTGCAGATTGAGAATTAAGTGATCTGTTAGGAACATAAAAAAAATATTTAGAAATATGAAATGGAGCCTGATCATGTAGAAATAATAATAATAATTATATGTTAGAAGGAGGACTTTAAATTGGCAATCTCGATTTACCATGAAGCCAAAAAGGGGAAACTAGACTAGGCCAAATGTGATCTCTCTTTAATTTTCATTAGAACTTGTTCCTGCTGAACACAAATCTGCTAATCAATGCTAAAGCTCTTAAATTGTTTTCTGTTGTTTTTTCTTTCTTTAATTTTTGTTTAATGAGCCTAAAGCCTTGACCTTGGTGTCCTGGGCTTGTTCCTTATAAACAGCCTCAGAAACCTCATGGTCATGTTTGATCACGCTATTAATAATCACTGTTGTCAGCTGATCAAGACATTGTCCCTATAATCTTAGAAATATCTCTTCAGTAAGAAGAATTGTTAAGATTTGAAAATAACATCTATGCTTGCCTCTCATCTCAATTATTGCAATTCCATTTCCAGTTGTTTCAATAAGTCAGCTCTGACCAGACGTCAAATGGCACAAAGTTCTTGTACCAGACTTGACAATTTCATCTTGAATTTTTCAAATCACTCAAGTTTTATCTGCTTTTCACTGACCTTCTGTCAAAATACATATTGACTTTAAAATTTTGGTTCCAAATTTCCTTGCCCTACATACAGGAGTCAGACCCCTCAGTGCATCCCTGGCTTTTTGTGTCCCATTCTTCACACCACACCTTTTGGCCGTAAAGCCAGTGTCTCTTAAAAGTCAAAAAGACTTATTATAAAGCCAAAGGAAACTCTCCTTTCAGGTTGTAGACTGTGCAACGACTTTCCCCCGTTCCTTTGTTTGGCTGACTAGGACGTTGTTAGACGGGAAAAACTTTGGCTGGTGTATTTCAACTTTTGATTCATATTTATTTATTGTCCCCAATATTCAGTCTTTTTACGCCATTTTGTGATTCTTATCTCTGGAAAGGACTTTACTGTATACATAAACTTTACTTATTCAATGGAGTTTTAATCTGAACAAATAAAGGAAAATTAATGTAAACTTAGAAGATATTTCTTTCTTTTCTAAGAAAATATTTTTGCCACCATAGTTTTCTAGTTACCTTAGCTGTGCACTAGAAAAGTGAGAAAAAATATATAATAGGTTATTATTTTTGCTTATTCTCACAGCTGCATTATTTTATTGTGTCCCTGCACAAGAGGAAGCTACCTGGTTCATTACCACAATTGGTCCCTGTTTTCTAAGTTTTAAAGGTCACAGAAATGAATCTCAAATTAGGTTGAAAGGTGCTAAGATTGCTGTATAGATTTGAGGTATTCAGAGAATTGTTTGTTTCTTAGGCTTGTGAGAAAACATTATTAAAGCTTTTTCAAATTTTGGGTTTAAGAAATTGCAGTGTCTAAGGTGTTTATCTATGATGTATAAATTTTTTACTTTGTCTCGATTTTTTTTTAATTTAATTTTCATTCCATTGAGAATCCAAAAACAACTGCAGTAGTTGTTTCCAACAGCTAAAATAAACCAGAAAAAGCATAAGATTTAACAAACACTGTAGCTCCAATATAAGCAACTTGTTAAAAGTTAGTGAATGACTATCTACTGTATTTCTTTTCTGTAATGAAAAAAAATTAGTTATCATTTTCAAGTGACTGAAATGAGCTTTAAAAATGACAAAAATATGCAATGGCTTTCCATGTAAGCTGAACCTTAAATTTTAAATCATCAGATAATACATTATGTTCTGCTGTAGAGAGGGCTAACCTTTCTTCCTCTGCCAGAGGCTTTCCCTATCTGGACATGTGCTGCATGACAATTCTTCCTCACTGGACTATGCAGCACTATCAGATGCTTCACCAACTTCTTTTGATCTGTGACTGCCACTCTGTGGTCATAAATATTTAACAGTTTTCCACACTGTCTTTGAAAATGATTTCTGCATCTCATGTATGAAAAGGTGAGCTTAATATAATATACTATAAGTACAATAAAAGTGTGGATGTTTATTTTACTCTTGGTAAGTATTTGTTAAAAGTGCTAAGATAAATGCATTTTTTCTTTTTTTTAATACAACCTTTAATTTGACTAAATTTGTTAATTAATCACAAGGTCAAAACCAATGGAGAGAATGATTTTAAATAGTCCTGTTTTAAATTATTTCTTATGTTTTGTTTTTGTAAGATCTTCTGTCAGTTTTGTCTCAGGAAATAAGGCATATTGATCATGCAGACCATAGGGGAAGGTGACTTGTCTCTTTGTTGATTTTAGCAGATGTTTTTAATCTTTATCCATATAAATGACCATCAAAAATAGGATTAAAAGCTATTCTGTTTCAGGGGTGACCCAATTATTATTTTCAAATCTTTTGGCATTTACTATTATTTAAGGTGCAAAATACTTTCAGGACATTCTTAGTGCTTTTTCTTTGACACTAAAAAATCTCCACCATACTTAAGAAGCCTTAATTGCTTTAATCCCTAACCTATTCTTTGGTGTTGACAAGCTCAATTGTATACCTATTTCACACTATTCTGCCCTTCTGCTTTAGTGATGTTGCTATTATACAAAAAAGACATTTTGTTTTGTTACACAATTAGGAATGTTGATCACACAGTTTGAACGCCACAGTAAAGTCCAGGCTGTCACATATGTTTTTGGGGAAAAGTCAAAAAACCCTGCCCTGTACAGTAAGAGTCTCATTCTCATACATGGTGTGAAACCTACATCTAGACCCCTGCTGCAGAATTAACACAACACAAAGGTAACAACAATGACTCACTGACTTTGCTTATCTCACACCATAGTTATTCAGATGCTTCATTCATCTTGACTTGTTCAAAGATTGAAACTGAAATTAAGACTGGTCTGTCTGTTATTGGATATAAAAAAAGTAAATACCTTTAGTAAAAAGGTCCTGTCACAATGCAGATGTAGAAACTAAAGCAGATTGTCATGATTGCTACCCTGATAGCTGACCTAATTGCTCATTTCACTTACCTGCCTAACTCTGCCTGGTTAGCTATCATCACTAATCTCATCCACCTGCTCCCGCTGCTTTATATACAGCTCAGTCCCAGCTATCGGGGCCAGATCATTGACGTTCAATTCAATTCAGTTTATTTATATAGCGCCGATTCACAAAACTTGTCATCTCAAGGCACTTTACAGTTCAACCAGATCATACAGTCAAATTGATTCAAAGTTTTCTATCTAAGGAAAACCAGTTGATTTCATCAACTCATTGATTCGAAGGCAATCCCTCACACTAAGCCTGCTTGTAACGACAGTGGAGAGGAGGTAACACTTTCTTTTAATAGGAAGAAACCTCCAGCAGAACCAGACTCAGTGTGAGGGGTCATCTGCCAAGGCCAACTGGGCAACTGTAAACCAGCTCCACACGTGGCCTCGTCCAGGAAACACACAGCCAGTCACACAAGCCCTGTGGCAGCTCCTATGTCAGAGGATGAAGAGAGCACATCTAGTCAGTCATAGTCAGAGAAACAGGACTAATCTGAAGAACAGGCCTGTCTTGAACATCTATAAACAAAGGTGTTGATGGCAGCAGCAGCAAACTTAACAAACGTTGTTTGTTGAGTTTGAAGTTGAGATCATTGCAGATTCCATAGTTCATGTTCTCATTCCTGGGGGCCAGAGGTTTTTAGTTATCGTAGTGTTTCTGATCATGTCCAGTCTCTTATCCAGTGAGCATGCCCTGGTCCTGTTCTTGGATCAGTGTAGGGAGTGAGCTTTAAAGTACCTTAGTTTTCCTGTCATCATGCCTTGTTCTGCCTCTCAACTACTGAGCTTGCCTGTTCCCAAATGAATGTTCTGCCTGAACTCTTTATTCGACTCATGGAACTCTGAACCTGCCTGAACTCTCTGTAGATTCCTGGATCCATAATCATCTTCCATTAGATTTTAATGGTCACACGGAGCTTGGTTCTGCTGGAGGTTTCTTCCTGTTAAAAGGGAGTTTTTCCTCTCCACTGTCGCTACAAGCATGCTTAGTGTGAGGGATTGTATTTGAGTCAATGAGTCAATGCAATCAACTGGTTTTCCTTAGATAGAAAACTTTGTATCAATTTGACTATATGATCTGGTTGAACTGTGAAGTGCCTTGAGATGACGTGTGTTGTGAATTTGGCACTATATAAATAAACTGAATTGAATTGAATTGAACTTACCTGTGCTCTCCCTAACCAGAGTGCCAGGGATGGGATTAAACAACTTACAATTTCACAATATCTCAAGGTGCTGGTATGGGCAGGATATGTTGCACACATGGAAGGTGAGATATATCCTGAAAGGAGTAAAAGGAGGACACTGGATGGACTGAGCAGAGAACTTATCTCTTGCCTTACACTGCAAAATCTCAGAAAATGAGTAACCTTTTCTCAAAATAATTGTATTTACTCTTAATTTGAGTAGGTAAATAAGATCAGTGGAATGAGTAGTCTCTACTCTTAAATTACGAGTACTAGATATTTGGCATTTGAGTTCATTTTTCTTCTTTTAAATGTAAATTGTCTTATTCCATTTCCAAAGTCTCTAACTCACCTGCTCAGTTCAAGAAAAAATGCACTTATTTTAAGAAAAAATAACTTACTTAGATTTCAGTTGTTTCGCAGTGTAGAAATGCATTTTAATGCTACGTTCACACCGGACACAGCAGGCGCAGCAAAATCGCGTCTGCTGCTTAATTTTTGCTGCTTGTACCAGTTAGTTCTGACGCGTGGCTGAAGCAGCTTTGCTGCTCTGGCTGCGCGGTGCAAAAGTGGGTCTGACACGCGTTGGGCGGAGCTTCACTATCCTTTCTCTGCCTTGCAGCTATATTTGCTGTGATCAGTGGGAATAAAGTAGTTTTGATATGTTTTTAAGTGAGAAAATCCTCCTGAAAACTTAATCAGTGCAGTCAGTTCATCCAGATTACCATTTCTGTCTGTGCCGCTCAGAGCCCCACATACCAGCGGTGCACTGTCAGTAGGAATCCTATTCAACAGCAGTCTCTGGTCTGGTCCCCTCCTCACGGTTCACTGCGGCGGTTAAACTGCATCTAAACTGCAGGCACCAGGATTATAAAAGCGAACATATTCTGCCGGCAGATTTCTGCATTTTAAGTTAATTTAGGCGTCAGAGGAGTGATCATAGCGCTCTGTACCATCAGCGCTGTGTCTCTCTCCCAGCCAGCTCCCAGATCAGCTTCTCTGATTAGTTGATGCGGCGCCTTGACCAGCAAAAGTTAAATTTTTCAATCTCGAGCAGCAGCGCGTTTGCGGCAAGTCACGCGCGTCAGATGCTTAAACGCTCCCGACGCGTTGCTTCAGCTGCTCAGACGCGCTGCGCCTGCTGCTCAAAAACGCGCTGCGGGACCTTTTGCTGCGCCTTTACGAGCGCCAACCATTGACTTTGCATGTAAAATTGCTGCTTCTACTGCGCCTGCTGCGTCCGGTGTGAACGTAACATAATGGAGGTTCTGTTGTTTAACCAAACCTTCTGATCGGAGGAGTATTGAGGAGCTTGGAGTTTCATCTTTTTTCAGCTAACCTTTCATTTTAAGCAGATGTGTGGTTAATTGTGTTGATAGTGTTGCTCCAAACCTGTTTGCAATGTCAAATGTGAAGTGACAGACAAATATCCTTCTCGTTAGCAGGGAAAAGAGGTGGCTGCTAACCAAAGGGAATTTTAAATGGGGAAAGTCCAGCTTTCAATGAAGGGTGAGAATTATAATTATATTCCACCAAGGGGAGATGCTGATTCAGTTCACATGGATTGTTCTTGATGAGACAACGGGGGAGGCTTCTAGTTCCAGGTTTAGTCATTCTGACCGATTAAAGGTGGGTGATAACCTTAGGGGGAGAGACCTATGGTCTGAATCAATGCAGAAACTGCTTTCTAGTCTGAGGAAGGAACTGGGGTCCACGTACATACTGCAAACACTATCTACCTCTCTATAAATTAGTAAAAAGTCCTTAAAATAAGAGTATTGAACCTTAATTTGAGTAGGTATATAAAATCATCTGCCAATGGAATTAGTGTTTTTACACCTAAAATAAGATAATTAGATATTATAGACTTGGAATAAGATAATGCAGTTGTTTTTTTTTTCTCTAATGTACTTTGTATTATTCTATTGGCAAAGAGTCTCACTTACTGGCTTAATAAAAAACAATTACCTATTTAAAAAATATATATATATTTTTTGTAGTGTATACACAACTTTCCCTGGCATGCCATTGGTCTGAATACATGCCTGACCAATAGTAGTAGTATGAAGAACTGAAGGAAGTCTGAAAAGATACCAAGTGGCAGGGTTTAGAAAAGTGGTTGGTGATGGTTAGAATTGTGGACATAAATAGTGATGTTGGAAGTCCAGATGTAAACCATACATCATTTTAAAGAGCTCTAAAATTTATTTTTTCTTTTTAGATAGAAACATGCTGTGTTTCCTTAATTAAATATTTATATTGTTTTGTATTATCACAGTTATTTTCATAAACTGGACCAAATGAAGATTCATAGCTACTTCAGTGGAAACTAATTGGGATCCTAATAAATAAATAAAAATGTTCTAATGACTGAAAAATAACGTTCAAAATGCTTTGATCAACTAAACTAAATGTTAAAGTGTAATTTACAAAAATTTTCTGATATCAACAAATTAAAGGTGGATTTTATGTTTTGTATTTTTACATATTTTTTCTTTTTTTCAGTGTTCAGTTATGCTTCTATACTGTTATTAAGATGCACAAATAAATACCATTAAATGTAAAAAATGCAGGTAAAGAAAACAGGAAAACATCAGCTTTTATATCTGTCCTTGCATTTTTTATTTTTTTTATTCAACTTTTAAATATTGTTACACAACAAAAAATGCAGGTAAAAAAAAGACAAAACATCAGATTTCTATACATGTTCTGGTAAAAAAAAATATATTAGACACCAAAAGAAAAAAAAAATGTTTTGGCAATTCTCCATCCTAACAAAATCTTTTCTCATGACAACACTGAAGTTATAACTATTTGATTCTATAGAAAATAGTCAGTGTACTGTTTGTAAATTAATATACAATTACATATATGCCCCCCCCCCAAGATAGCTGAATACAGGGGGATTAATATCTAAACAAAATGTGCCCAATTAAACAGTTTCTCTCCCTAGAGTCATGCAGCTCATCAGCATTAGATCTCAGGTGTGTGCTAATTTATTTTCTGTTGACAGCAAATGTACACTGTTACACAAGCTGCACACAAAGGGTCATATCTTTAGTGTTGTCCCATTAAAAAGGCATAAAAAATATACAGTGGTGTACTCAACTTGGAAACTGTATTTAAGCACACCTTTACATCCCACACAATAAAGATCTGTTGGATAAAACCCTTAAAATCAGGCAAATCAAACGCTTGCTAAGTATGTTAAAACTAAAATGATCATGCTGATTTCATGGGATGACTTCCATTTTAAATGAGGATTGAAACTTTTATTTTTAAGATTGAGATTAGCTGAGAAAATATGTTTTATGTCTTTAATGGTAGATCTCATGGGTGGGTGATACTGGGAGCACACTGCGGTTGTAAGGAAGTCCATAAATCGGGCTCATCTCTGCATGCCTCAAGCTCTCCACTTTCCCAAATTGCCGCAGGTGGAAGAGAAGGGTGAGCTTTCGGGTCATGGTACGAAGCGCCAAGAAGGAAGCCAGGATTTGAGCAAGTAGAAAAAAGAGGTAGATAGAGTGGACAACTCTCTCCAGAGGCAGAATGATAACGCCTTCATCAGTGATGAAGAACAGCAGTATTGGTGTCTGGAACGTCAAAGACAGGAGCCAGAAGGCTGCCAGTGCTGGGACCTGATGACAGGGAGAAAAGGGACTGAGCCTGGTGCATGAGCATTATTTAAAGATGTTGTTCTTATGTTACTTTCACTGTTACAAGCACACTAAGAACAGCACTATTTCAAAAACTATGTACAATTTATTTATATAGCACTTCATTAAATCCAACATGTATTAACATCACTTAAACATCCCTAAAGTTTGTGATAGACCAACACAAAATATTGAGAAATTAAAGGGAAAACAATACATGTTGTATAAATGTGTTTACATACTAAACTGAATATACATTTAATTTTTTTGGACTCTTTTGCCTTTTATTTTCAATTTAGTCACAGTTTAACTACAGCAGTTCGGCTTTGGCTTTACAGACTTTTTTTTACAAAGCATTACTGATTCATGGTAAGTTTAAGACTATTATGAGGATTAAGATAAATAAAAAACAGGCATGGAGACAAGAGGCGAACAAAATAAACTAGTGAAAAATGACAAACCTAAGGGCTTAAGTAAAGTTAGATGTCTCCATTGAGTGGAACTAAATCTGTTTCCCAAAGATGAAAGGACGTTTCTGTCTAAGTGTCATGGTGGGGGCATACAATTGAAAAAATTCTAGTTTTTATCGCAAAGGTGTTTCTAACTATATTGAATCAGAAATGATGAATTTCTATAAACATTTTAATGGCAAATGTTTTGTTTTCTATTACTTTGTGTTGATCTGTCATCAAATTCTGATACAATGAAGTTTAAGATTAAAGCTTGATAAAAAAGTGAACATTTCTTTGAGGTATTAATACAGATGCGTGTCAAGACATAAGGTATCACCAGAGCTTTTTGTTGTGGTTTAGAGAGGATCTGGCTCTAAAATACCTTTTCTTTAAGGTTGCCAATGTATCCCAGGTAGAGCCTGATGACTTCAATCACTGTAACAAGAACCAACCCGGTTATGAGCAGCCCCTGGTAGTATCCAGGGAGGTAGCTGAACTGTAAACGGTAAAGAAAGATGATGAGAATATTTCATGATAAAAGAACAGATTATATTAGAAATCTCAGAACCCTCTGATTGATCCCTTTTCGATGTTTAAAATGGATTAAAATTAACTGTTTTAATTTGATGAAGATTTACTACTTTATAGAACTTCAAGGCAAGAAATGTACATAGGTAGCTAAGTTTAAGCTCTATTGTTTCCATAATTTACTCGTCTTCTAGTTGTGTCAAAAACAAGGGTTGATGAGATGCATTTTTGTTGATAAATTTTATCAGAATTTTAGAAACTATTTTAAACATTTGAACAAACATAAATTATGATATAGACATTTCAAAAGGTTATGTAAGTTTATGTAAGTTTTGCAGCTAAAATAAATGTTTATTTAGTTGAAGTGAGGGAAAGTGCACTCATATGAAAATTGTTGAGGGAAACCACTAGATGGAGCCAAATTTAAAGCTTTTTTTTCTACTTTAAGAATGCTTTTGGGGCTTTTTTCTACATTGGAAGATTTATGAATGTAACCTTTTTTTATCTGTTTTATATGAATATATTTTTTACTTATTTGAAAGGTTTAATTAAGTTTATGTGACTTCAGGTTAAAGGTTTTCTTTATTTTTACTAGTGTCACCTGATAGATCTACAACTAAGAGTTTAGTGTCTGCAAAGCAACCAAAGCTAATTATGAGGGGGGATTTTAAATAAAATTAAATAAAATTTAAATGATTAAATAAAATAAATAAAAAAAAAAAAATAAATTGATAAAAGAAAAAATCTAAATTTATCCTCCACTGATTTTACTTTGTAACTCTTTCTAAAATATTCTCAGAGTACTGCATAGATTAAATACAAGTTTCTCAATGACTTACTTTCACTTCCAACATGAAAACAGCAGAAAACCACCAACATGGAAAGTAAAACAAATTGAAGTACAAGAGCATTTGAAGAGGAAGATGAGAGACCAGTTCGTTGACCACTGAAAGACAATTATAAGGAAATTTCAAAGGTTTGTGATATTTAAAAAAAAAATTCAACTAAATAAGAGTAGTACTACTGTATATTATTGGTAATCATTTTTTTAATCATAACTCATAGCTGGTGATAAGGATTGCAACATAACTCTCACAAAACCAAAGGTTTAAACACAACTGAGGAAAGCTCACATTTTTCCATATGCCTAGATGGATTTAGCTTCTCATCAAGCACATAATATAGTTATCTCATGTTCTCTCTATAGATAGATACAGTAGATAGATAGATAGATAGATAGATAGATAGATAGATAGATAGATAGATAGATAGATAGATAGATAGATAGATAGATATATTGTTGTTGTTGTTCTGCAGAAAAAGCCTTTTTGAGATATTTCTCTGTGAGTTCAAACAAATAATTTAGCTAATATATACAATTCTCTCATATATTTGGCACTCCAACATACTTTAATAAACTGGTCATCTTTCATGCTTTACTTCTTAATTCTTGAACAAAATCAAATTTCTGAAACAGATTTAAATGTTGTAAGCTATTGTGTAAACTCTTAACTCAAATTCTGAACAAACCAGATGCATCCTCCTGCTCCCTTGTGAAGTCACTGTCTGCTGTCCTGTTGTTTGTGAACACGGATCCTCCCATGCAGGCAAGGCCTATCTGCAGGTTGTCCGGTACAGGAGAGTAAAACACAGGCATGGTGCCTAAAGCTGATGGTCATGACACAGCTACGTGCTCGCAATGTGCAACAATCCAAACACTTCAACTCTGGGTCTTGTGTCCCTTTCTGCTGTTAGTTCCTGCTGTCCTCCATAACATAAATGCAGTTGCAGATCCCCAGAGATTTTAATGGCAACAGAGAGACAGATGCATATGTTGCTGCTAATCAGATTATGGTGAGGAAGGCGGGCTGAGGATTAGTCTGCAGCAGTGCCATTATACATTGTCTGTTAGTGTGTATTTTGATTAGTAAATCTGTTTATATGCTTAGGAAATAAATTGGTGTTTGAGCTCGATAGGTCACATAGGAACACCATTTATTATACCATGGTGTTCTGTTTCTGGTGTTTTACACAATATAAAGATAGACTTTAAATATTTGTTTTTTAATCAATTTTATTAAAAGGTGTGAATAGACAGTATGCCACAAATATGCCCAATACTCTCTGCACTGCACCCAACCAGCAAGTCCTCAAAATGGGGCCTGACTCAACAGTCCAGCCTTTTAACCCCACTTGTCATTAATGCTACTGGGTTGCAGTCACAAAGTTTGGCCACAAGGGGTCATCACAGCTCGTCCCTTGGGGCGTGCAGGGGGAAGTTTTTAAACTCCTCTGGCACTTCTTCCCCTTTTTGAGACCTCTTATAGAATCCCAGAGACTCTAACAAGCTGCTGATCTTGTCCGCCTTCATCTTTTTCACAGGGACAGTCTGAAACACATGGAAGATAAAGAAACATGGATTCCAGCATCACTACATGAACAGCTGATGGTTTACAGTTACATTTCATTGTCTGTTAAATCCAGCAATTGATGTCTATTTTTTTGTGCTCTTTGTATAACTAATTAAAACTTACACCTAACTGATTATAGCAATTGAACAGGTAACAGATTTTCACATGAAAACAGTAATAAATAAATAAATGTTTATCAATAAATGAAAACTTAAATTGTTAGATCGCATAATATGATATAATCTAAGATTATATTAGAATTAATTAGATTAGATTGAAATTAAGTTTACCTACACTTGTAATATACTACATGAAACTAATAAAATAATATTTCTTATCAACGACAGAGGTTTCAAGTAATAAAGTACAAATACTTCGTTACTGTACTTAAGTACACTTTTTAGGTATCTGTACTTTACTCCATTACTTATTTTTTTTCCTACTTCTGACTACTACTGATTACGTTTTCACATAAGTATCTGTACTTTCTATTCCTTACATTTTAAATACCAACGTTACTCATTACTCTTAGCTTCGTTTAATGTTTATAAATATTTATTTCACGTCATGTGCGCCATCCAATGCAGATCATTGGTACCATCCACATCTAGTGAAAACTAGTGTAATTGGAAGTAATATAACGCAAACGCCCTGCGATGGACTGGCGACCTGTCCAGGGTGTACCCCGCCTCTCGCCCATTGACTGCTGGAGACAGGCACCAGCACCCCTCGCGACCCCAATTGGGACAAGCGTGTAAGATTATGGATGGATGGATATAAAGCAAACACTCATTGGTTAGCTAAAGGAAATCATCAGGAGATAGAAGGTGTTCTTCAAACTGCAAATGTGAATTGTCTACGCCGTGCTATGATGTGGAATTCAGAAAAAGAGTCAGAAACAGAAACAGGCCTCCGTCATCCTTGGCCTTATCTCAAAGAATCTTTTTAAATAGTCGATAAATTGAGCTTTCAATTAATATAGTGGCATCTGGCTGTTTTTTTTTTTTTCAAAGGTTACTTTATACTTTTATACTTTGAGTAATTTGTGGAGCACATACTTTTTCACTTTTACTTGAGTAAAGAGGTCAAGTTGATACTTCAACCTTTATCAGTGTTTTTAAACTGCAGTATCTATACTTCTACTTAAGTAACAAATGTCTCTACTTTTGACACCACTGATCAACAAATACTATGTTTTAGATTAGGTAATCATCTGCCTAACAGTTTTCCGCATACAGATTTCAACAACCTAGACACAGAAGGATATCAATAAACAAACTGGCTCTATGCAAAGTGCAATACTCGAGCATATTAATGGAAAGTTGCGTAGAGGGTAAACATGTGGTTGAAAGATGTCCACACTCAACAGGGATAGCAGCAGCCATGTGAGGATTATAGAGCAAAATGATTGAAGGGTTTAAGGGAGCTTCAGAAGAAGTAGACTTTAGCTGGAGTCAGTCGTTCATCCTCCACCACACACAGACTTCATTTGGAAATCAAGGAAGAGAGAAGAGGCAAATAATCCTTGTTGCAAGAGGTCCAGTACAGCGTTTACAGCAAGAGAACCACTGGTATTGCTAGACTGTCTTTTATTAAGCCTTAAGCTTAGACTTGGGAGCAATAAATACTTTTCCCAGCTGACATGTTTTAAGGAGATTTTTTATTTATTTTCCAGCATGACTTGGCATCCATTAATACTCGCAGCAATACCAACAACTGGTTAAATTACCATAAAATCACTGTGCTATATTGGCCTGACCTAAACCCAATAAAGAATTTATGGAGCAATGTTGAAGAGAAGATGATAGACCCCATAGCCAACAGGAAACTTATTCAGTGTAAAATTATGCAGAAAAGGCTCTAATTTAAGTTCAGAAGGAGGAAAAACTATATGCAACTCTTTTTAAAAAATGTCCCAAACAAAGATACCCTGTTAAGTTTTCTTCATGTTTTATTTTGTTCTCTGTTATCTGTTTAAACATATTCATGTATTATTCATATTATGTAATGAATACATAAAATCAAAGCACTGTGGTTGTAGTTCTTATTTTGGCCTTTTCGTGTCGCATAAGATTTGCCAGCCTTAAATTTGCTGATATCTTCTTGTGTTTATATTCATGAACCTCCTACTGTAGATAAAGCTCTAAAACATTTTACCTTTACCACCTCGTCGTTTTCATTGTAAAATATAAGACGGGGATTCTTCTCCTCTGATGAGTCATACTCTAAGTTATGGCTATATGGAAAGGAAGATCAGGGAAAACAACAGATAGACTTAAAATAATAACGTCCATGCATTCTATGTGGCATAAACTTCTAGAAAGCTCACAAAAGCTGGGGCGAGGAGTTCGCAAACAGATTAAAGCTGTATCTCAGCAAGAAAAGGATACTATAGAGCCCATCGCTCCATGAGAAACTTATAGAGCTCAGGCATTTTCTTTATGGATCATCCAACCACGCTAGGAGCCTGCAGAAAGGACAACAGACAATTGTTAAAACCGCTGCCTGTGGATGTTTGTGTGTGGTTCATTGTGCAATCACTGAGTTTCATTTCATATCTTAGGAGAAAGCAAATTGTCAAACCAGCCAACAACAACCTTTCCTCTTGTGTACTTTTCAGACCTGCTCATCGTAGTTACATATTCTGAATATCTGATTCATTTAACAAAAGGTTTCACAATAAAACGTGTTGGCATAAAAAGAAATCCAGCTGAGGGTTGAAACTTCTCCACATGTATAGCATTTTACAGTCCAACTCACCATCAGTTTACCTCGAGCTATGACAAGCCTTTCTTCAGCTGCTGTGTTGTTGCTGCTCTCTGATGCTCCAGTAATGATAGCTAAAGTGAGCACCAACCAGGCCAACATCTTAAAGACTGTTTTGTGTCTTTGAGTCTGCCTGCTTATGTTACAACCAGCAAATTGTCACCTAGTAATTCTGCTGGTCAGGTCTAGAGGATGGATAAGTCCACCAGAATTTCATGTGGGGGAGTTCAGCCTCCCTGAGCTGAATTGTTGTATTTCTTCCAGTCTTTCTCTTATAATCTTTTTAATGGGCTGAGAACAAAATCACTTATGTTGCCACCTGGTTGCATAAATATAGGTCAGTTGCCAAAATCTCAGTTGTAAGTCTGTTTTTGATTTATGAAGGCCCCCTGGTTATAAAGTTATAGTCTCCTCTACATCAGCAGGATTGCAGAACATGTGTACTGTTATCACATTTTCCCAAGCAGTACAGCTTTGAGAGGATGAGGCCCCTGAGAGCCAACCAGATGCTCTCATCCACCGACAACTAAACTTCAGTCTTTTGTAATTCAGCTGATTCTCAATGATAATAAAAAATGTATTTGTCAATTTAAACGTGAAACATTCTCAACTTGTAATACCATCTTGTTTATACTTTGTGAGCAATTTTTAGAAATGTATTTTTTTCTCAAATTTAAAGGTTTATCACCATCTTTAAGCCAGCCCTAGTTGTGCTTAATAACTATGAATTAACTGAGAAAATGTTGAAATTAACTTCCTAGTCTGTTTCTCATTTATCTTATTTTTGGTATTTTACGGTGAAGTTTTTACACCACATTGTCTGAATAATAATTAACTTGTACACTGGAGGCCCTCAGAGCTCTCCTTGTGATAAAATAGTCAAAAGGGGTTTTGTTTTCCTTCCAAGGGACCACCTAATATATTTAGAATTAAAATAGAACCTTGCTTAATGTGTGTATTTACATCTGGTTCTACATATTACTTTGGACAACCTTGGGACTTTTTGGTTGCTGTTATGTATGCATTATTCTTTTTTTTTTTTTTTTTACAGATTTTTCTATATATCACTAATTTTTTCTTTCATCTCATGCATAGGATAAAAAAAACTTTCCAAAATAGTAAAAAAAAAAAAAAAAAAAACACTGGACTTTGTTTCCAACTTTGAAGACATTTCGCATCCCATCCAGGCTTTTTCAGTTCAAATGTCAGAAATAGTGTTGAGTTGCTTTATACAGTAGTCCAACAAAGGCTTGTTTTTGCTTAGACAACATGCAAATTGAAACGTCCGTTTCATATCACGAATAAAGTCGTAATATTACGACAATAAAGTTGTATTAAAGTTGTATTTTATGACAACTCTTACAAGAAGCACTTTCTGCCCTAAAATGATGAATATCGTGCATCATGTGAAGTTATACTTTGGCAATAACAAATAAGGGAATCTTTTTGCAACCAGCATCAATTTGGGCATTATGTCAAAGTGGACTCAGGTTGCTGTTTGGTGGTGTTAGTCAGCTGTCATATGCTGGTCGAAGCTTGAAGCTTTCTTTCTGAAACTGGTTGCGGTATAATGACTTCATTCATGTTATTTTTCAACTTAATTATCATAATAGTACAACTTTATTCTCGTAATGTTATGACTTTATTCTCGTAATGTTAAAATTTTATCCTTGTAAAAAAATATCTAATCTGGCCCTAATACTCCTCCGTAAAGTGTGACATACAATATGAATTTATATTTTAAGTTTAAATTGGTTAAAATCTCATTGTTCAGCTGCTAGTGTTTATATCATCTGTTTGTTGATTAAATATTTAGCTCTGGATATGGAATGGCTGCAGCCTGAGAAGATGAGTTCAGCTTGGAATCTTTTGTGTTGGTTTAGCTTTCTTCTCTTTTCTACAGAGAGGGCTGAAACAGAAGTATGAATCACAACAGTACAGAAATAGGCCCGGAGCGATGAAACAATAGATAGAGGTGTCGGCAACGGCAAAGAGGATCCAAATGAAAACTGTCTAAAGATGCATAGTGGGGGTGAAATACTACTGGGAATTCTTTGCTAGGTATGGGCCGGAGGTTCCACAATTAAACTGAGTGACACCACCAAGACAGGTTGAGAATAATAAGTCTGATATCCAGAGGGACTTCAGACAGAAAGACAGGTCATGGCTAAGCAAGGATACATTGTGATCTTAGACAAAGTAATGAGCTACAGTATAATAGGATATTGTATAGGATATTTTGGATAGTCAATGCCAAAGTGGTGGCTGTGGTAGTAAGTGCACTCATCGCTGTGACTCAGAAAGCCCTGAAACACAAGATTCCAGAAGCAATTTATGTTGATAAGAGTACAGACCCATAAGTAGCTTAAATAATACCTGAAAACCTCAATCTACCAGGCCTCTCTTAGAGTGTATAGGCTTCAAGTGGAAACACCAGGTGAACACTGTATAGGAGAAGTTTGTATTGTTTTGTGCTTTATGTTACATATTAATGTTCCCCTTTCAGTCATATGTTCCTCTAAAATTCTGATTTTAATAAGCTGCTATTATTATCTGGTACAAATCCTGCTGTATGATGCTGACCTGGGATTTAATTTTAGTAAAAAAATTGCAATCCCCTCACCTTCTGGCCTCGTCTCCTCTTCGGATCTTTGACTCCATTGTCTTCTCTATAGGAGTCATGCCTTGTGACTCTGCAGCTTTTTTGCAGACTATAAAATCCCTTGTTGGAAGAGAAACGTCTCTCTCCACCAAGTTGAATCAGTCATTCCATGTTGAAAGGAGCAAATTCATTAGGTCACCACAAGAGGGTGGTAACAGCTGCTTGTAAGTTTACTGGCAGTCTGGCGGGTAAAATGTTCTTCCAATTTCTAGCCACAGACAGTTATGTTTCCAACAAAAATAAACATTCGTGCCTGGAATCCTGAAGCAAAACCATCTTGTTATCTCCAACTTTTCCAGACACAAAGCCGCACAGTTAAGAGTTTTGCACCCAACATTCAACTCTTTGGTACTATGTGTCCAAAGGCCATAAAACTGTCCCCCTGTTTAACAAGGTTTCCTCCCTTTGGCATGTGTCACAACTCTATAGGCTGTATTGTTCCGGTTTTATGCCCCCATCATTGTGATCAAATCATCTAATACTTTTCTCACAATGGAAGCTGAACCTTGAAGAATTTAAGAAGTTATTAAAAAGCATAAGAGCAGTTCAGTAAATAAAGGGGGGAGAACATACAGTGAGCTGTGGGGGTTGGGTGTTTTTGCTGAGTTCAGGTCTACACATGTGGATGTGTCCCATATGTGTTCACAATTAGCATGTTTTAGCTTACATCACATGTCGGCTGCCAAGAGGGGTTTGTTGTTATTAATGTGCTGACAAAGGAAAACTGTAGCCATTTATAACCAGGCAGTTATGGAGCTGAGACACAGATGATGAAAACGTTTATGAAGTTAAGACTGAGCAACTTTTTCCAGCAGCAGTTTTGGGTAAATTGCAATACTTGCAGCTGGAAAAAAGATCAAACACCTAAGCAGATCCTGCTTGCTTTTTAGAGCTTGTTATAAAGAGACACACGCTTCCTGCTTCTCAAAGGCACCGGATCCTGTCTACCAAAGCCAGCAGGGCATTGGTTTATGTGGTCAGTTTCCTATAATGTGGAAATGTGGGATAAGAATTTAATCTCTTCTGTGTACAACTATTGGTTTTTATAAATATGTTCAAAATATTTGGAGGACATTGATTGATATTCACTTAAGGTATTTGCTGAATATGTCTGTGTGTATTTGTCTGTCTGGATCCTCAAGGCAATTGAACTGAAAAATGTGTTTTTTTGTCTGCCTGCTGTTCTTCAGTCAGCACATCCTAAAGGAGTTACTTTAAAAGTTAGATCCAGTCACCTGAACTACCACTTGAGGAAGTTCTACAAAACAGACAGTAATAACTTCATTACAGATCTCCAATGAGCTAACTTCCAAATCATTTCGAGTTCTTGCATGGAAAAAGGTCACCAAGGTTGATTTAACTTCCAGTTAGCATGGACTTATACCATAATGGCTCTAGTTTTCTCAGAGCACGCAGTTGCAGTGTAGTCTTGCCAGGTTTGGGAAAATACATGTCATGTGTGGGCTGGTTTGATGCGAGGCGCTGACTGCAAGTTGGTTTTGGCTCTAGGTTTATTAAGGTCATGAAGAAATTAAAGCTAACAGTTATTCACTTTTGTTCTCTCATCTGTTTGAAATGAACACATTTTCTCAGCTGTACTTTATAGTTTTTAAGATGTTAAAAGATCAATATTTTCTAGATACATTAGATTGGTATTCAGGTAGGATATTTTGTGCTTTCCAATGTAAACTTTACTTGTAAATTCAATACAAGAACAATGATTCGTCATTCTGTTGCATTCTGTTTACATAGACTCAACATGTAATATTTATCAAGCATTTTGGACTTTTAATAATGCACATGACATCTTCATTTTTTCTTACTGTAGTCATTGTAAAACTTACATGCTCAAATAATTGTCCAGACAGGAAAAAGTTGCACATATTTTTATTTTACAGTATCTGGGTTTTCTCTCAGCCACAACATCTCCAATATCTACAGTGCTGCATATATATACTGTTGTTCTTGTAAATTATATTTGAAACTTAAATGTTTCACATATGTGTTATATCTCCACCAAAACAATTATTATCATTTAGAAACTGCTGTTGTATTTTTGGCAGAAAGTTTGACGCCTCTTCTTGACATAAAAAAGTACATTATACATGCTATATTGTTTATGCCATACTTTCAAAAATTATTCAGAGAAATCCAACAGCATTAAGGTTAGGGAATTCTCTAAGAGCTTAATGTATGTTAGCTCCTTCCACTATTGATGTGTGCTTAGGATTCTTGTGTTGGAACAACCAGTTGTGTTAAAGTGTTTGTAAAAATGTCTCTTTCCTCCCTGTTTTTGCTATTCTCATCCCCAACAGAGTGAGGATTCTATTAATTAGTGCCAGGGGGAAAACCCTGTGCCATGTTCTTGTGAAAATGTACTTTTAGAGTCAAAAAATAGCATTTCAAAGATCCTATTGTTATGAAAAGTATCCATCTGCTTAAAGGAATAGTACACCCAAAACATGATTAGCCTTCATTTTCTACTCACCCCCATGCTGAACAACACTCTGGTCTGACGCTTTGGGTCCTTGGATGAAAGTCATTCTGCTGTCCTTGAGCAAATCGTTGTGATCTATCTTTGCATTGCTCCATGTCTGACCCTGACTTCTGTCTTCCCTCCAGAGAGATGAATCAAAAAACAATTTCCCCTCTCTAAGGTCACATACGTATCAGATTGCTAAAGCAACAACAATCACCATGCCTTTGTCATCTGTCGTCAGTCACAAGGCATAGCCACAGCTGCCTTACCAGCTATAGCACAGTTTTAAAAATACAACAGTGACAGGTCTTGGCTCAGTATGCAGGGCAGTTAGGAACGACCTCCCCAACAGTAATCCTAGCATTCAAAATGTTATTGACTGATGGACAGGAATGACAGGAAGCGTGAAAGAGTTTGTTAGAGAAGCAGGAATCGAGTAAGGTGGGTGACAAGCCTTTGCAATCATATATGTCCAGTTTCTGACCACATAAGAAAAAGCCAGGAGCCAAACAGACAGTAAGCTGTGCTCCATACCCTGTAATCTGTGTCTGGCTAATCAGGAACACATGGCTTCATATAATCACTCTAGTGTTGTACCGTGAAGTAGAATTAGTTGTGAGGGTCACATATATGGTTGTAACATTGCTGCACATCCACTCAGACAAAATCCATAGTCATTAAAACATTATTTTAAATTTCCCTGTAACTGACCTTAAATAACTGTATCAGTTAAGGTATTTTTATTTTGATCACATCATAACCATATACTTTATTGTGTTGTATAGAAATTTTAAACATAATTGTTTAGTCATAGGAAGATTATATATTATAAACAAAATTTTACATTTTTACATTAGTAATAATACATCCAAATTGCCCCTAAAATAGCCATTGCAATTGATAGCTTCCGGAGGTCAACTGAATATACTCCTTCTCTATAATAATAATAATATTAGTGGAGCTTTATTGATCTCCCACTGGAGAATATTACCTTTGCCTTTAACCATCCCACTGGGATGCCATTTTGCACCGCCCGGGGAGCATGGTCTTGCTCAGAGCGCCTGGGTGCAGGTTGTGAGGATTGAACCGGGTACTTGCAACCTTCTCAGAGCAAAAGTGCACTGCTCTAACCATTAAGCCAACACTCCCCTATAAACATACAACCTTATTCTATGCATAGCTGTCCAAGTAGTTGCAATGATGTCCAAAGAATACTTGAGAAAGATCAGTGTTGTCTGAATTACAGAGTATATCAGGTTGGAGATAAAGGTCTGTTGTAGGGATTGAGCTTTAGGTTAATGTGCAATGTTAGTTGTTTTACACACATAGCATATTGCAAAGGCCAAGCTTAAGGAAAAAGAACTTTGGCTCATGAGACCAGTGAACCCTCTTCTACATGTTTGCTATGTCTCTTACATGTGCAAACTACAAATAAAACTTCCTATAGCTATCTCCAACAATGGCTCTCTTCTTGCCACCAGTCAGATTTGTGGAGCGTATGACAAAAGCCTAATTCATACCTCCCCATCCACTCATATTGCCACGAGGGCCTGTAAGGACTCTCAGGGGACTCTCAGCTGTGCCTGCAACTTAGATCTTTGTGAAAGTCTCAACCTACAAGAATACTAAAACTACCACTCAAAGAATTAAGTAAAAAATAGATACAAGCAGAGTGAAAAAAAACAACAACACTTGATTTCACTAAATACATTTGGTAAGTGATGCAGTTATTTCCCAATTTTGAAAAAAAATTGCTAATATGTCAACCAAAATAACAAAATAAAACGTCTTGCCCCAGTAAGTATCTTCTTGCCTTCTGGGTTTTAAACGTAGATCCAATGCATCATAAGAACTTTGAGGTGGGGCTTACTGTATATATACTGTATGAAAGCCCTGAAAGGCAACTATAAAAAATAAACCTGGATTGTTCTAATTTTATTTTTCCTGCTCTAAAAGGTAAGATAAATAAAATTGAAAGCAAATTTTTCTAAGTCTTTGGTTTTGTGTTCCTTTTTTGCCTCTAGAGACAGTTAGGTAAAACCACAGACCTTCACTGATGGCTTTTTTCTTCAAATGGGCAGTCAGAGGCCTGGTTTCCAAGAATCAGAAATATTTGCTCTTCAAAACATTTTCTACACGCCTTTAAGTGCAAAAAAAAAAAAGAAAAAATACCTTTTGCATTAGCCTTTCAGGAGAGGAAAAATAAAACAATACCGATAAAAAGAACTTAGAACGTCTGGGCTCAACAGATTTGATTTTTCTGCAGCTCCTCCACATTTTTATAGATCCTTGTGGCTGTTTCTCTGATCAATGACCACCACACATGCAAACTCAATCCATAAAGATCTGAGGGTTCGCAAAAAATATATTCTTTGGGTAGTGTTGGCCTAGTAGTTAGAGCAGTGCGCTTGTGCTCTTAGAAGTTTGCAAGTACCCGGTTCGATCCCCACAGCCTTCACTCGGGGTTCCTGAGCAAGACCTTTAATCCCACACTGCGGCACCCTGGTTGCCGCACAGTGGCAGCCCGCTGCTCCTCAAGGGGATGGGTTAAATGCAGGGGTAAATTTCTCCAGTGTGAGATCAATAAAGTTTAATTATTATTATTATTGGTGTAAAAATGAAAATACTTAAAATTTAAAAAACTTAAAAGTTTGCAGACCTTTACTCCGTTTTTCAAATAAGTTGGTTTTTAAAACAATTGATGATCCTTTTCTGTAGTTTAAACAGCCTCAACGTTTTCCGATGAGTTGTTTTGGAAAAAGAAAAACTAAAGCAAAACTTTGCATCTAGAAAAACAAAGCAGCTACAATACAGTCTGTTGGCCACAGACTAAGTGCTGGGACAGCTGGGGTTCACTACATTAAAAACATAAGCCATCTGCTTATTTTCCTTGGTTTTGGGCAGACACATTGGATCTTGTGATCATTTTCCATGCAATATCTCCCCTTTGGCTGCTTTGGGATGGAGTGAGTGAGAAGTAGGGAGGAAAGAAAATATAAAAAAAAATTCTGGGTAGAATTATGTGAAAGCTGAAACCTCAAGCCACATTATGAAGTTTAAAGTCTCACTTTGCTACACAGATATTGGATGGATGCATGCATGGGGGAACAGTGAAGGCCAGAGGGTGGAATGCTTGAATGAGAGAAAAAATGACAATAGACTAAATACAAAACGACATAAAGGGAGAGAGAGAGGGTGTTAAGAAGAAAAAAAGAGGAAGACTGAGAAAAAGCATTTGAGTGATCTGCTTTTTATTAGCCATCCAAATCTGCTCCCCTAATGCACTCTCTTGAAAAATGCTGACAAAGGGGAAAAATATGGAACAATTAAGTTCTAGGGAACTGTCTGCACATTGCAAGGAGAAAAGAAGAATAGACAAGTATTGGTATGGACTGCAAGGTATAGAATCATCTAATAGTTTATAAAGTTTTGCAGTTGCTTGCAAAAGTATTTACAGCATCAAACATATCAACATATTCCAGGTATAATCTAGTTGCAATGGAAATATTTTTTTTCTAACTGTAATTTTATTTGATATACAGCATAAAGGTGCAGACCAGGAAGCAGAGTCATAGTTTAACACAGCTCTCTACAGCTTCTCTACTGTTACTAACTTATTATTACATACAGACTGTCATGATGGGTTATGGAGGCAAGCCCAAGATGCAGAACACACACGGAGGAGGCAGGGAAAAAGTTCAAATGTTTATTAAAGGAATGGAACACAAAGAAATGCACAGGTACTGGAACTGGTCAGGGGCTGGTTCACTGGAGTCTTGACTGGGACTGGAGACTGTTGGTTAGCAGAGTTAATGAGTGGCTAGGCATCTAGCTTAAGGCTTAGCATGGCAGACCTAGATTTTAGCTTCCAGCTCACTGCAGAGAACGACAGGGAATATCAACATAGAAGTCTTCAGGTTAAATTCACATGAGAATCTTCAGGTTGGCTCACCAGGGCAGATAGCAGGTTAAGTTCACCTAGAACTTCAGGCTATAGACAGGTGTCCTGTGATGCTGCTCTCCCAGAGCTGCAGGCCAGAGACAGGTTGCCTGTGAGGCAGCTCTTCCAGAGCTTCACGAGGAGACAGGAGGTTAAGCTCTTCCAGAGCTTCACGAGGAGACAGGAGGTTAAGCTCTTCCAGAGCTTCACGAGGAGACAGGAGGTTAAGCTCATCCAGAGGTTCACGAGGAGACAGGAGGTTAAGCTCATCCAGAGCTTCACAAGGAGACAGGAGGTTAAGCTCATCCAGAGCTTCACGAGGAAACAGGAGATTAAGCTCATCCAGAGCTTCACGAAGAGACAGGATTCCAACTAAGATCAACACTGCGGCGTTGAGGCAAGGTCTGAAGTCAGCTTATATAGGAGAGGTCTTCTGATGAGAGGATTAGCAACAGGTGTGCAGGGAGGTTCCAGCTCCAGAAGACCCATGGCGCACTCTGCTGGAGACAGAGGGTAGTCTACAGATCCCCACAGTAACTCCAACCCTAAGGAAAAACACAGAGCAGAAGAGGATCCTCGGCGCCCTCTGGAGGGCAAGCCTGAGGATCCTAACACAGACAGTGTTTTGACAACAACCAAAATTGAAAGTTAAAAAAGAATCATAAAGAAGTAAATCACAATAATCTAACATTAAAATAACTCCAATTGGGGAAAAAGTTAAAACTATTAAATGTGGTTTATCTAACATAAGATCTTCTTCAAAAAGTCTGTTAGTTAATGATTTGATTTGTGACAATCAAATTGATTTATGATTCCATATAGAAACTTGGCTGCAGCAAGAGGATTATGTTAGCATAAATGAGGCAACTCTCTATAGTTATTTAAGCTTTCACAAAGCCAGAAATTCTGAGCGAGGAGGAGTAGCCACAGTCTTTCAATCTGACTAACTGATTACTCCAAAGTCAGTTAATAATTACAACTCTATAGAGCATTTAACCCTTAGCTTCCCTCATTCAAATTGCAAAGCAACAAAACCTTTTATAGCTTTGTATCGTCCACCAGGTCCTTAACTCACCCAGAGTCATAGCTCTGTAAAACCGTCAATTTCCCCTGCTCCTATCAGTAATAATTTTTATGAAATTCTTTATAAATAAGATTGATTCTATTAAATTAAGATAATTGAAATATTACTGGTTACTGTAATATCTCTGGAAGGTGAGGATCTGAGGTAACTATAGAATCTGAACTGGTTTAAACTGTTTTCATCCCGTTAGTTAAACTATTACTGTATCTTCATCTAAGCCTTCAACTTGTATGTAAGATCCAGTTCCAACCAATTTTTTTAAGGAAGTATTCACACTGCTTTCCTTCTCCATTTTAGATGGAGAAGGAAAGCAGAGATATGTACGTACCTAAGGCTTTTAAGGTAGCTGTAATTACACCTTTACTTAAAGGTATAGTGGAGGATTTTCGGGAAGTTTTTAAAAGACTCTCCACGAGGAGACAAGAAAATGCACATGCACAACCCTGTACCTGCTCCCGAAATGGAACACCTATTAAAAGCATGCGAGAGCATGCACTAGCCCATTTCTCCTTATAGATGCTCTGTTTAAAAGTTGCTGTTCGTATAGCTCATACAAGCCTGTGTCTGAATGTCCGCCCTAACCCCTAAATCCCTCAATCACTATATAGAGGACTATATACTGTAATCCTATTTCTTATACTGTGACTGACTATCTGTACTCTCTTGTATCCTCTGACATGGGAGCTGGCTCAAAGTTTGCTTGTCTGGCTCTGTTTTTTTCTGGACTCGGCCGCCTGTGGGGCCGTTTGATAGTTACCTTTTGTCTGCCCCCAGGGAATTTGGTGCTGCTGACCACCTCTGCAGCGGAACTGTGGATGAGCAGTTGACGATGGTTAGGCCGGTTCTTCCTGAAGTCGACGATGATCTCCATCTTCTCCAAATTCAGGATCAGGCTGTTATCTTTGCACCACCCCACCAACTACTCCACCTCCCCTCTGTAGTCCTGGTCGTTGTCATCTCTGATGAGGCCCATCACCATGTTGTCATCTGCAAACTTCTTGATGTGATTGGTGGTGAACCTGGGGGTGCAGTCGTGTGTCATCAGAGTGAACAGTAGGGGGCTCAGGATGCAGCCCTGAGGGGAGCCTGTGCTTAGGGTTATGACATCAGAGGTGTTCTGTCCGACCCAGACTGACTGATGTCTGTTTGTGAGGAAGTCAAGCAGCCAATTGCAGAGGGGTTTATTGAAGCCCAGCTGTTCCACTTTGCCTATCAGATGATGTGGGATGATTATGTTAAAGCTGACTCCATATGTTGGTGCTCTTCTCCTGCAGGTGTAGTAGGCTCAGGTGAAGAGAGGAGAAGATGGCGTCCTCAGTTGGATGGTTCCATCGGTAGGCACACTGAGAGAGGTCGAATGTTGGGGGGAGACTGGAGATGATGTGTTCTTTCACAATCCTTTCGAAGCACTTCATTATGATGGGAGTCAGTGCGACAGACTGACAGCTTCTTTGTGACCAGAATGATGGTGGCAGACTTAAGCATGTTGGCACTATGGATTGCTCCAGCGAGCTTTTAAAAATGTCTGTTAGGACACCCGCCCAGGTATGTTATCGGGGCCTGAATCCTTGGTGTGTGATGGACGTACATTAACAGATTCAATGCATACGCCTCCTCTGTGGCTATGTGATGTTTTGACACTGTTGGGATCTGGAGGTCTGTCCACCTTTCTCCAGCAGAGGGCGTTCTAGGTCTCCTTGAGCTGAAGCTGACCACCACACCTGCGGCTGATGAGCTCATCAGGAGACCAGCATTTAAGGAGGGGCATAGCTACAATCCGACGCCAGAGTGTTAAGCCAGTTATGGTAATGAACCTGAGCCAACCTGCCTGTCTGAATCTCTGACTCACCTGAAGTCTGAACCTGAACCTAACCTGCTTTTTCTCCTGCCTGGAAACCTGAAAACCTGGAAGGATTTCTTAAGCGAGAAAACAAGCTGTCAGTTCTCAGTAGAACTCTGGAGAATCAACTCAGTCTGAAACCTGCCTGCCCGCTCTCAGTAGGAGCTGAGAGAGAAACTCTGAACCTGCTCTGTAAACCTAACTGCTCTGCCCTGCCTTTGCCAAGCCCTCTGCCTGCCTTCAACCTCTGGACCCTCCCGGTTCCCCCCTTCTACCGCTCTGCTCAAACTCTGATCAGGTATAGACCTGCAAACACACAACCTGCAAGTTACTGGATGAATGCTAACCAACCTGTCCCTCTCTGCAGTAAACCAGTCATGACCAGACCCGGACCCGAGTTACCCCTGAAACTATTTGACTTTGTTGTGAACTGTTCAATAAACTTTCTGAACTTTTTCCCTGCCTCTGAGTGTTCTGCATGTGGGTTAGATCTCTGAAAGCCAACATGACAGACACCAATCTATTAAAATCTACAAAGAGTTAAAGCACAAAACCATATTTAAAATCAGATAGAGTATCGCACAACTTCAAACCTACCAAGAAATACTCTTCAGTTATACTTACTCCAAAAACACCATAGGCATAGTGAAATGTGCAAAGGGTAGAAAAATAGTACGACTTGATGGATAGAACTTTGACATTTGAAATGTTCTTAGTTTAGGGATGTACTTACACAAAAGAAAATGTTTCAGGTTTTATTTTTTTAAGTACAACATAACAACAATGAGGCTTAAAGCCATGAGAAATCTCAGGAACCATAATGGTGGCTAACCTAAAATGAATAGCAGCTTTCTGCCTCATAAATGACGTTTACAACAATACTGATGCTTTTCTCCACCCAAAATAAACTCAAGCTTCAGCTGTTCTGACCCAGTTTCTAAACTTCGCCAGCTCGTCTGAGAAACTGTTTGGGAGGTCGGCTTGCTGTGTGGTTGGCTTTAATTCATGCAGTTAAGGCACCCTAATTTAGCTCCATGCCAACACAGACCAGTTTCATGTCTTATTATAAGGACAGTCTTAAATCACAGAGTGGGTAGATGCCACTGGAAATCTATGAACACATACAATGCTAGCACTGCGCCCCCTCTCAGCCCCATCATTCTGGTTGCACGCTGGTTTCAGCTCTCCGTGGTTTTGGCTAAAAAAAAAAAGCACCAGTTCCATTTCCAGTAAAAGTCATTTCATAGTTTCTGCATTTCCACACAACTGAGGAACAGCGTTTATCGTGTAGGAAGGGATGCAATTAGATAATCTTTCTCAGACTGAGTGCCGACAGGGAGAAGAGAAAAAAAGTAATTTTTAAATCTCCTGTGGCTATGTCTGATGCAAGGAAATGACAACATCTCACATGACCAAGCCTATAGAAAAGCAACATGACCCATTTTAATCAAATGTAGAGACTTTTATTTGAAATAAAATGCATTACTAAACTTGTCTGCCTTTTAAACATAACTTATCATAAATCTTGGGTAGGATTCCCTCCTTTTAACTAATTCTGTTGTTGAATTATTACTTTTAGTCACTTTCAAGTGTAATTTGACTCCACTTTCTTTTTGCTTTGCATTGCAGAAAATATTTGTCTTTTTCTCCCTCACTCATAAATTTCCTTCTTCCTTTCCTTGCAAGGACTGAAATGGCTACCAGATGTGGCTCCAATCTGTTCTTGTTACTATGGAAACAGCAAGAAGGGGAAACGTTTTTTTCTTTTGTCGTTGTTGTTGTTTCTTAAGTCCGAGGAATTTGGCTGACTCATAGGGCCTGACTTCAAAAAGTTGCTGTTTCTACAGACATGGCACACAGAGAGCCTCCGGAGTCTACCTCATGTTTAGCCTGCCAGCTAAGATGTCAGTGAGCCCCTTTGCTACATGGCTAAAACTCTGACATAGTTTTTGTTTTTTACAGTTTCTGATTTGTGCCCTTTTCTCTGGCTTGAAGTCAGTAAGTGAAAATGTCTCTCTTTGGACATCCATCAAAGGTAATTAGAACTGTTTTACTCTAATTATTTCAAGAAAAGCTGGATCCATAAACATGAACAAGAACTTAGACATTTCAGCAGCAGAGTTTACACAGTGACTTGAACATCTCCAGTCCAATACTGTCCCACAGCATGTCAGGGATGAAAAGCTAGAGAACATGTGACAGTATACTCAGCTGAGAATCTTATCCATCTGTGAACTGAGGACGAACAGATGGAGGCAGTTGTGTCAACATTCCTCTCCGTTCTGACAGTAAATCTGAATTCAAGATGTTGTCACATTAAATATTGGACAATTTGTGGGAAAAAGTGGGAGAAGAAATACAGTAAAATGTGTTGTTGACAAGGAGAACATACAATCAAAACCAATCCTTGTTTAGGTTAAGACTAAGTATAAAATAATTTAGGAAAAAATGGGTCTGAGACAGATTGCATTCTGAAGTCTAACAGCCAAGGAAGTCTCTTTGTGAAGCTTTATGCTTCAGGATTTTAAGATAATAATAGCAAACTAGAAACTGTGAACTAGTTACAAAGCCATATATTAAATAATTTATCTTCTGTTTTTGTTTCCTGTTTTTACAAAGGGTTGGTCTGATGCCATATTGTGTCAGGCAAATTTAATCTAATAAAGAGGGATATGCATTATTTTCCAGTGTAATGTTTTTCTTTTTTATCTAGAGAAACAAAATACTCGTAGTACAAGAAGCATGGTAGAAAGGCTGATACAAACATTATCCAGCTAGGGTTGTAGCATTTAAGAGGGTGCCCTGTGTGTGGAGGACAGCCCCAAAGCAAGCAGCCTGAGGTTCTAGACCTAGCATGGGACCTATATTTCAGTTTGGATAGCTGGAACAATTTCCTGACTTAAAAATGCAAATTAAGGGCACAAAGATGCTTCAAAACTGATAAATATGAGAAAGGATTACACATATCTACAGTGTGATGCAATAAATGTGTGTAGCCGTCAATAAATCATAGAGTATACCCACTTTTCTGTATCCATCCATCCATCCATCCATCCATCCATCCATCCATCCATCCATCCATCCATCCATCCACTTGCCCGCCTGTCCATCCATCCATCAGATTAGTTTTTGCTATTCAAGAAAACCCATACACTGATTAAGTTTCAAGCACAGCATTTCCTCAGTATTAAAAACTGTAGCCCCTAAGACTCTTTCAAAAGCTGGACTGATTGAAAACATAGGGATTTATATCATGTTCTTAAGATTCAACAGTTCACGTTCAGAGAGACAGGAAGGAGTCATACATTATGCACAAAGGTAAGTATTTTTGTTGTATTGTAAATTATTCTTAACATGAATTTATGAATACTGTCAGCTTCACTCTAAAGTCACCACTTGGAATGAAATTCAAGTGTCAATGACCCAATCAGAGCAAGTTTGTGACATCAATAAGTATTTTGTCTCCGCAAAAAGAAATTAAAGTTGAAGGAAGACAGAACTTATCAGGAATGTTTCCACTTTGGCTAGATGTATTGCTTCTTTATTCAAATAATGAATTGAAAACATACTTTTACAATCATACACTTTAAGCAAACAAAGTGGCACAAAAACAACAGAAAAAAAAAAAAAAAACATACAGGCCCTGGCGGTTTGGCAGTTAATTAGGCCCTTCTTTACAAACAGGTCGTAAGGCAATTAAAACAGGCAAGGGCCAGTCAGGCAATATACTGGACTTAATATGTATACAGTATTATGGTTTTAGGTATATATAATTATTACAACAGTGGTATTATGGAAGTATTGTACAATACCGTTTGTATTGGATTTACTTATTGGAGGCTGTAACAACAAACAGAAAAAAAAGGATGGTTACAGATTTCCTCTGCAGCTATAATGCCATATAATTACACTCTGCGTCATGCAGTTAAGTGTTAAACAAACAATAACATCAACAGAGAACAATTATAAAGCCAATGTAAACTTTACAGAAGGAAAGTACTCTTACTACAGATTTGATTATGAGCCAAAAACAAGTAACATAGCAAAAAAAGCAAATACAAAATGAAAGCCAGTTCATTGACACAAAAAAGGAACCCAAAAGGTCATATAAGCACAGCTTACAAAGATAATAAAAAGTACACAACGTATACAAGTAAAATGCTGAAAAAATAGAAAGAAATGACTTGTACCTTGGTAAAGTGGGATAAAAAAATATTTTAATGTCCTATTTTTCGTCTGAGAAAAAAATTCCCAAAGGCATATTTATAACCAATGCTTTCCTCACAAATATGTTTAACAGTTTAAGTTGTAAAAGCTGCTTTTCTACCTGACTGAATTAGTCTATTATTGGTATTCCACAACAAAACCCATAGATATAGATGTATTCATTTTGAGATCTGCACTTGGAGATAACATTTCCAAAATCATTAGAAATCTTAACAAGCAATTTGAATTTCCTCATATTTATTTGCGTACCAGTTGACTTTACTATTCACTTGGCAAATTATGGACATTAAAATGTATCTAGACAAAAAAAACAAGGGCATAAAATCTGATAAAAATAGTTAGCCATATTGGTTTAATTTTAAGCTTAAATATCAGACAATCTGCAAAAAACATACAAAGAACAAACAGAAACTAAAAGGCTGGAATTATCCCAATAACCTTTGCTATGCCATGCATGCTGCTCTTATGAATTTAGAGAACACAGACAAAGTTAGTTTCTAGTCGTCAGAGCATACTTGATGTCTAATTTGCTTTAGTTTAGGTAATTCTTTTAACTTTTCTTTGGTTGTTACAGACATCCTATGTGAATTCCATTCCAAGAAGCTTATTAAAAATAAATCTGCAGCAAAAAAACTATTGATGGAGTCAATAATTATTCTCCACGTGGTACATACATATAATTGTGTGCTCACTGCAGAGCAGCTGAGATGAATGAACTTTTAAATAATTTCTCTGGTCAGAGTTATGTTCAACTTTAGACCAGGTTGTGCTGTGACTTCAATACATGTAGAGGCATAAAGATGATTCTTGAAATGTAACAAACACATCATGGTTATCATAAAACCCCTTTCTCCTGTGGTGCCTTTTATCTCAGAGGTTGTTATTTCTCAGTGGTCCTGGAGGCAATGCCCTCATGTTGTTCCTTAATTAAAAACCTATGTTGCTGCTAGTATAAAACAAAAACTTTAGTCTTATAAAAAAATATATTGGCAAATGTTCAGAAATTCCTCAACCATTTACTTCACAACCTGTGGTGGCATTATGGCTGTTTTTTGCTGGGGTGTTTTACCATCAGGTGTATCAAGATTACTACCTTTGCCTTTGTTCCTTGGTGGCTTTTTTATGGGAGTCTTCTTTGGTGAAGGATCCAGCAGGTTCCCCATCTTGGAGCCGTTCAAGTCCTGCTTCTCCGGGCTCTTAGTGTCGGGGGTCCCAAAGCTGTTGGTGATAGGTGCCACCATTTTCTGGAGGTTGCTTGTTGTGGGCAGCAAGGGCTTGGTTGAGCCCTGTTGGCTAAGTCCACTGGAGTTGGTCCTCTTGGCTTTTTGTGGTGGTGTGGGCTTCTCTTGATTATTTTTAGGTAGGGAGAGACCATTGGTCTTTGTCAGTCCTGTCCCCTCATTCCTGTTAATGCTCTGAGTTTTCTCCTTGAGCTGTGCAGCCAGTAATGTGGCCGCCTCAGAATTCATATGAGGATGGATGACTTTAGGGCTCTTGGGTGGCTCTTTAGAGCTCTGTTTTGGATTTTCAACACTCTTTTTTTCAGGTGAGGAGCTTCGGAAGCTGCTTATCATCTTAAGGGCATTTTGAACAACACCATTGATGTGCTCCATGTGACTTGGACTGCTGTGCTCATCTCCAGAATTTTTACCTTGTATCTGTTTGTGTTTGCCAGGGGATCTATTTGCACTGGTCTCATTTCCATCATGTTTCTTTTGTTGGCCTCGACTCTTTTCTTTTACTTTATTACGCTCTTCATTTCTTGACGAGCCATCACTAGAGCTCCTCTTTTTTTCGTTTGATCCTGCAAGTGCCCTATTTCCCCCTTGATGCTCTGGCTGTTGTGACCCTGTTGCATTTCCATGTATCCATGATACTTTAGGTTTAGTAGATGGATCTGGTGGTCTTGGCTTGGACTTGCCAGGGGAAGGGGGTGGTTTTCCATGACTCTTGGCTTCTGGTGTAGGGGTACCATCAGTATCCTTGCCATTACAATCCTCCTCCTTGGACTGCTTAGACGGACGGGCAATACAGGCATATTGGACGGCAGACTCAGACCCGCTATTTGAAACGTCACTGTCAGAGCACTTGAGTATAGACTGCTCATTGCTTTCCACAGTGGGTACACTTGTGTCTTTTAGACATGTGTACTCGCCTGCATCCTCATTGTACGGGTCATCCTCTGAGTCTTCAGCCACAGGGATGAGACTCTGCTTCTCTTTGCTTTCACTTGTGGATTCTGTTAGTTTTTGGAAGAGGAAAAGTAAAGGACAGTAAGTTGTATTTACTTTTAGATTTCATTAACATAACCTTAAATTCTATGAACTATTATAAACACGAGCTGGCTTTTAGCTAGGAACATTTTCATAGGGTCTACACCTTGTACCGGGGGTATCCTTTGCTGTGTCTTTCTCCCCTGCCAGCTCCCAAATGCAATATAGTGTGTTGATCAGAAAAAAAAAATATTTTTTTCAACTCCAGCATCTACTGGTTGCGAAAATTAGGGTGTACCAAAGCCGTACAATTTCTAATATTTTTAGTAAAGGGCGTATAATGTACACCCGTATGCAGTTCTAGCTAAAAGCCTTATACTTCAGATTAACTTCCTATAAGCGACATTTAAACGGGGTAAGAAACTATTGCCATAAACCATAGAAAGAGGTGATGAAATTACTATGTGATTTTTTAACTTACTATGAATCAGTCAATGTCTTTATAGTATATTTTCCTCTATTCTTCTCAGCCTTTATTCAGATATGAAATACAGCATATCACCTTTTCTGAACATAATCTTTACTAGTTAATTTTGTGCTTTTGAATTATGATTTGCTAATTATATATAACTTAATCAAATTTATTATTTTAAAAATATAAGTATACAAGGACAAAGTCCCTTCAAAAAATGATAGAGTAGCGGTATCATACTGCTCTTCAAAAATAGAAACCAACATGACCAATTTTCCACCAAACTCCAACTCACCCATTGAGTACGTGCCATGCTGACTCGACCTTTTTGACTTCCTGTTTATACTCGACTAGTTCCCAAAAGACAACCTGGATCTAAATTGCTTGTGATTAGAAGCAGCTATCCTCACCTCATGTGTGAGTAACTATATGATCACATTGGGGAACTGAGCTTCTTTAGAAAATTTGTCAGTCTCTGTGTTTGTGCATGCATGTGTGTGCTAAGATCTTCTATGCAAAATGCAAACTCTACATTTAACTGGGTCAATCCAGTTAACCAACTGTTTATTTGCTCATTTGATGACCAACCTTCATGTGGAACACAGTAAACAGGCCCTTCATCTCCGCTCTCAAAGGAAGAGAAGGACTCCTGGGAGGACCATGACGAGGGGGATGGCTGCTCAGCCACAGATGGGGGCTCAATGAAGCTGCAGTTAAAGGTGTTCTCTGGGTCGTGGTGTGCTACTGAGACGAGAAAACAAATGCAGAAACCAAAAAGTAATTTTACTGAATTGTGTAACAGTCTCATCTGACTCAGTTTTACCTTCTATGATCAAAATAAATTTTCATTAGCTCAATGTGAGAAGGGATTGCATGTTTTTTTGGGGGTATTTTATCAATCTGGTAGCTGACCACATAGTCAATTTGACAGTAAATGACTACAAAATATTTTCAACAACATTTTCTTTCTAAAATTCCAGCATTAAAATTTCATCAATGCTATTACTGAGCATTTCTTTTGTATTTCTGCTAACCTTAAATATAATGTTTATCTAGATTGTGGACTGACTGGTACTGTTAGGTTGGTGTAGAGCCTTTTGGATGTTACTTTTGCTTTGACCATTATAAAGCAAAGTAAACAAAGGTCCCCAAGGCTAAACTTTCAAGTGAATTCCAATCAATTTATAAGAAGTAAAATATTCAACCACCTTGGATGATTTACAATTAAATTTATCTTATAAATAAAGGATACAAATCCTCCAAATGTAAGCATGATACAAGTGATAATAATTATTATAATATAAAATGTAAAGTATATATTTGCATAGGCATACACTGGCTTTAGTATATGTATAGAGAATACTTTGGCCTTAAACCCAGTTGCAACTGGACATGCAAGATTTAGAGGCATTCTAATGATGTCTAATGAATTGCAAATGAACTGCTTTCAGGTAGCCTAGCAGATACCTAAGAGATACAATTATATTTTTTGTTGTGTTCAATTAACTTAGTTTACCTAAAAAAATATCAACTTCTGTAATTTATTCAAAGAAATATTATTCAAAATCTAAAACTAATCTAAATGCTAGTATAAAGGTTGTCCGGTTTAAGAGCTGGATTTTTAGTTTAATCATTCCGTTAAACTATTCTGGTCTTTGCTGAGGAGCAGTTTGCAACCTATATCAGTGAATCCTCAATACAAATGTAGGTCAGATCCTGTTTCCTTCCCTGCGTCTCCCAGCCCCCATCAGACATCATAGCATTCTGCTGACCCTTGTTCTCAGGACAGCTGTGGTTTCTACGGCATACTTGGAGTCAAATCTTCCCATCTGGTTTGAACAGTTTAGTACAAACCAAAGCAGCATTCCCCATTAACTTAACATGAGCAACCACATCAGATGTTCCTGTTTACATGCCCAATGACACATTGGTCCCTTCATTTGTTAAAGTTAAGATAAACCAATGGTGGGAAGATTTACAAGAAGGTACAACAACTTTGCTCAAGATTAATTCTTTGCACTTGAAGTGTTTATAATAAGGAAGGAAAAAGACCATGGTGTGAATATAGAACATTTCAGAATTATATAAATGGAAAAGGGGATTTTTCCCTTTCTGACTGCCTCCGTTTGGATACATTAATTTTATTTGTGACTGAGGTTAAAAAACACCTTCTTTATTGTTGCTTAACATACTTGCTAACTCTCTGTCAGAAAAGGGAAAGCAAAGCAATAATATTATTTATTCAATGAATCTTTAAGTAAGGATTGAAGCATGAGTAAAGGAACACCATATTATTGTATGGATACAGTGACACTTTAAAAAAATTAATTGTCTTGTAAAAGTATGTGTTGTGGATGTTCAAAAAGGATAATTTTCATCTTAAAAACGACCAAAGTTCACATTTAGACAAGAAAATGTTTACGTATTCTTTGGATTTTGTAACTAAAAACGTTTCAAACCTCTGAGCTGATCTCAAATGAACACTGTATTTTTTAAATATCTTTATCTTTTGTTAAGTGCATAGAAACAGCAACAACAAACATCAATCATTACCTCAAAACAATCAGTCTAGTGGTAAAGAGAAGGCTGTTCAAATATTTTCCTGACGTGTGGTATTTTCCAATCATGATTTGTGGTGCTTCTAGAAAATTATTCTTGTTGTTCTGCCTCTCAACAAATAAACACAGTGGCCGACGTCCTAGATAATCTATTTTACTTGAGGATTAATTTAAGAAAAGAGAATGTATGAAGCTATGAAAGCTCAATATATTTCTAAAGAATTGTACGATGGTCATGGCCCGTTGGCTTTGTATTAATAGTGTTTTATAGCTCAGTGGTAGGGAATGAAATGCATTCGGTTACAGTGAGACAGCATAAGCCCATACTATAATGCAGTATGATATACGTGAAAGAAAATTCAGAAACACATGACTAGCAGCACATCCTTATTAGTTTTTTTTAATGCCCTTTACTGTAGTTTATAAAAGATTATTAGGACTTTCGATTGTTTTTCTTTATATGTTTAGCATATTTAAAAAAAAGAGTAACATGTATTAATGACACCTAGACAAAAGCCAGGTACCAGGAAGTAAGCAGGAGCAGGAGCTGCACCAAAGAAGTCCTGCCCTGTACCTCCAGGTTTAAAAATAGACAAACTTCCCTAACACAATGCTAAAGGAAAGAACGACCTGTCAGTAGAGACAGTTACTTCCATCCCAGGTGACAAATGAAAAGGATTTTGGTTAATTTTACAGTAAATTAAGAAATGGAATACAGCATATTTCTTAATTATTGATCCTTTAAGCTGAGTATCTAACAAAAATTTGTTTTTTGACTTATTTCAAAGCACAAAACAATCTTACGTACATATATGAAAATATTTACATAGATCCAGAATTTTCAATATAATATATTATTTGTACACTTTATTAAAGTACTAAACCTTAAAAAAATTGCATACAATCTCTTGCTAAAAATACACAGATGTAATTCTTTTTTTTTTCTCACTCTTATTAGTATTATCCTAGAACAGTAGATCTGTATAAAAATCATTAAAGGGTAACTGGCTTTGGATAAGTCTGCTCATATAAGCAGACAGCAATAATTTCAAAGTTTAAAACTATGTTTTGTATTAATTCAGTTCTAAATGAAGTAATAAACGCACTTTTTTTAAACTATAGTATTAAACATGCAGAGAAAAGAAATACAACCATAAACAAATGAGAGTGTTTTGTCTCCATAGCAAGATCTCTAGCATGGAAAGGGACAGAGGCACTGAGGAATCTAGCTAACTTATACAACACCTCAGCCATGCTAATCAACAAGTGAACACATGCATCATTGGGTGTATGCATTGTTGGACAACAACTGCCCATGAAAGCTGCTGTCTTAAGGTCTAGTTTAATTACGAACATTGCAATACAGACTTGACGCCACACTGATCCCTCTCGGCATGATAGCCTGCAAATAGCAGTGCATTATTGACATATCACAGCTGCACCGCACCACCTTGCAGCTGCTCTGCAGGGCTGAGTTTGAAAGAAAACAAGAGCGTTAGGGTACAAAAAACAAATACTTTAACAGCCTGACAGATTGGTAAATCAGGATGATTGAGAATGTAATTCCAAAATTCACCTTTAAATTAAATTATGCAGCTTTACAGTGTGACATGTGTTTGTCCCAACACATACTTTATCACATTAACTATAACCAGCATTTGCATTCTAATGGTTGCTGTAAAACTTTCTGTGTTTTCTCTGAACAAATGAAGATGAAACAGCAGATGGTGTGGCTCATTGCGCTGATTTACAAGAAACAATCTGGACGCAGAGGATGCAAGGAATGCCGGACAGACACAAACATGCAGGGTGTGGAGTAAATACACTCAGAGTGGATTTCTAACCTTCAAGCAAACAGCCTTAGTTTGTCAACCAGATGGCAAACCCTTCATCTGTTTCTCTACAGCTAACAATGCAACGCATAAACTCATTTTCGTGTTCTGTTTCATATTGCTTGAACTCATTATTTCATTTTAGGTTTTGCCCTGGCAAATTTATTGACACTGACCCCTGTGTGGATAAATCACAACTCTGACACACACTAAAGTAAATTTGACCACTTCCTGTTTCCAGCCCCATTGGGCCCCTTCTGGAATGCATGTGCTCAGGACTGTCTAGCTCCTGACAGACTTCGTTTCTAAATGTTGCCAGATCACACTCCTGTGGGCAACTTTCGTAGAACGCAGAAAAAAGCACAACATAAAACAGAGCACCATCAAGAGCAAGAAAAAATAATGAAAATTCACAAAAAAGGATCTTTGATAAAAAAGCTCTTGTTTAAGAATCATTGGTGTATAATTAAGCTGTAATTTTGAAAATTAATTCCATTAAAAAAAGGTTTTATTTGCAGGTAAATGTGTATAGCCTATATCCAGATTTCATATATAAATATATCATTTTTTGCTAGAAAACAATGTCATTTTCAATAGTGTGATGCTTGAGTACCGTATTTGCTCAAAATGTTTTTGTAAGGACATTTTAGACAGAACCTCAGTAAGGACTAAAACCACAGAAGCACAATGAAGGTACAGGCTTGCCAGTGATTTGATGTTAAATCTGGAATTGTAACACAGAACATCGATTGGTCTGTTAAACTTCTCTTGTATTCCCCTCATTAAATGTAAGGCCTGCTGGTCTAACATTCTGTGTACAGAGACACACGGTTTTAGATTCAAATAAACCAGCCTGCAATAGATCTTTTGGTATAAGAGCATTAATATACTTTTAAACATTTAGTGGACGGATAAAAAACAGCACAGTTTACTTTTACTTTGTTCAAAAAGGGCTTTTGTTTTTGTTTTGTTCAGTTACTGAGTTGAACCTTTATTTTATTTTTATCTCCTGTGTGCTTGGAACGAGCCTCTGACTGGATGTATCACCGTTACTGTTGGCACATGCAGCCAAAGTGTTGAATAACAATCTGCGCAGTGGGTGAATGTAGATGGATCTCAGATGATTCATTTTACATCACAAGTGTTTGCAAACAAGTTGACAGCAGAATAAAGTTGGACCATAGACTGCAGGCCAGCTCCTTGAGCAGAAAAATAATCCCTTTTTTTAATAATTAAAGGTATTCTGTTATTAGATTTACTTTTATTTTTTCCAATCATGTCATACCATAACACAAAAAAGTAAGATAGTTGTTAAAATGTTAAAATTAAAGCAACTGGTTGATGAAGGAATCCCAATCAAAGATAAACAAATAAAATATTATTTTACAACCCCAAAATGAGTTTCCAGGTGTGTTTAAGTCACTGAAATAGAAGTGAAATACAGAATAAGAAACTACATTAAAAAGAAACAAAAATTCTGAAGTTTCAATAACCTTGCAGTAACAATCAAGACTTGTGTCTATGTGTGAGCAAGACTTTAGACCCAAACTCTATCTATTATAATATGCATCCAGAGCAGTCTTAGCTTATTGAATAAAGAAAATGCAATAAAACAAACTAATAAAGATGATAAACTGTTTGCAAGTGGGGGTTAAAAGATCAGCACATTCCCTTTGACTACAATGAAAAAGACTGCGGTCACAGACAGATCTGTCACACACACCACGAGACCTCTGCATGGAGCTGTGCTGTCTACCCAAACACTGTGGCCTTTGATAGCTCGTCATACACCAGCAGTCAGGCCCTAGAAACAACCTCTTGCTATTATTTAACTCAACCTCCTTGTGGATGAAAAAAGAAGCTTCTTTCTTTTTTTCTTTTTGTGGGGGGGGGTAAGGAAAAGAAAAAAAATTACATGATTAGGGTCGTAATAATATGAACACATGGCATTTGAGTGTGCCAAGAATAATAAGTGTCTCCAAAACCATTGCATTCTTTCTAAATTAAACCCCATACTTGCTTGCCAACCACCCTACACTTTTCAACTCTATTCATCATCTACAGAGCAGATGGAGGTAGCACTCAAGGAAAGGTCTCACAATGACACTTATTTTTTGCTGTCATTCTATCTATAAAGCAGGACACATCCAGTGCTGCAAGACACATTGGAAAGTCAGACACTGTAGCCTTGTTTCAGAATAAAACTTATCTTCCTTTATATCAAAGGAAAAAAAAACAACAAAAAATAAAAACAACATACAGCTTCTGGCAGGGATTTGCTGGGATATGAGGGAAAAAAAAGTTTTTTGAGGCTTACCGACTACTTTGGGCAGTTTCTGTCGCCTCAGTGGAATACGGGGAAGTTTAGTGCTGATTCGGCTGAATCGTCCGCACAAAATCCTCTTGGCTTTTTTGCTGTTGGTGGAATTGTCTCGGTTAGCATTGAAAAGGGATGATGCCATGGAAATCTAAATTAATCTATAAAAGCAGCCATTTTAAACCTGACTATTATATTTGTAACAATCATCTTTTTTTATGGGAAAAAAAGGATAAACATAACATTTCTACTTTTATATCAATTATATTGTCTTTCTGTCACTCACTTGTGGTCGTCTTTGTCTCTGCAGAGGCAGCAGCAGCACAGTAAGGAGAGAAGTGCAATCAGTAAAAAGGAGACCAGGGACCCAGCTGCAATCACACCCATCCGTTGGTTGGGCTCTGAAAGATAAAATACAGTAAATGGAGGGTGTGCCACATGTGTGCAGGAAATGTCAGTTTTAAAAGTAGGATCCAGCAAACTCCAAAAACATTCAAAGTTAATTTGTTTTAGTGACACAATGTAAAATTACATTTACACAATACTAAGTATTGGAACTAAGTCCAAATTCTTGCACATATAGGATCTTTATTAATGTGACGGCTTGGTATTGGATAATTCCTCCCCAAAGACATTAAACCAATTAAACCATCACCGAGATTTCCTGCAACAACCTTCCTCCCCTCATCCTAAAACTCGTTAAATGATTTATCAGCACCCCTCCCTCTCTCGAATAGGATACAACCCAAGTATAATAAGTGCTGTATTTCACAAACATAGACAGCATAATGCACTTGCAAGGACAAATGAGGATTAAATGAGGAAAGGTTCGGAGTTAACTGACTGACATTAATAACGCTAAAGTCTGGGTGTGGCAGGTTGGATTAGTTGATTTTGAAAGAAGAGTTAAACAAGAATGACAAGGTCTCATAATATCACTGACCAACCTGCCACCATCCATCTTTTCCCCTGGCCAAAATCCCTGCTATCCTTGTTTGCTCTAACCTGATTTGCTTCATATCCATCTAAAAAAAGGTGATCTCAAATTTCAAAATCAGCCCCTGCATTTTTTTTTTATTCTGTCTCGATTCAACTTTCTTTTCACCTCATCGCCTATCTTTTTATGTGGTCTTTGTCCCCCCATCTTCCCTACTGTGGATGTAAAGGAATAGGGCCAAGAAAAGAATCATAAGAGGTATAGAGAATAAGAATCATAAGAATGAAATGTGATTTAGCCAGGAAATAAAATCAAGGACCCTACATCTTCCATTAGGCTAATTTAGCCAAATAATTGATTTATTGCCACTTACAGTTGTGTTTGAAAGGTTACATATCCTCCAATTAAACAAAATGACAAATTCACACTAGCAATTAAATTAACACTGAAAAAAGTAATCATACATAAAAAAAATCCTTAATAATAATTTTGTAAACTAAGGTATTGATTGAGATTTTATTATTTAAAAAAATTTTGAAAAGAAAGTCAGTATTTTTAAACATCTGAATTAGCTGATGGCCTCTCAAAGTGTTGCTCAAAACATTTTAGATCAGCAGCCCCATCAGACTTAGTTTCATTAATTTATATATATATATATATATATATATATATATATATATATATATATATATATATAATTTTTTTTCTTTTCAAAAGCAATGTCGTGTTTTCTATTCTTTATAATTTGTAATCATTATTACTTGCATTTCTAATTAGTATCTCATACAAACTTTCAAGCACTGTATTGTTTACACATTTGTTAGATTACTGACCTTTTTTTTAATTGAGCTAATTTAGTGGATAAAAACTGTTGTTTTAATGGGAAGATGTTTTCCTATTTTTCCCTATGAAGTTGCTCTATTTCTTTGGGCATACTCACTTATAGGGTTGTGGCACCAACGCATCAGAGATTATGATCCATACTGACATGCTGGCATGACCTGCTAGCTGCACACCATGATCTACCACATCTGTATAGCGCTGATATCTGGTGATTGTGGAGAATGTTTGGGTGAAGTGAGCTCGCTGATATGTTCAACAACCACCCCAGAATTATTTGAGCTTAATGACAGTTAAATTTCCTTTTGGAATTAGCTATCAGAATATTGGTAAACTATATTCTTATAGAGATGGACATGATCAATAGTCAGAACTGATGTCAATCTGGTTATAAAAGGGTCAACGGGTACCAAGAATATACACCAAATATCATCACCTAAACATTGGGCCTACTGTAAGACTTTACAAGCAGGAAGTCCACGCAGTTGATTAGGGCTTTTGGCATACCAGTACTAATTTGTTACTGAGGTACTACGGCATTTAAAACTGTATTATACAGCATTTTGCCGGGAGCTGTATTTGTACCTGCAGAAGCTCAGAAAGGACGAGGGGAAAGTTAAAGAGACTTGTTGGGAGAGAGAGCGAGAGAGACACTGCTGTCGGCAAATTGTCGCTAGATTTAGAGTTTTTCCTCTATAGTGACTTTTTTTTTTAAAGCATCTTGTAACTTTCCTCTGTGTTGTTTAAGTTTTGGGTGTCAACACGTCAAAGCATCGATATGTCAGTTTACTGTTTTTAGCGAGCAATCAGTGCTGCTGTGCGCCATTCAGGGCCCTGTGTGCAGCTGTGTGCAGTTTGCTTGCTGAGAGAAGAGAAGCCGTTTCACTGCATGTCTCCATATGCAAATCCGTGGATTACAGGATGTCAAAATATTTTTTTCTTTCTTTTACTGAAACGTTGTTGCACTAAAATAAGTCTTTGGTTGAATAGAAAGAGCAGTCTTTCCTCGATGTTAAATTGCTCTCCTGGGTATGCAGTTGAAGCTAAAAATGGTGGAGCAGGAGTTTTCTATTGAAAATCCAAACAAGAGAACATTTTTCCTGTATATTTTTTGCTTGTTTTTTTTTTTTTTTATTCTATTCATGGGTTTCCTGTTAAATTAAATTTTTAAATAGAATTTAAAAATCCCCTTTTCAGATATAAACCCATTCATTATTTAGCTCCATCATAAAAGAGACTTCTGATGTCAATCAGTTTCTGTTTCTAACAGAGCTCCTTCCTCCCAAATTGATCTTCACTGGATTTCACAGAATCATTAGTTTAAATATCCTCCCATTAAACAAAATGACAAATTCATCCTGGCAATAAATAAGAAGAAATGAATGGAGATATCTTAGTTGTAACCCCTGGCTCACACCGACTCCGGTCTTACCGTTGCGGTGCGGTGGGTGCGGCGCCGCAGTGATTCCAAGTCATTAAAAAGACGTAAACCTCTCTCACCGGCTGCTGAGCTGTCCGGCTGCGGTTACCGAGACACTCCGGCGCTGCAGAAAATTCAGCAAGAAAGCTATCCTTGCGGCGTGCCGGAGCCCTCCGCAACAAGCTCTCGCAAATATCCTTATTTGGGCCGTGTTATCGCGTGAAGTTACGTGAACTCAAGTGAACTTCTGTGCTCGCGAGTTAAAGCCGCACCGCACCGTAGTCAAAAGGGCGGTGTGAGAGGGGGTGTGCGGGAGTTGCGGTCTCCGTCGGCTCGGTAACCGCACCGGAGCCAGTGTGAGCTAGGGGTTAAGCTTCACTTCTGGGTAATCAGCTTCCAGTTTTAGTGTTGAAAACATTCTGTCTATTTTTAGGCCTAGGCTTAGAGTCTTCCTTTTTGATAAAGTTTATAGTTAGAGTAGCTGAGGTTACCCTGACTTATCTCTATAATAAAGCAGCTTTAGACTTGGCTGCTGAAGGACATACGGTAATAGCTTCTATTCCTCACTCTTCTACATTCTCCTACCCCTCTCCAATCTAGCATTATTTTCTGCTTTTTCATTTTTTGTTCTCTCTGTTTTTCTTATCAAAGAAAAAAAAATATCTGGATTGGTATTTAGCTATGACACAATATTGGAGGGGGCAGAAGCTACTGATACCAAAAACGAAATGTTGTCCTTCCGTAGATGATACTGTTTGGCATTGTCTTGTAGTGTTTAGCCATGTTTCTTATTTTGCCAAGACCATTGAGTAAGCTATGTACAACTTTGACTAACCATATAGTATGTGTATATTTTTGATAAAGGAGTGTTTTGCTTTCCACTTTCTCTAAATGTATGCTTAAGCCTGGTTTATGCTCAGAAACCAGGCCATCTGCATGTTTCGAAATATACGCAAATATGCCCGCTCCACCCCACCCCTTCTGCAGACACTCTAGAGCACCTCCCCAAATATGTAGGTGACCTCAGACAGTGAAGAGAGAGAAAGGAGGCCACTGATTGGTCAATTCTACATCTACTCTACACTATCCGTATTTCCTGTTGGGTACCTAATGGCAGAAACTCTGGCTGTAATGCCGTCCACAATGCCTGGCACTCCTCAGACACTATTCCAGACACCATACAGCTTTGTAGCTTTGTGAGACGGTCTGTCGGTTTGCACCCGAAGCCAAAACACACAGCGCCACGGCAAGCCTTTCAGGAACACTCACGGGTGAACTGTGTGTCGTCCGGCGTTGGATGAGGGGTTGTAGACTGCGAACAAGCTCGTCAAACCGACACACAAACACCCACAATCCTAGCTAGTTTGTGATTGCTCCTCTCGCATTGTGGCGTGGAATAACAGCGCAGACCATGCTTCAGAATTGGGCATAAATCAGAAATATCTGTATACACAGATACTTTACACAGTCCTTTAGTATGATGGCTTGCTACAAGGTCAACCAAAGAATAAAATTGACAGTCCACTGCTACATGATCAACCAGTAAGAATAAACGCCATTCGTCGTCACTCAAGTTCTGCCCCTTCCCCCAGGGATGGGTCATGGGGCAAGCAGTCTCAGCAGATACTCCCAGACTTCCCTCTCTGCAGATCCCTTCTCCAGCTCTATAGGGGGAACCTTAGGCACTCCCAGGCCAGTCGAGAGACATAGTCCCTCCAGCGTGTCCTCGGTCGTTCCCTAGGTATCCTCCCAGTGCCTGAGACACCTCACCAGGGAGGCGTGCAGGGGGCATCTGAAAAAGATGTCCAAGGCACCTCAGCTGACTACTTTCGAGGTGGAGAAGAAGCGGCTCTACTCCGAGCCTCTCTCGAATGACTGAGCTCCTCACCCAATCCCCAGGGGAATGTACAGTCACCCTGCAGAGAAAGCTCATGTAAGCCACTTGTATCCAGGATCTTGTTCTTTTGGTCATGATCCAGATTTCATGACCGTAGGTAAAAGTAGGAACATAGACCGACCGGTAATCATTTTTATCTTTGACCATTCTTCCCAGTTCTCTCTACACTCTAACATACAATTTGGATCTATGACTACACAAGTTTTTTACTGGATATTTTCAGCTTTTTTGCCATTTTCTTTACACTTAGCAAGAGGTGGCCGTGCATGAGTATCTTAGCTAATTAGCAGTTTATTAAATGCCCATCAGGCTCTGACAACCACGCAAAATTCAAAGCAACCTAAGTTCCTTGTCTTCTCCATTTTGATGGTCAATGTTAACATAAACAAATCTCAACCTCTGTATTTATAGACTAAATGCATTGTTTGCAGCTGGCATACATGTAGTCTGCCTTTTTTCCCAGCAGCGACATTTGTTGCCAGTCATTTCTTTGAAATCTCCTAAAGCTTTTTTCAGCTTTTTGAACCTAATGCAAGTTTTGGCATAAAAAGCATAGGTTATCTTTTTTAAATAGTATCCGTTTCATGTAACTAGGTGTACCATTGACAAGGCCTCTTTACTTCCAACCTGTACAACTGGAAGGAGATTTTTTTCTTGAACTGGTTACAAAAGAAAGTAAAAAATAACAAAAAATTTACAAAACTGAAATATTATCTGAATTTATTTTAAAAGGGTCTTCTAGTGGTGTATGAGTAGAATTCTATGCAGCGAGACTACATATTTATCTCAAAAGAACAGTAAGGTATGCATGGTAACAATTGGTGCACTAGCATAAAGCATGGCTAGCAGTGTTTCCCCCAGCATAGCAGCACTAATTACATTAGTAACTATCAGATGACTTGGATCTCATAGACTTTAACTACCCAGAATGTACTGTGCACTATATCACAATAGTTTGCATGCTTGAAAGATATGAAAATCAAAGTGACTTTAATGGTGACAGCGTAGAAAGACAATGCTCCCACACTAACCCTACGAAAAGCTTTGTGCTAGTCTGTTTTCTGTATCATGCTGGATTTACCCATCCAGATCCTAAAATGGACCACAGAACTATACTCTCAGCTACTATAAATTTAGGTAGCCTTACTGTTCACAATGTTGCCGTCAAATTTGAGGTCCTCAGAAATACTAAAGTTATTTTACAACAAAGATTCCATCTACATATATATATATATATATATATATATATATATATATATATATATATATATATATATATATATATATTGTGGTTTTTAATATTTCCTATATCAACTACATATGGATACATAGTGGAGCTAAAAAAATCTGCCTGTTCTGTCATATAAAAACAAAAACAAAATCAATTTCCCTTCTTGTAACTAAAACATAAATATTAACATTTTCAAAAAAAATGCTGTTGTAGATCAAATCTTGACCAGCAAATCTTGACCAGGATATCTATGACAAAAAGCAACAGAAATTCTCTTATAGATTCTTACGGAGATAGCAGGCACCAGAGACGGGATCACAATTCTTGTCATTGCAGTAGCAGGTTTGGTTGCAGTTGACTCCATATTGCCCAGGTTCGCAAGTCTTATTGCAGCTTGAGTAATGAGGAGATACAAAAGAAACTTGTTAAATATATAAATGGAATAAAGAGAGATAAAATGTTAGTGTGCAAAACCTGTTTTCTCTGTTTTTTTAAAGCATTTGCATGATTAAGCTTTCCTATCCAATGAGATTCCTCAAACTGTAAAAAGTGATTGTAGACCAAACATTTCTGCTTAAATTTACAACAATGTCGCAAGGGTTAAATGAAAGTGATAAAAGCAATTAGCTATGACGCTGCTGAGGGCATAAACATGCTTTTTTAACACCATGTGCTGTCATATAACTTACTAGGTGCCATAAAAGCCTGGGTCACAAAGGCACTCTCCGGTAACAAAATGACAGATGCCATTAAAACAGTGGCTGCAGTTGTTCTCGCAGTTCTCACCATACGTGCCATTGGGGCAGCGTACCTCACACCTATTGTATATAGAAACAAATACAATAAATAATGTTCTATGACTTATTACAGATTTCTTGTGAAAATTCTGCAAGTCTTACCTGTCCCCAATCCAGCCAGAATTACAGTGAGAACACTTCCCCTGAATAGGGTCACAGTGATGTCCATCCTTACAGGTGGGACACACTTCCTGGCAGTTTTCCCCAAAGAAGCCTTTGGAGCACAGCTGATCACACCGTGTTCCGTTCCAACCTCTATCACAGGTGATGCACCGTCCCTCTGTCACCTTACAAGGCTGCTGACCTTTGCAGTGTCCACATCTGAGAACGTTCAATAAAAACAGATGCATTATTATTATTTATATTGTCAAAATCTCAATTTTGACAATATTTTATCTGGCAATATTGCACAGATAATTTGATGATTTTTTCTTTATCCAGCCCAGTTTCAAAACTTTAAATGTGTTCTTTTTCTGATCAGTATATGCACCATAAGTAAAATCCACGCGGTCACATTGCCGAGAACTTTCAAATCACTTTTTATTAATGGAACAGTAAGTATCTAAAAAAAAAAAAAAAACTGCACCAAATAAATTAAACAAAATATTATTTTCCACTAAGGTACTGTGGCTGTTTAATTAACTTCAGTCCCTTTATACTGTGCAACACACAAACAATTTTGTTTCAATATGCCTTTTAAAGAAAGAAAAAAATAATAATTTTCACTCATAAATAGTTTATTCTAGATGGAACCCTATTAGATATCAGTAATTTTCAAAAATTTGCTTTCCAATTTCGGTTATTTCATACCCAACATTTTCATTGGTGGGTGACACACCACACCCCAGGGTGACGTACTGTGGGTTTGGTAAAGGAGCAAACTGACCCTGAGCCTACTTCAGCAGATAACAGGGTGTTTGGATATGTTGCAGAATTAGAAAATGTTTGCATTATATAAGGGTGGAGACTAAATTCTCTACCAAATGAAAAGATAGACGAACATTTAGAGTTGAATATGTTAACTTACACTTACATAACACATTGATGGCAGTTTAAAAAATTAACTCCATAATCTTTTTTTTTGTAATAAAAAGACATTTCTACAGCAACTGCTACAGTATCGCAATGCACCTGCTACATATAAATAATGACCCTTCAATCTAATAAACATTTCGGTAATAACTTTGATGAACATAAACAATATTGAAGTGCATTCATTTTTGAAATTATCTTAAAAGATAAATTATATGCTTTTCTTTGTTACAATGTTCAACAATTGTGAAATCCAGCTTCCCTTTGTTCCTTTTTTATAGACTGATACAAGTCACATTTCATACTATAAAACTAAACTTCATAATGATATGGATCAGAACGTTTCACTGTGTTGAAAATGGTTAATCTACTTTAGGCTCCACCCCCACCTGTTTCTGCAGTTTTGGCCGTAAAATCCAGCGGGACATGGTTCCCTGCAAAACTTCCCACGGTATCCTGGTGTGCAGGTACATGAGCCGTCCGCCTTGTTGCACTTGCCGTGGACACACTGACATAATCTATCACACCGCAAACCCCACGTCCTGTCCTTGCACTGGCAGCGCCCTGTGTACTGCTCGCACGGCGAGCCATTGCAGTTGCACTGAATTGCACAGTTTCTTCCCATCCATCCAGGATGACACAGACATCGCCCAGTATTGACATCGCAGACAGAGTTCACACTGCAATAGCAGTTGTTGTTGCAAAGTGGACCCCACACCCCAGGGTGACATGCACATTTTCCTGTGTCTTGGTCACAAGTACCCTTTTGGCATTGACAGGCATTTTCACATTTGGGTCCCCAACGATTGTGGTTGCAGGTGCATTTGCCAGTCAAGTCATCACACTGGCCATTAGGAAAACAGCTGCATTTTCCTTTACAGTCAGGGCCCCAGAACTTTGGAGGACACTCTGTTAAAACAAAAAGTAAGCAGGAAATGTAAAAACTGTTATGACAGAGTTATTTTATGTAATTGACCTTACAGGAATGTTCAGTAGTCAGAGTTAAATCCTAATACAATCAAAGTGACTGATTTAGTGATAACATATAGATATTTACAAGCTTAAGATATAACAATATGTTCAATGTACATGAATTCTTAACACTGACATTCGTCATGGAGACACACAAAGCCAAAGAACCAAACTTCCTTCTCTGCTCTAAGTGGGTTGCTCTGTCAGCTAAAGACATATTTAAGAGTCTCTATACTCGAGTAAACGATTAATCAATTACTACATTAGTTGACGATTATATCAATAATCGATTAATTAAATTAATACTATTAATTGTTTCAGCCCTATTTGACATTAAATTCTTTTCGAGGGAGACATAACCAAGACAAGACGATGAATGCATATTCTAAGGAAGCTCCTCTCCTCTTCCTTGAATTGCTTTGATCTTGGGTTCTCTTTATATCCTTGTCTATGTTTTCTTTTTATTATTTCAGGATTTTTTTCCTTACTTTTTTATCATAAATTGCTTTTTTTATGTTAAATTTTCGTGATTCCCCCCAATCTTCCAGTTAAGCCAAAGTTGGTTATTGATAAGATGCCACTTTTTTTTTTCCAGAACACTGTTTAGTTCATTAGCTAAAATGAAATAGGGTCAGAACAAGTTGGGTTTCTCCATCTTCATGGAGCACAGAGTAAAGCATTACCCCCTCTCCCCGCCACAGAGCACTGCCACATCTCTGGCTGAAAGTAGTCTTGAAAGTACTATTATATAAGTTTATGTATTTGGCAATAGTTCCATTTGTACAGAAATTAAGACAGTTCCATAGACAAACAAAAAAGAGATACCCAAAACTCTTAGTAAGCCGACCTTGTTGAAAACTACAGCTGGCAAGTCTATTAGATTGCTGACTGTAGGGTATCATCAGTATTACCTGTGGTACTTTATAAAGATGAGAAAAGCAAAAAATGGTACAGTGTTCGGGTAAGAGATGTTAACTGGAGAACTTCGAACTTTAGATCTTGTTGAATAACTGTTTAATTCTTAGTATGGAATGAAATGAAAATGTGGTATTTCGTCCTATTATATTAGAAGAACCCAAGCCCTTTTCATGCTGCCATTTTTATTGCATGGCAATAGCTGATGTTCCTTTGAAAATAGCTCATAAAGTATTTTTTAGCAACCCTAACAAATAACCTAAAAAAAAAAAAAAAAGACAGACAAGCTTTACCGGGAGAGGCAAAATAATAAGCTCTTACTTGCATCACAGCTGGGTCCAAAATATCCATGTCGGCAGCGACATTCATTTGGCCTGACACACACCTCATTTTCATTGCAGGTGAAGTTCCCTTCACAGATGGCTGGAATAAAAAAGAATAGCCCAGATTATTACAGTGGCTCACACAACAAGCTGCATGACATGTTTTGATTAATGCAAGACCTATTCCAACGTACGTGTCAGACATTCATCTCCTAGCTGCCCCCATCCACTGCAGCACACCAATCCTGATGACCTGGAAAGGAAACAAACTAAAAGCTATGAGACACAGAGCGAGAGGGCAAAGATAGAGCGCTGATCTGAAATGAAGTAAAACAAACACATCAAAGAGGCTGCATCCACACCCAGCTCACGTCTCTTTGAACTCACAGTTCTTACAGATTCTCTGCCAAAGTATGCAGGGACACAGATGTGTGGCACACTTGTTGCATAATTACCCCAATGTGCTTAGATTAAGACTTTACAAGATAAAAACACCCCAAAATCTCTAACATCTACATTTAAGCAGTTTATCCTGTTATCTGACTCTTCCTAGCCTGTGAGAATGATGCATGAATATTCAAAGGAAACATTCTGCAGACAGTTTTAAGCTTGACAGGAAAGGACGGATGTGTCTCCTCTTCCTCCCTCTCCTGCGACCTCTTTGGGCCCCTGCAACACGTCAGCTTCCTCTAATGCTTTGAAGATGGTGGTTCCTCTTAGACAGAATGAAGGGAGCAGGAGTGTACTTCATCCTGTCCAAACAGGCACGTGCCTAAGACAATAGATCTATCATCTTTTCATAGGGGTAAAATAGCATTATTTATTAATATTACTTCAGCATGTACTGTAACATCCCCTGTGCACCTTAATAGTACAGAATTTGATCCATGTAACATTTAATAGGGGGCTATCTTAATTTTTTTTTTCTGGAATAGATTTAACAAAGAGTTTAAGTCTGTAATGAAATATGGTTATTTAAAATGTGTTTAATACAGCAGATGTGTTACCTGCATGTCAACGGTAAGAATATCCTATTCAAACACCTTCTTAAGGTGTTCTATTGAAATGAGATCTGGTGGCTGAGGAGGCCATTGGAGTCTTGTTCATTGGAATATATATACACTATACTCATAAAAACAAGGAACCAAGTCGACAATAGTAAGGCTGGCCATAGCATTTAATTTACCATTATTTACCATAGCACCTCAGTGTTGTAGCCAAATTCGAAACTCTTCCCACCAGCATCACGTTTCCAATCGGTTACCGTCCAATTTTGGTGAGGCTATGCAAACTATGCTGAAACTGTATAAAACATGATGTCTGCACTTTTCCCTGACGTCACCGAGGCCTTTTGTTCCAAACAGCTGGCACTTACTGCATACTTTCTCATTTTGCAAACAGTTTGTGATGGAAATCATCCCAGCAGATCTGCAATTTATAAAATACTCCTATCCAGACTAATGGGCACTATGCCACCCTTAAATCTGCTTTCTCCACATATATATATATATATAAAATTTAGCACCATGGAGTTTTCATTTATCAAATAATACTTTTTTTCTGGTCCAACCTGAATGAAAGGCACCTGCCTTGACTGTGACGCTGCCTCTCCATGTTGGGAGGGCAGGGTCCACCTATTTCATTCCATCATCACAGAGCCACTGCAACCTGGTAGGCTATCGCCGCACGTTGGCTGGTAAGACTCTTTCATTGAAAGCTCGAGGGAAGTCTCATGAATTTCAAAAAGTTTAATTTCAGCGATTTAAGCACCAGTTAAAAGATCATAAGTTGCTGTCACAGTGCAAATTAGGTGCTAAAAGCGTCAAACCATGCCTGGCCTCACATCATTATGTTGTTTACTGGACAGGACAGGCACAGTTAAGGTAATTACTACTGGTCTTACGTAAAACATGGAGAGCAACTGTGTAATCCAGGAAAGGGAGGACCTGCTGCTCAGAGAGCAGATTTTCATGTGGATTACTAAAACATGCATGGATCAAGAAAAATACTCATTTATGAATTTGATGAAGGAAAAATATTAAGTTAAGCGTTAAAAGTTACATAAAAGCTTTTGCATGCGATCCATAACATATGGATTGCTCTTAAAGTGCCTTGCATTTCTAAAGTGTGATGTACTTGTTTGTTTTTTGTATTACCTAATAAAGTGTCGATCCACTTGCCTGCTAACATTATACACACATTGTATACAAATTGCATACAATCACATCGAAACTGCTTTAAAATGATGCTGGTGAGGATTCACATTCATCCAGGTCATAGTCATTCCAGTGGTTAAAAACAAACCACTGGAATTTCTTTCCAAGTTTAAGATGTTTCGCTTCCCATCTAGGAAGCTTTTTAAAATCACATGTCAGAAATAGTGGTATTTGCTTTATACGGTAGCCCAACAAAGCCTTGTTTTTGCTTAGGGCACGTGCAAGTTGAAACAGATAAACGGGTCCACCCCTTTGGAATGGTGGTCGTTTGGCTTCTTTTGTTATCCTGCGATGCCCCATACCTGTCTATGTCTCTAAAAGGGGGTCGTTAGAGGGAATTCTTGGCCTGGCTGACCTTTAAAATGATGCCCTTCATTTGAAAGGTCTACAAGCAAAAGGTTTGGTGTTTGATAGATTTTTTTGATCTGATGATTACATTACAAAAATTTAGATCATGGACTTCTATAGTTTATGATACTGACACATGTTAAGTCTCACAGCTTTTTGGTTCCCAAGAATTTCAACCACCCTAACCTTGGTTATGGTGTAATGTATTTTGAAAGGCTGCATTTACAGCCCAGATAGAATATAATTGCCCTTCCAGCTAAATTAAGCAGCTGATTTTGTAATGGGAGAGCATGCTGGAAATGTTGATGAGTGGAAATACATTCTTCATCACTTCCTCCTATTCACATGATTCAGTAGAGAACTTTTAAAAGTGTTTTAACCTAACCCAGGAAAAAGAAACCCGTGGTACCATTCCCCTTCTCATTGTTTCACACTCAATTTGAGATTATTTCTATGCATAAACTGAGGAGAAAAAGAAAAGCTATGAGACGTAGCAACCTTTTCTTAATCTATTCATCTAAAATACAATAATTTTGTTGTTTTCCTTTATAGAAGTGGCCGTAATATAACAAAACAGCGTAGATCAGAAATTAGGAGATTTTGTGCACTTTTTTGCCCTTTCTCCAATAAACTAAATTTCGGGTTCCAAATAAGTAAATACATCACTGAACTACATTATTTCTCCATCTGGCTAGCTATTAAAAAACATTGTGGTGTGCCTGGCCAGAAGGGTGAAACATTGAACAGAGAAAGTTGTTTATTTTTTAAATAGGATGTAAACACAACTTTAGCATAAGGAAAAACAACTCTTGATTATTTATTTATTCTAACGGCTTTAGAAATAGCTGTGAGGGTCATTTCAGATCAGTTATTTTCAGCATGGTTAAAGTGAGTCCTATTGATTGCACATAAAGAATCCCCTTAATCAAAAACAGAGGTCCCTGTTTAAACAGAATAAACACAACTTTGAATACCCTAATTAAAATCTGTCTTTTAAGGTAGGATGTGAAGACGCATAACATTATGCTAAGCTTTTTCTAACCATTCTGTAAAAGTTTAAAAAAACAATCCACTGGACTTGGTTTCCAAGATTTGAAGACGTTTCGCTTCCCCTCCAGGAAGCTTTTTCTAACCAGCAGCCTTTTTTTTGTTTTTTATAATTCATAGACATCATGTTTGGACGGTTTAGTCAGTAATTGTGGAATTGGATGCTTTTCCATTTGCACAATAGGCCAGATATGCACTAAAAGAGATCTGTACAGGGTGGATTATTAACATAAAGCTTTGGCAAAAGTTTTCTAAATGTCAAAGTTGACTTTTAAAATTAAACAAGTGTTACAAAAAGGTCTTAGGAAGGCCATCGGTGTAAATTTGGAGCGCCACCTACAGATAAAAACACTTCTCCAGATGTTGGCACATCTGCCTTCTGCAACAGCCTACATCCCTCCTGCTGCTGCTTCAGTGGACAGAATTTTCCATTTTAAACCTACACAACCTGACAATTATACTACAATTTAAAAGCATTTAAAAGTTTCATGAGTTTACACATTTTACTTGCAGACAAGTTGATATAAAGTTTTTAATGTCAGAGAAACCATTACTTTTACCCAAAATAAGAGAACTTATTTTTTCAATTTTTATGTAACCTTTTTAATGTCTGTTTTTGTTTAAAGCAGGCTGGGTTTGCACAGAAACTGTGAAACTGCTTAATAAAATCACACAGGCATTTTTTTTTTTTTTTTACCCCCCTCATGAACTCTTACCCGGGTGCTCTGCACACATTCCTGCCTTTAGCGTTCAGTTCCTGGCTGGAAACGGAGAAAAAGAAAAGACAAAGCAGCGCAACGGCATTAAAAGTGTGACTAAAAGTGTTCTTCATTTCCATTGTAAGAGCAGCAGCATCCTAAAAGTAGACGCAACTCTCACTCCACATTTCCTTTTCTCCAGCTCTGTTTAACAGCGAGGTTTCACTTCTCGTTTTTCCACTACTGTTTCTTTCATAATCCAGACGTGGCCAGGGAATAAAAAAATATATATATATACTTTAAATCCACGGTCTTTAGGTGTCCCAGCACCTAAGCTGCAGCAAAACCCAGCAATCCCGACGGTAGCTTCAATTATATAGACAAAAGGCACAAAGTCCAAACTTTTGGTTTTCTTGATGCTTCTTGTGCGTGAAGCTTAATCCATTATGATCCTGCAAAATGCCTTACACCCTATGAAAAGAAAACAAAAATCCCCTTAACTTGTCTACAAGGTTGTTTAGATTTTTGTCAAACTTTTTCTTCTTTTAACTAAGCTCAACAGATTCCAATATCCTCCCTGGGAAACGCGCCCGTGCGTAACTTTGGTCCTTCTGTTGCGCTCTCTGGAGTGGCAGAAGGGAAATTCCTGATTTGTTACTCTATCTTTGGCTTAAGCGCCATGCCTCCGCCACTGAAATTTACATAGGCCTGCATGCAACAGGACGCAACGTGGTCCGCTCCAATGGCACACGCGTGAAGCACAAAGGCTAAATGATTTACGCATAAACACTAGAATATCAGATATCAATATATTTACTACTGTTACAGGTCTAAATATGTGCATTAGGCCTAAATGTTTCACAAATACTCTTCGTTCCAATCTTTGGTATAATATACAATCTTAATAACTTCTTAATCATATATCTAGTGACCTGTAAAAACATAGAACATGTCTCAATAGATCATAATTTATAAAAAAAGGGTCTTTGTTTGTAGCTGAAAGACAGAAGCGTTTCAAATGGTACAATAGCCCCCCCCTCAGGAATAAATGAAACTGACACATGGCACCTCCAGTAACCTGTAGTGTGAATAAAAATATTTCTCAGTGAAATGAAAATGTAGTTATGTTGTTACATCTGCATATTATGATATAATGTATTAGATTTAAAAGAAAACTTTGAGGACCTTTTTTTTATGAAAAAGGCAAGTCGTTCATTTTCTTTATACCTGTTTAGAAATGAGAATCTAAAAAGTGTGGCGGGAATATGTCTCTATTAGTTTCTAACACAACTAAAGATTCTGCTTTTAATGGCACAAATTTGCAGTCAGTAGATAAACTGTTAACATTTAACTTTTGTTGAAATTTCAGAGTTAGCAAAACTCTTAACTCTTATCTTCATCTAAGCCCTGAACTTGTATGTTAGATCCAGTTCCAACCAAGTTATTTTAAGAAGTATTCCCTCTGATTTCTACCTCCATTTTAGTTAATCTATCCCTGTTAGAGGGATATGTACCTCAGGCTTTTAAGGTTGTTGTAATTAAACCTTTGCTTAAGAAACCATCTCTTGATCCAAATGACTTGGTAAATTATAGACCAATGTCTAATTTTACTTTCTTATCTGAAATTCTTCAGAAAATAGTTGCCAAACAAGTGTGTGACAACTTACACCATAATGAACTTTCTGAAGAGTTTCAGTTCGGCTTTAGAGCTCATCATAGCACTGAAACCGCTCTGGTGAAAGTCGCTAATTAGACCTGAGTGCTGAATTTGATACAATTAATCATAACATTCTTTTAGAGAGACTTGAATGAGTGTTGGCCCAGTGCCACTTTTGCTCTGAGAAGGTTGCAAATCACTGGTTTGATCCCCATTGCCTCCACTCTGGGTTCCTGAGCAAAATCCTTAACCCCACACTGCTCCTCGGGCACCACAGTGACAGCCCACTGCTCCCCAAGGGTAGCCTGATAAACCAGACTTAAGGTGAGACAAAATTTGTTATTTAGTCTAGCCCCGATGAATGAGACATCAAAAGATTGTTGATGAGAACAACCTGTTGTCTTTCAAACCATGTCTGTGTCTATTAGCCAATGCTTTGATCAATGTGCGCAACTGACTTTGACATAGTAAGCATTGACAGAAAGCTGGTGGGGTTGTGTAAACAAACAGCATTTGAAACAGCTCTCGTTAAAATGGCTAAATACATCCTTCTTAAAAATGAATGAGCGTAGAGCCTCTTCCTGCTCACGTTTCAACGAAAACCCTGAGTCTAATCCTTCAAAAACTGATTCCAAAGCTGAGTCCAACGACAACTGTTCATTAGTTGTTGCCAACTTCCTTGTTGTGCTTTCTCCAGCGTCGTGCAGCTTTGTCGTCACGCCCTCAAAACCCCACCCGCTTTGCATCCAAAAATTAAAAACACATCTCTGCGTTGTGATTGGCCAGCTAGTTCTAGGGCCTGGGGCATTGATCGAGGCTAGACCACTTGCAGGCAAAAATTATTTTGGCCGCTGGCGGGTGGCGCTAGTTTACTAGGCTACCCCAAGGTGATAGGTCAAATGCAGTGAGTGAATTTTACCTATTGTGGGACAATAAAAGGGATTTATAGTATTTTGTCGGAATTAAGGTAACAACACTAGGCTGATTAAAAGTTTATTTATTTGACTGATAATAGTTTATTAACTTTAATGATATTTGCTCATGCACCAGGGTTACCTGTGGAGTACCACAGGGATCAGTGCTAGGACCAATTCTCGTTACTATATATATGCTCCGAATTGAACAATCAGACCGCATTGGATTAATTTCCACAGTTATGCTTTTAATACTCAGCTATATCTGTCTATAAATCCAGATTAAGCTAACCCATTACATAGACTACAACATAGGTCACGGAGTAGCGGACCGCAATCTGGATCTGGACTTGGACCCCCCAGCTGGCTAATCCGGACCCAACGTGATTTAAGACATTTATAAATGACAGCATTGCTAACATTATGCTCTCTCTGCTTTTTCTTATCATATTAGCTTCATCTGGTTTGTTCCTGTTTGGCTGTGACACCATCCTGGAGAGAAATAACAGCTGTGCTGCTGCCATCGACACATTTGTTGATAGATGTTGGAGCTTGGCCGGTTTTTCAGTGTAGTTCTGTTTCTCTTACTGTGACTAACTCTATGTGCTCTCTTTCATCCTCTGCTGTAGGAGCTGGCTTGGAGCTTGTCTGTTTGGCTGTTTGTTTCCTGGACGAGCTGTGGAGCTGGTTGACAGTTACCCTTTGTATGTTTCCTTCTTTCTACATGTCTGCTTCTGTCTCCTTAAACCGCAGCCGGCCTTGGAAGATAATTTCTCTTACTGAGCCTGGTTTTGCTGGCTGGTTCTGGCTCTTTTAAATGTCACCCTTTATTTTGCCAAAACTCCTAAAGACAAACATTAGGTCCTATCAAAATCCCCACATTTTTCCACGTTTGTTGGCTTGAGGTAACCTGCAATGATCCATTTTTTTTCCTAAACAATGTTTTCTTTTTGCCAATGTTCAAGAGAACACCACCAGATTCTGCACCATTAGAATGGTCCATTAACTGTTTCTTTTATAAACATAGTGTCCAGATAAAAACACACCAAAAAACAAAGCAACATTTGAAGCCTTCAATAAATAATTGGATTAATACTGAGATTAATTACACATAGATGCTCTCCATTAACTATCTTATTCCAAGAACCCCAAAGTTCAACCAGAAACAACAGATGAAACTTTAAGGATTTATTGAAAATAATCAGAGATCAACAGGAAGCAACCGGCCACAGACTCAGAAACCTCTGGAGGGAGATAAAAAGGTTAGCCACTGGACAAGAAATTGAAAATAAAACGATCTTAGGATCAGTAGAGCAGGGATACTGAAATTCAGCTTCTGCGGGTTTGACAGGCAATGAATGGGACTTCATTGCCAATATATTAAAATGTATTATACCTGGATATTGTTCTTTCAAACTGAAAAAAACCCTTAATGAACAACACTGTCTATTAAACTTCACAGTATATTTTCAAGATGGTGTATTTTTAAAATATTCAATCCATCCATCCATCCATCCATCCATCCATCCATCCATCCATCCATCCATCTTCTCTCACTTATTCTGTCAGGGTTGTATATGGGCAAGAGGCAGGGTGCACCCTGGACAGGTCACCAGTCATGTTTTCAGACTGTGGGAGGAAGCCGGACTTTCCGGAGACACACATGCACAGGGTGAACATGCATACCCTATGCAGAAAGATCCTGGGCAGGTAATCGAAACTGGAACCTTCTTGCTTCAAGGCAACAGCGCTACCCACTGTGTCACCATGCATGCACCTCCTTGCATTTTCAAATTCTCTTTCTAAAATCAAATTTCATAATGTCATATTTTTAACACTGACTTGACCCAGCAACACAACTGCTTAAAACAACTGTTTATCACTTAAAAGAGGCAGGCTGAAGTTGTTAAGGCAAAACTCAACGTGCATGTTCTTTTTTTGGGATCTGTCTTGAGCTACTTACTGATCTTGCAGCCTAAATAGAAACATTTAATCAACACCTTTTTTTTCATTAAAAAATGTAAATGCCACCAGAATTCCTTTAAGTTTGATAGTTTGAATGTGTTTTGCATCAGTATGTCCACATTTAAGCCTCATAAAAAACTGTCCAAGTGGAATTATTTATCCATCTACTAAGGTGGATTAGAAATTTGTACAATAGATAAAAGCTCAAATTAAGTATTGAGAAAGTAACATAAATGTTTTGACAAACCATTATTTTTTTTTACATGTTCTCATGATACTCCAGCTTTATTAAAAATAGATGCACAATGTATGCAACTGAGGATGTGTTTTTAAACAAATCTGCAACACAAATAGCAAAAATGCAGCAATGCAAAAATGTTATAATTATTTTATAATTATTTTATAAATTCTATAATTATGATTTTTTTACAAAAGTGATTTTATTCAAAACTTCCAGGTGATAGTGTATTTAAATGTGATTCATTCAATTCATTGAATGAATCACATTTAAATACCCACCAGTTCGGACCAACAGATACAAACACTCCTTTATTCCCTCTGCTGTTCGGCTGCTAAACTCTACCAGGAAAAGCAGATAGCCATATGTTGCACGCATATAGGCCTATGCTCTCATTCATCCCCTGCACTGCACATATTTATTTAATTTTTATTTTTTATTTTTCTCTCTCTTTTATCCACCTTACTTTTGTCTTTTTAAATATTTTGCGTGTTTTTCTTTTTTTTTTTTTATCTGTGATTTGTGAAATGTGAATGTGTGTGTGAAAGGTGTACTAGTACTGCACAAAAATTGCCCATACTTGGACAAATAAAAGCTACTCAACTGAACTGAACTTCTTGGTAGAATAAAGCAGATGATGGTTTGTAGGAATGTGAAGGCTGCTAATAGTCTATTGTAAGGAAAGCTAGTTCTCCATTTTCAGTTCTATACACATTTCAACCCTTACCTTTGAGCATGAGAGTTGGACCATAACTCAAGAAATTATATACAGAAGAAGCTTATAAAGCCTTCCTTCATAGAGTCAGCTAGTGAGAAAGGATGAGGAACTATTTGATAAGAGGACTGAGGAGTATTCAGAGACAAACTGCTGCTCCTCCCCAATACAGATATCAAGATAAGTCAAGCATCTTTGGTGCATTTTTGCTGGTTTTATGTGGCAACAAATAGATTCTAGTGAAATTCTAGAACTTTCTGGTATAGAAACACCTTGCAATCCCCTATAAACAGAAGGAAATACAAATAATATTGATGAAACAAATATAACAGTCAGCCTATGAAAAACAAAACAAAATTGTTTATGAAACTGCAGCAATTGTATGCTAAAAATCAATCAGTCACCCGGGTCTCTGTCTTCAGAATGACACAGGCCACTGTTTGTTATTTATGTTCTCGATAATAAGCTTTTCAAACACTGGCTACTTCTGAAATACAAAAATAATCTTTCCAAAGTCGGACTGACTTTGAATTCAAATGCAAAACTGTATTACCTTAAATTTGCTACTTTTATGTTGAAACCCTCAAAATACATTATTAGAACAACTGTAATGATGGCCGGTCTACATCAGTACACGGGCCATTATCAAGCACTGGAAAACCTTGGTCTTTGAAAACTAAGGTGAGAAGCTGCATTCAGAGCAGAGGCAAGAGCGTCACATGCTTTCCAACAATTAGGTGATTCTCTTCTGTCTAATCGACTTCTTGTTTATTTACCCTGTAGCGTGCCAGGAAGTAGCAAGATGGTTCACTAACTTAATTGCTTCAGTCACATCTACCATATCATTACCAGTTGTTTTGTGTCAAAGCCATACCAGCCCCCAAGAGGGCAAATGCAGAAAATAAGGTAAAGCTGTTCTTATTAAACCAAAGACTCCTGTCCATCTTTTTCTCCATCTCGACGACCCCGCAGGCGAACCATGGCCCAAGCTGGAGCAGAGCCAAGCGTCCATCGGCCTGTCTGCATTATCCTTGGAATCCTTGTGATTATCCTTGGAATTGTGGGAAAGCTTGGGGAGGCCGCCATAACTTTTCCTCCCCTGCTAACAAGATCTCCGTGGACTTTGAGCAAAGCCAGGAGGCTTACAGGAGCAAAGACTCATTAAAGCTGCTCAGAAGTTTGGTGGTGTTTCATCTTTGCTCCTATGACATCCTGGTTGATAACAACAAAGGTGGTAATCAGTTGGAGTAATAAGGAATCAAGCTATTTCTAGGGATTGCATTTCTTATTTGGTGGGCTCAGTCTTATTTAACAGTATGACATTAGTTACTATATATGATACACATATAACTCAGATTTGGATGTTTCTAAACTTCAAAGGGAGCAACTGGCAGGGACACCCGACCTACTTAATTACTGTCTGCAGGCATTATCCTGCTACACTAATTATGATTTAATAAAAAGACGTTGCTGATAACACTGTCTCCATATAAATGTTCTTGTTACAATCACTGTAGCTAACTTAAAGCTAAACTTTAAAAGATATGCTATGAAAACAGCGATAGGTTAAAACCATAAACTGAAAACCACTATTTTGTTTAAACTAATTTAGTGTTTCAGCCTGCTAACCACCTAAACATCATAAAATACACCCTTGTCTCAAATTGCAACCTGTCCTTGCATGTTTGTGTTGAATAATGTAAGCCAGATGCGATTTATAAAACAGACTACAGGGTTCAGTATTAAAGTTTCTATTCACTTATACTATACAATACTGATGCAGCAGATGAACTAACAAATGTGGACATGTTTGTACCAGAATATGTTCACATGTAAACATACCTTTAATCTCTATTAAATAAAATAATTTGATTTTTTTCTTTTTTTTGTCAAAACTGCCAAAAGTTAAGATTAAAGTCATAGGGAAGCGGCTGTTCCAACGGTTGCAGTTTGGAATTATCGCGAGTGGTGCCCGACTTAACACGAGTGAATAAAGTGAATGTGATTGGTCGTTTATCAAGGGGGCAGGATTGTTGTGGGGGAAGGTGTGCAAGCAAATTTGGTTATGGCCCATGTCTCGGAAGCATCTTGCTAAACAGTTAGTAACTTAGTGTTAGTAGGTTCCCAATGGGAAATTACATTGGGACCAAGCAGCACTTAGCAATGACGCTGTCAAGGAACGCTATGGACAACTTAAACATGCAAGAGGAGGACAGTTTTGTGTCAGTCGTGGATGAGTCTCCTCCGTCATACATTTTTTATTTAGAGGAGGAAGGTGGGGATGAAGTTGTTGTGGAAGAGGACGCCAGGGTAGCAGAAGCTTGGTTGGGTGTAGAAGGCTTGCAGCCGTTTTTTTATAGAAATGTTCTAACTTTTGGGACAATATGGTCTGATAAAGAGTACATTTATACACATGCCAGAATGATTTAAAATTTAAATAGGACTTCTGAACGACTTTAGGGTTAATGTTGACTTCTTGCAGTTGAAACAAAAGTATTGTCAAGAAGGTGTACTGTCTATTTAAATTTCAATCTGAAAAACTCACCTGGAAAGAAAAAGTAAATCAGGAGAATTTTATCAATACAAATACTTTAGTCTTTGGCGCTCAGACGTTGGCAGGAAACATTAGTGCTTAATTTTGTTTGATATGCATGAACAGGGCTAAAGAATAGGGATGTTTCTCCCCACGCCTGACACTGGTGGTGGAGTGGAGATGGATGAAGTTGGTCAGTCCATAGACTTCTGGTTGATGACATGGTGTGCTTGGGCTATATGGAGAGATCCAGTGGACTGCGTGAGCTGATGGTAGTGTTTTACTTACAGACCTGGAAGATGAAAGTCCAACTTGGACAACACAGGTTGCGTGAACCTGTCCATGATAAGCAAGAATTAAGCAACAGTGGTGAGGAAGAACTCCCCATTGGGAAGTAACCTCTGGCAGAACCAGGCTCAAAATGGCGGTCTTCTGCAGGACCCGTTGAGATGAGACAGAGGACACAGTAAGAGTCCGGGAGGAATGACACTCTGATGAAGCTTTAGCTATACGATGGTGGAAGAATGACCCCAATGAATTAGGGTCATCTGAATCGAAGTCAGACAAAGCGCAACCACTGCCTGCGCTTTGGGTAGCAGACTGTGTTGTGGATTGGAGACCTTTTAAGATAAACTCTGGATGCTGATTGGGCTTTCATGGCGGAGTGGTTTACCTGATTAGCTTATGTCGGAGGCAGATATAATCAGTTTCTTCAATTGAACTTCCGCCTAGGCTCTATTTCAAACATATATTAAATATATGAATATAGGATTGTTTTCCAGCATTTTCCTTTTTCATGCACTCATGCAGACTATTGTTAGGAATATTATTTTGTGGTAAGCTGACAATGCCATGGCCTATCAGACTTACATTATTTGTTGTTTTGGCAGAATCAAAATGCTGAATCAGAATTAACATATTTGCAGTTTTCTTTATACCATCAAAGTACTTTCCTAAAACTATTTTCACTTCACAAAACAAAATTATGACTAATCGTATTTCTGGCAAAGAGATAAATAAAATCTTGGCCAGAAGGTTTTCAATAAGCTCACGAAGATGACCTTGGCCAGTTTGTTGCCTGGGATGATCACATATCCATCAAATCTCTGATCCAGATGAACCAGGCTTTTGGCATAGGCTCCATCCTGGTCTACAATGCAGTGGAAGACATCAAAGAAAGAAAATCAGAAGGAGGAACACACTCTTTTTGTTTTATAATAGAAAGTATTCAGTATTAGTTAGAGACTTATGACATATGAAATGAATGTGAATTTCTAAAATAATTCAACTTAAAAAGGAAAACATAGGAGTAGAACTGTGGAAGAATTAAGATTATGATGTTAACCATGATTTCTTGGCATATATGTGAGAACCCTATTTGGACTAGCAGTATTGTGTCACTTGTTTGGTCACGTAAGCAGCACAAGGCTGCGGCTATCTGATCTGATCTGCCTTCTAATATAAACTTGGATGACAGTGAAATCTTCACCCAGCTGCATTCTCTAGACAGCAGCAATGCTGCTTCAGTTTTTGCTCTGGGCGTTCATGCATATGTAAAATAACTAGAACATTTTCACAGTCCAAGATTAAATATGGACAACCTTACCAACCTCTCTGTTACTGAAGTCAGTTTTGTGAATAAAAGGAAACCTTTAGATGTGCATTTCTTAGAAGGTGAATGTAAAACTTAACTTTCTTCAGATTTATTTAACATATTTATTGAGCTGAAATTCTTATCTTGTACATGTTCTATGAAACCTCATGTTTTAAAAGGTAAAAGGTAATAAAATGTTGTATTTTACAGCTGGGTGGTTAGAGTGACAACTGACTACAGTGTTAACTGCAACATTAAGAAGTTTCTATTTTGGTTGTCATATCCATACATTTTATTACAACCTACATGTCTTAAATGTACAGTGTATGAAAGAACACTGCTCTTATGGATATATTTTCATTGTTTTTTTGCTTTTTTTATGTTTGATGTCTTAATATCAGACAGGGCAGAGTTACTCTGATTTAAAATAAAAGGTTGCATTCAAAGTCTGATTTCATTTAGTAAGGTTTAAAAAGCTAATCTAAACCACCTCAGCCTTATGTAAAAAACATCATTTTCTCTATATAACTCATGACTGCTATGCTTGGTTGGTATTAACTGCATCACTGATAACCTTTAATCAGTATTTATGTAGATCATTTTGGCCCATCTTTTTTGCATAAATGTATTACCTTAACTTCATTGTTGCTATTGTCTCTGGGGTTTTTCTGTTTTTCTGGTGTAAGTGAGCCAGGTGCAGATATAGGAGAGACACACTTAATATGGTACGCCACCAAGCGTTCCAAGGATTTTTATCACAACATAATTAATGTGCACAAATAAGGAATAGTTGTATCAACTATGCATGAAACAGTGTTTTATGAGGCCCTATGCAACAGCCTAGTATTGCCTAATGGTACAACACCCCCGGTCACAGAATTACGGCTGGTGGCTGGGCCAACCCATGTTACTGCACACCTGAGACAGTTTTCACTGGAAGATTACCATAGCCTAAAACCTAACCAAAGGAATATCTGTCAGAATCTCTTTTAATGTGGACTCTATTATTGTTCTAGACCAACAATGAACCTCAGTTTGTCTCCGATCTTCATGGGAAAGGTCTTACCTGTGGGCGGAAGCTCTCAGTCTTCATCACCTGCCTACCTGCTCTACAGCACAACCTATAGTTTTAAAACACACGTTGAAGTTCGTTATTCCAGGCGGGTGGACACAGCTTCACATTTACATCTTCACATTTACATTCTATCAAAAACAATAACACCTTATTTAAAACGAAAAGCACAGCTGTATCTATGAACACATGAATAGAAGATAGGTTTATGATTGTGAAAATATATTCCTATTAAGTTTCACCATACCTTTATTAAAGGACACATTATTTTTATCCTGGCCCTGAAGCTTATTTTTCATTCATCTATTCATGTAATGACAAAACATATATTTTTAGTGTGGCTGCTTCAAACTGCTCATAAGAATGATCCAGATTTATAGATCTTTTTTAATGGCTGTAATTTAATCTAAATATAAAAATCTAACATAACTGTTTTAATAGTGACACGGATTTTAATCCAGGCTGTTGAAGGCTACCCAATGCACTGCAGCTATCCAGGATGCAGTATAAACAACTGAAGACCATTTCATTTTATAGATATTATTATGTGGAAAAAAAAATATTTTTCAATATTTATATATATCAAAAGTTTGATTTAAATTTTTTTAAATGGAAAAAGAGGGAAAATCCAACAGACACTGTACTGATGCAAACTGGCCTGTCCCTGAACCGAATGTTATGTTGCTTACAAGGGAAGAAGACAGAGAAGTCGGAATGACCAGATAGCACTAATAACCACTATCTATTAATTAAGGTTATTTATGTTAGGAAATGGAAGAGGCGCATTCCTGGATTTCACAATTGATTTTTGTTAAAATATTAATAAATAAGTAAAAATTGATGAAAACATCACTGTCCCCGTTTCCTATTTTGATTTGAAATGCATTAATTTTCATCCATGAGCTGGAAATGCCCCCAGATTAGACTGCAGAAATGAGTTAAACTGAGTTAACAGAAACAATGTTTTAAGGGAGGTCATAATAAAAGCATGTAAGCCAGCCTCTTATTTATAATGGCATCTCATTTAGGGGTACTGACTAAAAACATTTGCACTCCTTTCAACTTCCTTTCTGGATTTGGGATAAAACAACAGTAACGCATCAATATACCTGAGAGAGTGTGAGGTAAGAGACTTTTAAATTCGGTAAATCGAGCAGCTTTCTCATCAACAATGATGTTAAGTTCAGACCGCAAGCAGAAGAGGCAGCAGAGGCAGCCAGTTCACATGCAAAGTCACATGCAAAGTCAATGGTTGACGTGCATCCATAGCTACTTGATATATATATATATATATATACACTATATTGCCAAAAGTATTTGCTCACCTGCCTTGACTCACATATGAGCTTAAGTGACATCCCGTTCCTAATCCATAGGGTTCAATATGACGTCGGTCCACCCTTTGCAGCTAGAACAGCTTCAACTCTTCTGGGAAGGCTGTCCACAAGGTTTAGGAGTGTGTTTATGGGAATTTTTGACCATTCTTCCAGAAGCGCATTTGTGAGGTCGCACACTGATGTTGGACGAGAAGGCCTGGCTCTCAGTCTCCGCTCTAATTCATCCCAAAGGTGTTCTATCGGGTTGAGGTCAGGACTCTGTGCAGGCCAGTCAAGTTCATCCACACCAGACTCTGTCATCCATGTCTTTATGGACCTTGCTTTGTGCACTGGTGCACAGTCATGTTGGAAGAGGAAGGGGCCAGCTCCAAACTGTTCCCACAAAGTTGGGAGCATGGAATTGTCCAAAATGTCTTGGTATGCTGAAGCATTCAGAGTTCCTTTCACTGGAACTAAGGGGCCAAGCCCAGCTCCTGAAAAACAACCCCACACCATAATCCCCCCTCCACCAAACTTTACACTTGGCACAATGCAGTCAGACAAGTACCGTTCTCCTGGCAACCGCCAAACCCAGACCCGTCCATCAGATTGCCAGATGGAGAAGCGCGATTCGTCACTCCAGAGAACGCGTCTCCACTGCTCTAGAGTCCAGTGGCGGCGTGCTTTACACCACCGCATCCGACGCTTTGCATTGCACTTGGTTATGTATGGCTTGGATGCAGCTGCTCGACCATGGAAACCCATTCCATGAAGCTCTCTGCGCACTGTTCTTGAGCTAATCTGAAGGCCACATGAAGTTTGGAGGTCTGTAGTGATTGACTCTGCAGAAAGTTGGCGACCTCTTCGCACTATGCGCTTCAGCATCCGCTGACCCCGCTCCGTCAGTTTACGTGGCCTACCACTTCGTGGCTGAGTTGCTGTCGTTCCCAAACACTTCCATTTTCTTATAATACAGCTGACAGTTGACTGTGGAATATTTAGGAGCGAGGAAATTTCACGACTGGATTTGTTGCACAGGTGGCATCCTATCACAGTTCCACGCTGGAATTCACTGAGCTCCTGAGAGCGACCCATTCTTTCACAAATGTTTGTAAAAACAGTCTGCATGCCTAGGTGCTTGAATTTATACACCTGTGGCCATGGAAGTGATTGGAACACCTGATTCCAATAATTTGGATGGGTGAGCAAATACTTTTGGCAATATAGTGTATATATATATATATATATATATATATATATATATATATATATATATATATGTATATGTATATATATACAGACTTGCATACATGCCATGGGGGTTGAATGCATTACTTATTGTATTCTTTGTACCATTTCTTCGCCCTAATTCCAGGTTTTCTCCACTAGTCGTCTTTGGCTCTGGACAACTCCTCTGATAATTCTTTTCACTCAGCTATGAGATGAACTAAGGCTTTGAGGTGTGTGTCAAGTGGTGGAGGGGGCGTTCCGCGAAGCGCGTATTGAGGCTTGCTTCATTTAGGGGAGGAGCCATTATTGATGACGTCTGAAGCCTGGCTACTCCACCATACCATATGACCATTTCGGATGTGGTTCAAATCGCCTGTGAACCTCAGCAGGGCATTTAAAAAGCCTCGGTATTCAGTTAAGATGTTGGAGTTTGTAGGAGAGTTGGGGTCTGTTGGAGAGAGTTTTGATGTATTCTAAGAATAGATTGGTTGGAAACAAAACCAATCTAGTTGGTCAATGCTATTTTGGTTAGATTAAAAAATATAATGATCAGAATCTGAACAAGCCACTGGTTTCAGTTTTATTACTAATATTTCACTGTATTGCTTTCTGGGAAAGACTTACAAGACTTTGTATTGGTTTACCATTTAACAATATAGATTGGTTCAAAACACTGCCAAATTAGATTTGGTTTGGTTGGTTTAACGATAATATTGGTTGAACACATAACTTCCAACCAGATAGATTTAAATAAAAACTGTGAAATAACTATTATGTTTTTTTTTTATCATTGCCCAAATTGCAAAAGCACTTTCACTGTCTGCTTGAGCTTATTTCACTAAAATGACAGAAAAACAGTACCTTAAAAGATTGTTCTCTTCTAAGACATTTTATGCACAAAAACCTTGCAAAAGATTTTATGATATACATCAATCATGAACTATTAAAAGAAACCTAAATGGGGAAAAAATAAATAAATAAATCAAATGTTAACTGTTTTTATGCACTCCACCAGTAGGCGGTGAAATAATAATATGAAGCTTTACCAACTGTGAGGATCGTTGAAGCATTTTGACCCAACAGTTTAGTGTTTCATGAGGCTTAATCTCACCATCACTATTTTCACTCCTCTTTCAGAAATCTTGCGAGGAGCACCTGGGCATGGTCGGTTTATGGTGAAATTATGTACTTTCCACCTCCAGATTATGGCCCCAAAATTGCTCACTGGAACATTCAGAGGTTTAGAAATTCCTCTGGAAACAATGATATCATTATGATTTGCAACACTTTTGCCGATCATGAGCTGATTCTTGTGTAATACCAGAGACACCATTTTATAGGCCATCACCTGGGACTGAACCAGCTGAGGTTAATGTGAACTGACAAGGGGCATGACTGCCTTACTACCAGGTGTTTTAGGAACTAAACTAATTTGATTTGTTTGTCCCAACTATTCAGAATGAAGGAGCTGAGTTACTGAGAGATTTCCGCTGGTGTCGTGGCTTTCCATGCCTTTTTGCACCTCCCTGTCTTCACGTATTTAGTACTTTTTCCCTGTGCCATTTCACTTTATTACACTTAACTCAATTTCTGGACATCTATGGTTTGATTTCTTTGTATGTGTGGACTGCATGGATTGTTACCGACATCTGGTGAAAATATCATGTCAATAGCATCTCTAGAAATATATTTACTGAGAAAAATGATGGTGTGTTCATTACTTACCACTGTATACTCTGGGGTCAATACAGACCTCTGGCGTACAATCTGCAAAGCATGTTGGATCAAATATTTACAGAGCCATGCTACCTCTTCTTCATCTCTCAAGTAAGCCAAATCAGTCATCAGTTGTCATCAAACAATTTCCTTCCAGATCAGCCTGCTCTCTCCCCTCAGACCAACCAGAAAGTTCAATTGACTTCCAGCAGTTCTTCGCTTCAAGATCATTTTTGCTTTTTGTGAATAAAACATTAAAACTCACTTGGTTTTCTGTTTGATTTTGCAAGTGGGTCAAATAACTACAAACTAACATGACAAGAGCTTGCTGTTTTTCTCCCCACCCTTTTTGACTGTACCGTAGGTATGTTTTGCTTTTCTCAAAAGTTGTGACAATTTTTTATACCTGACCTAATGGAATGCACTCCTTTAAAAGAATTCAACTTTTATTTTGCTGGTCCACAGACTTTTCTTTAAGAAGTTTTAGGGTTCATCAATTTGCAATTTTATATAACCCTTTACTAACTTCCTGTTATTTTGTTAATTTTTTGACTTATTCTTTGGCAAGAGTAAAACATTTATTAAGCCAACCGAACCTGATTAGCTCCCTTGTGAGCTGAAAAAGGGGGATGCAAGAAAAAGAAACAAATCCTGCATTAATTTTATGAGGGGAAAAAGCAGTCATTTCAAGTATTTTTCCTACCTGATGTTTTAATTGTCATGATTGGCTTATAGGACTAAACCCACATGCAGAACACCTCTGGAGACGGAGTAAAAGTTTAACAATATTATTTATTGGGAAAACACACAGAGGAAAAAGGACTGGTTCTGGTACAGGTCCGGGACTGGGATCACTGATATCTGGAGAGATGGAGAGTTTGATTAGCCAGGCAGTTAGATGGTTTGACGAGTGAGTAATTTCTGAATGTACCTTGAAGTGGTTCTGGCAGATCCTTGAGATGGGGAACCGGTTGGGTCCAGAGAATGTGGAAGTAGCAGAGAACTCAGCAGCAGCAGCGTCTAGCTTCTGGCTAGAGAATCTCAGACTTGAGTTCAGTTTTCCTAGCTCTTCCTTGAGAGCTGTTGGGGGTCCAGAGACTGTAGATTCAGCAGGGAGCTCAGCAGCAGCAGCGTCTAGCTTCTGACTCATGAGTTTCAGACTTTGACTTGGTTTCCTAGCTCTTCCTTGAGAGCTGTTGGAGGAATCCAGACTGATGTCTTCTGGTTTGGCTTCCTTTGGCAGGCAGGCAGGTTTCCAGACTAAGCTCATCCAGCGCTTCAGAGTTCGATCAGGTTTCCTATGAGGCAGAGAAGACAGAGGCAGGTTAGAATCTAGTTTCTCTCTAGAGTCTACTAGGATTCTATTAACAGAGGCTCAGGTTTCGCTAACCAAACTTGATCAACACTGCGGCGTTGAAGGAAGGTCTGGCTGCTGCTTAAATAGGAAGGTTTCCTGATGGGCTGATGAGCTTCAGGTGTGCTGGAGGGCTCCAGCCCAGGAGACCCACAGCGCTCTCTGCTGGAGACAGATGGTCGATCTCCAGATCCCAACAGTAACCCCAGTTCCAGACAGAAAACATATAACAGAAGAGGATCCTTGGCGCCCTCTGGTGGGCAAGCCTCAGGATCCCAATATTAATCATAAAACTGATTACTCACTCAAAACGTACTATAAAGATATCTAAGTACATTTTGCCATTTAATGTAACTGATTTGTGTTTTAAGATATTTATCTCTTTCAAAGCAGTTTAGTCGAAGTGCATCCATAATGCAAAATAAAAGAGAGAGTTTAGTCAGCTGGTTAAGTGTGACCTCCGAGGAAGGGGAAATGGTTAATTGAGGAGTGATGCTTCAAAGCCCAGTGGAGGGTCAGCATTGAACAGCAATGATGTTCAACATAGTGTGTAAGGTTGTCAAACAGAATGACAGTCTGCTACACAACAAGGCTAAAACAATAGTCATGTGGCAATTCCCAAACATTGGCCTTCTAATGTTGCCCCAATGATGAGACATTTAACTTGATTTTCTTAATACTCCTTTTCTAAATCATGTATATCTGCAAGGAAAGGGAGCAAAGGTAAGTAGGCTTGTTTTCTTCTTGTTATGAACAAAGCACATGATGCAATTAGATGAAATAGGCATGCAAATTTGTTTTCATCCCCAGGCGAGGGCTACAGAGAGAAAAACTATGAAGCAGCAAGCGGTTCAGTGTGAATCAAGAGGAAGTGATCAGGGCCTGCAAATATCTCTGCTGATGAAACTAAATGTATGTCAAAGCTTCTGGTGGGAAATCTAAATGTGTTACATCTAAAAATAAGATGGTGGTATTTTTATTAATATAAGTCTTTATATTAAATAGGATTCTATATGTAATCCCATGTAATTACTATCTGATTTTTTTTTAACTTCATTATCGAATAATTGCCCGTTCCACAGGAGGGAGTTCCATGGATGGTTTTTCTGCAGTCAAAATGAATGCTCTAGGACAACACCATTTTCTGGTAAGCTGCAATTGGCATTTTATAGCTCAGTGTGACAATCTGACTCAAAGAGTAGTTGCAGGAGAGAAGAATAAGATCTTTGCTACTTTTTCTTCTGCAAAGCTCAATTTCTCTTAGGTCCTCATGAAATGGCAGCAATTTTTCAAATTCCTGGCATCTCAGCAGGGCAAAGATGCCATGAAGGCCTTGCAGCAGAGGATGGAGCTGCAGGGGCGATTCTTCTTCTTATTCCTCTTCTTTAAATCCAGATATGATTTTATTCAGTGTCCTACAAGCTACATTTAAATTAAGTCAAATTGAGCATTTTATTGATTCCTACATGGAAAAGGATCAGTGTACTTGAAAAAAACAAAAGCACAAGCAGACTAAGCTTAAGAAAGAAGTACATGCCTAATGAAATTTTTCAAATAGGATAGCTTTGAAAACACATTCATATTATCTACAATTTCTCCTCTGTGTTAAATGGAATTAAAGTGGGAAAAATAAACAAACTGTTTTGGTCTTATTCAAGGCTATGAGTAACTTATTACATTTTAGACTATAAAATTGTGTTATGAGCAACACCTAAAATGCAACACCAGTAGAAAAGTCCAAAGCAAACAGAATGTGACATATGGCAAATACATACCTTTTAGCCTTTAGATGACGGTATCCAAGACTTCCATTTCTTTTTCTTCCTCTCATCTTTCCTGTGCAGAGTCAGAGATCTACAGGCACATTACTTCTCATTAGCATTCTTGATGTGCTTTGCATTGATCATTAATTGAATATAAAGCCTAATCCAAGTGTGCTAATTTCCACAAGCACTGTGATTTATAATAGAAGGATGTGCATGTTTATTACATCTTATTATGTCCTGTTCAGGTACAAAGATTTCATGGCTTCTGTGCACTCTTATGATTTTAATAAATGGCATACACCTTGTTTCATGTATGAGGGCATAGAAAATTTGCTATTTTTTGGTATTACAGGAATTGATGATCAAACTGGGTGCAAAAGGTGACTTCCATGGCTGGTTTATGTAAGAAAAAGGAGAATCAGAAGGTTAGGCACACTGAACATCACACTGAATACCACATCTCCATTTAGACACAGAAGAAATACTTCCTCATAGTTGTTTCAATGGTAAGTTAAAAAAAGACACCCTCACAAATATCATACCTCAATGCAGTTATTTAATATTCCTCCATTTCATTCCTGACAGGTGCATAGACATACAGTCTAACTGATGACAGAGATGATACCAGATCCTCTTTTTGTTCCAAACATGAAGGTCCAAGCAGCATAATACTTTAAACCAGACTCCACAAAACACAACGGGTTGAAACCAATTTAGCAAGGAACTGATTCATGCATTTTATGCCTTAGCTTTAATAGCTGATTTTATCGGTCTTCCTTGCAAACTTAATAAATCTGTAATTGATAACGCTGAGACACTATTCGTTGTCAGTAGCACCCGGTGAACACATTATAGGGCTGCTGCAGCTAGGATTGAAGTATATTTTAAGCAAGTTCTTAATTTTGATTTTCTCAAAAGAAGGCAAAAATCCTCACTATTCCACTTTTTAAAAAGCAAGCACTGACATTTACTGAGGCATATGTGACGGAGTATGTATTAAAGTGACAAAATGAAAAAAACAACAATCTTTACAATTCATTGTATTTTTCTAATATATTTAAAATGTCACTTTAATTTTAGGTTTTGGACTTGAATCCTTTTTCTGCTGGTAGCTACTTCTGCGCTACATGATACATGATGATGGGCTAATGTTATGCTGTTATCCTTTCAGTCTCTTTTTTCTTTTTCCACAGCTCAGTAAACTGGAGCCTGTGCTGCAAATGTTCACAGTAGAGGATGAGAAACAATTAAAGACAATTGCAACGCCTTGATGTACTAGCAAAGGTAATCAGATGTCAGATACAAACTCTACACTTTATTTCTTGTCCTAAAAATTGTATGGGCACGTATCTCTGGTTAACATCCATCCATCCACTTGCCGATCCGACCGTCTGTCCGTCCGTCCTAAAAAATAACAAAACAAAATGCAAAAAGTATGGCAATGCATTGCGTTTTGTAAGAAAAAACTAATTTCCCTGTCTCTTCAGAAGTCAAAATTATAAAAAAGACAAACACCAAACAAAAATACAGATTCTTATTGGAAAGAACAAATACATTAAGGGGGGAATTAATTAACTTTAATGACAAATATCCTGTTGCAGTTTGCCTTAGAAAATGGTATTTGTTTGATGGTGGATAAAGAGCAAGCCTATTTCCAGCCAGCAATCAGCAAACTTATGTTGGACTCACAGAGGATGTACAACATAGAAAAGGCTGTTTTTTTCAACACCTACCAGTGCTACTTAAAGGTCAGAACCACAGGACATCAACACACAGTTACTTTCATGAGTTGGACAGAATTTTCATTGAATTGGTTAGAATATCAAATGTAGAGTTCTAGAGGTGGAGTGGAACTGGTTAAACCTCAACAAAATCTCACCTGCTCTTCCTTTTCTATTCTTCAGGAAGCCTACAATCAAGTAGCTATGGATGTGGAACTGTCCAAAAGGTCGGGTGGGTGTTTTTGCTGCTAAGCTGATGTGTGGAGCATACATGTTTTAGCAGCAAGAGAGAGCTGTTGGGATATATTGCCAAAATGGAGCTAAATCAGTGGGGTGAGCCATCTGAAACCATCCCCCTTGTTAGCCACCTGGAACCCATCCCCCTTCTCTTCTCCACAAGGGAGAACAAAGGATTCCCTCCAAAACAAGAACAAAGAAAACCCGACCCACTGTGGGAGGCGGCCACCTCAAATGGACCAATCAGCCGAATACTCCAACAGGAAGCTCCACCATGTCACTCATGGCACAGACAAATCAGCCGATACTTCCACAGGAAGTGCTCCCGTGTCACACATGGTTTAAAAGCCATGCGCGAGAAGACTTCTCTCTCTTTTCCGGTGGGTTTTTAACCCGATAGGAGAGGCTCCATTTCACGTGAAATACCAGAAGAAAGCTGACTGGAAGTAGCTTTTGTTTTCCTGCGTCAAAAGTCACGGATCGCAGTGTTCCATCGTGCATAGCGGCTGCGCCAACTGGGGAGACAGAAGCCTTTGAAGCTGACCGCGGAGTGAGTTTCGTTTTCTCCTTCCTTGGAAGAATCGTCTGAGAGGACGCTCTCTAGCCGACCACCTCCTAAAATCCATCCTCTTCAACTCGTGAGCATATCAAGCCCTCTGCTGTAGCACCGAACTGACTGAACTTTCCCGAGGGGCGGACCGGTGGCAGAGAACCCTCTGCGCGGCAGAAACCAAGCCGCGGTTGCCTTGGAAATGCCAGCCTTCCACGGACGAGGAAGCATCTCACAGTAAAATCAATTTCCTTTCCTTTTTTATGCATTCGAAGTGCTGCTCAGGCGAGAGTCAGGCAGATTCAGGGTTTTGAATTAATGCTGATGTTTTTTTTTAATCTGTGCTGATTAAGAGTTTGTTCATTTGGTTGAAATACGTGTGTGTTTCTTTATTCTCTTTCTGGCTTTCCTGTCCTCTTTGTTGTTTCTGCTTTGAGATAGTCATAAAGTTATCACATTCAGCCACGTGGGGTCCCGGTGGTTGCCGCCATCTTGATTATAGGTTGTCCCTCCTCCATTTCTCTTTGTTCCCCTCACTGCGTGGAGAACAAAGGGGGGTGGTCCCTCATTTAGCTACACCCATTCACACACATCGCTACATTATCAGGCAAAAAGGGGTTTTGCTAAACGAGTTCTGCTGCTATTGTTAATACATGTTTAATAATTTTACCAATACTAAGCTGGATGTGTTAATATTACATGATCAATTGCACTATTATCATACCTGCTGCTAGCGGACATTAGTGAATGTATTAATATCTGGCATATTTTGGACAATTTCAGACGCCAGTAAACGGACTCTTATGGTTTTATTTCTTTGTTTCTATCTCGTTTAATTCTTTATTTTCGATTTTTCTTTTAAACTAGTCATTTAATCTACCTCGTGTTTATTTTTCTAGTAGTGTGTAGTGTTTGCATAGATGTTAGATTTCTGTAATCCTGAATTATTAGAATAAAGACATCATTGGTTAATCTGTAGTGGTTTTGGTCATTCATATAACGGAGGGTTTATCACTCAGCGCAAATTCACCCCCTTTTGGTAATAGTGCGAATAAACAGAGATAGAAGGTTCTTTATTGATAATTTAATAGCTTTGCTGATACTTAACCTGGGCCACTAGACTGGTGGATACCTGGATTTTAACAGCCGGTCCCAGAACCCTCCAGTTGTGAATCATCAATCGGTAAGTGGATAATTCAAGGCTACAATTATCCACCTAAGAACACTAAATTGATTTTGCCTTCGATGTTGAATAGGATAAATAATTAACTATAACTCCAGTTCTAGTTAACCATCTATTCATTATCTGCAGGACATTATATTTGCACAACAGAGCAAAGAAGTTGCAATAAGAGGAGCCTATTAACCCTGACAATGGATCTACCAGCAGGATATACCACAGGTTTGAGCCGGAGCTCAAACCTGGCTTTATTCTAACTGAATCCCCGTTCTTGAACTGGATTAGTTATTGCAAAAATATGTCATAATTTTTTTTGTCGCGATTAGAAGTATTGTTTAACCAGCTAAACTAGAAACAGCAATTTGACTACCTAGTTTATAAAAAGGAAACTGAGAATAAACCCAACTGTTGAATCAGAAAATGGGGAGAAGAAAAATAAGTTATACTGTGATAATCTCCACATGTGCGTTTTTTTTTAACCAGTATATTGAAAAAAAAAATTGACTTTTCTAGTTAAAATAACATGGTCGAATTTATGAAATAGTCATATTAGTAGCACTAATTAACAGTATTTACCATTAAAAGGGAAGACATGTCAGCAGAGGATATTGTTACTTTCTAAATGAGAATTGGCCAATTAAGTAATTCAGCAACTGATGAAAATTGTTTCAAATGTTATGTCCCTTTGCTGTTTCTCCTATATGGTGTTGCTTGCTCTGCCCCTGGTCTGAAACTTAACAGTTTTGGAAACGCATTTTGGAAACGCATTTTGGCTAGTTATGATTTTAAGGTGGTCAGTTGGTGCAAACATCATGCAAATCCAAATTTACACCAAAATCAAGAAGTACTACAGACTCAAAGAAATAGACAAGCAAACACAAAAATGAGACTCACAGATGGCATAATAGAAACTTCTACAGTCAATTCCTGTTCATATTTTTTATTTTTTTGGTCCTTTGGCAAGGTGCTTGTATTATGTGCTTGATGAGATTGCTCTTAACAGAAAGGCCAATGTTATGGTTGCTTCTCATACTTAAAAAAACACTAATACACCCTAATAAGGTGAGATTAGATTTCTTCCTAAACGCATGGTGTTTTTAAAGCGTGGGTACTACTGGGCATGTGTGATCAGATCAGCTTCCCACTGGGTGAGGAAACACACAACACTCTGTCCACTCTCTTCCACGGTCATACAGGGACAAGGCAACAATTCTTCCTGCCTTATGTAACAGTGACTGGTGAGTTCCAGTCCAGCTTCTGCAGGATGTGCATTATCTTTTCTCCCTCCCCTGTAGCTCTCAGCTGCATCCCAGAAGACCTTCAAGCTACGCTCAGGCACCTTATAGGTTACACGGACAAACATTTCACATGTCAAAGCCATCCCCCAGTCTACAATTTGACATATGAACTGAGACACCTCAGTATTGACCAGCTGTCCTAACGAAGCGTCACTGTTACTTCTCACCACTTTATTTGTCAGTCAGACAGACACACGAGCAGGCAGTTGTCTGTCAATGTGGAGCTCAGGATAAAATGACCTGACAGACACACACCTATTCATGTTGTTGCTTTCTAAAGAGAGAGTGCAGCTGGACTGGAATCATTGGCTTCCAAGGCAAAAATAAAATAGTGGAGCTGAGATTTTCCTTATTTGTTTTTCACTAAAATTCCAAAATGTTTATATTTTCTATGAAATTGTGTTTAAGGAATATTGCTAGCCTGGAGGATTTTGTCAAGACTTTGTTTGCCTCAAGCTGTCTGGTTTGATGTGTTATACCCATGATTCTGTATTGAACATTCATCTGAAATGTAGACCCCAAGTGAAAAGAAAAAAAAAAATTGTTATGCTCAGCAGCAAGCCTGACAACTTCAAAGTTAATGCAGCAGAGAGCTGAAGCTACAGCAAGAGTCCATTTGTCAGATTTCCTTTTGGGGGGAGCCTGAAATAAAAATTTAAACTCATGTTCTGCAGACATAGTCATAGTATCCTTATGGTATAATAATACCGACTAAGAATACCATGGTTTTAACTTATTTTCCAAAAAATGCATCTTCTAAGTTTAACACAGTTTCTGAAATTAATTTTTTTATCTGCAAAGGCAGATTTCCCTCTGTCCACTACAGCTAGTTGGATGGACTGAAAAGTTCATTCAGTTTAATCGAAAAGCATCAATTAAAACACATGCAATTTCAAGGCCCTTTTTAAATACAATTCATTCTAATCATACAAGCAGAATAATTGAAAGTTTTCTTTCTAAGAAACCCAGCCGATTGCATCGAGTCATTGACTTTGCAGGATTTGTTCCTTGTGGAGGAGCATCTGTAGCAACACTCGACTGTGGTTTGCATTGTAATGTTAATTTGTAGCAATCTCTTTTGCTGAGCATGCATATATCAAGAGTGTAAAGGAAAGCTTACTAGGAAGAAACCTCCAGCAGAACAAGGCTCAGCATCAACAGCCTTCATCCTAGACCGACGGAGGGTTTTAGCAGACAGAGCAGACTGATAAAAGGAGCTCAGATGCACCGTTTCCTGAATATTCTCAACTTTAAAGAAGTAAAATTTTAACTGCATTAAAATCTTGTATCATTGCTTCATACATTTTTCATGTAATATTATGAATTTAATGTCATGGACCCAAAAAATCTTGCTTTCTTTGTAATATTTATAAAACTATAAAACTTTTGATTAGTTTAAGACTACAGGCTCATGGACCAAAAACAAAACTCAAGCATTACATTTTTTTATGCAATGATAGAATATCTCTTTTTTCTTACTGTCTTCTTCCAGGCCAGGCAGGTTTCTCCGTCTACAAGTATTTCCCCTTTGGGCCGGTGAGTGAGGTGATGCCCTACTTGTCCTAGCGGGCACGGGAGAACCGAGGCTTTTTTGAAAGGGGCCCAAAAAGACCGGCTGTGGAATCAGCTGAAACTTATACTTGTCTCTGGGGGGCTTCTCTACAGACCAGTGTACTGAAGACAGTAGAAGCAGAGGCCCGAGAGGAGAGTTTGTCAGCTTTTTCAGGGTTTATTATTTTTTTCTTTACTAAGCAGTAGCCACCATGAGCCATTCTCTCTAGCTTGATAACTACTACTGCTGCAGCTGTCTGCTCCAACTTTCCCTTTGTGCATTTTCTGTTTTACAGTGCCCTGTAGTTCTTCCTAATAAAGTTCCATGGACTGTGTGGAGTTTAATTTTTTTCACACACCTTCAACCCATCCAAGGGCTCTTACTGTTCCCTATTTCTCTCTTTATCCACCCCAGGTCCTAACAGCATTCCTCATTTTTGTTACTCTACTATCTGTAGAGCTCTGTTATCCATCAAGGGGACATCTTTACAGCTCCAAAAGGACTCCCTAAAATGTCAACAACACTAGGGTGGACATCCTTCTTTATTACTCCATTTATCTTGGAGAGGGAAAACAATCATAAAAACAACTGACTGGATTTAAATTGCAGCAAAGGACGGATTCTATATTTGAAATCTTTTTTTTTTCCCAGCCACGTATGCTGACGGCCCCTCTGTTCTGTATTTTTGTTTCTGAAGGGGCAATGCCAGTTTTAAAACAAGGCTTGTTTATAAATCATCAAAGAAAACTAAACTTTGCAGAACATCCCTTATCCTTTGTTAAAGAGTTCAAGGGTTATTGTCTTTGTGCTTATAAGTGTTGTTATAAGATACAACAGTGAAACATTGCAGATAAAATCATAGAAATGGTGAATAAATCTATTTTATACATGGGCAAACCAGTTAATTTTTTGTTCTACTTTGACACTGTTTTATTGACTTATGTGGAGTTTGATTAATTACACTGGCATATAATAAATACATTTGTGACCAATGTATTTGGAGTTTAAATTGCCAAAGATTTTCAGCTATATTAATCAGCTCATTATTGATGTAAAAGTACACATAGTTTTTACAAATAAAAATCTGAAACGTCTGTGCATTTATATTCAGTTTCCACGTATCAATGCATTGTAGAATCCCCTATGTCTGCATTTTTAGCCAGTTTTGCACATCTAGGGACTACATTTTTTGCCATCATTTCTTTGCAAAACGCTTTAGGCTCAGTCAAACTGCATGGTGTGATGGGTGTTTATGAACCCTCTTATATATAATTTAGTGTTTTCTTTTTCCCTTATTACCTGCTGGTCATCTGCACTCCAAAAAATAAAAAAATCTAATTTAAGTAAGATTTTTTAAATTTTCTTCTTGAATTGACCAGGTAAGTGAGAAACGTTGCCAATGAAAATCAAAAATTACATTTAAAATAAGAAAGAAACAACCGCAGTCTCTTATTTCAAGTGCATATTACATACAGATCTTATTTTAAGGGTAAAAATAACAATTCCATTGGCAGATAATTTTATTTACCTACACATGTTAGGGGTTGATCCCCTTTAAAGAAATGTTTACTTTTTGCACTGTGTTTATGTACTGCTCCCATCCTGGTGTCATCCATGGGTTACTGTGCTCACTGGTTCCTGTGAGTTATTAAAATATATCCATCATCATGAGCCTGCTGATGTGCTGTTGCCTCCATCTCCAAAAACCATGACAAATAGAGTTTTGCTTGTAGGCCAAAACATTCTGTTTTGGTTTGACCAGATCAAATTAAGGATCTCCCACATACTCAGAGCTGTACCTTCAACTAATTCTTGGAACTATCCTACGGATATGTGGCCATTGCACAAGTTTAATTCTGGACAAATGTACATCTAAGATTCTCCAATACCTTTTAATATATAGTAATAAATGTTTTTGTATAACTTTGCAGAAACCGTGTAAGTGCAATTGGTTGGACTAGATTTAATTCAAGGCTACTATAGTAAAGGGCCCTGAATACAAATGCTCTCCTAAAAGTTACTTTGAGATTTGATTAGTGTTATATTTTTCCATCTTAAAACAATTAAATCCAAATGAAACACTTGCATGATAAAGAATGATTTATATTTGCCCCCAAAATGATAGAGAGGAGAGTTAATTTGACAGCTTAGGTATCACCAGGAAATATATTTTATTCAGTTATTGATGCACAGTATTTACGTCCGAGGGGAAAACGAGCTTCACGGTAATTATGGCCTCGTCATTTTGTACGAGGAGTCAGTGCTCTGTAGACCATCATCATTTAATTACCCCTGATACTTCACTCAGTACAGATCACAGAAATTGGATGCATTAATCATTACTCAAAAGAAATGTTAGCGACTGGTGAGTTTAAGAGAGACAGAGCACTGCAGAGCTGTCACTGTTGCTCCATTCCATTGGTTTAATTAAGAATCTAGATGCCTTTGATTTTTTTTGGGAACACCTTCTGGGTATATATTTGTCTATGAAATCCATTCTTACCGGTTGCTGGAAAGCTTCTCGGTGTGTGTGGAAGAAAATGTGTCCCCATTTTCTAACAAAAACTGATTGCAGTTTTTTCTGAATGCTTAAACCCTAAACATGATTTGATAGCACAATTTCTATTACTATTAACAAATAGCAAAACCTCTCACTGAGTTTGTAAAACTGAAAGCATAGACACTGCTTTGCAATTTGATAAAACACCCTTTTCAAAACTACAATCCACTGCACTGATATTTCCCCGGTGCCTTGGACAAGAGGACAATGTGACAACGCATGTGATGTGGATGAAGTCTTGTTGCCGGATCCAGAGAGACGACACAATGTCGACTGATTTTTTTTTTCTCAGTGATTTTTGTTTTAACTTGGGAAAAAACCCACTAATGTTTGATTTGATGTCTGTAAATGACCACCAATACAGTATGTTTGGGTCCCTGTATGTTCTGGATCCCTGTATGTTTACAGAACTATGACAAAAGTATGACCTCAAGCTGACATATCCTACCTTGTGCACAGCGAAAGCAAAAGCCAGATGTTTTATTTATACCATCAATGTGTAGTTGGCACATGTGTGCTTATTAGTGATATGATGGCTTGTTTTAACTGTTTGATACAGAAATACTGTTTTTGCATAGGTTTGAAGAGCTAAGTAAGGTTTATTAACTTTTGCAATAGAACTCCAATGTTTTGGTGATTTGGAGAAAAGTTTTTTTCTTCATTTTTGTATAGAGTTTTGCAAAAAGAGCCAATAGTTACAGAAATTGTGCTTAAGACATCAGAAGAAATTGTAATAGAAATGCTTTTCATTTTCAAAGTACTGCTGCATTTCTTGACTAATAAATTTAAAAAAAATTATTAAATATTGAATTTTCATTTTCTTCAAGACTGTTATTTTTTGTTTAAATTAATTACATTTTTTATTCAAAAATTGAAAATTATTTGTAAAAATGTCCCAGCAAAAAAACAAGCATTTTGAAATATGAAATTTGAAAAAGTTTTTTTTTTCAAGTCACAGATGTATTTTTGACTCATACATAAATTACCCATTGATAACCCAAACTGCTTTTTGTTTTTTTGTTTTTTTTTCTGCTGGATTGCTTATTTAGTTACTTATTCAAAGGATTAATAAAATAACATTCCCAGAAAAAAGAACAGAACATCTGATTAATCCATTTGATTAAGAAAATATGTTGTGATAATTGTGTTAATGTTTACCTTTTTTATCATAAAGGCCCTACAAATCACTGCTTATCTAGAATTGAAGCAATATTGTTCAGGGAAAAATCATTCCTCTTTTTAAAAAAGAACAAAAACTGAGTGGATTGGCTTGGTGCTGCATCCCAGCTGCTACTTGGGCAATAATCGGGGATTGTGTGGCAATACATGAACTGACGGAACTGAATATAGTGGCTTTGAGCCGCTGTGGAGTATCATGTATTTTTATTTGTTGACAGCAAACTGAGAGATTACAGAAAACCATCCGCATTCTGTTTAAAAGCAGCAATCATAGAAAGATAATGATAGAGATTTATTACTCTCTATGGGATCACAGGTGGAGTCATCAAAAGAATTTTTGTAAAATATATTTGAAGGCTGACATACAGTAATATGAGGTCTGAATGCAGTGGGATGGTTTTCATCCTTCACCTCACTGGATTTTATACAACTAGAGTCACATCTGTTTTCTCTCTGACGTTAACATTTTAGGTTGAACCAGAAATTATGCAAGCTGCAGAAATGTTACTTTACCTCTAACTACAAGCTGATTGACCTTTTGTTATGGACTTGAAAAACAGAACAATCCAGCTGGCTGTTTATTTAATTGACTGTAGTTTTCCAATAGTCCTACTCTGTAACCTAAAAAAATACACTCACCGTGGACATAAAGGGGAAAAAAAACTGACTTACATTAATAGACAGCAGACTATATTTCTAAACATTGCACCAAAATTTCAAAATATATTCTACATGGTCAGCCAGAATCCGGAGGGCAGTCTAAGTCTGTCAACATGCTACATGACACCTTGTCAATATTTAACAGCAACATCTGACACTAACATGACTCAAATGTCAAACCAGGAGGAAGACTTGTTAAAATTCAGCAAGTCAATGACATTTCTCTGTAAAATAATTGGCAACACATAAGAAGGTGTACACAAAATTCCAAGTGATTTCAGAAGAAGAAGAAGCAAACAAAGCTTAAACTTGGCTGGCACAAGCTAATCTTGGAGACATATACCTGTCAGGCTGTCCTTGAATGAATGTAGCCTTTGAAATGAAAACAAAAATAATGCTCATAGTAAGTATAACATTTTAATCTCCCAGACCACTAACAAACCACACAATCATAGTCTGCCTGATATTACATTCTTTGTGTTTTAGATACTTTATATCTTCAGTGTATATTGCTATAAAATAATGAATGATTGTTTAGTTAAACTAGTTTGTCAAGTTTTGTTTTGTATGATAGATTATGTACCCTGGTTATGGACAGTATTTAACATAGGTGTTAAATAGTGCCCTTAGTTTCATGTGTTTTACAGGGTTTGAAATCTATTACTTAGAAAAATAATAGTTTCATACAATAAAATTATTATCTATTTTATTTTTCTTTGCCTAATTAACACTTGACCTTCTGGGGATGAATATTCAATCATTTACATTTAATATGAGTTTCCCCTAGCAGACAAAAAAAAAAGTAGGAGTTAGTCCTGAAATCGAAGGGTTGACAGTTCGAGCCACGGCTCCGACTTTCAGTCGTTGTGCTCTTGGGCAAGACACTTAACCTGCACTGTCTATTGATGGTGCTCAGAGGGCCAGTGTACAGCAGCCATACCCTGGCGCTTCTGTCAGTGAGCCCCAGTGCAGCTGTGGCTACAATGCAGCTGCCATCATTGGTGTGGGAGTGACTGAATGTAGTGTAATGCACTTTGGTCAAGTCACCTTACTTGAAAAAGCGCTATATAAGTACAGGCATTTTTCCATTTATCTTATTTAATGCATTCATCATGCCAAATCTAGTAAACATCAGTGCACATGGAGTATCCACAAAGTGTTTAATAAGATCTACTAAAATCAGTAAGTCAATGCATTTGGCAAGAACTTGAATGTATGAACTTGAGTTTAAATGTGTCCTGATTGGGTTGATTTGACTTTATGTGTATGTATTTAATAGAACGTTTGGTTAGTAGACCACAAAAAATAAAGTGGTGCCATATAAATACCTGAAACTAAATAATGAGGTAATGTCTGCAGCATTTAAGAAAGCAATTAACTAGGGCAAAACAAATCAGCAGGTTCTGTTGTATTTGCTTTAGTATCAAATGCACTCAAACGTTAAAAATTGATTGTAATTTAGCACCTCTAAATATTACTCGGAATTTGATTCAGTCATGAATGGAAGAGTTGTTGTCAGTTACCATAACCTAATTGGAAATTTGAAGAATCATTGGACAGAGTTAACCCCGTTGCCAAGGCCTAGTCCCAGAGTGACGGAAGCCCCTCGGCTTCCATAACGCACTGATGTGAACCAGCGAGTAAACAAATGGGTCGTAAAGATAACAGATGGGAGCTGTGATCACTAATCTCATCGCCCTATATAGAGTGGCAGAAGCACAGATAATCAAGGGAGCGGGAAAAAAGAGAAAGCATGTTATCTCGTATGTCGTGCACACTGGAAAGTTTGCACTTGACACACTTTTGTTTCACACACCAAAGCCTCACATAGTGCCACCTCCATCAGTCTCATCACTGAGCCATCAAATCAAGATCAGTGCAGACTCTCCTGAGTGGATCCGTCTGGCACAGTGTTTAGATTTGTAGTATTAAACACATCACATTCTTCTCACACCCCCAAAATTACGAAAAAGCTTCCACTTAGTCTGTGACCATCTAGATTATGTTTCCAGTTTTGTTGACTCGAGGTGTACAGAGCCATCAATGGAAATTTTGAAACGATAATGACCATCATTCCTTTGTCTGTAAAAAGCAGTTTTACCTCAACACACAAACCACTTATATTCTAAAGAAAGCCCACACATTATTGATCATCAAACCACTTTCATCTCTTCACTATATGCTTTTTCTTTTTACCTCGAAAGAGTCTTTTATTTGTGTTGCACCAACAGGTCATAGATTACCCATGCACAAAAAAGAAAGAATAGGATGGGGGGCTTTTCTGTATGTTTGTAAATGAACCAAAACTTCTCAGAGGATGATATCAGTGAAGGAGGAGGAAATAAAGCAGGCATCACATATAGCCCTGTTTCATTTATTTCACTGTACTTTGATGAGTCCCACAGTGCCCATTAATGCACATCTAACACATAAAAACACAAATGGATGTGTGACAGGGTGTGTATGGAACTACCCCCCCCCCCCCCCCCCTTCTAAAAAAAACAAACAACAACAAAAAAAACTAATAAGAAAGCAAGGTTTAGCTAATCATTCACTGACTTACACAACCACTCATGGTAGGTCACGCTCACATTTTCCCCCTAATCAGATCCTTCATCTATCAGCGAGAGGTGAGAGATGATTTTGAGCGGCTCAGTGTTTTGATCATTAGTTTGGTCTCATGGAGTGCAGTAGCAGTGAAAAATGAGACCACTATCTCATGGCCACCTGTTCTTTCAATAAGAAGAACAGGTGGCCTGTTCTTTCAATAAGAAGAACAGAAAAAGAACAATGTCCCATCACAGCATAGATTGGACGTGATGTATGGAGGGGAAAACATGTTGGTGTGTTTCTCCAGTTTAGTATTTATTTGTGCCTGCCTTCCTCCGTGTTCCATTCAGCAAATATGGTATATGATATCCACAACAAAGCTTGGTGGAGGATAACAGATGTTTACAGAATGAATATATCCCACCTGCCAGGTCACAAAAGGCAAGATGGCACAATTTTATTTATGTATGTATGATGTCAACATTTCAAGACTCACAGTGACTCCCCTTGTCTCATATCTGTTGTTATTATTATGCTTGTTGTTTAGGTTAAATGGGAATGTTTTCCTATCCTTATATTTGAGAGAGATCCTGTGGAGATGCCTGGGATTGAGAGACGGAGCAAAAAGAGTAGGAATATTCCAATTCAAACTCTTATTTCAGCTATTCCTAATGCAGCTGCTGTTAAATCTGATGGGCCCAAAGTATGCAGCTATTTCAAATAGTAAATGAAAGGCCGATCATGCGCAAACTTAGAAGACATAAGGACACACTAAAAGAGTCTCAATGCAAAGTCATCCAGATCACTTTTGCGTAAGCTGAAGCAACACTACACTACAAAAACCTTTTAAGAATGGAAATACAGTCTAACAAAATTATGAAAACAGATGGCCGGCTTATCTCTCTCGGGTGACCAACCCAAGGCTGTGATGGAGTATAAAGCTGTTTGATGCCTTTGCAGCTATTTAAGCCATAGCATCTCCTTCCCTTTCAGCACTACAAACTTAAAACAGTTACCCTTGCTGGTTAAAAACAGTTCTTGATCTGACTGCCATTTACTTTAGTGTGGGTATTTGCAGTGTGAGGTTTTTCCTTTTTCATTGTTTAGCCTCATTGCACACGTAACTGATTATTCATTGTTGTACATTTTTCTTATAATGCAGTGGATGTAGGCCAGCAGTCAAACAATAAGAAATAAATCATGTAATTATTCCAGAATACCAGATATTCTTGTTTGTGCACACTTTTCTGCCGGCTTATTTTACCAAGAGGAAAATAGCTGCTCATTTCAAGAACTTCAGACTAATTATAGCATTAACAAGGTCTAAGTTAGCCTGTATACCTTGTAATGATTTGACCTTACTTTACTCCTATGTTACATAAATCAGTATATCTGTACTATGAACGATGCAGACATCAGGTGAATGTCTGCAAAATATCTGCAAAAAAGTTGATTTAACTGAAAAAAAAAAAGACTTTTCCCCTTAATGAAAAGAATGGCAGGTGAAATATCTCACTGTGGACAGATTGTGACTTCAGGAGATGTGCCATACAGTGAATGCACAGCTCAAACGTAATAGAGATGACAGAAACGCCAAGCGGAGGTTGGCTGGGAATCCTGTCAGCACTATTAACTTATTCAACCCCTCTCCAAGCAGGATATGAATAATTGCTTGTTTTATTTCAGGGTGATGAGTCACAGATTGCCTCTCTATTGTTATACAACCTCAGGCAGAACGTGAGGTGGCAGGCTGGGAGAGCTCTGATTCTGTGGATAAGAGAGTCTGGCGCATCCACATTGATTTCTCCCCTCCCTTTCATGCTTGTGTAAGCTCCGCCACAGAAGCTGGTGTATGAAGGTGGTGGTGGAGGGGGCAGGGACATCCTATGGGTTCTCGTTTCGTGTTTGACTCCCACATCTTTCTGGAAGCCATGATCAGGATGCCCACATAAGGAAGCTAATCCTACACATTTTTTTTTTTTTTTACAAGTCCAAACACTCAGTAGAGGTGAGCATCTCAGCGTATGGAGAAAAAAATAAATTTTATCCAGAGGAAAACACAAGGGGGCAGTAGTAGTCTTCATGGCCATCCCTTGAACCAGGAATGAAACAGGGGATGTAGATAGAAAAAAAAAAAAGGAGATTCTCGACTGCATCTTCTCCTCTGAAATCCTCAGTCCTAAAAATCCCTCTTAAAAGACTGGGTGAAAATTCGTTGTGTTTTCAAACTGACCTATTTTGGAAGATTGGTTGGTTTCTCTGAAGAGTTTTTTCGCCCTTAGTATCTTAGCTTTATGATTCTTTTTAGAAGATAGGCAAATACTGAGAGAATTAGGCAAATTCAAATACAATACTCTATGCACTAAAAATAGAGCTGCAATCTCCAATTAGACTCTTATTTTCCAAAGATGACCTATATTCGGACGTACACCAGCCATGCATGATCACACAACATAAACACACATGGAAATATAACACTTTCATTTTTGCCTTCATTCAATTTCATAGCGCTTATAGGGTGCCGGAAGATGCAACCAGCCCTGGGTTAGAGCTGCAGAGTTGCCCTGTGATAAACAAAGTAATCCCCTCCTCCATGTTTTTGGGATTAATATCATCTTTATTCATAAGCATGGCAGGAACATTACATTGGAAGAGACACTTCAGCAATACACACTTAAACTGAAAGAAATGTACAAGGAACAGCTAAATGTCATGTGGTCAGACACATGTGTTTGTGTCCTTTTTTTCCCAGAATGACATGATGTGTGGGTGGCAGATTGCTTTGGTCCAACGAGACAGAAAAACAATCAGATCAAAGATGGGGAGGAAGTTGCAGGAGGAGAAAGAGCTAGGATGGTAGGAGGAGAGGGTGTTTGGCGTGGGAGTGAGAGCCAGAGCTCTTCCCCTTTGTCCTGATGGATTTATTTTTCATTCAAAGAGACAGACTTACCAAACACAGAAAAAACTCCTTTCTCTCCCCTTCTGCATTTCATACTTTTTTTTTGTTCATTCAAACCCCACATTTTGCATTCATGTAATATTACCCTATATTTCAAGTTTAGCGTTATACCTTCATGCTATACCTGACACGTGTTGACCCAAGATGGTTTTAAACAAAATCTACTGTGAATATAAATCTAAGTGTTAAATTGCTTATATTAAATCTAAATCTGCGGTATTCATTAGGAGGAAATTGGTCTAAACATGGACAAGACAATAATTGGAATAGATAGTAACACAAATTTGCAAGATGGCAACTTTAATAAACAATATGTTTAATTTAAGTATTGTTGTGACAATTCATTCAAATAAATTATGAAAATTCTCAACAGAAAAAAATTATGATATATCACATGTGCAGATTTGTTGAAAATGATCTCACTTGGAAATTACTAACTAGATTAAAATTTGAAAAGTATCAGGCAATGATAATTTCCAGGGTGACTTACAAGGCTGACAGTTTCCTTTGACTGTTACTATGAGAATACACCAATTTGAAGCATGATATCAAGCCCCAACAAACTCTCTTTGCTAAAAGAACACGGTAGGGCCACTGGAAGTAATTTTGAACAGGGGTCGCTGTGAACATATAGTTTTTGGACAAAAGACCTTGAGCCTACAGACCTATTTAAAATACAATTGAAATTAATGGGTAAATAGATTCAGATTCACAACTTTATTTTCACATACACTTCAGTGCACGAAAACAGGGTCTGTAACACACAGACATCATCAGTTCTCAGGTGAATGTATGCGCTATTGATTAAACTTCACAATAGCACTATAACAACGTAGATTTGGTCAGCTGGCCTTCTACGGAAGCTGAGAGCGGTCGTGTCCCTCTGATACTTTTTCACATTGGTTTTCTCAAGAAAACGAGTTAATTTTTTCATCATCTTAAGATAGTGAAAGCAATTTTCTCGTGATAACGAGATGACAAAAGCAGGAGAGGATTTATAAGTCATGGCAGCCTATGTGTAATCATGTAAATAATCCCCTTTTACGTAATGGCACAACATTGTTGGTTTGATCATTTCCTCCACTTCTATTTCATAAGCAATTAGACCTATGTCTCTGGGTGTTTTCTGAACAGCCACAGTGTTACGTCTGTAATATGTATAAAACGCATTAACCACCAAAATGAGTCCAGATTAAATATTTACATTAAAAAACTGTCAGATTTGTTTCTACTGTATTCTGTGCAATTATATCATCCACCACGACCTGACAATGAGTGTAAAGAAAAAGGAAACTTAAAAACTGATTATTTGCACACATGCGGTACAGTAACTGCAAACCTACGAGCCCTGTAGAAATAGAAGGAATGGGAATCCAGGGCTGTTTGTCATGATCGGTTCTGAATTAAACCCACATGCAGAACACTACAAAGGAGACTGATGAAAAGTTTAACAGAGTTTATTTGAGGTTGGTACAAAAACTAGATAATGTTCAGGAAACAGGTCCGGGCTGGATACTCAGGCGTCTGCAGAGATGACAGTTTGGTTAACCAGGTGGATTTGAGAAGTTGTTGAGATTTCAGATTTTCTCAGAAAATACCTTGGTTTGGTTTCGTCTTTCTTCTCTGAGGGAGGGAACCGGTTGGGTCCAGAGACTGTTGGTTTAGCAAAGTGCTCAGCAGCTGCAGCGTCTAACTTCTGACTGTTTGTCTGACCTTGGCTTGAGTGATTAGCTCACATCCAAAGAGCAGCAGGTGGATGCCAAAGTGAGATCTTCAGGTTTGACTCTCTAGCGCAGGCAGGCTGGTTCAGGTTAAGCTCTCCCAGAGCTTCACACGAGAGACAGGTTTTCCTAGGAGCGAGAAGGCAAGACTGGTTAGATTTAGGTTTAACTCGGAGACAAAGTTCAAGATTTTAGAGGCTCAGGTTCGCTAACCAAACTTAGCTAACACTGCGGCATCGAAGGAAGGTCTGGCAGCTGCTTAAGTAGTGGAGGTCCTCTAATGGGCTGACGAGCTCCAGGTGTGCTGGAGGGCTCCAGCCCAGAGGACCCACGGCGCACTCTACAGGAGAAAGGTGGAACTTCTCCAGATCCCAACAGTACCCCCCCCCCCCCCCCCCCCCCCTCAACGACCGCCTCTTGGCGGTCCCGAGGAAGTGGACGGGAGGGAACTCTCATACTCCTCGACCAGGGACGGATCGAGGATGTATGAACCAGGAACCCAGGTGCGGTCCCAGTCGACGAGGTACTGCCGACCGCGACCGACGGGAGTCCACGATCCGGCGAACCGTGTAAGCCGGATGACCATCAATGTCCCGGGCAGGTGGAGGGGAGTTGGAAGGCGGGCACAAAGAGCTAGTGATGACAGGCTTGATCTGAGAGACATGGAAAGTGGGATGGATGCGTAGAGAGGATGGCAGGTGTAAGCGGACAGCAGAGGGATTGATGATCTGATCAATCTTATAGGGACCGATAAATCTGGGTGAAAGCTTTTTGGACATGGCCTTAAGGGGAATGTCCCGAGTTGACAACCAGAACAGAACGGACTGCAGGCTACACAGACTTTCAACTCCCTCCAAAGATTTTCTATAGGGTTGAGATGTGGAGACTGGCTAGGCCACTCCAGGACCTTGAAATGCTTTTTACGAAGCCACTCCTTCGTTACCCGGGCGGTGTGTTTGGGATCATTGTCATGCTGAAAGACCCAGCCACGTTTCATCTTCAATGCCCTTGCTGATGGAAGGAGGTTTTCACTCAAAATTTGACGATACATGGCCCCATTTATTCTTTCCTTCACACGGATCAGTCGTCCTGGTCCCTTAGCAGAAAAACAGCCCCAAAGCATGATGTTTCCACCCCCATGCTTCACTGTAGGTATGGTGTTCTTTGGATGCAACTCAGCATTCTCTCTCCTCCAAACACAACGAGTAGAGTTTTTCCCAAAAAGTTCTATTTTGGTTTCATCTGACCATATGATATTCTCCCAGTCATCGTCTGGGTCATCCAAATGCTCTCTAGCAAACTTGAGACGGGCTTAAGCAGGGGGACACGTCTGGCACTGCAGGATTTGAGTCCCTGGCGGCGTAGTGTGTTACTGATGGTAGCCTTTGTTACTTTGGTCCCAGCTCTCTGCAGGTCATTCACTAGGTCCCCCCGTATGGTTCTGGGATTTTTACTCACCGTTCTTGTGATCATTTTGACCCCACGGGGTGAGATCTTGCGTGGAGCCCCAGATCGAGGAAGATTATCAGTGGTCTTATATGTTTTCCATTTTCTAATAATTGATCCCACAGTTGATTTCTTCACACCAAGCTGTTTACCTATTGCAGATTCAGACTTCCCAGCCTGGTGCAGGTCTATAATTTTGTTTCGGGTGTCCTTTGACAGCTCTCTAGTTTTGGCCATGGTGGAGTTTAGAGTGTGACCGTTTGAGGTTGTGGACAGGTGTCTTTTATACTGACAACGGGTTCAAACAGGTGCCATTAATGAAGGTAACGAGTGGAGAACAGAGGAGCCTCTTACAGAAGAAGTTACAGGTCGGTGAGAGCCAGAAATCTTGCTTGTTTGTAACTGACCAAATACTTATTTTCCACCATATTTTGCAAATAAATTCTTTAAAAATCAGAGAATGTGATTTTCTGGATTTTTTTTTCTCATTTTGTCTCTCATAGTTGAGGTATATCTATGATGAAAATTACCAGCCTCTCTCATCTTTTTGAGTGGGAGAACTTGCACTATTGGTGGCTGACTAAATACTTTTTTGCCCCACTATATTATGGTGTTTGGCCAAACGGTTGCTCTCTGGGAATAATCAAGCAACTATTATGATATAATTAATGTGTTAGAATCCTAAGTTTCTGCCCACATTACTGTGAATAGTTCAAAATGCGTTGTTTACAGCTATGAAACAGACGTAAAAATGGATAAACTCACTATTTGTTGATACGTGAGACAAGTGAGCGTTGTTCCCACAATATTCCAACTCTGCTATCTTTTTTTTTTGTGGACCGCCAGTGAACATCTCTCCTCACTTACAGACCATGATATCAGCTTTTTCCTTTTTTTCTGGGTAGCTAAGCTGGGCCGGGGATCAGGGGTGGCATTAGCAACGACCAAAGTCGGTGGTTCCCATTACAGAGCTGGAGGAAGGGTTTCAGGACCTTATCTCTCTGATTGCCTATGTGATAAAACAGGAGTAGGGGGCTGTCATTAGAGTCACCTTTTTTTGCCACCATAGGTTTGGCAAGATGCAGACATGATTTTCCTCTGATTTCCTACTTTGCTGTGGACCGATGCTGATAAGACTCAGTGAAAGTGCTCAGGACTTGAGTGTTTGTGAGGTGCCTTGGTGGTATTTTGTTCTTTTAATGTGTCCCAGAATGTTTGTTAGCTTGTGTATTTGTTTTGTAGTCCCAGGCAGGGATTACCTGAGCACTCATTATCACTCATGGTGAGATTGCCATTGCAGACTTGCCTGCTTCACACTGCTCCCTCAAGTCTCCAGCTACACACTTCTAATACATTTACTGATATACTGTAAGCTCCAGTAAGCAGCAAAGGGTTACACTGCACAGAAAATGAGCCAGTCTGGGAGGAATGTTTTACTTTCATCAGGGAAGAAAAAGCCAGATAACTTCAGAATATTAGTTGTAAGTTCACCAAACCCTTTTGGTAAAAGCTCTTCTAAGCTGGCAGATATATGACTCTGTCGTTCTTGTCGGTTGTGTCTCATCTGAGTGAAAACTGCTTACAAGCTACTCCAGCGGTTTACAAATCTGTCCCCAGAAAACAATTTCACTTTCACAGATTTGCCTCACACCCATTGTTTTCTGTTCCTCTTGTCACATGTGGGTTTTACAGCCAGCTCACTCCTTGATCTCACACTCTACATCACATTTATTGCTACATGATTGGGCCTGTGTGGTAGATTGGTAGCTCTGTGTATTTCAATAATCATGATAACATTTCAACTTTAATATTTGTGTTTGTATCCCCCTTAAAGCAAAGGTTAAAATGAAAATGTTCCATCTGTGCCTCAAAGGTTTAGTATTGGAGAATATCATACAAAAAAAGCCAAAACTAGGTTGAATATATCACACTAAATGTTACTACAGTGAAGGTTGTGATTTCTGTTTACTTTAATTTGGTGGCATGTTTTGGGAGATTTCTGTGTCATTTTTCAAGAGGAAAAAAAGATCCTGATTGAATGAAGATAGTTTTTATTCTAATGTTTCCACATAGATAATGAAATTTGATTGTTATTGCTGATTATAATTATTTCTTATAATTATACCTCATTACCTATAAACTGATTATTATTCAATTCATATTCATTTCATGAAATTATTTAGTGCTTCCAGAATATTGGTCCCCAAAGCCAGCATCCCAGCCAGCATCTTTGCATTCTTAACTTAGTCAGGGATTTGTAAAGCTGCTTCTTCAATCAAGGGAAGAATTTTCACATGGATAAAGTATTTCATATATCCAACTTAATATTATGAACTGCTGCCTTTCACATAGTGCAAACGGAACATCCTGCTTCTGTGAAAGTCTAAGCCCAAACTGTTTGTAGTGCTGAATGAATTAACCATCCATCCATCTTCTACCGCTGATTCCCATCAGGGCAGGGCTGGGCCTGTGCCTGTCTCTGGCAGTCAATGGGTGAGAGGTAGGGTACAGCCTGGACAGGTTGACAGTCTGTTGCAGGGCAACACAGAGACGCATGAAGATGCACACAGTTTAGAGTAGCCAATTAACCTAACAGTCATGTTTTTGGACTGTGGGAGAAAGCCAGTGTACCCAGAGTGAACCCACACATACATGGGGACAACATGCAGAAGGTTCATTATTTTATCTTAAAAGGAAAAACCACACATTCTCTAGAAAAGGGGCAGATTCTAAGTTGTTTATACCTGACTTGATGCGTTTTAAATACGCTTCTGTTTTTCCTAGCTAATTGCTGATGCTCATGTAATTGGTTATTTTTAAGATTTTTGTAAGTCACACTTATTTCTTTTGTGTGTTTTTTTCTTTTTTTATCTTTATCTATTTTATGTTTCACAACTGAATCTTACAACATCACCAATCCATCCAGAGTATCTGGGAAATTCCACCAATCATCACAAAACCTTAGATTTTGAAAACTTCAGCATTCTGTATAATTTTTGGTCTGTGTGTAATATTGGTGTAACCCAGCATAGTAATGAATGACTTTGAGTGTAATTGTTTAATCTTTGACACCAAAATGCTGGTGTCTCTTCCTGGAACATGATCTCTAATCATATTCAATCAACACTGAATTGGGTGCAGAAAATCACTTTCTGCATGACCTGGAGGTTTTGTGATTTTTCTTTGGAAGGTAATGTTTGGGCACTGCAAGTCTCCATGTTGGGCCAGGAATATATATGGAGAATACTGGAGATTGATGGAGCACACGCAATAGTTGGCTGCAATAACTATCCATGTAGCCACCAGCCTATTGGCAGACTCCATGGCAGACCCCATAACAGCAGTGCATATCCCAATGGAAGGCATTGCTTACACCATAAGATTTCATTGAACCTGATTCTGGTCCTCTTAATGCAGAAAGAAAAAAAAGGAATGTTTCTGTTGTTGGTGGTGTGCTTTGTTTAGTTGCCCAATACTAACCAACAGGAGGAATAGTTTCCTATGCTTATTTGATATAGATGCATTAGGAGGATTATCGAAAGAATGAGCCTTTTTCCCCTGACAGTTTTACCTCTGCCGTTCTCCTTGTCGAAGGACTTTTGTAAAAAAAATCTCTCCCCATGCCCAGCGCAGCTTCATTCACAAGATGCAATGAGGTGTGGCTGAGGAGAACTCGACTATTTCTAAAAGCAAACATAGTGCACTCATAAAACATGGAGTTGCATCAGTCTGTTTGTCTTTGATCTGCCTTGCTGTCTAATTCTGCTCACACCCCCAAAATATTCTTAGTCACGCAAGCGTGCATATAAATTCCTGGCATTCTCAATCCTATCATCCCAATTCACTCTCCCTTTCAGCTGTTTAATCACTGCAGGCGAATGTGGGACACAGTGCTTGATAGACAATAATAACAAAACAAAAGATATTAGTTGGCTAGCCGTCGAGAAAAGATTTCAGTCTCAGCATCCCAAAGCCCTGCTGACCTTGGGCTGTGTAAGAGGAAGATAGAGAAAGCTGCTTCTCCGGCAATGGGCGCCTTGTCTCCTATCCCCCACAAACAGGCACATGCATACATCCCTTCACCTATGCTCCCTCTTAACTCTGGTCTCTCACAAAACCAGCACATTGTTTCCGCTCGGCCATCCAGCTTTTACAGTTCTGTCCCACTTCCTTCCCCCTCCTCCTCCTCTGTCACACACAATCATACAAGACTAATCTCATCTATTCCAACACCAAGTAGAAATGAGTCTACAGCTGCAATAACTAACTTCCACATGTTGAACAAGGTTCTTATCATATATTGTATGATTGCTTGACAGTGAGTATTGATGAATGTCTCTATTCCAATTCAATATGTTACATCTCATTCATCATAACGACTTAACCATATTTCAAGTGAAGATAGGCTACCTGTTTTCAATATAACAACTTACAATACCTCTGTCTTTTATGCCACTGTCTTTAATCTTTTTCTTGACAATATTATGTAAGTTATCTACAAGATTTTGGTCTGGTGAGTCTGCTGGCCTCCTAGCAACAGTGATACCATGGTCATTAAAGCTTACAGAAAAGTATTGGTGCTTTGAGCGGTGTGAGCTGCTGTTGGAAATTGAAATCTATATCTCTATAAAGCTTGTTATCAAACTGAAACATTATGCCCTCCTAAATGTCCTTGTAGATATCTGAACTGACTTTCGATTTGATAAAGCACAATGGACTAACTGGAAGATCCTCAAATCATCACTTCCTATGTTAACTCAAAACTGGACTTTGAGCAAATTGGTTTATGTGCCTCTTCACTCTACCTACTGAACCTTGAACCTTAATTTCGAAATTAAATGCAAGATTTACTTTCATCTGAAAAGAAGAATTTGGAGCACAAACCAGTCCTTTTGGTGTTTGCCCGTATCTGAAGATTCTGATGTCTCTTGTTCAGGAATTGCTTTACAAAGCAGTATCTTGTCCTGAATATGTCTGTGTGTGCTGACTCTTGCACCAACTCCCACTGCAGTTCAAGCCTTGTAAATCTCTGTTTGTCTCCCAATGTTCCAAGCGGTTGTACTTGTCCCTGTTAATGCACCTTTTTCTACCACAGTTTTTGCTTTCTCTCAACTTTTTATAAATATATTTGAATACATCATTCTGTAAACAGCAATGACCTTTTGTAGCTTACCCTCCGTATTGAGGCTTTCAGTAACTATCTGTTGGACAACTGTCATGTCAGCAGCCTTTCCCTTTTCAATCTCATTCAATAGTTTAATCTTCAGAAAATGTATTTTCATAAGGCTCTTGGTGTGTAATAACTCAGAAGCATTTGAGTTTGCCTTTCAGAACATTTGGTGATATTTCAATTTATTGAGATACATTAAGGATACAGGATTAATATATCTACCCGCTGGAAACACATTTCATTCATTTCAGTAATAATCACAGTTGAAAATTGACTGAAATTAATTTTCTTTTAAGTACTGTGCAAATTAATTCTAATAAAAGTTGTTGTATTTTCTTATATATTGTGTTTACTTATAACAATATATAGAAATGAAGCACATTCATCTGAAAAAATTGCATACATGTCATGTGTGTTCAATGGAATATTTGTTAATGACTTGAAACAATAAAAAATGTCAATCCATATAAAGTCTGGTTCTTTTAAGATGTACATTTACAACATTCTGTTAGTTTTGTATGTTTTGAGCATTTTTAGTGAGATTGGTGTCTCTTTTTGTTTGTATTTAGCCCTGTCATTTTTTCCTTTATCTTGTGTTGCCTTTCCCAGTCAGTCATTCAGTCAATCTCCTTCAGAACTGGCTCCTTCTCAGCTGTACCACCTGGCCCATCCCACCAGCTATATATATATATATATATATATATATATATATATATATATATATATATATATATATATATATATATATATATATATATATATATATATATATATACCTTATGCTTTCCTGTTGTGGCTTAAATGCTTCCATGAACTCAGATTCCTTGAGTGTTTATTTTTTATTAAATACACTTTCCATCTGCCTTCTGTCTGCTCTGTGTCCCTCACCAAACTGCCACAAATATAAGGGAGCAAACATAATGCCATCAGCCATTAATGCCACTTAAATAATTAAGGGGTTTACTTCCAGCTTGTTTTTATTTATTTATTTATTTATTTTTACCAAAGTATAAAGAAAACATACTATGTTGTAAAAGTCAAATACTCTAAATACTAAAAGGAATCTTCCGCCTACTGTCATTAATATGTCCTCAGTAGTCATACTTAAGACTTGGTCACAGAGACAACATACTGGGGATTGAAACCCAGATAACCCCCTCCTTTGCAGCATTATTCAGCTCCTTCTTGAGGATTGCAAGGCTTTACAAGGCCAGAGGGGATCTGTATTCGGTCCAACAAGCTTTGCCCAGACAAACCTTGCAGATGATTCTCTAATCCCTCCATCATTTCCTAATCAATCCTTCCATCTCCTCCTCCAATTAATCTGAGGGTATTTTCTAGATTTCACAGATTTGTCAGAATCTTCTTAACATTTTCTACAGAGCTGGTTGTGGTGCATTGATCATTTAGTATCTAGAGTAACAGTAGCCTTTTTTTCTGTCAACAGGCTGGATCTTCACTGTTTACTTCTGCTACATCACAGCGAAAAGGTCACTACGGTAGTTAAAATCTCAGCTGGTATCCTCCTGTATGGAGTTTTCAATTTCTCCCATCAAACATCCTAGGTACTACTTCTTACCCCCTATGATCCCTACACATGTATGTGTGTGTAAATGTTGTCTTTAAATTGCCATTGTAAATGTAAATGTGTGTTTTAATAGCTGTTTATCTTGATTTTCTGTGTTGGCTCTGAGACATCACTAAAGAATATCCAGCCACAATTTAATTTGGCTCTCCAAAGCAGACACTGCTTCCAAATAGTTCTTCATCTGGTAGACGTTTATTTAGCCTAACTCAGAAACCTTAAGCACAGTTTTTTGCTTTAAAGCCGGACCACTCGGGTATCTAAACATTAGATCTTATAAAACACTTACGTCTAAAATATTTAGATTTTAGTGATGAAAATAAGTATTTGAACACCCTGCTATTTTATGATGTAAGTTCTCCCACTTATGGTTTTAAATTGCCAGGTGCATGTCCTCTGTAAAAGACATAATCAAAAAAAAAAATCCACATTTCACAATATATAGTTTTTTAACTACTGTATTTATTTGTATGATACAGCTGCAAATACGTATTTGAACACCTGTCTATCAGCTACAATTCTGATCCTCAAATACCTGACAGTGTGGCTTCAAAATATCTACCTCCACTCCATTTGCTACCATAAATTAGATGCGGTGAGGTGCATAAACAGTTTTAGATTATGTCTCTCACAGTGGACATGCACCTACGGTGACAATTTTAGACCCCTCCATGTTTTCTAAAAGAGAGAGATAGCTTTAAGGTTTATTCACATTTAAGATATATATTGATAATTAAGCTATATTTACTAGATGTAATATTTAGGTAGAATTTAAGATTTAGCAGTAAATAACACATTCATATATAGTTATAGGGTGTAGAAACAGATTTAGATATATTTCTGTAAAGCCTCTACTACTAAACTTGAGAGAAAAGCACTAAATTTGAAGAAAATTTGGTAAATAGAAATTTGACATCAGAATTCTTTTGCTAAACATTTCTGCTTTCCATAACAATTAATATGTGCATTTAAGACATGTCTAGGTGCAGCATTATAGGCAGCAATAAATAATGTGATTTCCCTTTAAAAATGTTATGTGTAGCAGACCGTTCTCACCATGCCAATATTTCACACTATAAGCATTATAGTAACATGGAAATGCTCCAGAATCCTATTTAGTGCTTGTTGAAAACATTAAAATCAAATTTCTGTATTAAAGCTAATAATAGGAAAAAGATATTACTTTAGAAAAGATAAAACATCTAATAATGCTCTAATCATCCTCTCCCCAAGAGATATCTTCTGTTTATTTGTGCTCCAAACTCTAAGGATTCTTCCAGAAAAAGAACACCCCATTTCCAAAATTTCCCTGTGCAGAACTTAGCTTATAAGGAGGAAATGCTGCTACTGAGCAGGGTTGTTTCACAGAGTAATTATTGTCAGAATTGTACTTGGGTTAAAGACTCTCTAGCTTTTTTAAAAAAAAAAGAAAAGCCAGAGTATGCAGGAACTTACTATAGCACACACTCTGGATTGCATTTAAACCTGCTTTGTGAAATACAGACTTGTTAAATATATCTAATTTAATCTTATCTTTGGTAATATTTTCCCAACCAAGATAATCAATTCAACATTTTTTTTGTAAAACAAAAAAAACTATTAGACACCCAAATTTTTGCATAGTTTAAGAAAAATACAAGGTTAAATCATGATAATATGAGCAGTAAACAAGGACCATACATTACTAAACAATAAAATAAACATTTAATAGCAAAAGACAGCAATCCTGATCATAATGTCAGGTTTTTAAAGCAAGTGGTAAAAGAACAACTTTTAGAAGATGTACTGTCTGAGAATTGTATAAAATATTTGAATGAATGCAGAACTACAGCAAACAAACTATATAAAGAAAGGCTAGTGTCTTTCGATGTATTGTATGATATTGCTAGTTTAAAAAAAAATCTTTTCTATTCTCTTTGTTTGACATACTGTAATGGTATGAGTTTGTTGTCCATTATTTATCCAATTGCCTGCATCCTAACCCCTTGCTCACACTGTCTCCGGTGCGGTTACCGAGCCGACGGAGACCTCAACTCCCGCACACCCCCTCTCACACCGCCCTTTTGACGACGGTGCGGTGCTGCTCTGCGGCTCCAGCAACAGGTCCGGAGATTTAACTCGCGAGAACAGAAGTTCACTTCAGTTCACGTAACTTCACGCGATAACATGGCCCAAATAAGGATATTTGCGAGAGCTTGTTGCGGAGGGCTCCGGCACGCCGCAAGGATAGCTTTCTTGCGGAATTTTCTGCAGCGCCGGAGTGTCTCGGTAACCGCAGCCGGACAGCTCAGCAGCCGGTGAGAGAGGTTTACGTCTTTTTAATGACTTGGAATCACTGCGGCGCAACGGTAAGACGGAGTCGGTGTGAGCCTGGGGTAAGTCCTTTGTTATATTGACTGCATGGATTTACTGTAAGCAGAAGAGTTTGCTTTCAAAGACAATAGCTTTACTTTTTCAGGTAGATTTCATTACATATAAGTATATACTGTGGCTCATTTGAATTCATGTCAAAACAAGAAAGAAAACAGCAGCAGATTTTTTTTTTTTTTTTATGTATCTATTTGGATTTATTCCTTTTTACAATATGAACTATGCAAAAAAGAAACTGATTACAAGCCAGAATATTGCTTTGGTCCCTCAACAAATTCACTTCTAAAAAAAGGTTAACAATCAATGTAAAGTGGATAAAGTAGCTTTCGTACCTACAAATAGCATTGAAAAGGTCAACTGTTGCTCGGAGAAATAAAGTCACAGCTGAGGAACAGGCATATGACATGGAGAGCGGGGAAAGCGACAACAAAACCATATTGAATCCACAAATGTGTGGGATTGCACATTTGTATTCAACTGGCTTTCTCTGTGCACAGAGGAGGGAGAAGGGGGCTCTGCAGTCAGTGGGTGGAAGGTGGTCTGGCATTTAGGCGTTTGACAGTATCAGTAGTGTGTGAGCTAATGTCAGGAGTGCGTAGGTGTGCAAGCTTGGGGGAAGGGAGGGTTGATGAGTTGCTGAGGTGGCGTGGGGTTTCGAAGCTGTTGGGAGGAAATTTGGTTGAGCCAAGAAGCAGATGTTGCAGATGTGAGTGGGTGTTCTCAGTCTGAAAGTCGGGGGATCCATCTCCATCGTGCTTTCCATTGAGAATTCTCCTGCTTACTAGCTCATTAGCAGCCCCAGGCTTAGCTGTGAACATTTATAAAGCCTGACTGGCATATTGCCAGGCCACATATAGAGCAAAGTTTAGCATGGTGAAAGTACAAGCTTTGAATTCTGAGAGGTGCTGAAGTGATGTATCATCATTTTCCATTGCTCATCACACAGTGGAGGACAGGGGTGAGATGTGGGAGAGTAAAAAGAAACGTTTGTCAGAGTTCAGCTTTTTCTAAAAAAAAGAAAGTATGGCGTGTCAAGGTGTTCTGCTGCTGACACCATATAAACCCGCTTTTATCTTATTTCATATACAAAACCATAAAGCTAGAGCCAAAACATTTTGTGTAAACACCTAAAAGACCCTAGTGTTGTTCCTTAGTGTTGTTGTTGACTTACTCTATGGTGGCAAATATCCCCATCATTAATATATGTATGCACCAATTACTCTACAAATCAATTATTTAATCTCCCCATTAATTAACCATCTAAGCAATGAGCCACATATGAGTAAGTCAATCACCATTGATCTAATAAAAGCATCTGACAGTCCTCTCCTGATACCAGTCTGTCATTTGTCCAGCTCAACAGATACACATGATGTAGCGAACAGTATCGATGTTACCATTGATCTTCTCTCCAAGGGTGTTGCCTGGGGCATTTTGCATCTTTATTTCCACTCCTGCATTATAAAAAAAAAAATCTTTCAAATATGGTCCAACACGTCAGCTAGAAGCATATGCCTCTTTAAGAGGAAAGGTTAATAGCAGGGAAGATTATTTTAGAAATAGATAATTACAAACAACTACAGGTGCTAGGCTTCAGGTGCTTAGGGATTCGCTTCCAGACAGGGACCCCACGTTCATGTCTTCGGGTGGCACAGGGTACATGTCAGATTTAGTGATATTGCTTTGGCGATAGTTTCAAGGTGTTGCTTTATTGGGTATCTCGTACCATGTCTTTTGGTTGTGCTGTTCTTTTTTCATCTCGTTACAGGTGATGAAGCAGACTGAAAATGTTTTGTCATTGTCTCCTTTCTATCTCCCCTTTCTTTCATCTTTTCTCCTTTTTTTCTTTTTTTTTTCCTTTTTCTTCTTCTGTTTTTCTGCTCTACTGACATTGCAGTGTCCATATAAACTGTAAAACTCCCTGCATAATTATAATAAAGCAAATTATTATATCATTATAATCATTATAATTTGACGTTATAAATATTTACTTTATTATCAGACAGAGCACATGTTTCAGTTAGCGGCACAAATGGACACAGATGTCGACAATGTCGTTTTTCAGAATCTGGAGGAAAAGGGACGTTAAATAGAATCTTCTTAACTCGGTCGCTAACGTTAATCACACACCTGGGATAGCTGGTCGCCCTGCTTATATGCTGACTGTGGACAACCTGGACCACGGTGAAGTTGGTTTGAAGTTGGATATTGGATATTCAAGCTCCGGGGAGTCAGCGGGAGCTAGCAAATGGTTGATCCGAATGAGGGACTCCGATGTCGGCCAGCGTCTCTCATCTGCAAGTCTTTGAACCAAGCACTCTTGAGAAACAAAATCAACAAATTCCTTATCTTATGATCAGCTAAGATGAAAATAATATAAAATCATGCCAACAGATAACATTATTTATAACATTTTATTATATTTCTTCAATAGCTTCCACACAAATAAACACTTAAATAAATAAGTAATAAATAATTAAAGTTTAAGATTATAATGGACAATAAATAAATAAGGTCATTATTACAAAGGCAAATAAACAAAGAAGCTAATCAAAAGAGATATGTAAATTTATGTCTGACTTTATTATTTATTTCTACTTACATTTGTTTGTTTATTGTAGGTTTGGGGGGCAATTAGTTGTATGCTTATTTGTTTTTGGAACATTTATTTATTTCTGTATTTATTTTTATTCATGGCAGGTTTGGTCCTCCATATGATTGATCTCTAAAGTGGCACATAAAAAAGAAAAGAAGCTGGGTGCTGCTACTCGCATGATTTTTTAAAAGGTTTGCTTATATTGATTAAAACATGAAAAATGGTTTGCAGCCACAGAGCAGATCTTCATATAAGTTGTATGTATATAAAGTAAGTGATATATCTGCCTGTGCAATTCACCAGCACATGCAAACATTTTTTTTTTGTCTCCACGTGTTCATGAATATGCAAATTAATAGGTGGAGGATATCCAAAAGTAAACATGATCTTCATAGCAATTTATCAAACCTAAATGAGATTTGGAGCAGATTTCTTGGTCTATACATAGAACTTCTGAAAGTCACACACATGCAAACATTTCTGCTGTCATTGCGGCCAACATGTAAACACATTCGGACAGTTCACCCCCTTCATCACTCGAGGTTGAGGGAGGCTTTGTGGAGCCCAGTGGGCCGAAGCCTTATCAGCTCAAGCCACTTGCTTCAAGGCATTGACTCAGTGATATCCAAAGCTAGCGTTGCGGAGACAGTGGGGGACAGGAGCGCTCTCTATAGAGGCATATGTTTAAGTGAGTTGTGTTTGTACTTAAACGCTATGGACTTTGGTAACCTGTGCTGTGACAAAGACCTGTACCATTATATCCTATTTAAATCAACAGAAAAATTAACCAAAAATTGATTTTAATTTTTTTATTGAACTCTATCAATTTCCTTTTGGAGAGGTTTACCTCTATATTAAACCCATCCCTTTGAGAAACAGTAGGCTGCCATCATGGGGCGCCCAGGGAGCACTGTGGGGTAAGGAGTCTTGCTCAGAGAGCCAGAGTGGCAGTTCGTGGGAGTGGGGCTCGAACTCAGAACCTCAGGATTCCAAGCTCTGTGCCCTTACCTCTAGGCCACAACTCCGCACTAAAAGTGAGCAACGCTTGACGAATTTGCTTGCCACCTTTTTTAATCACATCAATACAATCCAGTTGATTCATATAGTGCCATCTCACAACATATTTCATATCAGGGCACTTTACAAAGACAATTTAAGTAGATCATACAGTCAGATTGGTTAAAAAATTTCTATCTATGGAAAATTTGCTAATTGTATCGACTTAGTGACTCGACAGCAATCGCTCACATTGAGCCTGAATGTAGCGAGTGGAGAAGCAAAACTCTCCTTTAGCTGGAAGAAAAATCCAACAGAACCAGGCTCAGTGGGAGTGGACTTCTGCAAAGGCTGACTGGGGTTCAAGGAGATAGAAGCAGACAAACAATAAAAGAAACAGAGATATAAAAGGTAATTGTTAACTAGCCTCACAGGTGGCCCTGTATAGGAAAGACACAGCCAGGCAGACAAACTTGAAGACAGCTACCATTTCAGAGGCGGAAATAAAGCACATACAATAGGTCACAGTAAAAAAAAGGCAGACTAAAAAAAAAAGGCCCAACTCCTAGATCTATATACAAAGGTGTTGATGGGAGCAGTACAGCTGATATTTCTCTCCTTGTTGGGATCTGGAGATCTGCCACCTGTCTCCAGCAGAGAGCGCTGTGGGGTTCCTGAGCTGGAGTCCTCAGCACACCTGGGGATCATCAGCTCATCAGAAGATCTCCCTACATAAGCAGCAGTCAGACCTTCCTTCGACACCGGAGTGTTGACCTAGTTTGGTTAGCGAACCTGAGCCTCTGAAATCCTAAAGAATACTAGTTGCCTCTAGAGAGGAACTAGCCTTCTAACTTGCTCTTGTCTTCTTTGCTCACAGAAACCCGACTGAAGTCTGAAGCTCTGGATGAGCATAACCTGGAAACCTGCCTGCCTGCCCACGTAAGCCAAACCTGAAGATCTCCGTCTGGATTCCTCCATCAGCTCTTGGGAAAGAGCTAGGAAACAAGAACCCAAGTCTGAAACTCTCTAGCTCGAAGCTAGACGCTGTTGCTTCTGAGCTCTCTGCTACCTCCACAGACTCTGGACCCAACCGGTTCCTCCTCTCACGGATCTGTTAAAGCCTCCTCAAGGTATTATCAAGATTCTACTCACTCGTCAAACCATCATCAGCCTGGCTAATCAAACTCTCATCTCTCCAGATAATATTGAAACCAGTCCCGGACCTGTACCAGAACCAGACCTTGAATCATTCTGTGTATTCATTAATAAACATTGTTAAACTTTCCTCTGTCTCCGTTAGTGTTCTGCATGTGGGTTTTAATCCATTAAGCCGATCATGACACTCCTGGATGGTGTCACACCCAAACAGGAACAGACCAAATGAAGCTACAGTGATGAGAAAGGCAGAGAGAGAGTTTAAAGTTAGAGTTGAACTAACAAATACTTTAGAATGGGAGAATGGAGATAGAATGAAGCAGAATAATGTAAAGGAGTCCCTATGTCCTCCAGCGGTCTAAGCCTATAGCAACTATCTATGGGGGTAGCTGAGGATAACCTGAGCCTGTCCTATATTAGATATAAGACAGGAATTGGTTATTTAGGACTTTTTAAGTGAAAAGGAGGATTTCAACATCTATGGAACTAATGTATAGCAATGGAGAGAATTTAAAATAAGAGAAATATGATCTCTCTAAATTTCATCATGACTCTGGCTACAGCATGCTTTATACAACTGCGGTGAAATGATAGGAGAGAGAGCTGCCATTGATGAGCACAGATGTGAAGCCTTATAGGTGAAAAACAATTCATACTCACCCCTGCTGTTTTACCCCCAAAGGAATGCTGTTAACTGGTTTTGCATGATAACCAGTACCTTTATGCTGCACACACTGCAGTATAAGCAGCTTTAAAAGAGACATTTTGAAGTAAACAACATATTAGTATCATTTGCACTTCTGATTACTTTCAAACTATTACAAATTATTTTAACCATTTAAAGTGCGGAATAGATTTATATCTAAAATTGTCCCAGTTGTAAGTCACAATAATACTTTAATATCAGTTTCAGATGAATCAGAAAAATAATCTTGCAAATAAAAAAATAGTAAAAATAGTAAAAATTCAGAATTAACTCACTTTAGTTTTTTAATTGTTTAAATTTTATTCATTTGATTTCATTCAGCCATTTATCAATAAAAATAATAATTTTCTTCATGAATAACCTTAGTTTGCTTTGAATGTGTCCTTGCTTTTATTAACAAGAACGCTAATTAGTAAAGGGGAAAACTATTAAACAGTTGTAAAATAACAAATAGTCACTTAAACATATGGAATTTATTTAAGCTGTAGCTACACTTAATGTGTGTGTGTGTGTGTGTGTGTGACGGGTGGGATAAACATCAACAGTACTAGTTGTTTTTCTTTTGTTTTTTTTACTCATTATCTCCCTCAGTGAAGTAGGTTGGCATGGGTTTAGTAAAATATACTGTATATGTGTAGCAAGTTATAAAACATTGATTCAAAAAAAATCCTCTCAATTATGGGGATGTTCAAAAAAATCTGCAAAAGGAATTGTCAGCAGCTCTGATATTAAAGATTCTAACCTGTGTCCAGTGAAGTCAATGTACTATTTTAAACTTGAGTACTCTATGTCATACACAGGTATGAAAATATTGAGAAATTATTTATTCTTAAAAGATTTATTTACCTACCTAAATTGAGCTCCAATCTTTTCCACATTGTTCACATCAGGTTTGGAATTGAAAATATCAAAAAGATCTGGACATGGAAATGAAGTAAAATCAGTATTAGATAAAATTACAGAAAGTGAGTAAAAGTAAAAATCAATATCTAAATTGGTACAGAGATTTTCAGTAAATGTCTAATAATCAGATTTCAAATGAAGAAAATATATATATTTTTTTCTATTAACTTTCGGGCTGTCATATGTTGTTCTACTGACACAGGCCCAACTGGCTATGTCAGGGGGCAACAGATGAAAGTGGGAATTGTGCTTAAATCCTTCCCAATTAGTTAACTCTGCACACATGTGGAATAGATTTAAAGCAACTCCCACAAAAATATACTAATGTACTAACAAAAAACTTTCAATTATCAAAAAATAGACACAAGAAAGTAATTGAAATGGTTGATGACCATTTAATTCAAAATAATTCAATTATGTTACATTTCTGCACGGATTATTTGTTTGACAACCAACGTTTATCTTGAAGAGTTTGTAATTCAATAACTAAGTAATTTAGATCAGTTGGAATGTGTTCAAACCATATCATCCAAGGAGGTAAAAAATATTATTTGTTAAAATAATGTTTATTAAATGATTTAATAAAATCTGTTTTAATGCGCTTCTGGAAGATATGTCAGTTTTAACTTGCTTCAGAAGGAACAGAACATTTCTTAGTATCCCCAGGTGTTTAAGAGATTTAACAGGTAAAATATATCTACTAGGCAGCCATTAAAATAACACTGTAGCTATTAAAGGCACAAGACCTGCAAACTCCAGATCCAGAAAACAACTGGAAACACTGCACTGAGGCCAAAGTAAACAGTCTCTGCCAGTGTTTTGAAATCTGATAACAGATCTTTTGGACCAGCAGACTGAGAAGTCATCGAGTTGCTTGTAAAGACAAAGCCACATTCAACCCTCTACTTTAAATCTTCCAGCAAAGCCTTGGCAGAAGGGCATTCACAATGAGACAGGTTCTGCATAAGGTTTCTTTCCACTAGAATGACGTTTTTCATATCCAACATTGATGGGTATGTACTCTGTGTGACGGTTTGCTGCAGAGTCAACGACAAATTGCAAGCTCTACTGCCACCACGTGCTCATCCAGGAGGCGCAATCTCTGCCAAGTCAATGACTTGATGCCAACAGGTTCCATCGAAAACTGTCTGTATGATTTAATTGACTTGCCTTGCACGTGTTGTGAATTTGTGCTATATGACTTACCTGAATTGAACTGAGTCAGACAGTAGTAAAAAGCACTTTTGAACAAATTTTTTTTTGACTTCTTACACTGAACCCTTTTATGGGACCCAAAACTCAGCCAGAGACAACAAACAGAGAGGTGTTTAAACAGTTTAATCAAATTCAAACTCCAGCAGCAGGCACAAGAACCACTATGGGCAGAGGGATCAGGTTAGGGGGTGTCAAACTACTCTGAAAATGAGATTAAACTCCATTAATATCCTCTGAATTGGATCCTGAATTTTGGCTTCAAATGACCGAGGTTCAAGATTGTACAACACTCAATAGAAATGTCTGAATTGTCTGTTTCTAAGAGAGAAATCCTGAGAGGCTTTAACAAGAAACTGGCAGGGATCAGTGGTCCCAAGGTGGAAAAGGGTCAAATCCTGAGAGGTAGAATTGGAACATAAAAGCCAGAAGGGAGATCAACAAATGATTACGAGGAAGTTAGGTCAGAGACAGAGTAGAGGTAATCAGTCCAATCCAGGGGGAAAGCAGGAGACAGAAACCAGGGGGCAAAAAAATAGCTGAGGAGAGGTCCATCAGGAGCAAGTCAGAGCAGTACTGTCCTCCAGGCAGAGAGAGTTGTGATAGGACATGATTTTGTCTAAGGCTCGGACCCACATGCAGTGAAACCAAACAGAGAGACACGGATGAAAAGTTTGACGGGTTTTATTGAAGATGTTAAACTTGGTGCAGAGTTTCCCTTAACTCTGCTCAACCGGAACTGGAAGGCGAGGGGAAGACAGACTGTTAGTTCAGGCTCAGTGGGAAATTTGATTCGTTGATCTTGAGGGAGAGGATCTGATTGTTGACTCACATTTCCAGAGAAATGAAGGATCCTTGACTCCAATCTGTGTGTTGGTTTTCCAGTGTATGTCTGATTTGGCGGAGGGCGGAACAGGGTTTACCCAGAACTGGGACGTTGTAGGTGAATGGAGACGCTGATTGCCACTCAGATTTCCTGCTGTACTTGAACGGGTCATGGTGAAGATGATTCCCTTGCTCAGAGAGTAATTTCAACGTCCTCAAAAAGGAGACTGGATCCAAACCTACTGTTTGAATCCCTGGCTCAGCTAAAGACTCAGTTGATCCCTCCAGGGAAAGGAGGTCCGAAAAGGTCCAGTTTGCAGGATGACTTCCTGCCGAGAGGCAAAGACAAAAACAAAGTTAAAACTCAGGGAGACAAGAACTCAGTCTTACTCAGAGAAAACTCAGCTTGGCTAGAGTACCAAAAACTGGCAAACACTGTGGCGTCGAGGTAGTGGCAATCAGCAGGTGTGTGAGGAGGCGAACCAGAACCAGGCGCCTCCTGTTGGTGGAAGGGACACAAACACAAAAACAAACACACAGACAGGAGCCCTGACAGCAGGTAGGCAGTAGAAACACCAGGGGAATGTGGCAAGGCATATGGGCGATCAGAGACTACAACACACCTTCCCCCCATGGTAGATGCAGCTAATATTGACTTCCTAAATGAACTAAACAAGTTCTTTGGAAGGTTTGAGGCACTAAACAGCACTCCACCTGTGAAAGCTGTTCCACACCAGGGAGAGGAGGCACTCAACCTTGACATAGCTGAATTGATGAAAACTCTAAACCCAACCAACCCAAGAAAGGCCCCAGGTCCCAATAAAATACCTGGGTGAGTGTAAACCAAATGTGCAGGTCAGCTGTTGATAAAGCCATTTTTAACAACTCGCTGGACCAATCCATAGTGCCAGCATGCTTTAAGTCTGCCACCATCATTCCGGTCCCAAAGCAGCCTCAGATCACCTCACTCAATGACTACCTGCCTGTCGCATTGACTCCTATCATAATGAAGTACTTCTAAAGTCTGGTAAAAGAACACATTTTCTCCAGTCTCCTCTCAACACAACCCATTTCAGTTCGCCTTCCGATCAAACTGCTCCACTAAGGACTCAGTCTCCTCTGCTCTTCACCTGAGCCTAACGCAACTGGAGCAGACAACACCCACGTGTTCCTGGACTTCAGTTCGGCTTTCAAAACCATCATCCCACGGCATCTGATAGGAACACTGGAACAGCTGGGCTTCAATACACCCCTCTGCAATTGGCTGCTAGACTTCCTCACAAGCAAAACTTAGGAAGTTTGGGTTTGGCAGAACCTCTCTGATGTCATCCCCCTAAGCACAGGCTTCCCTTAGGGCAGCGTCCTGAGCCCCATGTTGTTCACCTTAAGACACATGACTGCGTCCACAGGTTTACCACCAATCACATCATGAAGTTTGCAGAAAACACTACGATGGTAGGCCTCATCAGAGATGACAACGACGTGGAATACAGAGAGGAGGTGGATAAGCTGTTGGGCTGGTGCAAAGATAACAGCCTGATCCTAAATGTGGAGAAAACACTGCTCATCAACACTGCTCATCAACAGCTCAGCAGTAGAGGTGGTCAGCAACACCATATTCCAGGGGATGCACATATATATATATATATATATATATATTGCTTAACTTGCTTAACTTGACTTAACTTCCATATGAATGCATTATTTGCACCATGTTTTTTTTTCTCCCAGCTGCACTTTAAGGAGTGGAAAGGTGCAATTGGAGCTGAGTAATCATAGAAGAGCAGGAAAACAGAATCATGACACTTTGTCTTTTCATACCATTGTATTCAACTGCTTCTCTCTTTCTCAACAAAGTTCCTTATGTGTCAGTTTTTGTGTACTGAATGACAGCAAGCATGAGGTGATACCCTGTGGCCCTAAAGGACAGCAACAGAGGCCTGATTACTTCAAACTGATTAACAGAAAATGCTCCACCTTACACACTAACACACGCACACCCTGCCAGAGGCCAGAAAATGAAGCAGCCTATTGACAAATGACATGCTGATCAAATAAAAAAAAAAAAAAAACAGCTTTCCGCATGGGGGCTTAATGGATGTTGATCTGCTCTCCCTCCAAGTCCAAAGCTGTTCTGTTTTGTGTTTGACATTTTAAAATTCTCCTGCACATATTTGTTTTGACTGATGTTTCTCTCTTTTCATCTCTTTTGAAAATGCACCCATGAGTCTTATTCAGTTTACCAATAACCATCAAAAAAGGGCAGCTGCACTAACTCATATGTTAAATATTAATTAATCAATCCTACAATAATATAAACAAAAAAAATATTTATGTACTTGATTTTTACCTTAACTGTACCATCAAATCTGTCAGACAGATTAAAAGACGACAAACAACCATTTATGCTTTTTTAAAGAAATTTAGCTCGTGGAGAGCTTATGATTTCATAATTACCTCTCATCACAGTACAAAAGAATGTATTAATATCATGCTGAACAATTAACTGATTTTTCCGTTGCATCTCTTCTCTTGACAACCAAAGCTGTGCTGTAATCTAATTTTTGAGTGGAGAACTGTGGTTTTAAAAAATAGCAATGTCAATATGTGTCCCATTAAAGAGTTAATCTATTTTGCATTTCTGTCTCAGCTAAATTGGGACAAGCAAGAGTTGCCAAGTTATGGCCATGTCACCAAATCCTATTCAGATTTAGGCATTGACCACAACTTTATTTGGTGTTTTGAGGTATCTTGACGCAGACTATGGATCATTTTTCTTTCATGTAATCCTATGGTTGTTAAATTTAACATCATAAACTGATGAGCAGACATTCTTCTATTATCCTATTAGTTATACACTAAATTAAAGCAGACATACATCCTATAAAGTTCCTCTACTATCCTTATCCTACTGTCTCTTCCCAGTGTATTTTCCTAAAGATTTGGCATCCTAAAGATGAACTTTTCTGCAGATATTACTTTGGCCTTTGTGTTCATGTTGTTCAGCAGTACTTTAAGCCTTGAAACTCTAAACATAGTGTTTGTCCATTCATTTTTTCTACTAACATAATTAAAGCATCCAATGCTTTTTCTGTTGTCTTGGGCTGATATGACATCCATGTAGTTGATATGTATTAATAGTAGTTTTGGTGGAAAAATGGCTTTCATTGTGCTTCTATAGAATACCAGAAGCCTAGAAATAGGTTTGTTATGATTTCCAGACTGATTGTTGACTTTTTTTTAATGTTAGATCTTTTAGAGTATATCTTGTATCCCAGCTGTCCTATTCAAGTGGCCTCCTGATTCTAAAGGTCAAACAGTAATCAGGCTTGAAAACAGTTATGAAGTTAAACACAGCAGTTAAAATGTATGAGGATTCAGACTGATTTGACATGGATTTTTTGTCACACAGCTAGAGATTGGTATGCTTTTTTCCCCTTTGTGTTTTTGTTTTCAATTGTCTGTCTGATATCGACATCTGTTTTAAGACCTGAAACACCTTTCAAGAGTGACAGAAAACACAATCAAATTCGTATTAAAATCTATCGAGGCAATGCTTTTATTTTACAATACTGTCGTATAAATATGGTTATATTGCTGAGGATCCATCATCAGGCGTTCAGACTGAGAGAAACATGCAATGGCCTTAGAAATCTCCTGATAAAACGATATGCTAGGTGTTTTTAAAACAATACAAAGAATACAGAGGAAAGAACATTATAAAAGTTTTAATACAGCTATATAATACAGCTCTCTATTAAAATCTAATGAAATAACTTTGGATTTTCTGACAACCAAAGTATCTATTCACATATTTTACTATACTCCAAATGAAAGGAAACTCTCTAAAGCAAAGCAAATAGTTCTAACTTTGACCTTTATAGGGCTATTCATAAGATATATCTCTGCCATAAGATTAAATAAAAACAGCTAACAAAAGTCTATTTCAAGCCTCCTGGTGCATAAAGCCTTGTACCTCTGTAACTAGTTTGAGTATACTGCAAAATACATGTATTGTGCTCCAATCTTTCCTTAATTATGTATCAGCCTTTTGATCTACATTTTGTATCACTTCTTAACAGGAAGCATTTGCTGGAAATGTAGCTCCAGTCCCCTTTATGGGTCTTTGTTAAAGTGAATAAGAGTCATTCAAAAGGCTTTTTTCTTTTGTTTGCCCCAACCAAATGCAAGTAAGCAGCTCACTGTGTGATACTTTTAGACAATTATATGCCTAAAATAAGAGCTTGTTACCCAGGAAAAAATTGACTCACTTTGATGAAAGCATCTTAGCTTGCTGCAGGTGTAGAACAGTGGTGAAATACAAGCAACCCATATCACTCTCAATATGAGGACTTAAGGTAATGACATATTCTCAGATTACTTAATACACACAGTTCTGTCTAGCAGCTTTACATCATCTGTTATTTCTTTCATTCTAAGGAACCAGCTTTTCTTCCAATATTTTGAAGTCTTCTTTATTACTATTTCCCCAGATTCAAGGGGGTCTTTTAAAGTTTTCAGTTTAGCTGTTTGCATCTATTTTATCACCAGTGTGCTAAATATGCATAACCTTAAGTAAAGAAAACAAATTGGTGTACTAATAAAAAGGGTGAATTTCGAATCAAATGAACATAATTTGAAAGTCATGATCAGATCTTTAAGTAATTGGAAAAATGAATCCGACAAAGACCAGACCTTTGTTTGACCAGATAGATTACAAAGGTGTTATTGTACATATTAGTCATTAGAAGAAGAATAATTTGCATACTCTTATTGTCATTAAACATATAAAACAACTTTTTTATCAATAAATCACAGAAATATTAAAATTATATTTTACATTCTATGATGTAATGATCACAGCTGATAAGCAATTACAAAGCCTAAGTTTGATGTAAAGTGTACTGTGTCATGGTATTGTGTTGTGTTAAGGTACCTTAAGGCTAATTGGTAAACAGAACTTTAAAGATACTTAAATTGTGTCTAGTGGCATAAGATGCACTTTAGGATCTGTTCATGCATTAGACAACAGCAGAGGCAAGGTTACTTGCAAATAGGGTGCTTTTAATATTTAGAAGAACTCCCCATCTAATCCAATGGCTTCCGTTGTCTCATCTTATTCCTTTTCTTTTCTGCATTCATTCTCATAAAAAAAGGATGTTTTGTAAGATGCCATATAAAATCTTGCAGTCCTCCATTTCCATAATGATATTTTGTTATCCAGAGAGTCAAACAACTCTTGAGAAACTGATTTGTGATACAGTTTCAGCAGTTCTGACATTATGTTGACTTTGCGATGTGATTGTGTCTCTTATTTAGAATAAGAAATATTTTATTTCTATTTCCAAAAGTTGAAGACAGTAAAGCAAGTCCCAGTGCCATATCTAGTGTTTGTCAAAACACGCTATTATCCATGATGGCGATGACCAGTGCACCATGCGAAGCAGAGAGTAACAGATTAATGACGTGTTTTTTTCCCTGGCCAGAAGTTTAATAGCAAATCCTCCCTCTTCAACTTGGTAATCCAATAACGAACCCATCGAGGATCATGACTCAGAAAGGTTAAATAACATTTTTTTTTTTCACTTTAACCCGATGTATTACAACATCCAACTGCCATGCATGTGGGAATTGTCAGTTTAACTATAGCTCTCGCGGATTTCAATAGGGAAGTCCTCTCGAAATCTTAAATAATTGTCGTTGATTGCAGATGTGTCTAGTAGTTCAGGGAGAGCAGGGAGAAGTGGGGAGAATGGTGCTCGGCTTACCGCACTGTGACATCACTACCAGGAGATGTCAGGAGTGAGGTGTTACTATGTTTGGGCAAAAAAGGCTCTTTTGGATCTATCTTTGTCACAAATGGTATTTTTTACACACATAAATTCTTTTCACTGGTGCAAAAAGATGAAAATCTCATACATTTGCCAAAATGCATTCACAGCTGTCATAGCAGCTTCATTTGGTTTGTTCATATTTGGCTGTGACTCCATCTCGTAGAGAAATAATAGCTGTGCTGCTACAATCAACACCTTTGTTTATAGATGTTGGAGCTTGGACTGTTTTTTCAGAGTAGTCCTATTTCTCTTACTGTAACTATTTGTATGTGGTATCTTTCATCCTCTGACGTGGGGCTGGCTTGGACCTCATCTGCCTGGTTGTATGTTTCCCGGACGGGGCCGCCTGTGGAGGTGGTTGACAGTTACCTTTTGTGACATGATCTCAGCTGATTACTCTCTCTCTGATTACTCATTTCACTCACATGCTTAGCTCCACCCAATTCTCCTTACCGCTCATCTAATCTACCTGCTTTAGTCTCTATTTAACCAGCCTTCAGCCCAATCATCAGTGCCAAATTTTTTCAAGACATTGGTGAGACTTACTGCATTTTAGCATACCTGTGTTTCGACTTTCTAATCCTGACCCGTTCTACCTTTCGACCACTCAGCCTGCCTGTTCCCATCTTATCTGTTTGCCTGACGTGTCTTCTGATTCCTGCCTGATCCCTGCCTATTTCTGCACCGCACCTGGAACTGTGACTCGACTCAATCCTGGATTTTCCCTTGGCACCTCATCGGATCTCTGACTACCGAGCATGTCACCGACATCAGCTCTGACCCTCTGGATTATCCCACCTACTTTCATCTCCTCAGTTCTTATCTCCTGCGTGTCCTCCAACCAGTGATACATAAGCATCTGGGACTCACCTTCTGGGATCGGACTAAACTATAAGACAAAGTTAGTGACTCACGTTTGTTATCATCCACTTTCAGTATAATCTGTTCATCTTAATCTGCTCTCTCCATCTGCAGAGGTCCCTGCTTTAGACACCGACAGCGCTCACTCCTGTTCAGTTTTAAATAAAGGTTTTAAGAAATCTGTTTGTCCGCGTTGAATACTGTATGCTTCATTTCTGAGCTTGACATTTTGTATCTTTGCTTCTTTTTCTATGTCTGCTTCTGTCTCCTTGAACCCCAGTCGGCCTCGGCAGATGGCTGCTCACACTAAGCCTAATTCTGCTGTAAGTTTATTCCTGTTAAAAGGGAGCTATTCCTCTTTAATGTCAAAACATCATGCATGCTTGGTTTGAGGGATTGCTTTCAAGTCATGTGTTGATACAATCAGCTGGTTTTCCTTTGATAGAGAATCAATTGGACTGTATGATCTTGTTGGATTGTCTCTGTAAAGTGCCTTGAGATGAGATGTGTTGTGAATTAGCGCTATATAAATAAACTGATTTTAACTGAAATTGAATTGAACGAAAGTTTTGATTTATAAATGCAAACTCTAAAAGATAAAAATAACTGAAAATTGTTAGTTTCAAAGCCCTTGCCAAGTAAAATAAGCGGCCTCAGTAAAGATTCTGGCACCGCTTTTACATCAAGTTGTGTTGTGGACTTGGAATGGCCCATTTTAACAAATTTAAAACGGCAACTAATTTTTCAAAATTGACAGTTGACATTTAAATAATATAAGAAGCAGACAGTAGGTGTGTCTTCAAAACAAAGCAGGAAAAAATAAAACTAGAACAAATCAGGTCAGATACCTGTTTTTTTAACTTGTACCACATACATTATTGTAACGTACTTACATCTGAAATGTGGAGATGTGTTTCCATACATTTAAATTACATCACCTGAGAAAGAAATAGGAAGGTGTCAGGAAAACTAAAGAAATTTAGGATGTAAAAATGTCAAGAGTAGTTACCAGATATTGAGATTAGTTATTTAAAGATGAATTGCAGGTAAAACAGTAACAGAGATTTAATCAGCATTGAGAAAGTACTGTAATGGAAGAAAATGACTGAGCATTAAAAAATGAAAAGTTTAGAACTAGCTATTTGGTTTAAAAAACACAAGACTGATAGAAGAAATTTATCAACATATTAGAAACATATACAGGATACAAGGATATAACAATAATACATAAAAACACCAAGAAAAAAGATCAACTAATTAAATGGATATTTTATGGATTAGCAAATGTGCACAAGTTGAAACAATAAAAAAAGAAAGAAAGAAATCTGTTGATCTCACTTTTAATTTTTACATTTTACGTCTCTACATTTAAGTCTTACACATTCATCTACTCTTTCCAGCACCATTCAATCATCCTTTTATTGTCTGTTGTAAACTCTTCCATGACGGTTATCTTGTAGCTGCTACGTCTAATGTGTTGAGAATTCTCCCTAGCATTTATAACTGCAATAAAATGTCAATGTGTGCTATTTTTATATGACCTCTATGCAGTTAGGGATTATTGGGAAGCATAAACCTGCAGATTCATGTTAATGCCATAGGTAAAGGATGTAATCTAGTGGTTTATTTGTTCCATTTAGCTTTTAAGCCTCAGGAAAAACAAACAAACAAATAAAAGCAACAAAAAAAAAATTGTCAACAATAAATATTTCCATGTTTCCAGCGACTGCATGTCTTTTCATCTCTTTTAGAACAAAAGCTGTGAAAATTAGATTTCTGTGGTAAAAAGCAAGTAGGACAACTCCAAAGGCTTTGTCATATCTTTAGCAAATGAAATAGTAGCTTTATTGCATTTAATGCTCTCGTGTCCAAAAAATAAGTTCATTAAAATAATGTAAAATTTAAATTTTAGAGATGGGATGTAAAAAGATGATGACACACTTATGTCACATGCTTTTTTTTGGCCTTTCACACATTTACTTTATCTAGATTGCAAATAATTTAACTTGTCAAATCTGTATTTAGAGCAATGATCTAATGAATAATTAGGCACTAACTGCAACTGATAAGCATGTCTGCTCAAGTTGATAATATTTCGGTCACCAGCTGTTATGAGAACAGTCTAATAACATACTCTATCACTACCATGTTTCTGAGCAGCAGAGTGTCATGGCACATTTAAAACGGAATGGGCTACATGCATTACATTTTTACAGCAATGGAAATATTCTGCTTTAACTTTGTCAATACAACATAGGGAGTATACTTGGAAAATATCTGGGTCCTTCTGTTCTAAATTACCCTATTAGATACCCAGTCTGGAATGAAAAGTTTATTTCAATTCAATTGACCTGTATAGTACCAAATCATAACTAAAAGTAATCCTGTGGCACAGTGAACACAAAGATTACATTTACATAAATTTACTAAATACATGCATTTAAACTGACCAATGAAAGTATTTAACAAGTGACTACTTGATATATCTTGATAGACAGTGTTTGGTATTCCAAACCTGCACCATCTATTAATATAGAAGCAGATAAAAGAATGGACGAGTCAAAGGTGGTTTTACCTGAAGATAAAAGGAGAGCAGAGTTACATAAAAAACATCTTAAGATTGTAAGCAGATAAAAAATATTGTTAACAGCAGACAAACAGTTGATAACAACAGGACAAAACAAAAGAAAATACTTTTACTTTCCAGCAACCACTCCAGGTACACTTGATGGGCACCCTGATGGCATATCTTTTGGCTGATTTAGACATCTTTCATTAATTTTCTTTGACATTGAGTTTAGTAGCTTTAAAAAAACTCTCCCCCGTTACATAGCAACATCTGAGATGTTGCTGCAAGGAGGAGTCACGAAGGGCAGCTGAAATGTAGGATAAGGACACTAATCAGGCTGATCTGCCAGCAAAGTTTAGTTAAACTTTGATTGACAGCCCTCAGCAAGAACATTAGAAGATAATTTTACACAGAGCATCAGAAATATTTGAAGGTCCAATATTCCTTATCACAAATCTTTAATCAGAGGTGTCAAGTAGCAAAGTATTTGTACTTCCTTACTGTGCTTAAGTACACTTTTTAGGTATCTATACTTTGCTCCATTACTTTTTTTCCTCCTACTTCTGACTTCTACTTATTACATTTTCACACAAGTATTTGTACTTTCTATTCCTTACGTTTTTAAAACAAACGTTACTCGTTACTCTTGGCTTCGGTTTAATGCAGAGGTCACGGATTAGCGGACAGTGGTCCGGTGTTATGCCCAAAAGTGCATCCCTACCGAGATATGCATCCTCAGTCCAATGGAGCTACTCGTTGTTATATTAATGATATAAAAACCTTTAGTATTCCTCTCGTGGGAAAAAATTTGTGTTGCACCGATACCGATACCAGTATCGGACAGGGTCCCGATACTGCGCTAAAATGGTGGTATCGGTATGGGCGAGTACCAACAAATACGGCACCGATACCATTTTGAGAGCCATAAGTTTATTCAACTATTGTCACCCATTCCTGGTAGACAATAAAAAGTTCTACTGGATTCACTTTATATTAGATTTTTTTCCTGCTTCACAAAGGTAGGCAGCAGCTTGACAAAGCCATGATGGCAATTATTTTACATTAGTATGGTATCGGTATCGGCCAATACTGAACAGCCAAGTATCAGGTATCGGTATCGGCGCCAAAAATGGCATCGGCGCAACACTAGAAAAAATTGTGGTAATTTGGCAGATTCATTTACAAAAGTTCGGACGTTATGAACAACATTTAATCCAAAGATTTTGTCTGAGGTAAAGCTGATTTATTTGTTGTAGTCTAATTCACACATAACAATAAACAAGATAGCCGACAATAGTTTTGAAACTGCAAAGCTTTGTTTTAAGCGGAAAATCAAACGTGCATCTACACAGCACAGCGTTCACAGGCCAGTGTGATGCATTCAGATAGCGTCAGATAGCTATGGTGCATTCAAGAGCATGGGACATTTTACACTAATAAGGAAATAGGCATGAACGGAACATAACTTACACAATAATGTATTTATTTAGAAACAGTGTGGGCTTTCTTAGAATACTGAATGCTCTATAATTGTATTTCTGTTATTTTTTGATTCTGCACATATGCTAGCTTTTTATTCTAAAAAAAGCTATAATATTACTGCAGCAAATTATCAAAGTTTTTCAAAAACCTGTTTAAAAGCTCCACATTTTTTCCAATTGTTGCACGCAGCTACGGGCTCACACTGTACAACTGACCACAGGGTTTAGTCATACAGTGTGAGTTCACAGCTCACGATTTATGTTTGGCCCGACGCTCTCATGCGATCTACCTGCTCACACTGTACGACTAAAAACCATGTCGGACTCAGCTCCGCCGTTAGATGGAGATGCTCTGACTCGTCTATCTGGAAGCCAAACAAATGGAAGAGGAACATGAAGCTCACTATTGTGAAACGCGCTGCCTTGGCAATTTGTGTAATTTTGTGCTGAAAACCCTAAAAATAAAAGGCTACGATGTATTTGGAAAAAAGACATGAAAGGCTGAGCAAACGTGTCTACTACGGTCTGTCAATTTTTCAGACAGAACTGCATTTCACTTATTGGATCCCTGCCATGCTACGGGGAGAAAATAAAACATGTTTGATTTTCTCCTGACCTCACGATTCCTGATCGGGAAGTGATTGTGAGAGGCTGATCCCCCCTTGTAACCCCCTGTAAACTACACGACTCGCGACGCACGATCGAAAGATTCTCACACGACTGGAAAATCGCCCCGAAAGTCGCACAATGTACACCGGGCTTTACTGGTTGATGATTTTCTTTATGCAGACCCGGCTGATTTTATGTTTAGTTCCTCCCTTAACTGGATCCTCCCTGCGTTCACGCCCGATTGACATTACACACAAGTTTGAAAAGTCCAGATTGCTACAAATGAATTGCTTTAAAAAAAAAATTATTTTTTCTTTCAAGGGGATGGAACAAATGCAAAATTTCTTTCTCATTGCCTTACTGTCTCATCTGTAATGGCAATGACATCGATAAAATAAGACTTTTTGTTTCGATCAGATAAAATTATTTTAGTGTCCCGTGTATTGTGAATAAAAAAGGTTAATATTTTGAGAATGATTTAAAACACTTTTATCAAGGCCAAATTTTTAAAAAGTCCCCTTATGGTAGCCAAGTAATCCAATATAAACCATACAAAACCAACACAAATCCTCTCTTTCACAACAAATACATCAGTCTTCAGTTAATTTAAATAACATAATATAAAATTAGATCATCTTGTAGAAGTTTTCAGGTCATTCAACATTGTGTCAAGGAGTTACATGGACAGTTTGGGCATTACTGTCTGCTGTATGCCCACACGTGAGATGTGGAAAGTGATGATTAATAGCATCTGTGTTATTCCAGACTACCAAATTGTTCCCACTAGCAGCTTTACAGAGAGAGGTTAGTACAATTTAACCTCTGCTCATTGCCTTACTTTCCAGACCACATCCAGCCTCGGTGAGTCTGATTAGACCCAGAAAAATGCATAAATCATGTTTTGTCAATTGTATGCCAATTCATTACATATTGCACCATACTTGGCTTAGCAATTACATTGATTTACAAAGGCCAGTACAATGAACAATGGTCTGTTTGCACTCAACATTTTCCATGCCAATAGTAGTTTACTGGGCTGAATGCTTGCAGGTATTTTTGTTTGCAAATTTTTGTCTATGCATCACTATTACATCAGTCTTTACTCTTCTATTAATTTATTTCCATCAACATCTTACTAATGTATGAGTATACCTTGTTTTTTTGTTTTCCTTAAATACACCCCTCCTCTTCTTGGGGGACCAACAAGGGCTAACATTTCACATGGAGCCAATTAAGCTGACAGGATGCTGCTGTGCTGGCATGAGCATATGTTTACTATCTCATTATAAACAGTCTTCCTTGTCCTGATAGGGACCGCCTCATCATTATTCTGTGCCAAGGGTAATTCCCAGGTCCTTAATTTGGCATGGCTCTGAGCCAGCCCACCAAGATTGGTTTGCTATGTTGAGACTGTTATTACAGTGTACCTGTGACTCAAAGGTGGTGATTGATTTATTTTGCCCTCTGATAGTGAAAAAATAAGGTAAGATAACTTTGTGTTTATTTATTTTAAAGCAACTCATGTTGAGAAATTTGGTGTTAGAAAACTGCTCTCTTCAGATAAGCTACTGTTATAATAAATGTTAGCCATATTTCTAAAACTCCAGATGTTCATATATGCCAGTCAAGGCATTTTAGAAACAATATGTTCTCAGAGAGGCGAGGATTGATCCTGGGCCAGGATCGAACCAATTATCGAATTCAAAATTATATTTTTTTAAATTTCATAGTAATGGTTAACACAGCCTAATTATGTTATCAAAAAATATCAAGAATTCTTGTTATCAGATATAGATTTCCATTTTTAATAAAATACTTTAAGAGTAGTTGTGTGATTTTTTTAATAAATAAAGGTCTTCAGTAATTTCATTCTTTCAGTGGAGGTTTTTACTAAGCTCCTAATATTAGTCATAACACAACTAAAAACTTTAATGCATATTTCTATCTTGGCTAGATACAATGACAGTATTTTTGATATATTTGGGTTTTGCATGTTTAGTGACAGACTATTTCCCCCCATTATACTTTACAAAATGGCATACATCCCAATCAAAAGAAGATTGTTTTATAAAGATTTTTTTTTTAATCAGGCTTGACTGTGCATTTCTAACATGAAAATTCTCCGATATAAACTAAATGCAGCTCTGGCTGTATTTTCCAGAAGAAGCAGAACCTTCCCACATCCTTTATTTTATTTATTTATTTATTTTATAGCCTCTATAATGATATCTTCATGGTTTTCTCTGTTTGCATCCAACTTGCCAACTGCTCTGACCAGCTTCTTTGTCCCTATGGAATAAAAGCACTTTAACCCCAAACAGATATCTTCATAGAAGACTCCATAAGACCCTGGGCAAGGATCAAATCCAGAACCTTGTTGCTGCAAGGCAACACTGCTACTAACTTTACCAACATGTAGCCCCTCAATGGAACATTTAGTGGCAGAAAATTATTTTAGAACATTGTTTAAAAAGTATAGAGTGTTAAGCTAAATAAGATATTGAATACGTTATGAATATTAATGAGTAGCACATAATTATACAATCCTGTGATGCATTAAATAACATCACCAGCATAAAAATACATGCCAGTAAAAAAAAAAAAAGTCATAATTCTTCACATTTTAAAACATTGATTGTTTGTTTTCTTGTTACTCTAAGGAAAAAATCTTAGAAAACCTGGAATTTTCCTGCAGAACTGTTGTAGAGGTAACCTATAAAATAAACCTTCACCAGGATGGTAGAGTACATTTAATCAGAGGTGGTTTTACACTTTTATGAGAGCTAAATGTAAACATTCATAGCTTTGAAGTGGAGTAAGGGTGAATGTGGGGAAAGGAGACAAAATTTAACCAGATACCTTATAAAGCTTCGGGTGGCACCTGACAGTAGGTATTCATATCATCCCTTTGACTGGTTCAATTGGCCACGAAAATAAACTAGCAGTGCTTCTAATGCAGTGCTCCATTCCTAAGCATCAGCAGTCGGCCAGCTATCCGGCTCCTAAGTGAAAGTGAATCTGCATCAATAACAATTAGTCCATGCCGAGCACTTTGCCCCACTTATTATCTCCAGCCATATGGATATAGATGGTTGTTTTGTCCAAGCAATATGAAGCATAATTAATTAATCTTACCAGTCAGGTAAAGCGAAGAAGGTACAGCTCTGTCCCACATCAGAATGCCCTTGGGCACCAGTCTTTGCAGGGAACATTAGCTTGTATCAAATGTGTATTCTTTGTGAAAAAACCCAAGAGACCAAGTAGAGTTTTGTTTTCTATTGCCCTCTGCCCCTGCATGTAAATTGCCAGTTTATTTTCCTGACTGTTTTTGTCACGTGGGCTGGCTAAAATTTTTGCAGAAACCCAAGAGAGCAAATGTTGCTTCTGTACTGTATTTCTTTAGTCAGAATTAAATCCTGCCTTCTCTTCCCCCTAAGTTATGCAAGTCCCAAAAGAGTAGATGGAAAGTAGGCAGATATCACCCAGTGTGAGTTCAGTTTATTGCTTCCTGGAAGCTCAGCAGGGTGTGCATACATACTTTTTAGGATGGGAACAGAAAATACTTTGCTATGCTTCCAATGTGAGGGTCAAGGTAAAAATACATGAATAAACTAGTTTTCCCCAGCAGTCTGGCAAAGTGTTTGTTTTATGTAGTAGAAAAAAATTTTTTGCAATACTAAAATTTGTGGCATAAAGAGCAGGCCAATATTAATTTTCAAACCATTTAATTGACCTAAACCTTGGAATATACCATATTGCCATGTCAAGGCTCAGAACAGAGCACCCAGTATTCAAGGCAGACACACAGTCGCAAAATGCAAAAGCGTTTATTTTAAAAACAGTGGACCTAGAGTAACAGCAGCTAGGGTGTCTAAGGCAAGAACCTATGCAGAAAGAAAACCCAGGTTAGTAACCACATAAATCTGGTGGAGGTTTATGAACTTGAGTCATTAACCGGGTTTAATAACTCAGTCCGTGCCAAGAGAAGGAGGTAAGATCCAGCCGCTGGACTACAAACAAGATGTGGTGGGCGCCACCCAGAGTGTTACAGACGCCACAGCGAAAACAAGCAGGAGACCAGATCTGCACAGATGAAGAAGGGCAGGACAATCCAGAGGACAAAGCCAAAGCCGGGGTCAAGGACATGCTCAGGATTCAAAACCAGGAAACCAAAAGTCTGAAGAGGTTCTGAAGGGAAATCCAGGTTGGTGACAGGAAACATCTACAAGTTTATTAAACAGGCAGAGTCCAACAGGAGTCCATAGACAGGTCAGGCAAACAGATCAGACGGGAAAAAGCAGACTCAGTTGTTGAGAGGTAGAACATGGCAGGATCAGGTAATCAGAAACACTAAGGTAACCCTGATCACTCTAACCACTGGCTCGAGAATAATCTCGCCTGATGACTGAAAGCAGGCAGGTTAAAACAGATTGGATGGGAAGAGGCGGACCTAGTGGTTAAGAGGCAGAATGAGTAATCTGAAACACTAAGTAATGCTGGCACACTCTCCCCATTAGCTCAAGAATAATCTGATACTGATGACTGGAAGCAGGCAGGTTAAATAGAAGCTGGAGCTGGTGGATAAGATGAATGGATAAAAGAAAACTGGCAGAGCTAAGCAGGTGACAGAAATGAGTAGTCCAGCCAGTCATGAGCTCCAAGATCATAACATGCCATTCATATAGTTTTCAAAATGTATTGTGTTCAAAATACACAGTTTTACTGTGCAAAAGGTTTACTTTGGTAATTAATTACTCTTCATAAGTCTCAAGGGAAAACACGATACACATTAAAATTGCCCAACCACAGTTCTGGTTGATGAAACAATGCCTGAAAAATAATTTCTAAAAAATTGCAAGATGCAGGTCTTCATGTCCAGACTAGCCCACAATACCAACTATAGTCCCTTACTTACAGGCTCTACTTAGGCTAAACCCCCTTTGAGAGCAAAGTTTATAACTTTTTCATTAGGTGCTTCTTTGTACCTGTTTAAGACACATGAAATAAGGTAAGTAGGGCTGAAATATGAAAATGGTCAGACTGCTTTTCACTGATTAAATGTTTTTACCAAGGAATTTGAAGGAAATTTTAAAACAATCGATCCATCTATAGGGCTGGGTACCGAACTTCGGTTCTTTTATGGTACCGACCGAAATGCTTCGGTTCTACAGAGTATCGAAACATGCCTCGTCTTTCGGTACCAAGTTTCGGTGATTGCCTGTAACACTTAACGTGATTGCGTCATCCAGGAAAAATACATAGGTGGTCGCGCCTACAGCCAAGGTTCATGTGTATCTGTTGTGAACTGGTTGCGAGCGTCGTGGAACCCCTTTAAAATGCCCCCCAGGTCAAAAGTGCGGCTTCACTTTATTAAGACTGATGCCAATAGTGCGCAATGCAATACATCGTGTACGGAAACAATTTAAGAGCAAAAAGTTGCGCGGTGTTTGACTGCAAGAAGAGCGGACCGCAACCAACGCGACCATCCTCCTCTCAGCAGCCCGTGGGCAGAGCAAAGCCAGAGCGGAGTGAATCATGCTGCTTTCAAACTGGACGCAGCAGGAGCAGCAAAATCACGTCTGCTGCTTCATTTTTGCTGCTTCTACCAGCTTCTGATGCGCGGCTGAGCAGCTTTGCTGCTCTGGCTGCGCGGTCGAAAAGTGGCTCTGACGCGCGTTGGGCGGAGTTACTCTATCCTTTCTCTGCCTTGCAGCTATATTTGCTGTGATCAGTGGGAATAAAGTAGTTTTATTATGTTTTTAAGTGGGAAAATCCACCTGAAAACTTAATCAGTGCAGTCAGTTCATCCTGCCTTCCAATAATTCTGTCGGAGCCGCTCAGACCCCCACATACCAGCGGTGCGCTGTCAGCAGGATCCCATTCAACGGGCTTGTTTGTCAGACATGGTAATTTTTCTAAAGGAAAACTGCTAAGTAAAAAGGTCCTCACAATGTAACAGTGAATATTAGACACTGAATTTTTTTTTTATGTAAGAGGAAAAATGTAAATGGAAAAATCAGAGCCTAAAATTAAACTCAAGATTTGTACTTTTTTTATGTTGTGTAATTTTCTTTTTGTTCGAATTGATATTATAAAACTGGTATCGAAAAAAGTATCGTTCAGGAACCGGTATCGAAGTGAAGGTATCAGTATTGGTACCGGAACCGAAAATTTTTGAACAATACCCAGCCCTATCCATCTAGGAATAAAGCTAGAGTAGCCCAAAAGATTCTTGGCAAGAGATCAAACACAGCTGGGCCTTCTTACACTTTATCAATTCTGAGAGCTCCACAGCCTTTCTCATCACATTCAGAGACAAATTCACATACTGATTATGGTGGTGAGCTACATTCAGGCCACAGCTGCCTTAGAGCACACTGACAGAAGCAAAGCTGACAAATAATCCAGGACTTATTTTAACCACGCAAGACATGGTAGTGTAAGTGCGGTCACAGGATGAACCCATACCTTCTGAGCCACTTTGACAACAATGAATGGAGTGGTTCAAACTGAAACATAATTTTACTATTTACAAACAAGAAACTTGCTTAAAGGATATAAAACAGGAGGAGAGCTTTCTGAATTATAGGCAGCCAGCTGCAATGGATTTAATGACCTAAATCAGCTTAAAAAATTCAGCAGGACTTGCCTGCCGTTTAATCAGCAGCAGGTTGTCAGTACATGGGCAGATGCTCCCTTCCTTTTTCTTCCTACTATACGGGGTATGACCCATAGATTAGAAAAATATCAATATGTCTCGTGACAATACAGAAAAATGGCAGTTTTATTTATTTTCTTATTACTGGGTCACATACCCTGAAACCTATGACCCTTCGTTGCTTTAGATTGTTTGGTTTAGAAATGTATTCACAGCTCTAAATTAAACTACTGCAGGACAGAGCAGACAGAGAGGAGATGCCTTTAAGCAATCCACCTATTGCAAAAAGGATCTTATCAAATCCACATGGTCAAATATGGAATATCCAATCTGACTATCCAACCACGTTTCAGTCAAAATTTAGTGGTTGTGCGTTTTAAAGACCTTGTACTCTTTTGGTACAACTTCTTCGGTCAAGCTGTTGTCCTAGCTTCTGTCGCACTTCCCTAAAATGCTGCTCAGACTGAAAGCAAAAAATAAAAAAGATATTCAAGACATTTTTTGCATAAAAAATACAATACAAACATGAATTATTTCCATTGTGTGGAATTTATTTACGTTTTTTTATGATCTAATTATTCATTTTTATTCTAGCACTCATCACTGTTTTTTTTTTATGTGTTAATGGCCCACAGTAACGTTTAATAGTGAAGTGAGTACAACACTGATGAAAACAGGAGAAAACAAGTGTTGTGTTTAATCTCAATAGTTAACACACTCTCTTTCATCCATGTTGTTGATGAACTCGTCTGGGAAATAATCAAGGATACCTGACTGAGATCCATCACCTATTAATTGATTCAGCAAACAAAAGCAGATTGACTGAATGCCTAAATTACACAGTCCCTATATACTTTTCTAACTGTCATCATTTATGGTGTAACTTGTCATTTTTCTCAAATAAACAAATGCTAAGCTAAAACAGAAAAGTGGAAGCCAATGTGGTAATATAATCTCACAGTTTATAGGTTAATATTACATGATCTTTCCAATCATTCTGTCCCTCTGTACCACAGATGATCTGAATCATTCAAAGTCTGAATGCATTCAAAGTCTTTACTTTGAATGCAGGATATGTAGTGTTGAAATCTGAGTACACAATGCAAGTTATCCAATGTGAAAAAACGTTATGAAGCCGCAGACTTTTTTGTTGCAACATTGTTATTCCCAGAATATATCTTACCAATAACACTAGGGAATCCTGTATCAAGAAATGAAAAATAACCCCAAAAACTAGTCCACATTTTCCAAAGTTTCCTTCATGATGTGTGGCCTAATTCATGTCAAATGCAATACTATAGAAATCCTCCTTGATGTAATTCATTTGCCGTGGCTGGAGTAGATTATGAAGATGTGTTTATTATCCTTTTTATGCCAAGTACACACTCCTAATGGTGCGGCAAAAATTTTCTTTGCTAAGAAATTCAGTATCTCCTACTATATAAAGGAATAATCAATTAGCAGAAAATCCAAGCACAGCAACGATCATTTGTGTAATGGCAAAGTCTTTGTTCTGTTCTCTGTGGTTTCTAAATTGGGACTAGAAATGTGCACAGGTAGTGGATGTTTTTGCCAGAAAAGTGGTGACGCTTATTAAGGTAATTCTCGAAAAAAATGAAATAGTTCAATTTATTCCAGTTTATTTATAAAGCTCAAATTTACACCATGTCATCTTAAGGCACTTTACAGAGATAATTTAACAAGATCATACAGTCTGATTGTTTTAAAGTTTTCAATCTAAGGAAAACCAGTTGATTGCATTGATTTATTGACTCAAAGGCATTCCCTCACACCAGATATGCTTGTAGCGACAGTGGAGAGGAAAACTCCCTTTTAACAGGAAGAAACCTGCAGCAGAACCAGACCTTGTGTGAGCGGCCATCTGCATATATATATATGCAGAGGCTGACTGGGATTCAAGGAGTCAGAACAGAAGCTTAAATGTCAATGAATATGGTACTAAATGAAATATGAGCATTTTCCTCAACAGAAGCAGTAGTCTTTTGAATGCTTTTCTTTCAAACTTACTGTAGAACAAGTACTGTATATTTAAAAACAGTGATAATGCCCACCTAGAAAATTATAAAGGGGAAATTGTATGAGCTACCCTAATAATGTAAAAATAGTTAAAGTGCTTGACTATATAACAATATACATTCACTGACAGAACTCCTTGCTTTGATTCATACAGCTTTAACATTTTGAAAGGGGACATGATTATTTTTTAATATAAATACAGCTCAATTTTATTTTTTTTTAAAAGACCTGCCCTCTCTACTTTATAAAAATATACACATGCAAGAGCATGCACAAACCCATTTCTCCTCATGCACGCCCTATTTAAAATGTGCTGTTCTCATAGCTCATACAAGCTTAATGTGTCCACATACAGTGGGTACTATAGAGTAGACTAGCAAACTCAGTTAACTGACCGTTCGGACAGATGATCACTGCATTGTGCTCAATTGCTCACTTAACTCCTCCTCCATCGCGCGGTGCCTACGCCATCATTGATATTAGTCCCTATTGTGGGGTAGCGACAGTGGGCCGCTGTTAAAACAAATCACACAATGCTTTGCAAGGAGAGCTCTAAGCACAAAGCATTTTGGGATATATCTGCCTCTTCTGAGGCCTCTCTTTTCATCTCATACACTTCGTAGACACTTTTTCTCTCACGACACTCGGCCAGAACCATGGTGAGAAAGGTGAGCTTCAATGTCTGAAAATGTAGCTCACCACAAATATGTGGCTGAAAGTGCGCATGTGCACAAAAAGATAGCTATGTAAACATATCACCAGAATGATTGAAAATTAGGAGGACCACTTATTTTGATGATCCACCTTGAAATAAAAGATTGTGCTCTATACCTTTAAGCATTATTTCCTTCCTGAAAATGAGCTTCTGTGTATTTTGACCCAGATATCCAGAGATTCCAACTTAGTCTCCTAAATTGGTTTTGGGAATAGTGCCCTGCTTTTCAAAAAAACAAAACAAAAAAACAACAGCAACAATCTAAACAGTAGTTAAGATATTTCAAGTACAATTAAAGTTGTAAAGTTCAATATTTTAATGGCTAAGATTAGATTTTTTTGTTTATGTTGTCTGTTTTTCTTTTGGGGGGTGGGGGTATCTACTTATCTTGTCCTGAACCCTTCCAAGGCTGGCCTGACCTTTTTACCAACCACCTCTACCTTGAATATGTTGAGAATATGATGGTATATTCACCTTATTTTTTATTATTTAATTTGAGAGTTTTAGCAAAGAAAAAAAGCTTTTTTTCACGCAAACCCTTTGAATATCATTCATTATGTGAAATGTTAAACGTGCATATACAGTCCATGATTTAGCTGGAAATGAACCAATTTCCCCACTGCCCCATAACTAAAAGCTGTAGGAGAAAATAGAAAATGGATTGCATTAATGTGGCGCGGAAACTGCATGGCAGAAAGGATATCGAATCATTCCTGTGGTCTGCTGAGAGCTGAACGAAGCCAAGTAGTAAGAATAATGACACTCATGAGAGCTGCATCAAAAACCCACACTGTTAACGTGTCCCTTGACATAATGCTGTGGTCAGTGGAGGGAAATCAAATGTGATGATCATCTCAAGGATCCAAGATGCGTTTATCAGTTTATCCTTCACTTGTGTGTGTGTGTCTGGATGTGTGGAATTTATTTGTGGAATTGTGGAACTCTCTACTCATACCTAAGAGGCCAAAGGTACTGGGACGGATTTCATCCTTTAATTCCTTTAAACAAATTGATAACGGGTTAACCACAGTAGCTTTTCAGTGACACAGGACCAGCAACATACAGCAGTGTTCCTGACTGCCACAATTTGCCTCAAAGACATGCTCAGGAGGATAGAGATCTGAGCCAGGAACAGAAAGAGACAGAGAGATAGGGAACACTGTGAATGCTACAAAGTAAGAGAGAGACAGGCTGAGAAAGCAGAGGTAACAGTGATGAACAGAGAGCAGCAAGGCAACCTGAAGGACACAGAGAAAATTATGGGGGTTGGGTGGAGTGAAGGGATGTGTGAAAGAAATTCAGCTGATATGGGCCTTTGCCAGCTTGTAAAATTGAAATTCATCCAAGGCAGAATGCACAATCCATCAGCATTTCTTTTCTTGACTTTTGAAAACAGAGATAGATTTAGATAAAGAAAGCTGTTTTTCATCATATGCATTACATTACCTCTCTAATCTCCTCCATAATCTTAACGTACAGGGGCAACATTTTAGTTTTCTCTCATCCATCAATACATTTTTTTAATGCAGTTTTCATAACCAAGTCAAAAATGAAACCAGCCTGTGTACTGCTCAAGAAGTGCTGTTTAAAACTTGCGGACTTTACTTAATCAAACATACAACACATACACACACAAGGAGATAGAATTAAAACAAAAGAAAGGCAACAAAAAAGCCCTGCTATTAGAACATTAATACAGTATGAGTAAAAAATATATATAAGAAAATCACTAGACACACAAATACAGAGAGTAATTAACTTATCTTATTTCTGCTGTATTTGTTCTAGAGCTGGTTAATACAGATACACATTAATTAAGAAACAGAACTTAAAAACCAGGATAAAAAGCCAAATACTATCCTTTTCACTTTGAATACTGACTGTTTGAAATAATTATATATTTTTGTGTAATAGAAAAATGTGCACAAGTATGGATGATAATGATTTCTGCGAGGATGTTGTAATATTTGTGATTAACTACATTTAGAGGTGGGTAACTTTTCAAAAAATGCACATGTTACAAATTAGCTAAAGCAGTAACTATGTCATGACCTTAGAATATCGTACAGAAAATCTATTTAAAAAATCAAGCTCTTCTTCCTCCTTACAGTGGTCCTTCTGCCATTTACCAACCTACACTGCTCCTGCTCAGACACAACCACTGAGAGTATCTCAGCAAGTGTCAATCCAACTCATGTTTACACTGCTGCCGCCCATCCATGCCCAGTTTGCACAATCATTTAACCTCAAGGCTACTGGTGTGCTGCAGCTGTGCGTTGTTTTAAAGCAGATTGTTGATGTTCGTCCATATCAGTGAATATCTCATAGCTATTTACCAGCTTTCATCACTGGCCCTGCTATGCCCTGCATGTTCGTGGCAGGTTTGGCTGTTGGGAATGATCTGTAGAGGGAGAGATGTAGCAGCACAGAGCAAGAGAGAGGGACCTGTATGGTGTGTCTCAGTTTGAGTCCAAAGCTTCCTCAGAACTCCCTACTAGAACTTTAATACAGTAGGGAAAACACAAATCAATCCATCAATTAATCAATCATCAATCAAATCCATCAATCCATCCATCCTTCCTTCCTTCCTTCCTTCCTTCCTTCCTTCCTTCCTTCCTTCCTTCCTTCCTTCCTTCCTTCCTTCCTTCCGACCGACCGACCGACCGATATATACCAACCAACCGACCATTCCTTCACCTACTATGCTTGAAGAGCATAGTAAATTTCGAGGAGTTGCTTGAAAAACTATTAAAATAAAAAAAAAATACATAAAAATTGCCAAACAAGGCACAATAATTCTTAAAATAACAAAGAAAAGAAGCACCAATGAGTGCAATTAAACTTATACCCTCTTGGAACAAAACAGGAACAACAGCAGGGTAGACAACCTTGATAAGTTTGATTAATTTAGATTTTTATGTAATGTACTTCTGTATAATCAGTTTTTTTCATGCATTATAAAAGTTAAATTGTTCCTTGGAGGAGACCATTTATGAACAGTTTTTTTTAGAACTTGTTTCACGTGTGTAGGTCAAATAATTCAAACACACAGTTCTCTTGAAACATATAGAGGTTCAAAAATTGCTATATTCACTGGACCTTAAAGTATAACTGCACCAGATGTAAAAGTAGAACCTTGCCTAACCTTGACAAATTTGAAAAGTTTGTCGAGGGATAAGTGGAGGGCGTTAAGCATTAGTCTGGTCAGGTTGAAGGACATAAAGATTACATTTAATTAATTTAATGTGACTATAAAAATTATTTAAAATAAAACAGCATGATGACTACAAGGAATTAAATGCCCTCCTGAAATATCCTATCACTAAATGCTTGTTATGTTTCCAGCTCAAACCACTGACCTGCCATGGTGGTATGTCTGTGTAATATAGTTTTAATTTGTGTTGAACCTGGACATTTTAATGTATGGCTTTAACAGCAACCATATTGGGATTTTAATTTAATTAAACATTCCTATCTTACTTATTTCACTTTTTTTCCGAAAGGAAAACACTGTGTTTAAACCGGCACCGTTACGGAGTGTCCTTCCTAGGTGTGTGTCTGGAGTGGTGGAGCTTAACCTGCTCCCATACTAGGGGGTTCCTCCTTGAGTGATTGGTCCCTAGCCCAATAGGAGAGTGTATGTATGAGGAAAATAATAATACCTGCCCCTGTCCACTTCTCCGTTAAGTGCTTGCACATGTTTGTGTAGACTAAGGGTGGGATTGTGTGATTGTGGCTGGATGAATGTGAATTACTCTTGCTCTACTTATCAGGTTGAGGGTTTGCCTCGCACCATCTACTAGAACATCCTAGGCCCCAGATATGAGCAGTACCTGTCTCCTCTAGGTGTGGGGCAGCGTACTTCAGTGGGCGCTGTCCCATTCCTGGCAGCTGCTGGGCAGGGCCTGGCCCTTCTGGCCCTGTGGTGTCCCACTAGGAAATGGTGCGCCCTTCGATCTTGGACCCCTGGGCACTCATCTGGATCCACCTTGGTGTGACTGGCCACTGGCAGAGCTCATAAGCTCGCTGCCACGGCCTCATGGCACCTCAGCACTGTTGCCTGTTGGTTTGGACACCTCATGGACTGGGCCCATTTGGGGTTTGACCCCTCTGGGTCGGGCTCAGGGTGCACTAGTCTGCCCTTCTCTGGGGGGTGTGGCCATCCCTATGTTTGCCCTCCTTATGTCCCAGTGATCTAGTCTCCCTTTGGATATCAGTCCTGGGCCCTGTAGGACGAGTCCGGGCCACCCACACCTGCTACTAAGTATATTTTCCCTCTGAAGAACCTTTGTAAATTCTTTATACACCAGCAAATCGATACATACAGGGAGTTTGGTTCAGGTGTTTGCTGATGCAAACTAATACTGAATGCTAAGCTGCAGTTAAAGACATATACCACCCTGAATAATATTGTGTAATCTCCATAGGTTTTGGCCTTCCACACACAGGAAAATCTAAGGGATACCCGCTGCTCTTGAACCTTTTTTTGCTGTTGTCTCGGCTAATATGTTTAATCGGTGAATGAAAAATCTTTCAGAAATCTTTCAGTGTCAGGTTTGGAGGTTTTGGAAAAGGCTATAAATCATGACATGACAGATGCAGGCAAATGACTGAGGATAAGTTGTGATAACAACAAAGAAACCAGGTGTTCGCAATGAAAATAATTCATGTCTGCATAGTGAGGATCAAGGCTAAAGACCTCAGGTGATTAGACTAATTACTTATTAGAAGAGCAAGACTTCATTAACAGCAAAAATTCAAAAGTAACTCAAAAAACATGACTCAAAAAATAGAGCACAGAAAAGAGTTATCAGAAGATCAAGGGGATTGTAATGTTTAAAGAAGTATTTTTGGAAATATGTAGTCTATTTATATATTTTAAGTTCTGGGGATGAAAACATTCTATTACAGTTTAACAACCTTAGAAATGTACATCTTTACAAAACATGGTATAATTTCTCACGTACTATAAGTTGTTGTGAAATGAAGTGACTGAAGTGAATGAAGTGACTGCTTTTAAAATTGTAATGGCGCCTGTTTGTAGTTTAATTTTCCACCACATAAAAGCCTTTTCTAGAGGCAGGATAAATTATTATTGTTAAGAAAAGAAAAAGTGGGATATTTACAGTGCGTTTATTTATCAAATCAAGTCATTGACTGAGAACTTGAGTTTTATCATCAATTAAACAGATGGAGCTTGCATTTCTTTACATCTTGCTGGGTAGGTCACCAAGCTTACCAAAACAATTTTAATTAACCCAGATAACCACAGGGTGAGTTTCTTCCTAATCCGTATGTGCTCGCGGCTGGACACCACCACCCGCTTGTGTTCTTGTTATGCAACTCTTCCTGTTAGCCAGAAAGTACTCATGCACACAAACACACACCTCTCATTTGCCCTTCCCTCTGGGTTATTAAATAGTCTGCTGTGAAACATTTACACTGGCAAAATACAACTGTTGCTGGAGGGGCAAAGTTTTTCTTATCAAGTATGATGTGATTTTCTTTACGAGGCAAAAGCTCTGGTGTCAAAAAGTGTGTGATTGGATCTAAGGTAGGGGGTTTTGAAAAAGCAACATCAGTAATGGATGTAAGACCTTGTTTTAATTATAATTTTAACCAAACAATATGAAATGATTATTGTCATATGGATTTTCGAATGTCATATGAGGGGAAAAAACTATTGCACAACCCACTTTCGATAAAGACATTTTTATTGAGAAGCCAGTATGAAGCCAATATACGGCTAATAATGGCCATTTAAAGGGATAATAACATCTGAAACAGGTATACAATGTACCATAGAGGAGGTTTTCACCAATGTGCTATAAATTACACATGGAGCTTGTCTCCAATTTGACACATCATATATTTAGAGGTGATAAACCTTAATAAACCTTTGTAAAATTTGACAACTTTTTTGTCAAATTTGTAGATAAGTGATGTGAACTTTGTATGTGACCAGATTCTCAGTGGTGACAGCAAAAATATAAGAAGCTCTCGAAGTTGTTCAATGTATGTCATGCATTATGTTTGACAAAACAATTCTGGAGCCTACAATAAATGCAATAGAAAAGCAATTTTGTTTGGATCTGGAGAAGTTCCACCTTTCTCCAGCAGAGTGCGCCGTGGGTCCTCTGGGCTGGAGCCCTCCAGCACACCTGGAGCTCGTCAGCCCATTAGAGGACCTCCACTACTTAAGCAGCTGCCAGACCTTCCTTCGATGCCGCAGTGTTAGCTAAGTTTGGTTAGCGAACCTGAGCCTCTAAAATCTTGAACTTTGTCTCCGAGTTAAACCTAACTCTAACCAGCCTTGTCTTCTCGCTCCTAGGAAAACCTGTCTCTCGTGTGAAGCTCTGGGAGAGCTTAACTTGAACCAGCCTGCCTGCCCTAGAGAGCCAAACCTGAAGATCTGACTTTGGCATCCACCTGCTGCTCTCTGGATGAGAGCTAATCACTCAAGCCAAGGTCAGACAAACAGTCAGAAGTTAGACGCTGCAGCTGCTGAGCACTCTGCTAAACCAACAGTCTCTGGACCCAACCGGTTCCCTCCCTCAGAGAAGAAAGCCAGAACCAAACCAAGGTATTTTCTGAGTAAATCTGAAATCTCAACAACTTCTCAAATCCACCTGGTTAACCAAACTGTCATCTCTGCAGACGCCTGAGTATCCAGCCCGGACCTGTTTCCTGAACGATATCTAGTTTTGTACCAACCTCAAATAAACTCTGTTAAACTTTTCATCAGTCTCCTTTGTAGTGTTCTGCATGTGGGTTTAATTCAGAACCAATCATGACAAATTAGCTATTTTTATGGTGGCAAACCAGGCGTTGCCCTATAATAATGAACACTTAGATCTACTTTAAGAGTTAAGAGTGGCAATATTACCATGTTTAATGAAGACCAATGGCACTTTTGGCAGATGTATAAATTTCGCCTCTTCAAAGCAAAAGCACAGCGTGGGATATTCATAGTTTGAAAGACAGAAGAAAACATGATCTCTATCTGTGTTTATGTGTTCTTATGGAACAGATTGTGTTTTTCGAATTCTCCTTTAAGCACAGAATAACGTTTCCAACAGCAGACTGGCATTTTCAAACAGCAAACCAAAATCATTCACGTTGTTCCAAGAAATATTTACAAGCGATGGATGGAAATAGTGTGGCAGAAATATTCAGCAAAACATGTTTTAAATAAAATAAAATAAAATAAAATAATTAATTCTACCATCTGGAAATCACAAGCTGAAGCATAAAAAAGAGAAATTAAAAAAAGAAATATATATATTTTTTAAGTTGTGCTTTGACATCAAGTATGGATAGAAATCCAGGGAGCTTTCCAAAACGTCTACAATTGTGCAAAATTTGGTCATCTTTGCATGTTTGTTTTCTGCTTTACATTGCTTTACACTAAGTTTTAAGAAAACAAGGGAGAAAAGACAACAACATGAGACAAATGTAACCTGAATAGATACCGAATGCAACTATTAATTCATTAATGGAGAAAGCATGTTTGAAACAAGATTCCCATAATGGACAAACTGCCCACCCTTTTTAAATCATGAGTTAACAGATAATTTTTTAATTTCTGTATTCCGGTACACTTATCAGTAGATATTTTAATTCTTTTAAACACTGTATGATGGATTGAGCTAGGCATAAAGCTACAGTATGTAATTTTCAGTCACATCCAATGGTCAGACTGCAGCAGTCACAATACAGTGTAATGGGGATCTCTACACTCACTAAGTTGTCAGTTCTATGCTGCTGTAGCACAAAGATGTCTACCTCAATAAATGCGTGACCCTTTCCTATGTAATTAAAAATAGTAACTTCTAAGGCAACACAAATATAAAGCTTGAAACTCTAAATATGTAAATAATAATAAATGACATACTTTATGTAATATATATTAAATTCCTGTCAGTAAATCCCTGTAATTATTACACACTTGTTTGAACCCATTTCTCTAATTCATAATAGATCTTAAAAACCTACACATTCAGTCACGGTCTAAATAAATTCAAGATTAAGTTGGGGATATCTAAATTTACCATTCTTGGATTAGAATTAGATTTGGTTTTCCTCATGGATATCTGTGTACATTGATGTAAATAAATTCTCACCGAAACTTTATTTGTAATTCTACACATAAATAAAAATCAAAAACAAAAAACAAAGTTTCATTCCTTGTTAGTTTTGGAGGACATAAATGTGACTATGGACTGCTACATGTCTGTGGTAAGTGACAACATATTTTTGCTATAAGACAATTAATTCCATATCACATTTAAGACTTTTGACAGTATTCTTTCTCCTCATGGAAGACATGCTATCTGCTGCAGACTTTTGTGTTAGTTATCGCCAGCTGCCAAGGAGCACAGAACTGAGTACAGAATGACAACTGGCGGAAAAAAAAGAGACAAACGGAGGAGTAGGATTTGTAACTGATGGTATCAGTGGATTCACAGTGCAGGTGGCAGAGCTTCAAAGCAGCTTATACTGATAAAAGATAAGTGCTCAAGAAAGGTTTGATATTAATCAGTGTAGCTAGTATATTGATAATAAGATTTACTTGTTCCAACTTTTGCACCACTTTATAGATCTCTGTCAAAGATGCCTGGCTTATTTTATCATAGGAAAGAACACCAAACTTAACTTAATTTTTATCTACCTCCCAAAAGGCAAATAGCTAATTAACTGTTATAATGCATTTTCTTACTTTATTAGAGAAATGCATAACATCCATTTGAAAAGCATTATATGAAACTAATATTGCTGTTCTATTCTGGCAGCACATTCGAATGTTGATTTACACTGCTTGGCTCCGGCTTATTGCTTGCCCTCCTGCACACAGCACTGTGTTTCAGCATTTAGAAATGCTGTAAATGACACAGCAGCTTAATTCACTCGAGCTCGTGAGCCATATTCAGTATGTCTCCCCGCGTTTAAGCACAACAGGAAGCGATTTGCCAAACCCCTACGAGTGTTCAACACTGACAACCACTGCAAACACTTTATGGGCTTAGCAAAAAGCAGTAAACAAACTACAGTCAACTGCATGTCAGTCCCTCAAGGAAGCCATTTCATTTAATCCCAGACCCATAGACCCTGGAGGAGGTTGGAAAATTAATTTAACCATATTAAATCCTTCAATTTCTATAATATTTTGTTTCTCCTTCTCTAGAAATGTCTTGTGAAACTTCTCTAAAATGCATTTCTGATTGCGTTTAGGTGGCGGTGCCTTTGCATGAAACATATTAGTCTGCCACTTTAACACGAGAATCCATCACATTTGCTTCATTAAACCTCAGAAATAGCACGGATAACAGTTTGTTAATCTGGTTGTTTCGTACTTTAATCTGCGTCACATATGGTCTTTCAGATAAATCAGGCAAGTTCTGTGCTGCTCCTCATAATACTGCCCTACTCTGGTTATCAGTATGTCTTTCCCTCAGCTATGACCAAAGCTACTATAAGCCAAAGTCAAGTTTGCTGTTTGTTTTCTGCTATGTCTGCCTGACGCCATCACATTGTGCACTTTTTTCACAGATTGTTGTTTAACAAGGGCCTGTGGTATGTGGAAGAAAATGTTTTATGTGACAAGCACTTTTCTTTTTGTCATGATTGGTTTAATATCAAACCCACATGCAGAACACAAAGGAGGCTGGGTAAAAATTAACAGAGTTTATTAAAGATGTTTGACACAAAAGACATGAACTGGATCTGGAACAGGTCCGGGTTGGGTTCACTGAAGTCTGCAGAGATGATAGTTTGATTAGCTGGGCAGGCAGATGATTAAAGAGTTCTTTTAGATAATTCTGATTCTACCTTGACGGGGTCCAGGCTTCTCTTGTGAGAGAGGGAACCGTTGGGTCCAGAGACTGTTGGTTCAGCAGAGTACTCAAGCAGCTGCAGCGTCTAACTTCTGACTTTGAATGGCAGACCTTGATCAGAGTTTCCAGCTCTTCACAGAGAGCAGCAGGGGAAATCCAAAAATAGGAATCTTCAGGTTTGGCTCACCAGGGCTGGAAGGCAGGTTAAGCTCACCCAGAGCTTCAGGCTTGAGACAGGTTTCCTGTGAGTAAAGACAGAGGAAGGTTAGAACCAGTTTCTTCACTTAGAGACAACTTAAATTCTTTCAGGTAACAGAGGCTCAGGTAGCTAACCAAACTAAGGTCAACACTGCGGCGTCGAAGGAAGGTCTGGCAGCTGTTTATGAAGGGAAGGTCTCCTGATGAGTAGATGCGTCTCAGGTGTGCTGGAGGGCTCCAGCCCAGGAGACCTACAGCGCACTCTGCTGGAGAAAGGTGGTACATCTCCAGATCCCATTGCTTCATTGCTTCAATCGAGTGTATAGTATAATAACGGGGTAAAGGTCAATGCAAACCTGCTAAGTCAGTGGCTTTTTTTCGCACGTTATTAACCTTGACTTTACATTTAACGGTGCTGAGATATGATAATGTAAAATTGGTCCATCCAGGTAACCATCCTCCTAGTAACATGAGGTGGTCCTCTCAGCTAGATAGGGCTTCAGAAGAAGGGCCAGCAGAAATTGGACTTCCTGTGAACCAAAAGTACAACCTTCCACTGGAGCTGCTGGTCCTCTTCCACATCTTTAATGGCCAGTACAACCTAGGGTCAAACAAAGAGCATATAACATTTCTGTAGATCCCATATATCCTGTTCGGAGGTTGTTCAGCTCTACCCTTCAGGGAAGTGTTAAAGAGTGCAAATGGGAAAAACAGACCACCACATGGAAAGTGTCTTTTCTCAGCTTGATTCTCTGGGTAACTCATATAATATTTAGTAAAAATATGTTCTTTTGGATTAGTTTTTATTATTTATGTGTCCTGTCTTGGTAAAAAAATATTGTCTTTATGGTGACATATTAAATAAATATGGATCAAGTGACGAGTTTTAGCTGCTTTGACTTTCTGCTGCTATGTTCATACAGCAGTGACTGACACATCCCCAGACAACCTTAAGCAAAAATGTTGTTCAGAACTGTAATACAATACCGATATTTTCGTAATTTATTTATTCTCCAATTTTTTATATACCACTCTGATAAGTCATAGAAAGACTGGATTTGCTACCAAGAGTTTTTGGATCCCTGCCCTCTGAGCAAAAATTGGTTGAAAAGACATGAAAAGACAACATGATTGACCTCTAAACAACGTCTACATTTGGTTGAAATATGAAAGGTGAAACTCAAACAAATTTTCAGATAGTTGAAAAATAGACGTTGAAAATAGTCTTTTTTTCAACTTCTATTATTGAACCCGAAAGGGACAAAATCAGACCAACCAAATATAGCCCGATTTTAGACGACAATTTCTGGACTAAATCAAGACTATGAAGGACCGACCGGATTTAGCCTAAAAATTGACGTCTAAACAGTATCTGGTGTTTGGAGGGATTGTTGTGCCACAAACTACAATTAGCGGAGTAAGATAGTACTAAAAAGCATTTGTCTCTGGTAGAGTTGATGAAAATGATAAGAAGTGCAAGTTAAACAAATTTGTTATTGACCTCAAAATTTTCTTTTTAAACTCTTTTGAAGCAGCTTATACTGCAATGTGCACAGATCTTGGTAGCAATATAAAAAAATACCTAAATGGTGTTTGGGGTGGGCACGGCACTAGTCTCTTGGATCTTAGAGTTAGCTCTTTGGACAATTCTTTTTTAATTAATCCTACTAGTAAAACAAATCACCATATAAATCTTTACCAGTTATACTTCTAGTATGGCTTGTAACTCTGCTTTAAAACTGTTTGTTTTGGTGACTGTTATGCTATACACTCACCGGCCAATTTATTAGGTACACCTGTCCAACTGCTCATTACGCTTAATTTCTAAGCAGCCAATCACATGGCGGCAACTCAGTGCATTTAGGCATGTAGACATGGTCAAGACAATCTCCTGCAGTTCAAACCGAGCATCAGTATGGGGAAGAAAGGTGATTTGAGTGACTTTGAACGTGGCATGATTGTTGGTGCCAGAAGGGCTGGTCTGAGTATTTCAGAAACTGCTGATCTACTGGGATTTTCACGCACAACCATCTCTAGGGTTTACAGAGAATGGTCCGAAAAAGAAAAAACATCCAGTGAGCGGCAGTTCTGTGGGCGGAAATGCCTTGTTGATGCCAGAGGTCAGAGGAGAATGGCCAGACTGGTTCCAGCTGATAGAAGGGCAACAGTGACTCAAATAACCACCCGTTACAACCAAGGTGGGCAGAAGAGCATCTCTGAACGCACAGTACGTCGAACTTTAAGGCAGATGGGCTACAGCAGCAGAAGACCACACCGGGTGCCACTCCTTTCAGCTAAGAACAGGAAACTGAGGCTACAATTTGCACAAGCTCATCGAAATTGGACAATAGAAGATTGGAAAAACGTTGCCTGGTCTGATGAGTCTCGATTTCTGCTGCGACATTCGGATGGTAGGGTCAGAATTTGGCGTCTACAACATGAAAGCATGGATCCATCCTGCCTTGTATCAACGGTTCAGGCTGGTGGTGGTGGTGTCATGGTGTGGGGAATATTTTCTTGGCACTCTTTGGGCCCCTTGGTACCAATTGAGCATCGTTGCAACGCCACAGCCTACCTGAGTATTGTTGCTGACCATGTCCATCCCTTTATGACCACAATGTACCCAACTTCTGATGGCTACTTTCAGCAGGATAATGCGCCATGTCATAAAGCTGGAATCATCTCAGACTGGTTTCTTGAACATGACAATGAGTTCACTGTACTCAAATGGCCTCCACAGTCACCAGATCTCAATCCAATAGAGCATCTTTGGGATGTGGTGGAACGGGAGATTCGCATCATGGATGTGCAGCCGACAAATCTGCGGCAACTGTGTGATGCCATCATGTCAATATGGACCAAACTCCCTGAGGGATGCTTCCAGCACCTTGTTGAATCTATGCCACGAAGAATTGAGGCAGTTCTGAAGGCAAAAGGGGGTCCAACCTGTTACTAGCATGGGGTACCTAATAAAGTGGCCGGTGAGTGTAGTTTGATATAATATCTCATTAATTAATAGGAAATAACCCATTATGATATTTTTGTAAAAGAAAAGTTTGTCAAAATGAGGATATCTAACTTTTAAGAGAAGCAACAACGTAACACAGACTTTTAGATGTTTTACAGTTGTTGCTGTGCATTTCAACCACATTTTCCATTAAAAATGATGGCTATTACTTCTCCAAAATTGAGAGTCTAGGTTTTTAAGGGGCTGCTGCCAAATGTGTTACATGCATCAGAAGTAGCTATCAAACAAAATTATAGATATTGTTATCTTCTCCTAATCTTGGTATGCAACACAAATCAACAAAAAAATAAACTTTTCCAAGGGGTAATTGTACTGCAGTACATTTGCCTTAACCTAGCTAACATACATACAGAATCCAAATGTAGGACTAGCTGGATACAGAGACAGGGCCGGTCATGCCTTAATCATGATTGAAAAAATATTTGGTTGGCAGCACATTCCTGAATGGGATGTACATCAAAGGGGGACAGAAATGCACAGTCATTGCTGACTGAATAGTAAGTAAGTATATTCTGTATGCCCTGCACTACCCCTCTGGCCATGTGAGTTGAGGATTACAAGGAATAATGATCTCATGTGACAATTTTCCAGGTTAAGTTCAAAGGATCTGAGCAGTACACCACCAAGGTCACTGTGATAAAAGAAAAATACTTTTACCTTTTGGTGAAATAAAATGTTGCTCATGCTGAATCATTGACTGCTGTTTAAGTGTTTATTTAGGTAAGATAAAAAACATTTTAAAGATTCAAACTGCTCTGGTCAGTTTGACCTTTCTGGGCTCATTTCAATTATCCGATGGTCAATCAAGATAATTACAACATGGTTCTCATAAGATAATAATTTTAATTGAACTCTCAAGGCAACCCACTGTTGATAAAAAAAAAAAAAATCTTAAATAAATACAAATGGTACAAAATGGACTACACTGATAAAATTATTGATCAGTTCTACAAATATCTGTTTGCTAGTACAACAACACTAACATGCTCTCTTGCATGACAACTATTGAGGGAAGCATTTAGAAATGTTCTTTAATTCCACAGAGAATGCAAATTCAAACCACTAATGTCTTAAACGGACATACTCAGTGGAAAAAAAGCAGTTGTCGGTTCATGTAAATGTATAAGTATAAGGAAATTAATCATAAAAAATAAAAAATGAGAACTATGTCAGCGTAAAGGAAGCTCATGCACATATTAAAACCACAAATTATAACATATTTTATTTTGATTTTATATGACACCCAAATCCTGTAGAATTGTAAAGAGGAAAGAAAACTATATGTTTTCCAAACTGCAATAAAAGAAGTAACCTGTAAGGTTGCCTAGAGACCCATGGTGGTGAAGGAATAGTTACAGGGACCCATAGCTGAGATTGATAGATCTGTTGATTAGGCAATCATTAGTAGAGCACTTTACAAATCTGTCTTTTATTAAAGAGGGACAGGAGTTTGAGTTGGATGGACCTTGGCTACGTTAACACTACAGGACATAATGCTCAATTAAATTTTTTTTGTGAAATCCGATTCTTTTGCATGGTTGATCACATTTCCAAATATATGTGACTTGTATGTGATCTCCTGTGTAAACTGCTTTCATACAACTTAACTATCCCGCTTGTGCGCTAGAAGACGTAATGACATCATAAGCAAGCGTGCTCTGTGTTGATGGAAGTAAATATGGATAGTATAGTGCTAGAGCAAATCTAGTGATGTTTCATTTTTTTCCCAATCTAAGCGTAACAAGACAAGTTTGCTGAAAATAAAGACTGCTCTCTGCATTATCATCCACCTTGGTTGTTATTTTGCTTGCCGACTCTGCGTAGCAAGATGCAGAATAGTGACCTTTTTCGAGTATTAATGGCATACAGGTCAGATGACTGTGACCATTCACCACACAGGTCACATTTGAAAAGATTAGATACATATCAGATTCAGGACCACGTAGCCATTTGGCCTGGATCGCATTGGAAAAAAATCTGATCTGTGTTGTTCAAACTGCAATGAAAAGATCAGGTGCAGGTCACATATGTGAAAGAATCAGATTTGGGTCACTTCAGGCGGCTTTTTGAACGTAGCCTAAATATAACGTTTTCTTGGATGTCAGTTGTGGACGCAAATTTAGAGCTAAAGAGGCAGAGATGATTTCTTGCTAAATTTAATGAAGAAGTAAAATACATAATCCATTGTCCTAAACAGATCAACAAGAAACTCAGAAAAAAAAAAAAACTAGGAGACACTAGGGAGGAATAAACCTAAGGAAGGATAAGGATCCAGAAACAAGTAACTGGACAGGAGGTGTATACATGGGAGACACTGAAACAGTAGGAGGACTATTTGGCTGATATGGAGCAGGTGTGGACAGAAGTAACTAGAAGGAGCTAAGGGGAAAGGAAACAACGGCCTCTTAGGGTAACTAGAAAGAACTTAAATATGGCTAAAATGGAATAAAAATAATCACAAAAAAACAAAGAACAACCAAGGGGAAAACTTTAAGATAAAAGAAGGGACTGAAAACAACCAAGGCTATGGAAACAATTACCTAAGTATAAAAAACAAACTGAAGTTCGGAGTTATGTAGGAAAAAGAGATAACCAGAAGGAGGACTACTAACAATAAATAATGTTAATCTAGACAACACAGAACAAAACAAAGAATACTTGAGAACCCAAAAAGTAAAAACTTAACAGAAAGAAAAAGGTCCAGAAAGGAAGATCGTAACACTAAATAACACCAAGTCAAACTTAGGTTGTAAATACACTTAGGTAATTGGGTGCCAAGTCTAAAACTGTTGTCTCCTTTCATTCAGTGACCTGAGTGAAAAAAAACAAAAAAACAACACAATTTTAGTAGATGTGTAAAGCAATCTTTAACAAGAATCCATACTTGCATAGAAAGAACATGCAAACTTCATGGAGAAAGACCTTCAGCCAACAATCAAATCAAGGAGGGTCTTCCTGCAAGGCAGCAGTGCAGTGCGAACGTTGCCACTTAACCCCTCTGGCATTAGCCAGTTCAATAGGAGATGATAATATTCAGTACAAAGTTCATGGGCAACAGTGAAGTAACCATTCAGTTGCAAAAATGTTTTGGTTAAATATATTTCCCTCAAAAAGTAATTGCGATTTTAAGTTCTTATTATAAATATTTAAAAAATGTAATGGCTATGAAGCACTGTATCTTTTTTCCAAAAATTAAGTCACTGTCTGATGTTTGTCTCTAAGACCATTTCTGCTATTTAACTTTAAAAGCATACCCATTGCCATTACAGCCTTCCAACTGTATCTACTTTTGCACATATAGTACATCTAAAATACTTTTAGGAAGCAATTTAAATTGTGCAATTACTTTTGATGTACTGTGAAAAAAGGCAAAGTCAACTTCACATGTCACAGTGCAACATACACAACTGTGAAAATTAATCCAAACAATGAGGCTTTGCCTCATTTAACTCTTTGCATGGCTGACTCCATATCCCATGAGCTAGTATCATCAATTTAAATATCCTCTAAATGCCTTTACCTTCAGTATATGCTGCTATAAAGATGCATCAATCATGCCTTGAGCATTTGTGTGTTTTCCCATATTTGTGGATAAACTGGTTCAGAAAGCTTCTCTATGAGATGATCGCCGCTTAGGGGTGTCCTTTCATTTTTGCAAACTTGGAGATTGAATTAAAGAGAAAATTAAATGCCATTATGTTGTTGAAATACCAATCTAGAAAAATGAACCTACTAGGTCGATTTAGAATACAAATTGCCCAGTTCTTTTTAATGATATGAGGATATAAAATGCATAACTCTAATTGAATTCAAACTGTATTTATATTTTAGATTGTAATGCCTACAGCACTGAATACTGTGACAGTTCAGGCCGAGGGCTCTAACTGGATGTAGATGAGATTAAAAAAGCAGAATGATGCTTTACGGTTAAGAGGTGGGCTGGATATTCTTTCTCTTGGCACATATTTTCAAACGTGATAGATGCTGTGGGTTCACTGAGAAAGCAGTTTTTTCTGTCGAAAGCAGGGATTAACCTCCATTGGTTGTAATTAGATGGAGGAGGCACTTCCACTCGACTACAACAGATTTGCATACTAGTACCTCTGACATGCTGGTGCTCCCTTTTTTCCTGTGATTTATTTGTCATTTGCCTGTGTTGAGTTCTTGCCTTAGACAACAAAGAGCTCAATCAGATGAACACGCTGTGTGCCAAAAAGTTTAAGAATTAAAATTGATCTGCCACTAGGCCAAATATACCCAAGAAATAAAAATGCATGTGCAAATACTTGTGGTTTTGAGCTTTCATGGAAAAGAAACTATGAATAAAGACACAACACATTAATGTAACCATCTATGTTCGACCCTTAATACACTGTATTTTTTTTTTTTTAGCAATTTTACATATCTGCATGGAAATATACTGTAGTGTGGCATAGAAATTGTTTCAATTAACAGGACATGGGGGTCAGTAAAATTTTTAATATATTGATTCTTTATTTATTTCAATAAAATTTATTTATATAGCACAACACGTCATCTAAAGGCACATTACAGTTCACCAAATCATACAGTCAAATTGATTCAAATTTTTCTATCTAAGGAAAACCAGTTAATTGCATCGACTAATCGACATGAAGGCAATCCCTCCCACCAAGCATGCTTGACAGTGGAGAGGAAAAACTCCCTTTTAACATGAAGAGACCTCGAGCAGAACCAGGCTCATTGTGAACGGCGATCTGCTGAGGCCGACTGGGGTTCAAGAAAACAGAAGCAGACATACAGAAAGAAGCAGAGATACAAAAGGCAACTGTAGAAGGCGGTCCCATCCAGGTAACACACAGCCAGGCAGACATGTTCCAAACCAGCTCCCATGCCAGAGGATAAAGAGAGCACATGCAGCCAGTCAAAGTCAAAAACAGGACTACACTAAAAAACAGGCCGATCTCCAACATTTATAAACAAAGGTGTTGATGGCAGTAGCACAGCTGATATTTCTCTCCAGGATGGTTTCACAGCCAAACAAGAACAGACAGAGGTACATAGCATTAGAGATTCAACTAACTGTAAAGATCTCTGCACCGATTCTGGCCTGAGCACTCAGTCCATACACCTGCTCTGCTCCACTCGTCCTCAATCAGCTTTGACCGGAGTCACCTGTCTCCATCAGTATATAATCCCCATTAGACCAGTCCTCTGTGCCAGATTATCTCATGCCAACTTGATAAGAATAGTCCAGCATCTCATAAAAAGTATCTGTTGTCTGCCCGTTACTGACCCGATCTGTCTCCTGATACCGAGCCTCCCTTTCAACTCTGCCTGCCTGGATATCCTCTCTGCCCTGCCTCTGGACCTCTTGATCTCTGAATCAGTCTGGCTGGACTGCCTGCTCCTCTCTCTCTGTAACACAAACTCAGAGAAGCTATGCATAAACTGTCTGCCTTCCTCTCCTGAATCACATACTGGCAAAGCCTCATACAATCTTCCCGCCTGTCTACCTTCAGCCTGTCTGCTCCACCCAGGTTCAGTTCCGCTCTCATAACAAGCTGTTCAATAAACTGTTCAAACTTCACTGGCCTGTCTTGGTTATATCTGGATCCAGCCTCTGTTTCTTTACAGCATAATCTGGCCAACAAGGATCCATCACCAGACGGGCTGGCGTAGAGAGATTCATTTCTCAGTTGGAGGCTGGTGTTGTTGAAATCCTTTCTCATCTTCGTGACCAGGCTCCTCCAGCCCCGTCGCTTCAACAGGTGTCACACTCGGCCAACCGCCTCTATCAAAACCACGCCTTACAGAATGTTGAAAAAGGGGTCCCTATGTTCTCTAGAAGTCTAAGCCTATAGATGCATAACTAGAGAGATAGCTCAGGATAACCTGAGCCACTTTAACTATAAGCTTTATCAAAAAAGAAAGTTTTAAGCCTACCCTTAAAAGACCATAGGGCCTCATGAATTGAAACTAGTAGTTGCTTCCACAGGAGAGGAGCCTGATAACTAAGAGATCTGCCTCCCATTTTACTTTTAGAAATTCTATAAACCACTAATAAACCTGCAGGTTTAGAGCAAAGTGCTCTGCTAGGAACATAAGGAATTATCATATCTCTGATATGAGATAGAGTTTGGCCATTTAAGGCTTTATATGTCAGAAGCAGGATTTTAAATTATATTCTGGATTTACCAGGAAGCCTATGAAGAGAAGCTAGGGTAGGAGAGATACAATCTCTTTTTTTAATTTTCATCAGAACTCTGGCTACATCATTTGGATCAGCTGAAGGCTTTTAACTAGAGTTTGTGGACTTCCTGATAGTAAAGAATTACAACAGCCTTGAAGTAACAAATACATGGACTAGTTTCTCAGTATCACCACTGGACAGGATATTTCTAATTTCTGCAATATTCCTCAGATGAAGGAAGGAAATTCTAGAAACCTCTTTGATATGGGATTTAGATGACAGGTCCTGATAAAAAATAACATCAAGGTTTTTTACTTTATTATCTGAAATAATTTTAATCCCATCCAAATGAAATGACTAATCAGCTTATAAGACTCTGGTCCAAAGACTATAGCTTCTGTTTTGTCTACATTCAGGAGCAGAAAGTTAAGAGGCATCCAGGTTTTTATATTCTCATGAGACGCCAATAATTTATGCTCTGGATTTATAGACAGATATAGCTGAGTATCATTTGCATAACAGTGGAAATTAATCACATGTTGTCAAATAATTTTACCGATTGGGAGCACATATATAAAATGGAGAATTCCTTGCACTGATCCCTGTGGTAGTCCACAAATAACCCTTTAGCATGAGGAAGATTTGTCATCAATATAAAAAACTTAAATCGATCAGATAAATAAGATTTAAACCAGTCTAGTGCTGTTTATTTAATTCCTAAAAAATATTTAAGTATGACTTAAAGAATATTATGATCAACTGTATCAAATTTAGCACTGAGATCTAACAGGACAAGTACAGATACCAGTCCTTTATCTGAGGCCATGAGAATATCATTAGAAACTTTCACCAGAACTGCTTCAGTTCTATGATGAGCTCTAAAGCAGGACTGAAACTCTTTGAAAAGTCGATTATGGTGTAAGGGGTCGCACACTAGTTGGGCAAACACTTTCTCAAGAATTTTAGATAAGAAAGTAAGGTTGGTGTCATGATTGGCTTCGGCTGCCATCTACCCTTGTACACTATGGGTCCATGAGCTGCTTTGATGAAGTTGCAAAGAGTGAAGTGGAGAACATCCTCAAGAAAATGAACCCTTCATCTTGTGCCCTGGATCCCTGCCCCTCATCACTCATAAAATCTAATCGTGCCGCAATAAGTCCGTTAATCACACAAATAATAAACAAATCACTGAAATCTGGTCATGTTCCATTGCCTCTCAAAACAGCTATCATTAAACCTCTTCTAAAGAAATCTACCCTGGATCAAGATATTCTTTCCAATTACCGCCCAATTTCACATCTTCCTTTTCTGTCAAAAGTGCTGGAAAAAGCTGTTGCCACTCAGCTGCAGCTTCATCTAGAACAAAACTCCCTGTATGAGAAATTTCAGTCTGGGTTTCGTTCTGCTCACAGCACTGAGACCGCTTTGCTGAGAGTTACTAATGACATCTACATGGCAGCTGATGCTGGGTCTACATCTCTCCTTGTTCTCCTTGATCTAACTGCAGCCTTTGACACTGTGGACCATAACATCCTACTACACCGTCTTCATGCGGAGGTCGGTCTCTGTGACACTGTTCTGGACTGGTTTAAATCTTTTCTCTCCAATCGGCTGGAATGTGTTAGCCTCGGCAAGGCCCAGTCCCAGGCTGTCTCTGTCTCCTGTGGTGTCCCACAAGGGTCAGTATTAGGGCCCCTGCTGTTTTCCCTTTACATCCTGCCTTTGGGTCAAATCATAAATCGATATAACATCTCCTTTCACTGCTACGCCGACGATATACAACTTTATATTAGAACTGGAGCATCATCATCATCACCATCTTCACTTAATGCTTTCACTACCTGCCTGGAGGAGATAAGGAAGTGGATGACTCAGAATTTCCTTCAGTTAAACTGCTCCAAAACTGAGGCCATGCTGATCGGAACACCTCACCAGGTTCAATCTTCAACTATGACGACTGTTTTCTTTTCTGGACAAGACATCCCCCTTTCCACCATAGTTACAAATCTTGGAGTTAGAATGGATTCTCAACTTACTTTTGAAAATCACATTAAGCATCTGTTTAAAATCTGTTTCCTTCATCTTCGTAATATCTCCAAAATTCGTCCGTTTCTTTCTTTTTCTGATGCTGAGACTCTCGTTCATGCATTTGTCTCCTCCAGGTTAGACTACTGCAACTCTCTGTTTGTTGGAATCCATAAAAAACATCTTCAGAAGCTCCAATACATTCAAAACAGCGCAGCCAGGATTCTTTTGAGGGCCCGCAAATCTGCCCATATTACACCTATTCTGCATGACCTTCACTGGCTTCCCATCACCTGCAGAATTCAATACAAAATCGCGCTCATCACCCATCAGTGTTTAAACGGATCCTCACCGGATTATCTGAAGGACCTTCTCACTCCACATTCATCCACCAGATCTCTTCGATCACAAGACTGCAACTTCCTTCACCTTCCTCGCTCCAGATTAAGGTCCATGGGAGATCGGGCCTTCGCTGTCGCTGCCCCCCGTCTCTGGAACTCTCTCCCAGATCATCTGAGAGCTCCACAACCACTGACGGATTTTAAAAGAGGCTTGAAGACTTTTTTATTTAAGCAAGCCTATTCTGCCTCCACATGATTTTTATGATGTTGATTTTTATCTTTGATTTTATTTGCACTGTGTAGCACTTTGAGATTTTTGTTAAGGACCACATGATTTTTATGATGTTGATTTTTATCTTTGATTTTATTTGCACTGTGTAGCACTTTGAGATTTTTGTTAATAAAAAGTGCGGTACAAATGGGATTTATTATTATTATTATTATTATGATTGGCTTAAGAGACTTAACCCACATGCAGAACACCAGACGACGCTGAGTAAAAGTTTAACAGAGTTTATTGAAGGATCACACACACAGAGTAATATGAACTGATTCTGATACAGGTCCGGGACTGGAATCACTGATATCTGCAGAGATGGATAGTTTGATTAGCCAGGCAGCTTCAATGGTTTCTCAAGTGTGTTAATTTAGAATGTACCTTGATGAGGTTCTGGCTGATCCCTTTGAGAGGGGGAACCGGTTGGGTCCAGAAACTGTAGATTCAGCAGAGAGCTCAGCAACAGCGGCGTCTAGCTTCTGGCTTGTGAGTTTCAGACCTTGGCTTAGTTTCCTAGCTCTTCCTTGAGAGCTGGTGGAGGGATCCAGACTGATATCTTCAGGTTTGGCTTCCTTGGGCAGGCAGGCAGGTTTCCAGGCAAAGCTCATCCAGAGCTTCAGACTTCAGTCGGGTTTTCTGTGAGCAAGAAGACAGAGGCAGATTAGAATCTAGTTTCTCATCCAGAGTCGACTAAGATTCACTAAGATAAGCAGAGGCTCAGATTCGCTAACCAAACTTGGTCAACACTGCAGCGTTGAAGGAAGGTCTGACTGCTGCTTATGTAGAAGGTCTCCTGATGGGCTGATGATCCTCAGGTGTGCTGAGGGCTCCAGCCCAGGAGACCCACGGCACTCTCTGCTGGAGACGGGTGGTAGTTCTCCAGATCCCATCAGTTGGATATAGGTCTATAATTGACCAAGTCATCTGGGTCAAGAGACAGTTTCTTAAGTAAAGGTTAAATTACAGTAACCTTAAAAGCCTTTGGTACATATCCCTGTAACAGGGATAGATTAATCACATCTAAAATGGAGGATGAGATCAAGGGGAATATTTCCTTAGATAACCTTTTTGGTACTGGATCGATAGTCAATAGTTTTGCTAACTCTGAAAGTTCAACTGGATCAAAGCAGTCTAAACCTGGCTCAAATTCTATGGCTACCTCAGATGCTGCCTCACCTTCCAGAGATAAACCAGTTATAGGTAGAGGAGTCCTAATAATCTTTTGACCTATGCAGCACTGCTCAGTGACACAGAGGCGAGAGAAATGGAAATAGGTTCTTTAAAATTTATAACTGCACTATCTGATAATGATCTGCGAAACTGAAACCTTCTTTTGGTGGAGGAGAACTATGTTAAAGTAAATCTGAAGATTATTTCAATCTGAAAAACTGACACAGAGATAAAAGTCAATTAGAAGAAATGTATTGATACAGTTACTTTAGTCTTTGGCACTCAGACCTCAGCAGGAAACGTAGCACTGAATTTTGATTGATATGCATGAACAGGAGTCAAGAACAGGGCTGTTTACCCCCTAGGCCTGAAACTGGTGGTGGAGTGGACATAGATGAAGTTGGTCAGTCCGTAGACTGCTGGTTGGCGAGAACGTATGCTGAGCTTTATGGAGAAATCCAGTGGACTGCGTGAGCTGATACTAGACCTTCCCTCAGGGACCTGGAAGATGGAAGTTCAGCCTGGATAACACAGGTTAAGAGAACCTGTCCATGATGAACAAGAATGAAGTGACAATGGAGAGGAAAAACTCCCCATTGGGAAGAAACCTGTGGCAGAACCAGACTCAGGCTCAACCAGTTAAAATGAGCTGCGTAATGCAGTTACATCCCGGTAGGAATGAAACTCTGATCAAGTTTTAGCTACGATGGTGGAGGGGCTGGAGGTGGGTCATATGAATTAAGTCAAAGATAGCGCAACCACCGCCTGCACACTAAGTAGCAGACGAGTTGTGGACCGGAGGCCTTTTAAGATGAACTTTGGATGCTGAATGGCTTTCGTGGAGGCATGGTTCAAAGCTTATTGGCTGAGTAATCAGTTTATTCAGTTGAACTTCCACCTCTATAAAAAATTGTCCAGAGAGGACAGGGTTGTGAGGAAATACAGTTATTTCTTTACATACTTTGCCAAAGAATGAAGATGAGAATGTATGGGACAATTCACATTTTGACCAAAGCCAATAGCGTCTAAGATAGCATTAAAGGCTGCACTTTAGCTGTCACCTTCAATGTCAGCATGGATGTTAAAATCCCATGCCATGATGACCTCGTCAGTATTTAACACCAAATCAGATAGACTCTGAAAACTCATCTAAAAATTCAGAGTAACTATCTGGTGGATGATACACTCCTATGAGGAGTAAAGTTTAAAGTCTGGCAGCTACTGTATCCTTGTACCACGTCTTGTCTCTGTCCCTCTCAAGCCCTGCATAACCCTTAACCCACCAGCCTCCTCCCACTTGGTAGCCACCTTCCTCACTGCAAGCCCCTGCATTTTCTGCCTACGGACCTCCTTAGTCCTGCTCGCACCCCGGGGTGGATCATTCATGTCTCATGCGGTAAGCCTTTTAGTGCTGTCATTCTCATCATATACATACACCCCTTAACTCTTACTCTCTGTTGCAGTGTGACTCATGCTTCCTTCGTTTATTTAAATAAACGTTCCTAAATCTACCCTGCCTGTTTGCTCGGTGTGTTCTGCATGTGGGTCAGAAAATGAGCGACCATGACAGGTGTTTAGTAGAAGCAAAATACGGGCAGTTACATCTTTTGTGCCCCCAGTGGTCAAAGTTACACAGTGTGCCTCTAAGTTTCTACCATGTGATTGAAAGTGTATAATCTCTACATTTGTTTTTTCTTTGTTTTTTATGAGATTTCATTTATATCTTTACTCACGTTAGTGCAAAGTAAAATATTTTTCAGAAAGTTAGGATTTCTAAAACCTTCCACTTGAAAAATAAATAAGCTAGAGACATAATGTCAAAACAACAACCAGAAAACAATGGAGTCATTTTGTTTATTCATCAAATATTGCCATGCTGTTTCTCTATGATTCATTTGCCATTTGTCTGGAGTAAGCTTTGTATGAAGACAGATTTTGAAGACGTAAACGGTTTCTGTTGTGGTGACATTAGAATTTGGCAATGACATGTCATTGCACCCTTGGTATCCAGATTGCAGAAATTCACACTTTTTTCTGTATTAAAAGAGTTTGAATATTTTTTCAGATGACACATTGCATCAACATGTTGATTATGCAGAACAGCTAATGGACTTATGCTGATGAATCAGAGCAACTTTCAAGATAACCCAGATCAAGTCCACATTCTCTCTTGTGAAAATTATATATAATAAGAGTAAATAGTAAGATACGGTTAAAAGTTATTAGATGTTAAAAATAGTAGACCTACAAACAGAACACTGGAAGAAACCAGCTTGATTAACATCAAACATTTATGTAAGGCTTCAACAGGCTTCATAAGATAATCATTTAATAGCATCAAAAAGCAGGTGTTACAAGCAGGTTTACAACGACCACCTCAATCTAATTTATAATCAAGGAAATGTATGTGCCTCTCTAAAAACCACAGCTTTACACCACTAGCAGGTTAGGCAAAAGCTAGTAATAAATAGCAGTCAGATCTACAGCTTTTACCCTGAAAAAAAAACAAAAAACATAACAAAACAAAAGAAAAAACGTAGGACCCCCTGTTCAACAAATTAGGCTGTGAAAAACAGCTAATGGATTGAAAGGTTGAGGGAGAAAAAAAGGACAAAAATCTTTATGGTTGTAACGAGATCCAAACAGGCCAATAATCTGCTTTTAACAAGATAAGTGATCATGGCCTTTTGTCCCTACGTTGGGGCTGTGAAATCAATGGCCCTGATTTAGTCCCCCACATGAGCTGGGTGCCCCCTCCGTAGCACACATCTGTATATTCATCTTGCTCAAGAGTGTGCCCTTGCCCGCAGGGTGGCTGATCAGTGGTAGTGACAGAAAGGACGGGAGGCATGGGGTGGAGGGGGTCAAAACAAATGACGGAGTGGACAAGAAGGAAGGAGGGAGGGGGTGAATTTGAAAGATAGAAATCTGAGGCAAGAAGAGGAACAGTGCCCTGCTGTCAGGTAAATACCATCTGTGTGTTTTACAGATGAGGCCACAGCTGCTGACATTTTGCACACAACCTTCACTTTATGCCTTTCTATTTCATATTTACTCTACTATATTTATATTTTGGTTGGATTTGACTTTGTGAATACCATAATTATAAAAGAAGGATTTACAAGAGAATTCAAAACGTGTTTATTTTTTGTTTTGTCTTTCAACTAAAATACTAATTTCTCTGTGTGGAAATTAAGTATGCAATTAAACCTTCCTCATACACTGCTATTCCTAAATTTTAAAGGACACAGGTGTGTTTGTTTTTAACCTTTATATTCAGAGTTCGGAAATAGAATGAAATTTAAAATGTGAATAAATAAAATACAACCTAAAGAAAAAATCAATCTTGATCTTCATGGTGAAGCTTCATTAGATGATGTCTATAAAATTACATTTGTCATGTTAATGAATTAGGCTTTGTGAAAATCTGAAACATAATTGACCATCTTTTAGACAGATTTTATTTGCCTATCTGCATTTTTATGAACACATTATAGAAAACATCTTTTATGTCAAGAATATGTTTTTATAAAATACTTTCTGTGCATGGAACCCCCGCCGATACCCGCTCTATTAAAGCTTCACATTTGGCAGGTGCATTGACCAGGCCAAAACAAAGCACCTTAAACTAACATAGGCCCTTCACTGTGCAGAAGGCATTGTTGGGTTGGTGTCTAGAGCTAGTGGAACCTGCCAGTAGCAAATTCATACAATAGATTCAGTGATAAATAGCAAGAGGAGCCCGCAACCATGTCCAGGCAGGCATTCAAAACATGCGGGAGGGCATAAGAGTCTTTCTTGGTGACGGGTTTAGTTGCTTATAGTCTTCACAAAAACGCCACCGTCCCATTTCTTGTCCAAGGCCACAGTTGTTGACTATCTGAAGGCTCTATAATGCCTGGTCACTACATTTTGTCTAGATCCTGAACTGTTGCCACTTGTTGACCGAGGAGAAGGTACCCTGGATGTTGTCGTGTGGGCTTAGCTAACCCAGTATCTATGGAGTTCTGAACCAGAGTAATACCCCCCAACTCCTCCTCTTCATGAGAGAAGCAATTCTGAAATTTCCTTAGGAGTTCCCCTTTGCTTTGAAACATCCTATATGTCTAAGTCGTTGACCTGGATTTCAGGGAAACAGATAGGCAGTGTTGCCAACTGCTCAGTAAGGAAAGTAGCTATTGGCTGTTCTAAAAGTCGCCAGAAGTCGCTGAATGACATCATTGCCTTATTTGCGTAATCTGCCACATGATGTGAGGTGCATGTTATTGATGCTGTGGGAGAAATAACGTCTTTAGAGAGAGACAAAGTGAATGAAAGCACTCAGAATATATAGAGCTACTTTTCTGTCCATTTATGTTTATTTATTTATTTTATTTCTATTTTTTTTTTATTGTTTATTTTATTACAATACTAACCCTCCTTTATCCGGGCAAAATGGGACCGGCAAAATGAACCATAAAGAGACACTATGGCGGAGTAACAATTTTTTGTTTTTTGTATTTTTTTCCCCCTCGTGGTCCACTAAGGAGCCTACAAATCATTATCTTAGAGAGGAAAACACAATAGAGAAGGTGATTAGGTGACTGTGGCTGTGTGAATCAAATGCCATTATTTATTTAAGATAAAATATTTCAAACTCAGTTATTAATTTTTAGACCAAATAACATTTTACTTTTACATTCCGCTTGCTCCCGCCCTGAATGTAAGCTCGGGCAGGGCGGCACGTGATAAACCTGCGCCGTCAATCACAGTTAATTTGCAGTCTGAATGCTGAGGGTAAACATGCTGTGACTCTGACTGCAGTGCTGAGAGGGACTCCTATGGAAGCGGGAGAACGGCGCTGCCCCACCTGGAGGACAAGAGTAGGAACGATACGTGCTTTCACGTAAGAGTCTCCAAAAGCCACCAGTGACACCAGAAAAGTCGCTAGATTTGTCGGTAGTCGCTTTTTTGAAAAAGAGTCGCTGGAGGGGTCTGAAAAGTCACTAAATATAGTGACAAAGTCACTGAGCTGGCAACACTGCAGACAGGTGAAATACTGGCTGTTGTCCTGCACCCTTATTTGGCAGCTGTGAGAGGATTATGGTAAATGGCCTGTACTTATCGTATTTTCACAATTATAAGGCGCATACAAATGTCTTTTTTTTCCCTCAAAATGTGCGGCGGGCCCTATAGTGCGATGCACCCTATGTGTGTTGTTACTGCGGATGTTTGAGACCACCATGAGAACGTTAAAGGGGGAAGTGGCGGCGTGGATTGTGTATAAAAGAACAGGTATGTGCTTTATGCAGAACCCCTCATCTCCTCATTGAGGAGATGATGAAAGAGTGGCTGAGGCAGGTGTATGTAAGGAGACCAGGTGGTTTTTTCCACGCGTCACCATCGCTGTTAATCTGTGACTCCATGTGTGCCCATCTCACAGCCGATGTGAAAAACATAGTGAAACAAATGAACGCTGTGCTTGCTGTTACTCCGGGAGGTCTGACAAAGGAACTTCAACCGCTCGACATCGGTGTGAACCTGCCGTTCAAAGTAATGCTGCTTTCACAGCGAACGCAGCAGGCGCAGCAGAAGCAGCGAGTTTACATGCAAAGTCAATGGTTGGGGCGCGTATAGGCACAGCAAAAGGTCCCGCAGCTCGTTTTGAGCAGCAGGCGCAGCGCATCTGAGCAGCTGAAGCAGCGCGTCGGGAGCGTTTAAGCATCTGACGCGCGTGACGCGCCGCAAACGCGCTGCTGCTCGAGATGGAAAAATTTTAATTTTGCTGCTTGACGCACCGCGTCAACCAATCAGAGAAGCTGATCTGGGAGCTGGCTGGGAGAGAGAGCGCTGATGATACAGAGCGCTGTGATCACTCCTCTGAAACAGTTTATTAACGCCTAAATTAACTTAAAATGCTGAAACCTGCCGACAGAATATGTTCGCTTTTATTATCCTGGTGCCTGCAGTTTGGATTATTTTAATGAAAAACACCTACCAGCCACTGCGGTAAACCGCGAGGAGGCGACCTGGCCAGAGGCTTCTGTTGAATTAAGTTTTTAGGTGGATTTTCCCACTTAAAACATATTAAAAATACTTTATTCCCACTGATCACAGTAAATATAGCTGCAAGGCAAAGAAAGGATAGAGTAGCTCCGCCCAATGCGCGTCAGACACACTTTTGCACCGCGCAGGCAGAGCAGCTAAGCTGCTTCAGCCGCGCGTCAGAATCGGTACAATCTAAACTGCAGGCACCAGGATATTAAAAGCAACATATTCTGCCGGCAGATTTCTGCATTTTAAGTTAATTTATGCATCAATAAACTGTTTCAGAGGAGTGATCACAGTGCTCTGTCTCATCAGCGATGTATCTGTCTCATGGCCAGCTCCCAGGTTTGATTAATACTTTGTAATAAATACATGAATAAAGCACAAACATACTCAGTTTTGCTCCCACTCTATTTTTAAATATGCAGTAGAGGTATTTAAACGTAGTAGAGGACATGTACCTGTATATAAAACCTGCGCCCTACAGTCCGGTGCGCCTTATGTGTGTGTTAAATTCAGAAATGGCACACATAACTGAGACTGCGCCTTTTAGGACGGTCAGTGATGGGAGTAACAGCGTTACTAACGCCGCTACCTTTTTTTAGTAACATGTAATCAAAATGATTACTCTTACTGTAACTATAACGCAGTTACAACTGCCGACACCCTGTTAGTGCACGTTACTCAGGTCGCACAAATAACCTTTTTTCATGATAGGACTCGTGCCCTCGTCATGAGAAAGGGGGGACTCCAGCGGCAAAACAGAGCTTTCCAGATCGAAATACTGGTGCTACGTCTAGCTGCGTTTCCCCATCAGATACGTTTTCCCCTGCATCTCCGCACAGCGCGGCGGCACGATTCACCACGCAAGCGACAGGAAACGCTGCTCGCGCCACAGGGGAACTACGGAGAGCGTGAACGATCATTAGCCTATATGAAGAAAGAGAGATGGATGGATGGATGGATGGATGGATGGATGGATGGATGGATGGATGGATGGATGGATGGATGGATGTTGCAGTATCTATAACAACCCAAACACAGGATTTCAGAATTAGACATCCCCAGTTATTAATTTCGTACACTCGCAAAAGTAACGCAATAGTTACTTTTACTGGTAACTAGTTACTTTTATTGTAGAGTAACTCAGTTACTAACTCAGTCACTTTTTGGGAGAAATAACTAGTAACTATAACTAATCACTTTTTCAAAGTAACGTGCCCAACACTGAGTACGGTGCGCCTTATGGTCGTGAAAATACCGTATATTGCGCTTTTTCAAGTAAGGACACTTTCCAAAGCACTTTACACTACAGTCAGTTATTCACCCATTCAAACAAACACACTGATGGTGGCTAGCTACAATGCAGCCACAGCTGAAAGAATGCCATACACTGACCTCTGACCAACATCAGTAGACAACGCAGGTGAACTGCCTTGCCCAAAGACACAATGATACTGAAAGCCAGAGCCGGTGCTTTCCTTCAATTTCAGGGGCAAACTCCTACACCTGACGCCACTGTCGACACTGGCTATAAATATCATAGTCTGATCTACCCCCTCCTGTGGTCCGCAACCAGCACTGGACACAAATTTTCAAAATGAATGTGCAGCTTGTGCACCTGCACAAAATATTTAGCACGTACCATCCCAGTTGCAAAAAGTGTGATGTTGAGCGCACCATGTGCAAAGCTGGCACAAATCTTTTCAGTGTCAAATAAAGTTGCTAGAGATCTCAAAGCTCACATGGACACTAAACAGAGACCAAGGCCATTGTCAATGGTATTATAGCACCCCATTCTGTTGAAGATGCTCATGAAGCCCTCAAAGAAATCTAGCATTGTGTTTTTTCTACAGATGGGAGTAACTATGGAGCCGAAAAAATTCCAAATCATCCAATATTTTAAATGGAAAAATGGTAGAATGCACACAAAATGGATTGAGGTTTACAGCACACCAAATAAAACAGAGGAAACAATATTTCACTGAAACACGGGCAAAAAAATTGTGTAAAATTTGTATTGCATTTACTGGTGAAAACTGCGAAATAAATTCTGGGAGAATTCGAGGTCATGAAGCAGAAAAGAATGTGTTTGCAAAACAAGCCTCTGGTCAGTGTGGGTTGCCCAGCACACATTTGGAATAGTTGTGCACATCATGGGTTACACACAACAGATATTAACCTTGAGAATATCATGTTAAAAAAAAAATCTACCATTACTTCCACATCTGCACTGTGCGCATTGAGGGTCTGAAGGAGAACTGGGATTTTGTTGAGATCGATCACAAAAGGATGCCTTCTCACTGCAAGACAAAATTTCATTTCATTCGCCTGCCATTTCTCACTACCATTGATCTGATCCCCCTGCCTCAACCTTTATTTAACATAAGCATAAATTCCTTACAAGTATGTATCATTAAAAATATAAAAACCAAATAACTGGGCAGCTAAGCTGGGTGGCCTCAAGAAATATGCAAAACATTATTGTGTATTTATATATTGTTGGGATCTGGAGATTCACCACCTTTCTCCAGCAGAGGGCGCAGTGGGTCTCCTGGGCTGGAGCCCTCCAGCACACCTGATGCTCATCAGCCCATCAGGACACCTTCCTACATAAGCAGCAGCCAGACCTTCCTTCAATGCCGCAGTGTTGACCAAGTTTGGGTAGCGAACCTGAGCCTCAGTTATTCTGATCAGAATCTAAGTTGTCTCTAGAGAGAAACCTGATTCTAACCTGCCTCTGTCTTCTTGCTCACAGGAACCTGCCTAAGTCTAAAGCTCTGGATGAGCTTAGCCTGCAACCTGCCTGCCTGCCCAAGGAAGCCAAACCTGAAGATTCCAATCTGGATTCCTCCTGCAGTTCTCAAGGAAGAACTGGAAACCCAAACCAAGGTCTGCCACTCACTAGTCAGAAGCTAGACGCTGCTGCTGCTGAGCACTCTGCTGAACCAACAGTCTCTGGACCCAACCGGTTCCCTCCCTCACCAGAAATCAGTTTTGGATCACCTCAAGGTATTTACTGGAACAATTAAATTCACTAACCATCTGACTACCTGGCTAATCAAACTATCCGTCTCTGCAGACATCAGTGATTCCAGTCCCGGACCCGTGCCTGAACCTGTTCATGTTCCCTCTGTGCAAAACATTCAATAAACTCTGTTAAACTTTTACTCTGTTTCCGTTGGTGTTCTGCATGTGGGTTAAGTCTCTTAAACCAATCATGACATATATAGAAAAACAAATAAACCATTTTTTTAAATGGAAAAGACAGCAAAGCTATAAACACTGATTGAGTTTGTTATTAGTAGTGATAATTATAGTCAGTGCTTGGATGTACACTACTTGTGACTCTGCTCTGCTCTGATCCACTTGGCACTTCCAAGCCATTTTTTTCTATGTTAATTTACATAAGAAGTGCTCTGAGCCACTTTGCTCCACTGCAAATCCTAAACATGCTCTGAGAAGCATGCACGGATCATGCAATAAAAGCCAATGATAAATGTAAAAGTCGGAAGGAAAATATGAAAGGAGAAATGTAAAAAAAAAGAAACAATTAAATTGAATAGTTGTGCACATCATGGGGGACACACAACAGATATTAACCTTGAGAATATCATAAAAAAAAATCTACCATTGCATTGGTTGAGATAGATCACAGAAGGATGACTTCTCAATACTAGACAAGATGGCTCTCATTGTTACTTGGTGCTGATCTTGGTGCTGATGACTGGTCTGATTACTCATTTCATTCACCTGCTTTTCTCTGCCCAGTTCTCATTACCGTTCATCTGATCCACCTCTATTCAACCTCTATTTAACCAGCCTTCAACCAGTCATCAGTGCCAGAATATTTATGCCTTTGTTGAGAGCTCTCTAGCATACAGTACCTGAATATATTTCTGATTGACTGGTGCTGACCTGTTCTGCCTCTGGAACTCTGAGCCTGTATGTCCCAAATCTGAACTGTTTGCTCGACTTGTCTTCAGACTGCTCCTGGATTTCTGCCTGTGTAGCGATACAGGAGCTGATTCCTGACTCTGTCCTAGAGTTCCCATCAGTACCTCTTCGGACCTCTGATCTTTGTGCTTGACACATCAAAGTCAAAGGTGACTCAGTGCTTACGACTGCCTCATGTCTGGTTTTCTCAACTTTACTTAGGAATCATTCTGGGATAATTGTGACAGTGGATGGGTAAAGATACTCTATCTTGAGTATGAAAAACATTGCACCTTAGGTTTTAGCATGTGTTTGATTATAACATGACAAATAAGCCAATAATTAAATGGAAATCACAGAACTATTTTATCTACAGAAGTCCTACTTATTTAGCTTTTTCTTCTCTATTCTGACATTAGTTTCCGAGTGAACTTAAAGGTGCAAATGCAAACATTTTTTTAAAGCTATGCACCACTCATTCTGCTTGCATAATTATTTTTTTTTTCTGAAGAGTAACATATCCTGCTGCAGTAGTATTGGTTATTTTTGTGTTTATAACGTTTTTGCTTAGTTTGCCACTAAAACAAGGCCTTATTTTATTTTTATAATAACAACAGAGGAATGACACCGGAAATTTGTATAGGGGGTAAGAAAGGAAGTAGCCGTGACATCTTACCCATTAGCACCTTCCAGCAAAGTGTTGAAACAATAACGGCCCAGGATCCATTGTTGGAAAATAAATAAATGAATAAATAAATAAATAAATCCAATAAGGATGAGACTCTAACAGTGCTCAGAATATAGAATAAACATTGGTGTTTACTGAAGCAGAAGCTAAAGATGGCTAGGCATTAAGATGTGGCTGCTAAGATAAATTGATGGATGCTTAAGTAAACATCCTTATTAATACTGATAGTGGATATGTAATGCAGACTAAGTATGATAGATAGATAGACAGACAGACAGACAGACAGACAGACAGACAGACAGACATTGCAGATTTGGGCTTTATTTAGTATTTAGTCTCCACCTGGCTTTTTGATATTTCTACAGTACTGCCAATTGGTGGGTTTATGTCTATTTAGGTCTGCTCATCACACCCTAAGCTGGAAGTTTATTTAGGCTCAGAAGCGATATCAGAAATCTATCAGGGTGATGCTTGGTGTATATTATCTTATTTTATTATGATTAAATTGTTTGTTTTTTTGTTTTTGTTTTTGTGTATAGGCATATAACACTATTCCTCTTTAAATAATTGTCGCGGTGCAGTAATTTCTATCTTTGATTAACAGCTTTTCTTGTGCAATTTAGATGTTGCCCTCAGGCTTTAAATGGCTTTGAAAAATATTTTGAACGTTTGTGTCCTACATACCTCAATTTTATCTGAAGGCCATCAAGCTCATCAAAAATTGATTTTGAAAGCCTTGAAACGCTTTTACTCCGCCTCTGAAACCCTCTGCTCATGGAGGATAAAAAATAACAATAACTGTATTATTAAGGCAGGAATTGCCTGACAGAATGCATCCCCTGCCTTCTGGTAATATGAGTGACTTTCCCAAGAGATTTGAAAGAACTGTGAACGTATTCACATCTAGAGCATCCTGATAAAATCCCTCTGCTTGCTCCTAATTCAACAATATTCTCACTGCTGTAATAGTCTGTCTGCGAATGTAGGTCAGTGGGAGTTTATTGATACCTTGGTGAAAGGTAGATTTGTATTGCTACAGTCCTTTAAAACAAGCCCAGGCCACAGCAATCACCTAAGGTTTCTTTACTGTTTTTTTGCTGTTATTGTGACAGGGGCCAACTCTCTCCAAGGTTTAGTTGCAGTTAAGATTAAAACAGCCTTTCTTTTATATATATACAGTGGGGCAAAAAAGTATTTAGTCAGCCACCAATAGTGCAAGTTCTCCCACTTAAAAAGATGAGAGAGGCCGGTAATTTTCATCATAGATATACCTCAACTATGAGAGACAAAATGAGAAAAAAAAATCCAGAAAATCACATTGTCTGATTTTTAAAGAATTTATTTGCAAAATATGGTGGAAAATAAGTATTTGGTCAGTTACAAACAAGCAAGATTTCTGGCTCTCACCGACCTGTAACTTCTTCTGTAAGAGGCTCCTCTGTCCTCCACTCGTTACCTTCATTAATGGCCCCTGTTTGAACCCGTTATCAGTATAAAAGACACCTGTCCACAACCTCAAACAGTCACACTCTAAACTCCACCATGGCCAAAACTAGAGAGCTGTCAAAGGACACCTGAAACAAAATTATAGACCCGCACCAGGCTGGGAAGTCTGAATCTGCAATAGGTAAACAGCTTTGTGTGAAGAAATCAACTGTGGGATCAATTATTAGAAAATGGAAAACATACAAGACCACTGATAATCTTCCTCGATCTGGGGCTCCACGCAAGATCTCACCCCGTGGGGTCAAAATGATCACAAGAACGGTGAGTAAAAATCCCAGAACCACACGGGGGGACCTAGTGAATGACCTGCAGAGACCTGGGACCAAAGTAACAAAGGCTACCATCAGCAACACACTACGCCGCCAGGGACTCAAATCCTGCAGTGCCAGACGTGTCCCCCTGCTTAAGCCAGTACATGTCAAGGCCCGTCTCAAGTTTGCTAGAAAGCATTTGGATGATCCAGGCGATGACTGGGAGAATATCATATGGTCAGATGAAACCAAAATAGAACTTTTTGGTAAAAACTCTACTCGTCGTGTTTGGAGGAGAGAGAATGCTGAGTTGCATCCAAAGAACACCATACCTACAGTGAAGCATGGGGGTGGAAACATCATGCTTTGGGGCTGTTTTTCTGCTAAGGGACCAGGACGACTGATCCGTGTGAAGGAAAGAATGAATGGGGCCATGTATCGTCAAATTTTGAGTGAAAACCTCCTTCCATCAGCAAGGGCATTGAAGATGAAACGTGGCTGGGTCTTTCAGCATGACAATGATCCCAAACACACCGCCCGGGTAACGAAGGATTGGCTTTGTAAGAAGCATTTCAAGGTCCTGGAGTGGCCTAGCCAGTCTCCAGATCTGAACCCCATAGAAAATCTTTGGAGGGAGTTGAAAGTCCGTGTTGCCCAGCGACAGCCCCAGAACATCACTGCTCTAGAGGAGATCTGCATGGAGGAATGGGCCAAAATACCAGCAACAATGTGTGAAAACCTTGTGAAGACTTACAGAAAACGTTTGATCTCTGTCATTGCCAACAAAGGGCACATAACAAAATATTGAGATGAACTTTTGTTATTGACCAAATACTTATTTTCCACCATATTTTGCAAATAAATTCTTTAAAAATCAGACAATGGGATTTTCTGGATTTTTTTTTTCTCATTTTGTCTCTCATAGTTGAGGTACAGTTGTGTTCGAAATAATAGCAGTGCCTTTAGAAAAATGAGTAAATGTCAAAATTCTTCAAAGAAATTGTACTTTAATGAACACAGATACATTGGGGACACAGTACATTCTATTCCAAAGCAAAACAATTGCGCAAAGTCATCAAAACTTAAATAATAATAATAATATTTCAAATAAAGTAAGAAATGGCATGTTCAAAAGAATAGCAGTGTTGCCATCTTTCCTTGGAAACTCAAAAATGTACTGTACAAACAAAGAAATTCTTGATAAGTGAACCTAGCTGAGTATCCTAAACTAATATTTTGTTGCAAAACCACGGTTTCTGATGACTGCTTCACATCTGTGGTGCATGGAGTCAACCAACTTCTGGCATCGTTCCACAGGTATTGCAGCCCAGGATAATTGCACTGTATTCCACAATTCCTCAGCGTTTCTTGGTTTTGCCTCATGCACTGCACTTTTTATGTCAGCCCACAAGTTTTCAATGGGATTAAGGTCCGGGGATTGTGCTGGCCACTCCATCAGTTGAATCTTGTTCATCTGGAACCATGCTTTTGCTCGCTTGCTGGTGTGTTTGGGGTCATTATCCTGTTGAAAGGTCCACCTCAAAGGCATTTCCTCCTCAGCATATGGCAGCATGACCTCTTCCAGGATCCTGATGTACTTGAACTGATCCATGATCCCTTGTATGCGGTGAATCGGACCAACACCATAATATGAAAAACATCCCCATATCATGATGCTTGCACCACCATGCTTAATGGTCTTCAGTGAGTACTGTGGCTTGAATTCTGTGTTTGCAGGGCGTCTGACATACTGCCTGTGACCCTTAGACCCAAAAAGAACAATCTTGCTTTCATCTGTCCACAAGATATTATGCCATTTCTTTTCAGGCCAGTCAATGTGCTCTTTGGCAAATTGTAAACGCTTCTGCACATGTCTTTTTCTCAGCAGTGGGACTTTGCGGGGGCTTCTTGCTGGAAGGTTAACCTCAGTAAGACGTCTTCTGATTGTCACAGTACTCACTGTCAACTGAAGGTCTTGCTTGATCCTCTTGGATCCCATCATTGGCTGAGTCTTCGCCAGTTTGGCTATTCTTCTGTCCATTCGAGGGGTTGTCTTTCTTTTTCTTCCTCGTTTTTCAGTTTTTTGCTCCCATTTCAGGGCATTTGAGATCATTTTAGCTGAACAGCCAATGATTTTCTGCACCTCTTTGTATGTTTTCCCTTCTTTAATCAATTTTTTTATTAGGAAACGCTCATCTTCAGAACAGTGTCTTGAACGACCCATTTTCCTTGTTTTTTCAGGACAAATGCACAGCCAGCATGCCAGTTGTCTTGATCCTTAAATACGGATCACCTGTTAACACCCTTTTTTCCCAGAATACCCTCCCTAATTGATGCCCTCTCTAATTGAACTCACCACTGCTATTTTTTTGAACACACCCTTTTCAGTTAATCATTCAATTTCACAGAATCCACAGTATGCATGGCTGTCCTGTTGGGTTTGTTGGTTTTCTATACCTTTATTTTACCCCCCAGAAACTTATCTGGGGTATAGAGTTTGAAATGTTAATAAAACAAGTGATTTTCTTGCTGCTGTTGAGGCACTGCTATTATTTCGAACACAACTGTATATCTATGATGAAAATTACCGGCCTCTCTCATCTTTTTAAGTGGGAGAACTTGCACTATTGGTGGCTGACTAAATACTTTTTTGCCCCACTGTATATATATATATATATATATATATATATATATATATATATATATATATATATATATCATATATTCATTATTATATTTCAGAATTTGAGGGTTTGCAAAAAAGGCAACAGAAAAGAAACAACAATAATATTAACATATTTCTGTGCATGTCTAATTCTTTAAAAATAAGTAAGCACTTATCAACATAGCAGACAATATATTTGTAGATTCTCCTCCTTAATATATCCACAATATATTTGTAGATTCTCCTCTTTTACAAAACAATAGAGGATTTCATGTTTTATCTATAATTCTTATATTAGTTTTATTATTGACTCAAATACAAATCCTGACTAAAAACACATTTCTTCAGTATTGCAAATAGAATGAGGACTTACATAAGTTGCAAAAGGAGGAGAAGACTATGATGATAAGCAGAGTACCCACCTGAAATGGACCTAGAAATCGACTGTAAAGAACTACAAAAAACAGTGAGAATATACAGTATAATGATGGACAAGGAAAGAATGTCCCCCAATTTTATCTGCATAAATAAAAAGACAATTTAGACTGCAGGGCGGCACATGGAGGGAGTCAATTGGCAGACATGTACTCTATGATCAGTTTAGATTTACTTCGGCTTGGTCTGGGATCTGGCAAAATTTGACCCAATTATAGTTTGCCTGACAAACTAACTTTTAAGAGTGCAATAAATAAGGAGTTTAATCAGCCAAGTTAATGTAGACAATCGGGTAATGGGTTTGGAGACCTAGTATCTCTTTATTCACATATTTTTCAGGTGTAGGAAAACAAACTAATGACCCATGAAGAATAATCTGAAGGGTTAATGAAGTTTGCTATGTATATTTAGTCTAAGTACAAATCCCAGGCAGGCAGGCAGGAAAAGTAATTCTGTACAAAAAATGTAATTGGGGCTTCCATAACTTTTATTGTTATTCTTTTGCACAATAATGGTAATTTTTTAACTAGAAAACCAAAAACTGTTATGAACATTTTTTTGTAATTCTTTATAATTTTTTTAGCAAAATTGATCAGAGACTTAGTGGAAGGTCTTAATAACAACTTATGGCCCCTGAGTCTCAAGGTCACATGCTTTACGCCAATACATCCAAAGCTCTGCATTGAACATGAAAATGTTTGGATTGTTTTAGCTGAATAAGAACAAGAAATGTAGCAGGAAAAAATATTAAAATAAGATTTATTAAGGTAAAAGACTATGCTATCATGTTGCAGTGACCTTTTTGAAGATGTCCTGTATTAGGGGTCCCCAAAGCAAGTTATTACGACTTGCTTACAGACTTGGCAAAGTTTTTATGTCCTATGCCCTTCCAGATATAAGAGGGATGTTAACCCGGGTATGACATACAAATTGTACCAATGTGCAGCAAAAAAACCCAAACATTTTTTTGAAGTAAAGGGATTTTTACTCTTTAGAATTTTAAAATTCTAAAGAGGCAAAGATAGATAAAGGCATCCAACAATTACATAATTACACAATTACATTTGGTAGTCCCGACTATTTGTACTTTAAAGGAGATTTCTCGCTAAAACAAAGTCAGACACTAAAAGCAAATGAATGTTTATTATCTCTTCACATCCATATTTTTAAAGTCACATTCTGTAAAAAAAAATACATGTCTAACAAAGCCTATAGGATAGTTAAGGTACATCTCTTGTGGTAATAATAGTTATAGGATTATTGTTAAAACAAAAAACTCAATCAAGTTTTAGCTGGTATTTTTAATAATTAACAAAAAATAGATGTTTGTGTAATTTATTTGTCAAGGGAAAAAAAGAGTCGCTGTTAACAAACATTTGTACAACTGTTGTGTCATTTTCTTGTTTAGATATTAATGCAAAAAATTATTGAAATGAATAATCAAGAATCCGTGACTTCATTCAATTGTATTTAAAAAATAATAATAACCAATGTGGGTTAACAATTAACAATCCACTAGTGATCTTAATCATTTATAATTTATAAATGCAGTTCCCAACTAAAAATTATTTATGAAAATTACAATAAAGTCACTTTATTATCAAATCATTAAGTCCTTGCAAGTGTTCACATAAGGCCATAATCCTCAGGCTCCTTAAAAAAAATCTGCTTGCTAGAGGAGTGTTAGGATGTCATATTGCAGAAAATACAGTATGTATTATGTTTGTACAGCTGACAAAGCTGCAAATACACTACCATGTTATCAATTCAACATGAAACACAATCTTTAAAAAATGTGTCAGACACCTTTTGGAAACCATATTACAAAGAATAAAGACATTTACTCTGTGACTGTATGCGTAATGTTGTTAGACTAATGTTTACAAAAAAGGAATCTTAGGGGACAAGGGCCATCCAAGGGCCAATCAAGGAAAGTGGGGTAATTTATAATGGCTGCTACCATAGGTCTCGGCTCTGTTGATTGAAGTGAACTCTTATGATGCTCAAATAGAGATGTGAATTCCAAATGGGCTGGAGAATGCCCCATCAGCTGTAACTGTTCTGTTGTGAAATTTATGAATTACACATTTCACATCATCTGTTAAATTTTTAAAGAAGATTATTTTATTAAATTCGACTGGAGGTATATTAGAGGGTTAATAATTACTGTAGCTCGTCTTCACATGCCTACAGCTATGGTGCAACTGTTGTAGTTCCTGAAGGGTTAAATAAACAAAAAGTGAAGCACATAGTATGGATCTAGCCAAAAATATTTATTTTAACAAGAATATTGCAGATTGCTATTTACCACCATCAAATTAAGACAGCAATGCTAAGGATTATTTACTTACATTTCTGAAACTATTTTTTTTAGTTCAGATCAATAACTTCAGTCGCAGCTATAAACAGAGCTCCGGATCTATGTTTTACACAGGGTTGATTTTGTTCTCTGAAAACTTGTTCCAGACAAATAACTGGCAAATAGATTGCTTGGCATGAAACCGGGACACTCCATGAAACGTTATACTGTATTAACACTCAATTAAGCTCAAACAACATCTCAGTCCTACTGGCCAACTTCCATCATGGGCATGGATCTGCCATCTCATGCTGCATGGACCAAAAGGATGGCGCCAGGGCAAATGGTACTGCTGAACTGAAAAGGCAGACAGACAAGAGCACTCAGCATTTCAGCAGACTGACACAATCCTAGCTCTGGAATCAAGTGGAGCCATGCAATGGGGAGAGTGACAATCGATCAATGGCTGTGATTAATTAACTTCTAATGAATTCATCGGAGCGTTAAGAGACCAAGAAAGTTGAACATGTCCTTTTTTGTCTTCTTTGACCAGTCACATATCCCCTTTCTTCTAAATTTGTTGATGTGTTTTGAAGATAAATTAAGATCCCCTTGTACCGTATTTGTATTTGCAATGTCACTGAATACACTTTTGGGATTTATTGTTTTAACATATAGGATGTTATCAATCTAGAAAAATTAAAGCAAAAATCTAAACACAAAGGCCAAAGATATTCAGTTTTGGAGGGTTTGTTGTCTTTCATCACAGTATAATGCAGGTACTTCAACTCATTGTTGAATATTGTAACAAACAGCACAGTTAGAACTGAGGATTATTGAGCTGGCCTGATTTTCTGCAGCCACCGAAATAAGAGCCTGCAAAGCTGTAGTGAGAATTATCGAATGACAGACAGACCCTTTCCCTCATCTGATTACCCTAACAGTCATTATGATGCTTCAGAAAGTGAGAGTGAAAGCCAAGAGTGTAGAAGCAATGGAGATGAATGGTCATGTGAACAGGGAGGTAGATTGGGGACCTGAGATGTCCTGTACTGCTTGGTGTGCCATTTTCCCTCCCCATCTCAGAGGGCAAAGCACAAGGGTTATTTGTCTTGCTGTGAAATTAGTAATCGCACTGCCATCCATCATCGGCTGACCCGCTATTGATCGCAAGTGAACCTCCCTTTTCAACAAAATTATATTATGAAAAAAAGAATAACAAACACTCTGAAGTGGTCCATACTTTTGGCTGCCTCAGCAGGGGGCTAAAGGGAAGAAAAAAACTTGCTTTTTTTGAGGCATGTTGCTGCGACATGTCAAGCAACCCCATTCTACAAGATTAGCAGTGCTGTTTTCAAGGTGACAAGCATGGGGCAGGTTTAAATCAACGCAGACTTGGAAGTCAGGAGTAATTCTGCAAGCGATGCTTGTTTTACACTCCTGACACCTCATTGACAAATCCTATATTCTGTTTCCCTGTCCTAAATGAAATACAGAGTCAAACATGTTGATATGTCTATGACTTGTAAATATGCTAGAGGGTAGGTGTATGCCCTGTTTTCTAGACAACACTTTGCAGCTAAAAATAATATTTTAATTCAAATTGAATAAACTGCAGAGTATCAAACGAGGTCAAGAGCACATGTTCTGTTTAGAATTTTCTTGTTAATATCATAGGCGGACAACAAGGTACAATTAGCCCACTATTGATCAGTGTTTTGCCAGTGACAAACAAAACACTGCAGACAGAGGTCACTTTCCTCTGTCTATTTTCTTGTCATTCAGGATTCCATGATTGCAGTTGTATTTGTAGCACTCACAACATTTGAAACACTGAAATTTATCTTCTGTAATCTGATGTGAAATAAACAACCCGGATTGGTGTATGGTTGTGAAAAAGCAATTGATTTAGTTTTGTAAATTTTACCAATCAAATAATATTTGGATGTAGTCAGTGTAGTCTGATATGCCTAAATAAAATCCATTACTATCTTCAGAAGTCTTCTTAGAAGGACATAAAGGCTATCTCTGTCAAAATAAATCTCTGCATAAATGTAGCTTTTCTATTAAATCCTGGGATGTTATAGTTAAGGAGCACAACAGATCCATCTGAGGTTAAATTGTAGTGAAGGTTAAAGGGGAACGCCATTTTTTTTACATTGGGCCCTTGATTTTAGGTTATTACATCGTGTTCTACTCACCCATATGAATTTTGTGTCATTTGAAGCTGTTCTGAAGATATTCGTTTTTTATATACCCAAGTAACGTCTTCCTATGGGCAATGATCTAAAGGCACAAACTAAACTGTTCGTAATTGATCATTTATGGTATGCAAGCATTCATAACATGTAGGCGAATCACTATCCCCCAGACATCTGCGGTTATATTTTTTATATTTATATATTTTTTTAAACGAGGCGGAGTGTGTATGACATCATCCGCGTGCTGGACTGGAGTTGTGACAGGCAGCCCGGGCCACAGGCGGCCACGCTCTACCCCTTCTATTCATTTGGCTAGCTAATCTGAATCGTTCAATTCCATTTTGAGAGCGAGATCATCTGTGGTAGTAGCACTAGACATCTTCCAGGCATGTGAATAAAACTAGCAGCAGTTCAGCGGACAGGATGAATGAATGAAAGCCGGCGTGCGCAGATGACGTCATACACGCTGGAGAGACTATGGGTGTATTCGATTTTAAAGGCTGTATCCTCCCGTTCTATGGACCTATTCTATCTGGATTGGATCCTTTGAGGTCCATGAAAATAAACAGACTGGAATAGTTTTGGCTGTGGATTCAAACAGCTCCAACCTTCCGAGGCTTTCAACGCCAGATAAAGCAGGAAAAGAATGAATAAGAACTTTTCTTTTTATTTCTTTTTTTTATTATTTTAAAGTGAACAAAGACTACACTCATGAGAACACAGAGTGGACAACCCCTGAGAGCATGAACAAATAAAAGCAAATGTAATGATATAAAAGGTAGAAAGATATAACTAAATCTAAACAATGTATGTATAAAAAATATATCTGCAAAATCTCTTATATTCAACAACAAAAAATACTCAGTTAAAAAAATTGTGAAAAATAGAAATTAAAAATAGAAATCATATCAGATTTATAGTCCCCACACTTCAGATATACTGTATTGGAATCTGTCCTTATTTCCAGCTAAACCCACTTACAGTACACAGGGACAGATAAAAACCTTTCAGTAAATCAAACATTACCCGCCACATATCTTACTCAATAACAGTTAAAAAAACAATTTTAATTAGTTTCAGATGGAACTAGAAAATTTCTAAAGAAATTTTGAGGGGGGCCACCTACTGCCCGTCTGGGGAACCGGGCCAATACGGCCCTGGCAAGTGACGTCGGGGCTCCCCAGACCAACTGCTTACGCCTTTGAGGGCTGCTGAGGGAAGGAAAGAGGGCAAGTTCACTGGCAAAGAGAGCTGTGTGCCACTTGTGCTGAAATCTGGGAAATAGACGTGCACAGCGTATGATGCACAAGGGTAATATGGGTTGTCCATATTGAAACACAGTGGGTAAAGCCCAGTTGGCGGGCTTTGCCCGCCTGCTAGGAGCCATCTCAGTGAAGAAAAAAATCACCAATGGCGGGCTCTGCCCGCCTTCTAAGAGCCATTGCAGTGATGAAATCACCAATGGCGGGCTCCGCCCGCCTGCTAAGAGCCATTGCAGTGATGTAATCACCTTTGGTGGGCTCCGCCCGCCTGTTACCATTGGCGGGCTCCGCCCGCCTTCTAAGAGCCATTGCAGTGATGAAATCACCAATGGCAATGAGCAATATGCCAGAATGTATGAGTGTGTATAAGGAAGAGGCTTTTATTCTGTAGAGTCCTTGTAGTCTTATTTTGAAAGTCTATCATGAATGTGCATCAAAAGATGGGTCACGCCCAGCAGTGATATAGAATCCATTTCCAAATGTTAAATCACTGGTTTTCCATGTTATTAGGTGAATAGTTGCTGTATTACAGAGTAAATGGGAGACTTTTATTGTGAAATTTGCTCTGGGTGTGTTTTGAAAAGGTCACTAGAGTCTAATAAAAACAACCTGGAAGAGTTTGGGTCATAATGTTGAGCCATTTGCATCAATTAATGCATTAGTATAATCTAGAGGCTTTTATTTTGTAGGGTCCCTGGAGTCTTATTTTGAAAGTCCAACAGAGTTGTGTTTATAGAAAATGTTCAGACCCGTCAATGATAGTTGATTACTTTCCAATCGTTAAATCACTTTTTCCATGTTATTAGGGCAGTAGATGAAGCGGAAATGGGAGGCTTTTATTTTGAAATTTGCTATAGGGTGTGTTTTAAACAGTCTCCTAGAGTCTATTCTCTAAAACGGGGTTGAGTTTGGGTCATAATGTTGAGCCATATAGGGCAATAAATATATGTAAAAAATATAGAGGCTTTTATTTTGTAGGGTCCCTGGAGTCTTATTTTGAAAGTCTATCAGTGCTGAGTGGCAAGGGAAGTGTCATGGACAGCAGTCATATAGTATCCATTTCCCAATGTTAAATCAGTCCTTTCACCCTCCATTAGATTAATATGTGCTGTTTAAAACAGCAGAGGTAAAATCTGTTTGAAGCTTGGTAACCTTGACAACGCTTAACGAGCCTCTCACTGACACAGACAACAGCTGCACTCACTATTGGTTTCTTCTTCCCAGGCTTTTTTGTATGGGAAGAACGGCACCGAACAAACGACTACTGATCAAAAACCGTATGAGTTATTCAAAAAACATTTTCACCATGAGCATCAGCAATCCTTCGACTCCAACTATACCAACTTTGGTGTATGTGTGTCATTCAGAAAAATATTTATGACGAGTTGAAAACACATAGTCTGATTCGTTTCTCTCCCATCTTCAGCTCAAAAAGAATAGAGAAAGGCTGAAACTCTCATCGACTTTAGGTTGGTCTGGAGGGTTTTTAAGGAAAAGTATTAATCCTACCGTAATTCCGAAGACATTGTGTGAGTCCAGAGGTTTCAGTCTACAAACTGACCAAAAATGGTGACTGTAGCTCCAAATATGTGGCCGTGAGGGCGAGAATAAGATGTTTGATCTTAAAAGAATGGCCGCCTCACACTAAGATTTCAGCAGCTGCACTCTAGCAGGCTGCTGCAGAAGCTAACTGTCAGCTAGCTTCCAGGTGCTTACCCTCCGAACAAACGACTGCTGAGCAAAAACCGTAAAAGATATCTGAAAAATTCTTTCAGTGAAAGCAACATCTATCCTTTGTCTCAGACTGGGGTAACCTTCATGTCTGTAGGTCTTTCACAACCCAAAACGAAGCACAAACAAAATGGTTGGCCCACCTGCTCCTCCCTTTGTTTGAACTGCAGGACCTCACTCTCACTCACCTTTTAGCTGCTAAAGCACCCCTCCGAACAAACGACTGCTGAGTAAAAACCGTAAAAGGTATCTGAAAAATTATTTTTATCTAAGCGACAGCTATATCTTGTCTTCAATTGGAGTAACTTTCATGGCTGTAGGTCATCTACAACCTGAATGGGAAGAGAAAGAAAAAGAAAAAACGTTTTGTCACACCTGATCTTCTAATTGAGCTAGCTGCAGCAGGACACTCTCCCCCAGGTTTCAGCTGCTTAAAATGTCCTCCGAACAAACGACTGCTGAGCAAAAACCGTATGAGTTATTCAAAATATTTTTTCACCGTGAGCGTCAGCCATCCTTCGACTCCAACTATGCCAACTTTGGTGTATGTGTGTCATTCAGAAAAATATTTATGACGAGTTTAAAACACATAGTCGGATTCGTTTTTCTCCCCTCTTCTGCTCCAAAACCAATGAAAAACGGCTCTGATTTTCATCGACTTTAGGTCGGTCTGGAGGGTTTTTAAGGAAAAGTATTAATCCTACCGTAATTCCGAAGATATTGTGTGGGTCCAGAGATTTCAGTCTACAAACTGACCAAAAATGGTGACTCTAGCTATAAATATGTGGCCGTGAGGGCGAGTTTAAAATGTTTTTTTGTGTTTAAAAAACGCCTGCCTCACACTCTAGCTTTTCAGTTGCTCCACTCTAGCAGGCTGGATTTTGCTAAAACTTTGTGGCGCTTGAGGTCTGATTATACAAAAACCGTAGCAGTTATCAACATACCGTCTTCAGTTTTAAATAGACGAAGGATTTATCTACAAACTGAGCTTCAAACTGTTTTTCTAGGTGAATGTATGGCGACACAGTGAAGTGCTGTTTTTTATGCTTTTTTTTCCCTCTCCCCATTCATTTCCTATGGGATTTTTTTGCGACGTTTTCGCTAATAATTCGCAAACCTTCGGACTAATGAGAAAGTTTTATACAAGCACACATCACCCCATTGGTCCCGACGCGTGTGCCAACTTTGGGCCCGATCCGCCAAACCGTGCGGGACTAGTTACGCGCCGAAGTTTTGGGTATACGGGAGAATTATAATAACTAGAAAATTTCTAAAGAAATTTTGAGGGGGGCCACCTACTGCCCGTCTGGGGAACCGGGCCAATACGGCCCTGGCAAGTGACGTCGGGGCTCCCCAGACCAACTGCTTACGCCTTTGAGGGCTGCTGAGGGAAGGAAAGAGGGCAAGTTCATGGGCAAAGAGAGCTGTGTGCCACTTGTGCTGAAATCTGGGAAATAGACGTGCACAGAGTATGATGCACAAGGGTAATATGGGTTGTCCATATTGAAACACAGTGGGTAAAGCCCAGTTGGCGGGCTTCGCCCGCCTGCTAGGAGCCATCTCAGTGAAGAAAAAAATCACCAATGGCGGGCTCTGCCCGCCTTCTAAGAGCCATTGCAGTGATGAAATCACCAATGGCGGGCTCCGCCCGCCTGCTAAGAGCCATTGCAGTGATGTAATCACCTTTGGCGGGCTCCGCCCGCCTGTTACCATTGGCGGGCTCCGCCCGCCTTCTAAGAGCCATTGCAGTGATGAAATCACCAATGGCAATGAGCAATATGCCAGAATGTATGAGTGTGTATAAGGAAGAGGCTTTTATTCTGTAGAGTCCTTGTAGTCTTATTTTGAAAGTCTATCATGAATGTGCATCAAAAGATGGGTCACGCCCAGCAGTGATATAGAATCCATTTCCAAATGTTAAATCACTGGTTTTCCATGTTATTAGGTGAATAGTTGCTGTATTACAGAGTAAATGGGAGACTTTTATTGTGAAATTTGCTCTGGGGTGTGTTTTGAAAAGGTCACTAGAGTCTAATAAAAACAACCTGGAAGAGTTTGGGTCATAATGTTGAGCCATTTGCATCAATTAATGCATTACTATAATCTAGAGGCTTTTATTTTGTAGGGTCCCTGGAGTCTTATTTTGAAAGTCCAACAGAGTTGTGTTTATAGAAAATGTTCAGACCCGTCAATGATAGTTGATTACTTTCCAATCGTTAAATCACTCTTTTTCCATGTTATTAGGGCAGTAGATGAAGCGGAAATGGGAGGCTTTTATTTTGAAATTTGCTATAGGGTGTGTTTTAAACAGTCTCCTAGAGTCTATTCTCTAAAACGGGGTTGAGTTTGGGTCATAATGTTGAGCCATATAGAGCAATAAATATATGTAAAAAATATAGAGGCTTTTATTTTGTAGGGTCCCTGGAGTCTTATTTTGAAAGTCTATCAGTGATGAGTGGCAAGGGAAGTGTCATGTACAGCAGTCATATAGTATCCATTTCCCAATGTTAAATCAGTCCTTTCACCCTCCATTAGATTAATATGTGCTGTTTAAAACAGCAGAGGTAAAATCTGTTTGAAGCTTGGTAACCTTGACAACGCTTAACGAGCCTCTCACTGACACAGACAACAGCTGCACTCACTATTGGTTTCTTCTTCCCAGGCTTTTTTGTATGGGAAGAACGGCACCGAACAAACGACTACTGATCAAAAACCGTATGAGTTATTCAAAAAACATTTTCACCATGAGCATCAGCAATCCTTCGACTCCAACTATACCAACTTTGGTGTATGTGTGTCATTCAGAAAAATATTTATGACGAGTTGAAAACACATAGTCTGATTCGTTTCTCTCCCATCTTCAGCTCAAAAAGAATAGAGAAAGGCTGAAACTCTCATCGACTTTAGGTTGGTCTGGAGGGTTTTTAAGGAAAAGTATTAATCCTACCGTAATTCCGAAGACATTGTGTGAGTCCAGAGGTTTCAGTCTACAAACTGACCAAAAATGGTGACTGTAGCTCCAAATATGTGGCCGTGAGGGCGAGAATAAGATGTTTGATCTTAAAAAAATGGCCGCCTCACACTAAGATTTCAGCAGCTGCACTCTAGCAGGCTGCTGCAGAAGCTAACTGTCAGCTAGCTTCCAGGTGCTTACCCTCCGAACAAACGACTGCTGAGCAAAAACCGTAAAAGATATCTGAAAAATTCTTTCAGTGAAAGCAACATCTATCCTTTGTCTCAGACTGGGGTAACCTTCATGTCTGTAGGTCTTTCACAACCCAAAACGAAGCACAAACAAAATGGTTGGCCCACCTGCTCCTCCCTTTGTTTGAACTGCAGGACCTCACTCTCACTCACCTTTTAGCTGCTAAAGCACCCCTCCGAACAAACGACTGCTGAGTAAAAACCGTAAAAGGTATCTGAAAAATTCTTTTTATCTAAGCGACAGCTATATCTTGTCTTCAATTGGAGTAACTTTCATGGCTGTAGATCATCTACAAACTGAATGGGAAGAGAAAGAAAAAGAAAAAACGTTTCATCACACCTAAGCTTCTAATTGAGCTAGCTGCAGCAGGTCACTGTCACTCAGCTTTCAGCTGCTTAAAATGTCCTCCGAACAAACGACTGCTGAGCAAAAACCGTATGAGTTATTCAAAAAATTTTTTCACCGTGAGCGTCAGTCATCCTTCGACTCCAACTATGCCAACTTTGGTGTATGTGTGTCATTCAGAAAAATATTTATGACGAGTTTAAAACACATAGTCTGATTCGTTTTTTCTCCCCTCTTCTGCTCCAAAACCAATGAAAAACGGCTCTGATTTTCATCGACTTTAGGTCGGTCTGGAGGGTTTTTAAGGAAAAGTATTAATCCTACCGTAATTCCGAAGATATTGTGTGGGTCCAGAGATTTCAGTCTACAAACTGACCAAAAATGGTGACTCTAGCTATAAATATGTGGCCGTGAGGGCGAGTTTAAAATGTTTTTTTGTGTTTAAAAAACGCCTGCCTCACACTCTAGCTTTTCAGTTGCTCCACTCTAGCAGGCTGGATTTTGCTAAAACTTTGTGGCGCTTGAGGTCTGATTATACAAAAACCGTAGCAGTTATCAACATACCGTCTTCAGTTTTAAATAGACGAAGGATTTATCTACAAACTGAGCTTCAAACTGTTTTTCTAGGTGAATGTATGCCGACACAGTGAAGTGCTGTTTTTAATGCTTTTTTTTTCCTCTCCCCATTCATTTCCTATGGGATTTTTTTGCGACGTTTTCGCTAATAATTCGCAAACCTTCGGACTAATGAGAAAGTTTTATACAAGCACACATCACCCCATTGGTCCCAACGCGTGTGCCAACTTTGGGCCCGATCCGCCAAACCGTGCGGGACTAGTTACGTGCCGAAGTTTTGGGTATACGGGAGAATTATAATAACTAGAAAATTTCTAAAGAAATTTTGAGGGGGGCCACCTACTGCCCGTCTGGGGAACCGGGCCAATACGGCCCTGGCAAGTGATGTCGGGGCTCCCCAGACCAACTGCTTATGCCTTTGAGGGCTGCTGAGGGAAGGAAAGAGGGCTAGGTCATGGGCAAAGAGAGCTGTGTGCCACCTGTGCTGAAATCTGGGTAATAGACGTGCACAGCGTATGATGCACAAGGGTAATATGGGTTGTCCATATTGAACCGCAGTGGGTAAAGCTCAGTTGGTGGGCTCCGCCCGCCTGCTAGGAGCCCTTGCAGCGATGAAAAAAATCCCCAATGGCGGGCATTGCCCGCCTGCTAAGAGCCATTGCAGTGATGAAATCACCAATGGCGGGCTCCGCCCGCCTGCTAGGAGCCATTGCAGTGATGAAAAAAATCACCATTGGCGGGCTCCGCCCGCCTCCTAACAGCCATTGCAGTGATGAAATCACCAATGGCGGGCTCCGCCCGCCTTCTAAGAGCCATTGCAGTGATGAAATTACAAATGGCTATAAGCAATATGCCAGAATGTATGAGTGTGTATAAGGAAGAGGCTTTTATTTTGTAGAGTCCCTGTAGTCTTATTTTGAAAGTCTATCATGGAAGTGCATCTATAGATGGGTCATGCCCAGCAGTGATATAGAATCCATTTCCAAATGTTAAATCACTGGTTTTCCATGTTATTAGGTGAATAGTTCCTGTATTACAGAGTAAATGGGGGACTTTTATTGTGAAATTTGCTCTGGGGTGTGTTTTTTAAAGGTCACTAGAGTCTAATAAAAACAACCTGGAAGAGTTTGGGTCATAATGTTGAGCCATTTGCATCAATTAATGCATTAGTATAATCTAGAGGCTTTTATTTTGTAGGGTCCCTGGAGTCTTATTTTGAAAGTCCAACAGAGTTGTGTTTAGAGAAAATGTTCAGACCCATCAATGATAGTTGATGACTTTCCAATCGTTAAATCACTCTTTTTCCATTTTATTAGGGCAGTAGATGAAGCGGAAATGGGAGGCTTTTATTTTGAAATTTGCCATAGGGTGTGTTTTAAACAGTCTCCTAGAGTCTATTCTCTAAAATGGGGTTGAGTTTGGGTCATAATGTTGAGCCATATAGGGCAATAAATATATGTAAAAAATATAGAGGCTTTTATTTTGAAGGGTCCCTGGAGTCTTATTTTGAAAGTCTAACAGTGCTGAGTGGCAAGGGAAGTGTCATGGACGGCAGTCATATAGTATCCATTTCCCAATGTTAAATCAGTGCTTTCACCCTCCATTAGATTAATATGTGCTGTTTAAAACAGCAGAGGTAAAATCTGTTTGAAGCTTGGTAACCTTGACAACGCTTAATGAGCCTCTCACTGACACAGACAACAGCTGCACTCACTATTGGTTTCTTCTTCCCAGGCTTTTTTGTATGGGAAGAACGGCACCGAACAAACGACTGCTGAGCAAAAACCGTATGAGTTATTAAAAAAAAAATTTCACCATGAGCATCAGCAATCCTTCGACTCCAACTATACCAACTTTGGTGTATGTGTGTCATTCAGAACAATATTTATGACGACTTGAAAACACATAGTCTGATTCGTTTTTCTCCCATCTTCAGCTTAAAAAGAATGGAGAAAGGCTGAAACTCATCGACTTTAGGTTGGTCTGGAGGGTTTTTAAGGAAAAGTATTAATCCTACCGTAATTCCGAAGACATTGTGTGAGTCCAGAGGTTTCAGTCTACAAACTGACCAAAAATGGTGACTGTAGGTCCAAATATGTGGCCGTGAGGGCGAGAATAAGATGTTTGATCTTAAAAAAATGGCCGCCTCACACTAAGATTTCAGCAGCTGCACTCTAGCAGGCTGCTGCAGAAGCTAACTGTCAGCTAGCTTCCAGGTGCTTACCCTCCGAACAAACGACTGCTGAGCAAAAACCGTAAAAGGTATCTGAAAAATTCTTTCAGTGAAAGCAACATCTATCCTTTGTCTCAGACTGGGGTAACCTTCATGTCTGTAGGTCTTTCACAACCCAAAACGAAGCAAAAACAAAATGGTTGGCCCACCTGCTCCTCCCTTTCTTTTAACTGCAGGACCTCACTCTCACTCACCTTTCAGCTGCTAAAGCACCCCTCCGAACAAACGACTGCTGAGTAAAAACCATAAAAGGTATCTCAAAAATTATTTTTATCTAAGCGACAGCTATATCTTGTCTTCAATTGGAGTAACTTTCATGGCTGTAGGTCATCTACAACCTGAATGGGAAGAGAAAGAAAAAGAAAAAACGTTTCGTCACACATGAGCTTCTAATTGAGCTAGCTGCAGCAGGTCACTCACCCAGCTTTGAGGTGCTTAAAATGTCCTCCGAACAAACGACTGCTGAGCAAAAACCGTATGAGTTATTCAAAAAATTCTTTCACCGTGAGCGTCAGCCATCCTTCGACTCCAACTATGCCAACTTTGGTGTATGTGTGTCATTCAGAAAAATATTTATGACGACTTGAAAACACATAGTCTGATTCGTTTTTCTCCCCTCTTCTGCTCCAAAACCAATGAAAAACTGCTCTGATTTTCATCGACTTTAGGTCGGTCTGGAGGGTTTTTAAGGAAAAGTATTAATCCTACCGTAATTCCGAAGATATTGTGTGGGTCCAGAGATTTCAGTCTACAAACTGACCAAAAATGGTGACTCTAGCTATAAATATGTGGCCGTGAGGGCGAGTTTAAAATGTTTTTTTGTGTTTAAAAAACGCCTGCCTCACACTCTAGCTTTTCAGTTGCTCCACTCTAGCAGGCTGGATTTTGCTAAAACTTTGTGGCGCTTGAGGTCTGATTATACAAAAACCGTAGCAGTTATCAACATACCGTCTTCAGTTTTAAATAGACGAAGGATTTATCTACAAACTGAGCTTCAAACTGTTTTTCTAGGTGAATGTATGCCGACACAGTGAAGTGCTGTTTTTTATGCTTTTTTTTTCCTCTCCCCATTCATTTCCTATGGGATTTTTTTGCGACGTTTTCGCTAATAATTCGCAAACCTTCGGACTAATGAGAAAGTTTTATACAAGCACACATCACCCCATTGGTCCCGACGCGTGTGCCAACTTTGGGCCCGATCCGCCAAACCGTGCGGGACTAGTTAGGTGCCGAAGTTTTGGGTATACGGGAGAATTATAATAATAATAATAATACGCGGAATAAATATGTGCAATAGTAGTAGGTGGGCCATGCCTTCGGCATGTGGCCCCCCAACTAGAAAATTTCTAAAGAAATTTTGAGGGGGGCCACCTACTGCCCGTCTTGGGAACCGGGCCAATACGGCCCTGGCAAGTGACGTCGGGGCTCCCCAGACCAACTGCTTACGCCTTTGAGGGCTGCTGAGGGAAGGAAAGAGGGCAAGTTCATGGGCAAAGAGAGCTGTGTGCCACTTGTGCTGACATCTGGGAAATAGACGTGCACAGCGTATGATGCACAAGGGTAATATGGGTTGTCCATATTGAAACACAGTGGGTAAAGCCCAGTTGGCGGGCTTCGCCCGCCTGCTAGGAGCCATCTCAGTGAAGAAAAAAATCACCAATGGCGGGCTCTGCCCGCCTTCTAAGAGCCATTGCAGTGATGAAATCACCAATGGCGGGCTCCGCCCGCCTTCTAAGAGCCATTGCAGTGATGAAATTACAAATGGCAATGAGCAATATGCCAGAATGTATGAGTGTGTATAAGGAAGAGGCTTTTATTCTGTAGAGTCCCTGGAGTCTTATTTTGAAAGTCTATCATGGAAGTGCATCTAAAGATGGGTCATGCCCAGCAGTTATATAGAATCAATTTCCAAATGTTAAATCACTGGTTTTCCATGTTATTAGGTGAATAGTTGCTGTATTACAGAGTAAATGGGAGACTTTTATTGTGAAATTTGCTCTGGGTGTGTTTTGAAAAGGTCACTAGAGTCTAATAAAAACAACCTGGAAGAGTTTGGGTCATAATGTTGAGCCATTTGCATCAATTAATGCATTAGTATAATCTAGAGGCTTTTATTTTGTAGGGTCGCTGGAGTCTTATTTTGAAAGTCCAACAGAGTTGTGTTTATAGAAAATGTTCAGACCCGTCAATGATAGTTGATTACTTTCCAATCGTTAAATCACTCTTTTTCCATGTTATTAGGGCAGTAGATGAAGCGGAAATGGGAGGCTTTTATTTTGAAATTTGCTATAGGGTGTGTTTTAAACAGTCTCCTAGAGTCTATTCTCTAAAACGGGGTTGAGTTTGGGTCATAATATTGAGCCATATAGGGCAATAAATATATGTAAAAAATATAGAGGCTTTTATTTTGTAGGGTCCCTGGAGTCTTATTTTGAAAGTCTATCAGTGCTGAGTGGCAAGGGAAGTGTCATGGACAGCAGTCATATACAGGTGCTGGTCATAAAATTAGAATATCATGAAAAAGTAGATTGATTTCAGTAATTCCATTTAAAAAGTGAAACTTGTATATTATATTCATACATTACATACAAACTCATATATTTCAGATGTTTATTTTGTTTAATTTTGATGATTACAAATGACAACAAATGAAAATCTCAAATTCATCATATCAGAAAATTAGAATATTACTGAAGACCAATAAAAACAAAGGATTTATAGAAATGTTGGCCAACTGAAAAGTATGAACATGAAAAGTATGAGCATGTACAGCACTCAGTATTTAGTTGGGCCTCCTTTGGCCTGTATTACTGCAGCAATGCGGCGTGGCATGGAGTTGATCAGTCTGTGGCACTGCTCAGGTGTTATGATAGCCCAGGTTGCTCTAATAGTGGCTTTTAGCTCTTCTGAATTGTTGGGTCTGGTGTATTGCATCTTCTTCTTCACAATACCCCATAGATTTTCTATGGGGTTAAGGTCAGGAGAGTTTGCTGGCCAATTAAGAACAGGGATACCATGGTCCTTCAACCAGGTACTGGTAGCTTTGGCACTGTGTGCAGGTGCCAAGTCCTGTTGGAAAATGAAATCTGCATCTCCAAAAAGTTGGTCAGCTGCAGGAAGCATGAAGTGCTCTAAAACTTCCTGGTATGTGGCTGCGTTGACCCTGGACCTCCGAAAACACAATGGACCAACACCAGCAGATGACATGGCACCCCAAACCATCACTGACTGTGGAAACTTTACACTGGACTTCAAGCAACGTGGATGAAGTGCCTCTCTTCTTTTCCTCCAGACTCTGGGACCTTGATTTCCAAAGGAAATGCAAAATTTACTTTCATCAGAGAACATGACTTTGGACCACTCACCAGCAGTCCAGTCCTGTTTCTCTTTAGCCCAGGCAAGACGCTTCTGACGCTGTCTGTGGTTCAAGAGTGGCTTGACACAAGGAATGCGACAGCAGAAACCCATGTCTTTCATACGTCTGTGTGTGGTGGTTCTTGAAGCACTCACTCCAGCTGCAGTCCACTCTTTGTGAATCTCCCCCACATTTTTGAATGGGTTTTGTTTCACAATCCTCTCCAGGGTGCGGTTATCTCTCTTGCTTGTACACTTTTTTCGACCACATCTTTTCCTTCCCTTCGCCTCTCTATTAATGTGCTTGGACACTGAGCTCTGTGAACAGCCAGCCTCTTTACCGATGACCTTTTGTGTCTTGCCCTCCTTGTGCAAGGTGTCGATGGTTGTCTTTTGGACAACTGTCAAGTCAGCAGTCTTCCCCATGATTGTGTAGCCTATAGAACTAGACTGAAAGACCATTTAAAGGCTTTTGCAGGTGGTTTGAGTTAATTAGCTGATTAGAGTGTGGCACCAGGGGCCATCAATTTTGAACCTTTTCACAATATTCTAATTTTCTGATATGATGAATTTGAGATTTTCATTTGTTGTCATTTGTAATCATCAAAATTAAACAAAATAAACATCTGAAATATATGAGTTTGTATGTAATGTATGAATATAATATACAAGTTTCACTTTTTAAATGGAATTACTGAAATCAATCTACTTTTTCATGATATTCTAATTTTATGACCAGCACCTGTAGTATCCATTTCCCAATGTTAAATCAGTCCTTTCACCCTCCATTAGATTAATATGTGCTGTTTAAAACAGCAGAGGTAAAATCTGTTTGAAGCTTGGTAACCTTGACAACGCTTAACGAGCCTCTCACTGACACAGACAACAGCTGCACTCACTATTGGTTTCTTCTTCCCAGGCTTTTTTGTATGGGAAGAACGGCAACGAAAACAAACGACTACTGATCAAAAACCGTATGAGTTATTCAAAAAACATTTTCACCATGAGCATCAGCAATCCTTCGACTCCAAGTATCCCAACTTTGGTGTATGTGTGTCATTCAGAACAATATTTATGACGACTTGAAAACACATAGTCTGATTCGTTTCTCTCCCATCTTCAGCTCAAAAAGAATGGAGAAAGGCTGAAACTCATCGACTTTAGGTTGGTCTGGAGGGTTTTTAAGGAAAAGTATTAATCCTACCGTAATTCCGAAGACATTGTGTGAGTCCAGAGGTTTCAGTCTACAAACTGACCAAAAATGGTGACTGTAGCTCCAAATATGTGGCCGTGAGGGCGAGAATAAGATGTTTGATCTTAAAAAAATGGCCGCCTCACACTAAGATTTCAGCAGCTGCACTCTAGCAGGCTGCTGCAGAAGCTAACTGTCAGCTAGCTTCCAGGTGCTTACCCTCCGAACAAACGACTGCTGAGCAAAAACCGTAAAAGATATCTGAAAAATTCTTTCAGTGAAAGCAACATCTATCCTTTGTCTCAGACTGGGGTAACCTTCATGTCTGTAGGTCTTTCACAACCCAAAACGAAGCACAAACAAAATGGTTGGCCCACCTGCTCCTCCCTTTGTTTGAACTGCAGGACCTCACTCTCACTCACCTTTTAGCTGCTAAAGCACCCCTCCGAACAAACGACTGCTGAGTAAAAACCGTAAAAGGTGTCTGAAAAATTCTTTTTATCTAAGCGACAGCTATATCTTGTCTTCAATTGGAGTAACTTTCATGGCTGTAGGTCATCTACAAACTGAATGGGAAGAGAAAGAAAAAGAAAAAACGTTTCATCACACCTAAGCTTCTAATTGAGCTAGCTGCAGCAGGTCACTGTCACTCAGCTTTCAGGTGCTTAAAATGTCCTCCGAACAAACGACTGCTGAGCAAAAACCGTATGAGTTATTCAAAAAATTTTTTCACCGTGAGCGTCAGACATCCTTCGACTCCAACTATGCCAACTTTGGTGTATGTGTGTCATTCAGAAAAATATTTATGACGAGTTTAAAACACATAGTCGGATTCGTTTTTCTCCCCTCTTCTGCTCCAAAACCAATGAAAAACGGCTCTGATTTTCATCGACTTTAGGTCGGTCTGGAGGGTTTTTAAGGAAAAGTATTAATCCTACCGTAATTCCGAAGATATTGTGTGGGTCCAGAGATTTCAGTCTACAAACTGACCAAAAATGGTGACTCTAGCTATAAATATGTGGCCGTGAGGGCGAGTTTAAAATGTTTTTTTGTGTTTAAAAAACGCCTGCCTCACACTCTAGCTTTTCAGTTGCTCCACTCTAGCAGGCTGGATTTTGCTAAAACTTTGTGGCGCTTGAGGTCTGATTATACAAAAACCGTAGCAGTTATCAACATACCGTCTTCAGTTTTAAATAGACGAAGGATTTATCTACAAACTGAGCTTCAAACTGTTTTTCTAGGTGAATGTATGCCGACACAGTGAAGTGCTGTTTTTTATGCTTTTTTTTTCCTCTCCCCATTCATTTCCTATGGGATTTTTTTGCGACGTTTTCGCTAATAATTCGCAAACCTTCGGACTAATGAGAAAGTTTTATACAAGCACACATCACCCCATTGGTCCCGACGCGTGTGCCAACTTTGGGCCCGATCCGCCAAACCGTGCGGGACTAGTTACGCGCCGAAGTTTTGGGTATACGGGAGAATTATAATAATAATAATAATACGCGGAATAAATATGTGCAATAGTAGTAGGTGGGCCATGCCTTCGGCATGTGGCCCCCCAATAATAATAATACGCGGAATAAATATGTGCAATAGTAGTAGGTGGGCCATGCCTTCGGCATGTGGCCCCCCAACTAGAAAATTTCTAAAGAAATTTTGAGGGGGGCCACCTACTGCCCGTCTGGGGAACAGGGCCAATACGGCCCTGGCAAGTGATGTCGGGGCTCCCCAGACCAACTGCTTACGCCTTTGAGGGCTGCTGAGGGAAGGAAAGAGGGCTAGGTCATGGGCAAAGAGAGCTGTGTGCCACTTGTGCTGAAATCTGGGAAATAGACGTGCACAGCGTATGATGCAAAAGGGTAATATGGGTTGTCCATATTGAACCGCAGTGGGTAAAGCTCAGTTGGGGGGCTCCGCCCGCCTGCTAGGAGCCCTTGCAGCGATGAAAAAAATCACCAATGGCGGGCTCTGCCCGCCTGCTAAGAGCCATTGCAGTGATGAAATCACCAATGGCGGGCTCCGCCCGCCTTCTAAGAGCCATTGCAGTGATGAAATCACCAATGGCGGGCTCCGCCCGCCTTCTAAGAGCCATTGCAGTGATGAAATTACAAATGGCAATGAGCAATATGCCAGAATGTATGAGTGTGTATAAGGAAGAGGCTTTTATTCTGTAGAGTCCCTGGAGTCTTATTTTGAAAGTCTATCATGGAAGTGCATCTAAAGATGGGTCATGCCCAGCAGTTATATAGAATCAATTTCCAAATGTTAAATCACTGGTTTTCCATGTTATTAGGTGAATAGTTGCTGTATTACAGAGTAAATGGGAGACTTTTATTGTGAAATTTGCTCTGGGTGTGTTTTGAAAAGGTCACTAGAGTCTAATAAAAACAACCTGGAAGAGTTTGGGTCATAATGTTGAGCCATTTGCATCAATTAATGCATTAGTATAATCTAGAGGCTTTTATTTTGTAGGGTCGCTGGAGTCTTATTTTGAAAGTCCAACAGAGTTGTGTTTATAGAAAATGTTCAGACCCGTCAATGATAGTTGATTACTTTCCAATCGTTAAATCACTCTTTTTCCATGTTATTAGGGCAGTAGATGAAGCGGAAATGGGAGGCTTTTATTTTGAAATTTGCTATAGGGTGTGTTTTAAACAGTCTCCTAGAGTCTATTCTCTAAAACGGGGTTGAGTTTGGGTCATAATGTTGAGCCATATAGGGCAATAAATATATGTAAAAAATATAGAGGCTTTTATTTTGTAGGGTCCCTGGAGTCTTATTTTGAAAGTCTATCAGTGCTGAGTGGCAAGGGAAGTGTCATGGACAGCAGTCATATAGTATCCATTTCCCAATGTTAAATCAGTCCTTTCACCCTCCATTAGATTAATATGTGCTGTTTAAAACAGCAGAGGTAAAATCTGTTTGAAGCTTGGTAACCTTGACAACGCTTAACGAGCCTCTCACTGACACAGACAACAGCTGCACTCACTATTGGTTTCTTCTTCCCAGGCTTTTTTGTATAGGAAGAACGGCACCGAACAAACGACTACTGATCAAAAACCGTATGAGTTATTCAAAAAACATTTTCACCATGAGCATCAGCAATCCTTCGACTCCAACTATACCAACTTTGGTGTATGTGTGTCATTCAGAACAATATTTATGACGACTTGAAAACACATAGTCTGATTCGTTTCTCTCCCATCTTCAGCTCAAAAAGAATGGAGAAAGGCTGAAACTCATCGACTTTAGGTTGGTCTGGAGGGTTTTTAAGGAAAAGTATTAATCCTACCGTAATTCCGAAGACATTGTGTGAGTCCAGAGGTTTCAGTCTACAAACTGACCAAAAATGGTGACTGTAGCTCCAAATATGTGGCCGTGAGGGCGAGAATAAGATGTTTGATCTTAAAAAAATGGCCGCCTCACACTAAATTTCAGCAGCTGCACTCTAGCAGGCTGCTGCAGAAGCTAACTGTCAGCTAGCTTCCAGGTGCTTACCCTCCGAACAAACGACTGCTGAGCAAAAACCGTAAAAGATATCTGAAAAATTCTTTCAGTGAAAGCAACATCTATCCTTTGTCTCAGACTGGGGTAACCTTCATGTCTGTAGGTCTTTCACAACCCAAAACGAAGCACAAACAAAATGGTTGGCCCACCTGCTCCTCCCTTTCTTTTAACTGCAGGACCTCACTCTCACTCACCTTTTAGCTGCTAAAGCACCCCTCCGAACAAACGACTGCTGAGTAAAAACCGTAAAAGGTATCTGAAAAATTCTTTTTATCTAAGCGACAGCTATATCTTGTCTTCGATTGGAGTAACTTTCATGGCTGTAGGTCATCTACAACCTGAATGGGAAGAGAAAGAAAAAGAAAAAACGTTTCATCACACCTAAGCTTCTAATTGAGCTAGCTGCAGCAGGTCACTGTCACTCAGCTTTCAGGTGCTTAAAATGTCCTCCGAACAAACGACTGCTGAGCAAAAACCGTATGAGTTATTCAAAAAAATTTTTCACCGTGAGCGTCAGTCATCCTTCGACTCCAACTATGCCAACTTTGGTGTATGTGTGTCATTCAGAAAAATATTTATGACGAGTTTAAAACACATAGTCTGATTCGTTTTTCTCCCCTCTTCTGCTCCAAAACCAATGAAAAACAGCTCTGATTTTCATCGACTTTAGGTCGGTCTGGAGGGTTTTTAAGGAAAAGTATTAATCCTACCGTAATTCCGAAGATATTGTGTGGGTCCAGAGATTTCAGTCTACAAACTGACCAAAAATGGTGACTCTAGCTATAAATATGTGGCCGTGAGGGCGAGTTTAAAATGTTTTTTTGTGTTTAAAAAACGCCTGCCTCACACTCTAGCTTTTCAGTTGCTCCACTCTAGCAGGCTGGATTTTGCTAAAACTTTGTGGCGCTTGAGGTCTGATTATACAAAAACCGTAGCAGTTATCAACATACCGTCTTCAGTTTTAAATAGACGAAGGATTTATCTACAAACTGAGCTTCAAACTGTTTTTCTAGGTGAATGTATGCCGACACAGTGAAGTGCTGTTTTTTATGCTTTTTTTTTCCTCTCCCCATTCATTTCCTATGGGATTTTTTTGCGACGTTTTCGCTAATAATTCGCAAACCTTCGGACTAATGAGAAAGTTTTATACAAGCACACATCACCCCATTGGTCCCGACGCGTGTGCCAACTTTGGGCCCGATCCGCCAAACCGTGCGGGACTAGTTACGTGCCGAAGTTTTGGGTATACGGGAGAATTATAATAACTAGAAAATTTCTAAAGAAATTTTGAGGGGGGCCACCTACTGCCCGTCTGGGGAACCGGGCCAATACGGCCCTGGCAAGTGACGTCGGGGCTCCCCAGACCAACTGCTTACGCCTTTGAGGGCTGCTGAGGGAAGGAAAGAGGGCAAGTTCATGGGCAAAGAGAGCTGTGTGCCACTTGTGCTGAAATCTGGGAAATAGACGTGCACAGCGTATGATGCACAAGGGTAATATGGGTTGTCCATATTGAAACACAGTGGGTAAAGCCCAGTTGGCGGGCTTCGCCCGCCTGCTAGGAGCCATCTCAGTGAAGAAAAAAATCACCAATGGCGGGCTCTGCCCGCCTTCTAAGAGCCATTGCAGTGATGAAATCACCAATGGCGGGCTCCGCCCGCCTGCTAAGAGCCATTGCAGTGATGTAATCACCTTTGGCGGGCTCCGCCCGCCTGTTACCATTGGCGGGCTCCGCCCGCCTTCTAAGAGCCATTGCAGTGATGAAATCACCAATGGCAATGAGCAATATGCCAGAATGTATGAGTGTGTATAAGGAAGAGGCTTTTATTCTGTAGAGTCCTTGTAGTCTTATTTTGAAAGTCTATCATGAATGTGCATCAAAAGATGGGTCACGCCCAGCAGTGATATAGAATCCATTTCCAAATGTTAAATCACTGGTTTTCCATGTTATTAGGTGAATAGTTGCTGTATTACAGAGTAAATGGGAGACTTTTATTGTGAAATTTGCTCTGGGTGTGTTTTGAAAAGGTCACTAGAGTCTAATAAAAACAACCTGGAAGAGTTTGGGTCATAATGTTGAGCCATTTGCATCAATTAATGCATTAGTATAATCTAGAGGCTTTTATTTTGTAGGGTCCCTGGAGTCTTATTTTGAAAGTCCAACAGAGTTGTGTTTATAGAAAATGTTCAGACCCGTCAATGATAGTTGATTACTTTCCAATCGTTAAATCACTCTTTTTCCATGTTATTAGGGCAGTAGATGAAGCGGAAATGGGAGGCTTTTATTTTGAAATTTGCTACAGGGTGTGTTTTAAACAGTCTCCTAGAGTCTATTCTCTAAAACGGGGTTGAGTTTGGGTCATAATGTTGAGCCATATAGGGCAATAAATATATGTAAAAAATATAGAGGCTTTTATTTTGTAGGGTCCCTGGAGTCTTATTTTGAAAGTCTATCAGTGCTGAGTGGCAAGGGAAGTGTCATGGACAGCAGTCATATAGTATCCATTTCCCAATGTTAAATCAGTCCTTTCACCCTCCATTAGATTAATATGTGCTGTTTAAAACAGCAGAGGTAAAATCTGTTTGAAGCTTGGTAACCTTGACAACGCTTAACGAGCCTCTCACTGACACAGACAACAGCTGCACTCACTATTGGTTTCTTCTTCCCAGGCTTTTTTGTATGGGAAGAACGGCACCGAACAAACGACTACTGATCAAAAACCGTATGAGTTATTCAAAAAACATTTTCACCATGAGCATCAGCAATCCTTCGACTCCAACTATACCAACTTTGGTGTATGTGTGTCATTCAGAAAAATATTTATGACGAGTTGAAAACACATAGTCTGATTCGTTTCTCTCCCATCTTCAGCTCAAAAAGAATAGAGAAAGGCTGAAACTCTCATCGACTTTAGGTTGGTCTGGACGGTTTTTAAGGAAAAGTATTAATCCTACCGTAATTCCGAAGACATTGTGTGAGTCCAGAGGTTTCAGTCTACAAACTGACCAAAAATGGTGACTGTAGCTCCAAATATGTGGCCGTGAGGGCGAGAATAAGATGTTTGATCTTAAAAGAATGGCCGCCTCACACTAAGATTTCAGCAGCTGCACTCTAGCAGGCTGCTGCAGAAGCTAACTGTCAGCTAGCTTCCAGGTGCTTACCCTCCGAACAAACGACTGCTGAGCAAAAACCGTAAAAGATATCTGAAAAATTCTTTCAGTGAAAGCAACATCTATCCTTTGTCTCAGACTGGGGTAACCTTCATGTCTGTAGGTCTTTCACAACCCAAAACGAAGCACAAACAAAATGGTTGGCCCACCTGCTCCTCCCTTTGTTTGAACTGCAGGACCTCACTCTCACTCACCTTTTAGCTGCTAAAGCACCCCTCCGAACAAACGACTGCTGAGTAAAAACCGTAAAAGGTATCTGAAAAATTATTTTTATCTAAGCGACAGCTATATCTTGTCTTCAATTGGAGTAACTTTCATGGCTGTAGGTCATCTACAACCTGAATGGGAAGAGAAAGAAAAAGAAAAAACGTTTTGTCACACCTGATCTTCTAATTGAGCTAGCTGCAGCAGGACACTCTCCCCCAGCTTTCAGCTGCTTAAAATGTCCTCCGAACAAACGACTGCTGAGCAAAAACCGTATGAGTTATTCAAAATATTTTTTCACCGTGAGCGTCAGCCATCCTTCGACTCCAACTATGCCAACTTTGGTGTATGTGTGTCATTCAGAAAAATATTTATGACGAGTTTAAAACACATAGTCTGATTCGTTTTTCTCCCCTCTTCTGCTCCAAAACCAATGAAAAACGGCTCTGATTTTCATCGACTTTAGGTCGGTCTGGAGGGTTTTTAAGGAAAAGTATTAATCCTACCGTAATTCCGAAGATATTGTGTGGGTCCAGAGATTTCAGTCTACAAACTGACCAAAAATGGTGACTCTAGCTATAAATATGTGGCCGTGAGGGCGAGTTTAAAATGTTTTTTTGTGTTTAAAAAACGCCTGCCTCACACTCTAGCTTTTCAGTTGCTCCACTCTAGCAGGCTGGATTTTGCTAAAACTTTGTGGCGCTTGAGGTCTGATTATACAAAAACCGTAGCAGTTATCAACATACCGTCTTCAGTTTTAAATAGACGAAGGATTTATCTACAAACTGAGCTTCAAACTGTTTTTCTAGGTGAATGTATGCCGACACAGTGAAGTGCTGTTTTTTATGCTTTTTTTTTCCTCTCCCCATTCATTTCCTATGGGATTTTTTTGCGACGTTTTCGCTAATAATTCGCAAACCTTCGGACTAATGAGAAAGTTTTATACAAGCACACATCACCCCATTGGTCCCGACGCGTGTGCCAACTTTGGGCCCGATCCGCCAAACCGTGCGGGACTAGTTACGTGCCGAAGTTTTGGGTATACGGGAGAATTATAATAACTAGAAAATTTCTAAAGAAATTTTGAGGGGGGCCACCTACTGCCCGTCTGGGGAACCGGGCCAATACGGCCCTGGCAAGTGACTTCGGGGCTCCCCAGACCAACTGCTTACGCCTTTGAGGGCTGCTGAGGGAAGGAAAGAGGGCAAGTTTATGGGCAAAGAGAGCTGTGTGCCACTTGTGCTGAAATCTGGGAAATAGACGTGCACAGCGTATGATGCACAAGGGTAATATGGGTTGTCCATATTGAAACACAGTGGGTAAAGCCCAGTTTGCGGGCTTCGCCCGCCTTCTGGGATCCATCTCAGTGAAGAAAAAAATCACCAATGGCGGGCTCTGCCCGCCTTCTAAGAGCCATTGCAGTGATGAAATCACCAATGGCGGGCTCCGCCCGCCTGCTAAGAGCCATTGCAGTGATGTAATCACCTTTGGCGGGCTCCGCCCGCCTGTTACCATTGGCGGGCTCCGCCCGCCTTCTAAGAGCCATTGCAGTGATGAAATCACCAATGGCAATGAGCAATATGCCAGAATGTATAAGTGTGTATAAGGAAGAGGCTTTTATTCTGTAGAGTCCTTGTAGTCTTATTTTGAAAGTCTATCATGAATGTGCATCAAAAGATGGGTCACGCCCAGCAGTGATATAGAATCCATTTCCAAATGTGAAATCACTGGTTTTCCATGTTATTAGGTGAATAGTTGCTGTATTACAGAGTAAATGGGAGACTTTTATTGTGAAATTTGCTCTGGGTGTGTTTTGAAAAGGTCACTAGAGTCTAATAAAAACAACCTGGAAGAGTTTGGGTCATAATGTTGAGCCATTTGCATCAATTAATGCATTAGTATAATCTAGAGGCTTTTATTTTGTAGGGTCCCTGGAGTCTTATTTTGAAAGTCCAACAGAGTTGTGTTTATAGAAAATGTTCAGACCCGTCAATGATAGTTGATTACTTTCCAATCGTTAAATCACTCTTTTTCCATGTTATTAGGGCAGTAGATGAAGCGGAAATGGGAGGCTTTTATTTTGAAATTTGCTATAGGGTGTGTTTTAAACAGTCTCCTAGAGTCTATTCTCTAAAACGGGGTTGAGTTTGGGTCATAATGTTGAGCCATATAGGGCAATAAATATATGTAAAAAATATAGAGGCTTTTATTTTGTAGGGTCCCTGGAGTCTTATTTTGAAAGTCTATCAGTGCTGAGTGGCAAGGGAAGTGTCATGGACAGCAGTCATATAGTATCCATTTCCCAATGTTAAATCAGTCCTTTCACCCTCCATTAGATTAATATGTGCTGTTTAAAACAGCAGAGGTAAAATCTGTTTGAAGCTTGGTAACCTTGACAACGCTTAACGAGCCTCTCACTGACACAGACAACAGCTGCACTCACTATTGGTTTCTTCTTCCCAGGCTTTTTTGTATGGGAAGAACGGCACCGAACAAACGACTACTGATCAAAAACCGTATGAGTTATTCAAAAAACATTTTCACCATGAGCATCAGCAATCCTTCGACTCCAACTATACCAACTTTGGTGTATGTATGTCATTCAGAAAAATATTTATGACGAGTTGAAAACACATAGTCTGATTCGTTTCTCTCCCATCTTCAGCTCAAAAAGAATAGAGAAAGGCTGAAACTCTCATCGACTTTAGGTTGGTCTGGAGGGTTTTTAAGGAAAAGTATTAATCCTACCGTAATTCCGAAGACATTGTGTGAGTCCAGAGGTTTCAGTCTACAAACTGACCAAAAATGGTGACTGTAGCTCCAAATATGTGGCCGTGAGGGCGAGAATAAGATGTTTGATCTGAAAAAAATGGCCGCCTCACACTAAGATTTCAGCAGCTGCACTCTAGCAGGCTGCTGCAGAAGCTAACTGTCAGCTAGCTTCCAGGTGCTTACCCTCCGAACAAACGACTGCTGAGCAAAAACCGTAAAAGATATCTGAAAAATTCTTTCAGTGAAAGCAACATCTATCCTTTGTCTCAGACTGGGGTAACCTTCATGTCTGTAGGTCTTTCACAACCCAAAACGAAGCACAAACAAAATGGTTGGCCCACCTGCTCCTCCCTTTCTTTTAACTGCAGGACCTCACTCTCACTCACCTTTTAGCTGCTAAAGCACCCCTCCGAACAAACGACTGCTGAGTAAAAACCGTAAAAGGTATCTGAAAAATTCTTTTTATCTAAGCGACAGCTATATCTTGTCTTCGATTGGAGTAACTTTCATGGCTGTAGGTCATCTACAACCTGAATGGGAAGAGAAAGAAAAAGAAAAAACGTTTCATCACACCTAAGCTTCTAATTGAGCTAGCTGCAGCAGGTCACTGTCACTCAGCTTTCAGGTGCTTAAAATGTCCTCCGAACAAACGACTGCTGAGCAAAAACCGTATGAGTTATTCAAAAAATTTTTTCACCGTGAGCGTCAGTCATCCTTCGACTCCAACTATGCCAACTTTGGTGTATGTGTGTCATTCAGAAAAATATTTATGACGAGTTTAAAACACATAGTCTGATTCGTTTTTCTCCCCTCTTCTGCTCCAAAACCAATGAAAAACAGCTCTGATTTTCATCGACTTTAGGTCGGTCTGGAGGGTTTTTAAGGAAAAGTATTAATCCTACCGTAATTCCGAAGATATTGTGTGGGTCCAGAGATTTCAGTCTACAAACTGACCAAAAATGGTGACTCTAGCTATAAATATGTGGCCGTGAGGGCGAGTTTAAAATGTTTTTTTGTGTTTAAAAAACGCCTGCCTCACACTCTAGCTTTTCAGTTGCTCCACTCTAGCAGGCTGGATTTTGCTAAAACTTTGTGGCGCTTGAGGTCTGATTATACAAAAACCGTAGCAGTTATCAACATACCGTCTTCAGTTTTAAATAGACGAAGGATTTATCTACAAACTGAGCTTCAAACTGTTTTTCTAAGTGAATGTATGCCGACACAGTGAAGTGCTGTTTTTTATGCTTTTTTTTTCCTCTCCCCATTCATTTCCTATGGGATTTTTTTGCGACGTTTTCGCTAATAATTCGCAAACCTTCGGACTAATGAGAAAGTTTTATACAAGCACACATCACCCCATTGGTCCCGACGCGTGTGCCAACTTTGGGCCCGATCCGCCAAACCGTGCGGGACTAGTTACGCGCCGAAGTTTTGGGTATACGGGAGAATTATAATAATAATAATAATACGCGGAATAAATATGTGCAATAGTAGTAGGTGGGCCATGCCTTCGGCATGTGGCCCCCCAATAATAATAATACGCGGAATAAATATGTGCAATAGTAGTAGGTGGGCCATGCCTTCGGCATGTGGCCCCCCAATAATACGCGGAATAAATATGTGCAATAGTAGTAGGTGGGCCATGCCTTCGGCATGTGGCCCCCCAACTAGAAAATTTCTAAAGAAATTTTGAGGGGGGCCACCTACTGCCCGTCTGGGGAACCGGGCCAATACGGCCCTGGCAAGTGACGTCGGGGCTCCCCAGACCAACTGCTTACGCCTTTGAGGGCTGCTGAGGGAAGGAAAGAGGGCAAGTTCATGGGCAAAGAGAGCTGTGTGCCACTTGTGCTGAAATCTGGGAAATAGACGTGCACAGAGTATGATGCACAAGGGTAATATGGGTTGTCCATATTGAAACACAGTGGGTAAAGCCCAGTTGGCGGGCTTCGCCCGCCTGCTAGGAGCCATCTCAGTGAAGAAAAAAATCACCAATGGCGGGCTCTGCCCGCCTTCTAAGAGCCATTGCAGTGATGAAATCACCAATGGCGGGCTCCGCCCGCCTGCTAAGAGCCATTGCAGTGATGTAATCACCTTTGGCGGGCTCCGCCCGCCTGTTACCATTGGCGGGCTCCGCCCGCCTTCTAAGAGCCATTGCAGTGATGAAATCACCAATGGCAATGAGCAATATGCCAGAATGTATGAGTGTGTATAAGGAAGAGGCTTTTATTCTGTAGAGTCCTTGTAGTCTTATTTTGAAAGTCTATCATGAATGTGCATCAAAAGATGGGTCACGCCCAGCAGTGATATAGAATCCATTTCCAAATGTTAAATCACTGGTTTTCCATGTTATTAGGTGAATAGTTGCTGTATTACAGAGTAAATGGGAGACTTTTATTGTGAAATTTGCTCTGGGTGTGTTTTGAAAAGGTCACTAGAGTCTAATAAAAACAACCTGGAAGAGTTTGGGTCATAATGTTGAGCCATTTGCATCAATTAATGCATTACTATAATCTAGAGGCTTTTATTTTGTAGGGTCCCTGGAGTCTTATTTTGAAAGTCCAACAGAGTTGTGTTTATAGAAAATGTTCAGACCCGTCAATGATAGTTGATTACTTTCCAATCGTTAAATCACTCTTTTTCCATGTTATTAGGGCAGTAGATGAAGCGGAAATGGGAGGCTTTTATTTGAAATTTGCTATAGGGTGTGTTTTAAACAGTCTCCTAGAGTCTATTCTCTAAAACGGGGTTGAGTTTGGGTCATAATGTTGAGCCATATAGAGCAATAAATATATGTAAAAAATATAGAGGCTTTTATTTTGTAGGGTCCCTGGAGTCTTATTTTGAAGTCTATCAGTGCTGAGTGGCAAGGGAAGTGTCATGTACAGCAGTCATATAGTATCCATTTCCCAATGTTAAATCAGTCCTTTCACCCTCCATTAGATTAATATGTGCTGTTTAAAACAGCAGAGGTAAAATCTGTTTGAAGCTTGGTAACCTTGACAACGCTTAACGAGCCTCTCACTGACACAGACAACAGCTGCACTCACTATTGGTTTCTTCTTCCCAGCTTTTTTGTATGGGAAGAACGGCACCGAACAAACGACTACTGATCAAAAACCGTATGAGTTATTCAAAAAACATTTTCACCATGAGCATCAGCAATCCTTCGACTCCAACTATACCAACTTTGGTGTATGTGTGTCATTCAGAAAAATATTTATGACGAGTTGAAAACACATAGTCTGATTCGTTTTTCTCCCATCTTCAGCTCAAAAAGAATGGAGAAAGGCTGAAACTCTCATCCACTTTAGGTTGGTCTGGAGGGTTTTTAAGGCAAAGTATTAATCCTACCGTAATTCCGAAGACATTGTGTGAGTCCAGAGGTTTCAGTCTACAAACTGACCAAAAATGGTGACTGTAGCTCCAAATATGTGGCCGTGAGGGCGAGAATAAGATGTTTGATCTAAAAAATGGCCGCCTCACACTAAGATTTCAGCAGCTGCACTCTAGCAGGCTGCTGCAGAAGCTAACTGTCAGCTAGCTTCCAGGTGCTTACCCTCCGAACAAACGACTGCTGAGCAAAAACCGTAAAAGATATCTGAAAAATTCTTTCAGTGAAAGCAACATCTATCCTTTGTCTCAGACTGGGGTAACCTTCATGTCTGTAGGTCTTTCACAACCCAAAACGAAGCACAAACAAAATGGTTGGCCCACCTGCTCCTCCCTTTGTTTGAACTGCAGGACCTCACTCTCACTCACCTTTTAGCTGCTAAAGCACCCCTCCGAACAAACGACTGCTGAGTAAAAACCGTAAAAGGTATCTGAAAAATTCTTTTTATCTAAGCGACAGCTATATCTTGTCTTCAATTGGAGTAACTTTCATGGCTGTAGGTCATCTACAAACTGAATGGGAGAGAAAGAAAAAGAAAAAACGTTTCATCACACCTAAGCTTCTAATTGAGCTAGCTGCAGCAGGTCACTGTCACTCAGCTTTCAGGTGCTTAAAATGTCCTCCGAACAAACGACTGCTGAGCAAAAACCGTATGAGTTATTCAAAAATTTTTTCACCGTGAGCGTCAGTCATCCTTCGACTCCAACTATGCCAACTTTGGTGTATGTGTGTCATTCAGAAAAATATTTATGACGAGTTTAAAACACATAGTCGGATTCGTTTTTCTCCCCTCTTCTGCTCCAAAACCAATGAAAAACGGCTCTGATTTTCATCGACTTTAGGTCGGTCTGGAGGGTTTTTAAGGAAAGTATTAATCCTACCGTAATTCCGAAGATATTGTGTGGGTCCAGAGATTTCAGTCTACAAACTGACCAAAAATGGTGACTCTAGCTATAAATATGTGGCCGTGAGGGCGAGTTTAAAATGTTTTTTGTGTTTAAAAAACGCCTGCCTCACACTCTAGCTTTTCAGTTGCTCCACTCTAGCAGCTGGATTTTGCTAAAACTTTGTGGCGCTTGAGGTCTGATTATACAAAAACCGTAGCAGTTATCAACATACCGTCTTCAGTTTTAAATAGACGAAGGATTTATCTACAAACTGAGCTTCAAACTGTTTTTCTAGGTGAATGTATGCCGACACAGTGAAGTGCTGTTTTTTATGCTTTTTTTTTCCTCTCCCCATTCATTTCCTATGGGATTTTTTTTGCGACGTTTTCGCTAATAATTCGCAAACCTTCGGACTAATGAGAAAGTTTTATACAAGCACACATCACCCCATTGGTCCCGACGCGTGTGCCAACTTTGGGCCCGATCCGCCAAACCGTGCGGGACTAGTTACGCGCCGAAGTTTTGGGTATACGGGAGAATTATAATAATAATAATACGCGGAATAAATATGTGCAATAGTAGTAGGTGGGCCATGCCTTCGGCATGTGGCCCCCCAACTAGAAAATTTCTAAAGAAATTTTGAGGGGGGCCACCTACTGCCCGTCTGGGGAACCGGGCCAATACGGCCCTGGCAAGTGACGTCGGGGCTCCCCAGACCAACTGCTTACGCCTTTGAGGGCTGCTGAGGGAAGGAAAGAGGGCAAGTTCATGGGTAAAGAGAGCTGTGTGCCACTTGTGCTGAAATCTGGGAAATAGACGTGCACAGCGTATGATGCACAAGGGTAATATGGGTTGTCCATATTGAAACACAGTGGGTAAAGCCCAGTTGGCGGGCTTCGCCCGCCTGCGAGGAGCCATCTCAGTGAAGAAAAAAATCACCAATGGCGGGCTCTGCCCGCCTTCTAAGAGCCATTGCAGTGATGAAATCACCAATGGCGGGCTCCGCCCGCCTGCTAAGAGCCATTGCAGTGATGTAATCACCTTTGGCGGGCTCCGCCCGCCTTCTAAGAGCCATTGCAGTGATGAAATCACCAATGGCAATGAGCAATATGCCAGAATGTATGAGTGTGTATAAGGAAGAGGCTTTTATTCTGTAGAGTCCTTGTAGTCTTATTTTGAAAGTCTATCATGAATGTGCATCAAAAGATGGGTCACGCCCAGCAGTGATATAGAATCCATTTCCAAATGTTAAATCACTGGTTTTCCATGTTATTAGGTGAATAGTTGCTGTATTACAGAGTAAATGGGAGACTTTTATTGTGAAATTTGCTCTGGGGTGTGTTTTGAAAAGGTCACTAGAGTCTAATAAAAACAACCTGGAAGAGTTTGGGTCATAATGTTGAGCCATTTGCATCAATTAATGCATTACTATAATCTAGAGGCTTTTATTTTGTAGGGTCCCTGGAGTCTTATTTTGAAAGTCCAACAGAGTTGTGTTTATAGAAAATGTTCAGACCCGTCAATGATAGTTGATTACTTTCCAATCGTTAATCACTCTTTTTCCATGTTATTAGGGCAGTAGATGAAGCGGAAATGGGAGGCTTTTATTTTGAAATTTGCTATAGGGTGTGTTTTAACAGTCTCCTAGAGTCTATTCTCTAAAACGGGGTTGAGTTTGGGTCATAATGTTGAGCCATATAGGGCAATAAATATATGTAAAAAATATAGAGGCTTTTATTTTGTAGGGTCCCTGGAGTCTTATTTTGAAAGTCTATCAGTGCTGAGTGGCAAGGGAAGTGTCATGGACAGCAGTCATATAGTATCCATTTCCCAATGTTAAATCAGTCCTTTCACCCTCCATTAGATTAATATGTGCTGTTTAAAACAGCAGAGGTAAAATCTGTTTGAAGCTTGGTAACCTTGACAACGCTTAACGAGCCTCTCACTGACACAGACAACAGCTGCACTCACTATTGGTTTCTTCTTCCAGCTTTTTTGTATGGGAAGAACGGCACCGAACAAACGACTACTGATCAAAAACCGTATGAGTTATTCAAAAAACATTTTCACCATGAGCATCAGCAATCCTTCGACTCCAACTATACCAACTTTGGTGTATGTGTGTCATTCAGAAAAATATTTATGACGAGTTGAAAACACATAGTCTGATTCGTTTCTCTCCCATCTTCAGCTCAAAAAGAATAGAGAAAGGCTGAAACTCTCATCGACTTTAGGTTGGTCTGGAGGGTTTTTAAGGAAAAGTATTAATCCTACCGTAATTCCGAAGACATTGTGTGAGTCCAGAGGTTTCAGTCTACAAACTGACCAAAAATGGTGACTGTAGCTCCAAATATGTGGCCGTGAGGGCGAGAATAAGATGTTTGATCTTAAAAAAATGGCCGCCTCACACTAAGATTTCAGCAGCTGCACTCTAGCAGGCTGCTGCAGAAGCTAACTGTCAGCTAGCTTCCAGGTGCTTACCCTCCGAACAAACGACTGCTGAGCAAAAACCGTAAAAGATATCTGAAAAATTCTTTCAGTGAAAGCAACATCTATCCTTTGTCTCAGACTGGGGTAACCTTCATGTCTGTAGGTCTTTCACAACCCAAAACGAAGCACAAACAAAATGGTTGGCCCACCTGCTCCTCCCTTTGTTTGAACTGCAGGACCTCACTCTCACTCACCTTTTAGCTGCTAAAGCACCCCTCCGAACAAACGACTGCTGAGTAAAAACCGTAAAAGGTATCTGAAAAATTCTTTTTATCTAAGCGACAGCTATATCTTGTCTTCAATTGGAGTAACTTTCATGGCTGTAGGTCATCTACAAACTGAATGGGAAGAGAAAGAAAAAGAAAAAACGTTTCATCACACCTAAGCTTCTAATTGAGCTAGCTGCAGCAGGTCACTGTCACTCAGCTTTCAGGTGCTTAAAATGTCCTCCGAACAAACGACTGCTGAGCAAAAACCGTATGAGTTATTCAAAAAATTTTTTCACCGTGAGCGTCAGTCATCCTTCGACTCCAACTATGCCAACTTTGGTGTATGTGTGTCATTCAGAAAAATATTTATGACGAGTTTAAAACACATAGTCGGATTCGTTTTTCTCCCCTCTTCTGCTCCAAAACCAATGAAAAACGGCTCTGATTTTCATCGACTTTAGGTCGGTCTGGAGGGTTTTTAAGGAAAAGTATTAATCCTACCGTAATTCCGAAGATATTGTGTGGGTCCAGAGATTTCAGTCTACAAACTGACCAAAAATGGTGACTCTAGCTATAAATATGTGGCCGTGAGGGCGAGTTTAAAATGTTTTTTTGTGTTTAAAAAACGCCTGCCTCACACTCTAGCTTTTCAGTTGCTCCACTCTAGCAGGCTGGATTTTGCTAAAACTTTGTGGCGCTTGAGGTCTGATTATACAAAAACCGTAGCAGTTATCAACATACCGTCTTCAGTTTTAAATAGACGAAGGATTTATCTACAAACTGAGCTTCAAACTGTTTTTCTAGGTGAATGTATGCCGACACAGTGAAGTGCTGTTTTTTATGCTTTTTTTTTCCTCTCCCCATTCATTTCCTATGGGATTTTTTTGCGACGTTTTCGCTATAATTCGCAAACCTTCGGACTAATGAGAAAGTTTTATACAAGCACACATCACCCCATTGGTCCCGACGCGTGTGCCAACTTTGGGCCCGATCCGCCAAACCGTGCGGGACTAGTTACGCGCCGAAGTTTTGGGTATACGGGAGAATTATAATAATAACTAGAAAATTTCTAAAGAAATTTTGAGGGGGGCCACCTACTGCCCGTCTGGGGAACCGGGCCAATACGGCCCTGGCAAGTGACGTCGGGGCTCCCCAGACCAACTGCTTACGCCTTTGAGGGCTGCTGAGGGAAGGAAAGAGGGCAAGTTCATGGGCAAAGAGAGCTGTGTGCCACTTGTGCTGAAATCTGGGAAATAGACGTGCACAGAGTATGATGCACAAGGGTAATATGGGTTGTCCATATTGAAACACAGTGGGTAAAGCCCAGTTGGCGGGCTTCGCCCGCCTGCTAGGAGCCATCTCAGTGAAGAAAAAAATCACCAATGGCGGGCTCTGCCCGCCTTCTAAGAGCCATTGCAGTGATGAAATCACCAATGGCGGGCTCCGCCCGCCTGCTAAGAGCCATTGCAGTGATGTAATCACCTTTGGCGGGCTCCGCCCGCCTGTTACCATTGGCGGGCTCCGCCCGCCTTCTAAGAGCCATTGCAGTGATGAAATCACCAATGGCAATGAGCAATATGCCAGAATGTATGAGTGTGTATAAGGAAGAGGCTTTTATTCTGTAGAGTCCTTGTAGTCTTATTTTGAAAGTCTATCATGAATGTGCATCAAAAGATGGGTCACGCCCAGCAGTGATATAGAATCCATTTCCAAATGTTAAATCACTGGTTTTCCATGTTATTAGGTGAATAGTTGCTGTATTACAGAGTAAATGGGAGACTTTTATTGTGAAATTTGCTCTGGGGTGTGTTTTGAAAAGGTCACTAGAGTCTAATAAAAACAACCTGGAAGAGTTTGGGTCATAATGTTGAGCCATTTGCATCAATTAATGCATTACTATAATCTAGAGGCTTTTATTTTGTAGGGTCCCTGGAGTCTTATTTTGAAAGTCCAACAGAGTTGTGTTTATAGAAAATGTTCAGACCCGTCAATGATAGTTGATTACTTTCCAATCGTTAAATCACTCTTTTTCCATGTTATTAGGGCAGTAGATGAAGCGGAAATGGGAGGCTTTTATTTTGAAATTTGCTATAGGGTGTGTTTTAAACAGTCTCCTAGAGTCTATTCTCTAAAACGGGGTTGAGTTTGGGTCATAATGTTGAGCCATATAGAGCAATAAATATATGTAAAAAATATAGAGGCTTTTATTTTGTAGGGTCCCTGGAGTCTTATTTTGAAAGTCTATCAGTGCTGAGTGGCAAGGGAAGTGTCATGTACAGCAGTCATATAGTATCCATTTCCCAATGTTAAATCAGTCCTTTCACCCTCCATTAGATTAATATGTGCTGTTTAAAACAGCAGAGGTAAAATCTGTTTGAAGCTTGGTAACCTTGACAACGCTTAACGAGCCTCTCACTGACACAGACAACAGCTGCACTCACTATTGGTTTCTTCTTCCCAGGCTTTTTTGTATGGGAAGAACGGCACCGAACAAACGACTACTGATCAAAAACCGTATGAGTTATTCAAAAAACATTTTCACCATGAGCATCAGCAATCCTTCGACTCCAACTATACCAACTTTGGTGTATGTGTGTCATTCAGAAAAATATTTATGACGAGTTGAAAACACATAGTCTGATTCGTTTTTCTCCCATCTTCAGCTCAAAAAGAATGGAGAAAGGCTGAAACTCTCATCCACTTTAGGTTGGTCTGGAGGGTTTTTAAGGCAAAGTATTAATCCTACCGTAATTCCGAAGACATTGTGTGAGTCCAGAGGTTTCAGTCTACAAACTGACCAAAAATGGTGACTGTAGCTCCAAATATGTGGCCGTGAGGGCGAGAATAAGATGTTTGATCTTAAAAAATGGCCGCCTCACACTAAGATTTCAGCAGCTGCACTCTAGCAGGCTGCTGCAGAAGCTAACTGTCAGCTAGCTTCCAGGTGCTTACCCTCCGAACAAACGACTGCTGAGCAAAAACCGTAAAAGATATCTGAAAAATTCTTTCAGTGAAAGCAACATCTATCCTTTGTCTCAGACTGGGGTAACCTTCATGTCTGTAGGTCTTTCACAACCCAAAACGAAGCACAAACAAAATGGTTGGCCCACCTGCTCCTCCCTTTGTTTGAACTGCAGGACCTCACTCTCACTCACCTTTTAGCTGCTAAAGCACCCCTCCGAACAAACGACTGCTGAGTAAAAACCGTAAAAGGTATCTGAAAAATTCTTTTTATCTAAGCGACAGCTATATCTTGTCTTCAATTGGAGTAACTTTCATGGCTGTAGGTCATCTACAAACTGAATGGGAAGAGAAAGAAAAAGAAAAAACGTTTCATCACACCTAAGCTTCTAATTGAGCTAGCTGCAGCAGGTCACTGTCACTCAGCTTTCAGGTGCTTAAAATGTCCTCCGAACAAACGACTGCTGAGCAAAAACCGTATGAGTTATTCAAAAAATTTTTTCACCGTGAGCGTCAGTCATCCTTCGACTCCAACTATGCCAACTTTGGTGTATGTGTGTCATTCAGAAAAATATTTATGACGAGTTTAAAACACATAGTCGGATTCGTTTTTCTCCCCTCTTCTGCTCCAAAACCAATGAAAAACGGCTCTGATTTTCATCGACTTTAGGTCGGTCTGGAGGGTTTTTAAGGAAAAGTATTAATCCTACCGTAATTCCGAAGATATTGTGTGGGTCCAGAGATTTCAGTCTACAAACTGACCAAAAATGGTGACTCTAGCTATAAATATGTGGCCGTGAGGGCGAGTTTAAAATGTTTTTTTGTGTTTAAAAAACGCCTGCCTCACACTCTAGCTTTTCAGTTGCTCCACTCTAGCAGGCTGGATTTTGCTAAAACTTTGTGGCGCTTGAGGTCTGATTATACAAAAACCGTAGCAGTTATCAACATACCGTCTTCAGTTTTAAATAGACGAAGGATTTATCTACAAACTGAGCTTCAAACTGTTTTTCTAGGTGAATGTATGCCGACACAGTGAAGTGCTGTTTTTTATGCTTTTTTTTTCCTCTCCCCATTCATTTCCTATGGGATTTTTTTGCGACGTTTTCGCTAATAATTCGCAAACCTTCGGACTAATGAGAAAGTTTTATACAAGCACACATCACCCCATTGGTCCCGACGCGTGTGCCAACTTTGGGCCCGATCCGCCAAACCGTGCGGGACTAGTTACGCGCCGAAGTTTTGGGTATACGGGAGAATTATAATAATAATAATACGCGGAATAAATATGTGCAATAGTAGTAGGTGGGCCATGCCTTCGGCATGTGGCCCCCCAATAATACGCGGAATAAATATGTGCAATAGTAGTAGGTGGGCCATGCCTTCGGCATGTGGCCCCCCAATAATAATACGCGGAATAAATATGTGCAATAGTAGTAGGTGGGCCATGCCTTCGGCATGTGGCCCCCCAACTAGAAAATTTCTAAAGAAATTTTGAGGGGGGCCACCTACTGCCCGTCTGGGGAACCGGGCCAATACGGCCCTGGCAAGTGATGTCGGGGCTCCCCAGACCAACTGCTTATGCCTTTGAGGGCTGCTGAGGGAAGGAAAGAGGGCTAGGTCATGGGCAAAGAGAGCTGTGTGCCACCTGTGCTGAAATCTGGGTAATAGACGTGCACAGCGTATGATGCACAAGGGTAATATGGGTTGTCCATATTGAACCGCAGTGGGTAAAGCTCAGTTGGTGGGCTCCGCCCGCCTGCTAGGAGCCCTTGCAGCGATGAAAAAAATCCCCAATGGCGGGCATTGCCCGCCTGCTAAGAGCCATTGCAGTGATGAAATCACCAATGGCGGGCTCCGCCCGCCTGCTAGGAGCCATTGCAGTGATGAAAAAAATCACCATTGGCGGGCTCCGCCCGCCTCCTAACAGCCATTGCAGTGATGAAATCACCAATGGCGGGCTCCGCCCGCCTTCTAAGAGCCATTGCAGTGATGAAATTACAAATGGCTATAAGCAATATGCCAGAATGTATGAGTGTGTATAAGGAAGAGGCTTTTATTTTGTAGAGTCCCTGTAGTCTTATTTTGAAAGTCTATCATGGAAGTGCATCTATAGATGGGTCATGCCCAGCAGTGATATAGAATCCATTTCCAAATGTTAAATCACTGGTTTTCCATGTTATTAGGTGAATAGTTCCTGTATTACAGAGTAAATGGGGGACTTTTATTGTGAAATTTGCTCTGGGGTGTGTTTTGAAAAGGTCACTAGAGTCTAATAAAAACAACCTGGAAGAGTTTGGGTCATAATGTTGAGCCATTTGCATCAATTAATGCATTAGTATAATCTAGAGGCTTTTATTTTGTAGGGTCCCTGGAGTCTTATTTTGAAAGTCCAACAGAGTTGTGTTTAGAGAAAATGTTCAGACCCATCAATGATAGTTGATGACTTTCCAATCGTTAAATCACTCTTTTTCCATTTTATTAGGGCAGTAGATGAAGCGGAAATGGGAGGCTTTTATTTTGAAATTTGCCATAGGGTGTGTTTTAAACAGTCTCCTAGAGTCTATTCTCTAAAATGGGGTTGAGTTTGGGTCATAATGTTGAGCCATATAGGGCAATAAATATATGTAAAAAATATAGAGGCTTTTATTTTGAAGGGTCCCTGGAGTCTTATTTTGAAAGTCTATCAGTGCTGAGTGGCAAGGGAAGTGTCATGGACGGCAGTCATATAGTATCCATTTCCCAATGTTAAATCAGTGCTTTCACCCTCCATTAGATTAATATGTGCTGTTTAAAACAGCAGAGGTAAAATCTGTTTGAAGCTTGGTAACCTTGACAACGCTTAACGAGCCTCTCACTGACACAGACAACAGCTGCACTCACTATTGGTTTCTTCTTCCCAGGCTTTTTTGTATGGGAAGAACGGCACCGAACAAACGACTACTGATCAAAAACCGTATGAGTTATTCAAAAAACATTTTCACCATGAGCATCAGCAATCCTTCGACTCCAACTATACCAACTTTGGTGTATGTGTGTCATTCAGAAAAATATTTATGACGAGTTGAAAACACATAGTCTGATTCGTTTTTCTCCCATCTTCAGCTCAAAAAGAATGGAGAAAGGCTGAAACTCTCATCCACTTTAGGTTGGTCTGGAGGGTTTTTAAGGCAAAGTATTAATCCTACCGTAATTCCGAAGACATTGTGTGAGTCCAGAGGTTTCAGTCTACAAACTGACCAAAAATGGTGACTGTAGCTCCAAATATGTGGCCGTGAGGGCGAGAATAAGATGTTTGATCTTAAAAAATGGCCGCCTCACACTAAGATTTCAGCAGCTGCACTCTAGCAGGCTGCTGCAGAAGCTAACTGTCAGCTAGCTTCCAGGTGCTTACCCTCCGAACAAACGACTGCTGAGCAAAAACCGTAAAAGATATCTGAAAAATTCTTTCAGTGAAAGCAACATCTATCCTTTGTCTCAGACTGGGGTAACCTTCATGTCTGTAGGTCTTTCACAACCCAAAACGAAGCACAAACAAAATGGTTGGCCCACCTGCTCCTCCCTTTGTTTGAACTGCAGGACCTCACTCTCACTCACCTTTTAGCTGCTAAAGCACCCCTCCGAACAAACGACTGCTGAGTAAAAACCGTAAAAGGTATCTGAAAAATTCTTTTTATCTAAGCGACAGCTATATCTTGTCTTCAATTGGAGTAACTTTCATGGCTGTAGATCATCTACAAACTGAATGGGAAGAGAAAGAAAAAGAAAAAACGTTTCATCACACCTAAGCTTCTAATTGAGCTAGCTGCAGCAGGTCACTGTCACTCAGCTTTCAGGTGCTTAAAATGTCCTCCGAACAAACGACTGCTGAGCAAAAACCGTATGAGTTATTCAAAAAATTTTTTCACCGTGAGCGTCAGTCATCCTTCGACTCCAACTATGCCAACTTTGGTGTATGTGTGTCATTCAGAAAAATATTTATGACGAGTTTAAAACACATAGTCTGATTCGTTTTTCTCCCCTCTTCTGCTCCAAAACCAATGAAAAACGGCTCTGATTTTCATCGACTTTAGGTCGGTCTGGAGGGTTTTTAAGGAAAAGTATTAATCCTACCGTAATTCCGAAGATATTGTGTGGGTCCAGAGATTTCAGTCTACAAACTGACCAAAAATGGTGACTCTAGCTATAAATATGTGGCCGTGAGGGCGAGTTTAAAATGTTTTTTTGTGTTTAAAAAACGCCTGCCTCACACTCTAGCTTTTCAGTTGCTCCACTCTAGCAGGCTGGATTTTGCTAAAACTTTGTGGCGCTTGAGGTCTGATTATACAAAAACCGTAGCAGTTATCAACATACCGTCTTCAGTTTTAAATAGACGAAGGATTTATCTACAAACTGAGCTTCAAACTGTTTTTCTAGGTGAATGTATGCCGACACAGTGAAGTGCTGTTTTTTATGCTTTTTTTTTCCTCTCCCCATTCATTTCCTATGGGATTTTTTTGCGACGTTTTCGCTAATAATTCGCAAACCTTCGGACTAATGAGAAAGTTTTATACAAGCACACATCACCCCATTGGTCCCGACGCGTGTGCCAACTTTGGGCCCGATCCGCCAAACCGTGCGGGACTAGTTACGCGCCGAAGTTTTGGGTATACGGGAGAATTATAATAATAACTAGAAAATTTCTAAAGAAATTTTGAGGGGGGCCACCTACTGCCCGTCTGGGGAACCGGGCCAATACGGCCCTGGCAAGTGACGTCGGGGCTCCCCAGACCAACTGCTTACGCCTTTGAGGGCTGCTGAGGGAAGGAAAGCGGGCAAGTTCATGGGCAAAGAGAGCTGTGTGCCACTTGTGCTGAAATCTGGGAAATAGACGTGCACAGCGTATGATGCACAAGGGTAATATGGGTTGTCCATATTGAAACACAGTGGGTAAAGCCCAGTTGGCGGGCTCCGCCCGCCTGCTAGGAGCCATCTCAGTGAAGAAAAAAATCACCAATGGCGGGCTCTGCCCGCCTGCTAAGAGCCATTGCAGTGATGTAATCACCTTTGGCGGGCTCCGCCCGCCTATTACCATTGGCGGGCTCCGCCCGCCTTCTAAGAGCCATTGCAGTGATGAAATCACCAATGGCAATGAGCAATATGCCAGAATGTATGAGTGTGTATAAGGAAGAGGCTTTTATTCTGTAGAGTCCTTGTAGTCTTATTTTGAAAGTCTATCATGAATGTGCATCAAAAGATGGGTCACGCCCAGCAGTGATATAGAATCCATTTCCAAATGTTAAATCACTGGTTTTCCATGTTATTAGGTGAATAGTTGCTGTATTACAGAGTAAATGGGAGACTTTTATTGTGAAATTTGCTCTGGGGTGTGTTTTGAAAAGGTCACTAGAGTCTAATAAAAACAACCTGGAAGAGTTTGAGTCATAATGTTGAGCCATTTGCATCAATGAATGCATTAGTATAATCTAGAGGCTTTTATTTTGTAGGGTCCCTGGAGTCTTATTTTGAAAGTCCAACAGAGTTGTGTTTATAGAAAATGTTCAGACCCGTCAATGATAGTTGATTACTTTCCAATCGTTAAATCACTCTTTTTCCATGTTATTAGGGCAGTAGATGAAGCGGAAATGGGAGGCTTTTATTTTGAAATTTGCTATAGGGTGTGTTTTAAACAGTCTCCTAGAGTCTATTCTCTAAAACGGGGTTGAGTTTGGGTCATAATGTTGAGCCATATAGGGCAATAAATATATGTAAAAAATATAGAGGCTTTTATTTTGTAGGGTCCCTGGAGTCTTATTTTGAAAGTCTATCAGTGCTGAGTGGCAAGGGAAGTGTCATGGACAGCAGTCATATAGTATCCATTTCCCAATGTTAAATCAGTCCTTTCACCCTCCATTAGATTAATATGTGCTGTTTAAAACAGCAGAGGTAAAATCTGTTTGAAGCTTGGTAACCTTGACAACGCTTAACGAGCCTCTCACTGACACAGACAACAGCTGCACTCACTATTGGTTTCTTCTTCCCAGGCTTTTTTGTATGGGAAGAACGGCACCGAACAAACGACTACTGATCAAAAACCGTATGAGTTATTCAAAAAACATTTTCACCATGAGCATCAGCAATCCTTCGACTCACACTATACCAACTTTGGTGTATGTGTGTCATTCAGAAAAATATTTATAACGAGTTGAAAACACATAGTCTGATTCGTTTCTCTCCCATCTTCAGCTCAAAAAGAATAGAGAAAGGCTGAAACTCTCATCGACTTTAGGTTGGTCTGGAGGGTTTTTAAGGAAAAGTATTAATCCTACCGTAATTCCGAAGACATTGTGTGAGTCCAGAGGTTTCAGTCTACAAACTGACCAAAAATGGTGACTGTAGCTCCAAATATGTGGCCGTGAGGGCGAGAATAAGATGTTTGATCTTAAAAAAATGGCCGCCTCACACTAAGATTTCAGCAGCTGCACTCTAGCAGGCTGCTGCAGAAGCTAACTGTCAGCTAGCTTCCAGGTGCTTACCCTCCGAACAAACGACTGCTGAGCAAAAACCGTAAAAGGTATCTGAAAAATTCTTTCAGTGAAAGCAACATCTATCCTTTGTCTCAGACTGGGGTAACCTTCATGTCTGTAGGTCTTTCACAACCCAAAACGAAGCACAAACAAAATGGTTGGCCCACCTGCTCCTCCCTTTGTTTGAACTGCAGGACCTCACTCTCACTCACCTTTTAGCTGCTAAAGCACCCCTCCGAACAAACGACTGCTGAGTAAAAACCGTAAAAGGTATCTGAAAAATTCTTTTTATCTAAGCGACAGCTATATCTTGTCTTCAATTGGAGTAACTTTCATGGCTGTAGATCATCTACAAACTGAATGGGAAGAGAAAGAAAAAGAAAAAACGTTTCATCACACCTAAGCTTCTAATTGAGCTAGCTGCAGCAGGTCACTGTCACTCAGCTTTCAGCTGCTTAAAATGTCCTCCGAACAAACGACTGCTGAGCAAAAACCGTATGAGTTATTCAAAAAATTTTTTCACCGTGAGCGTCAGTCATCCTTCGACTCCAACTATGCCAACTTTGGTGTATGTGTGTCATTCAGAAAAATATTTATGACGAGTTTAAAACACATAGTCTGATTCGTTTTTCTCCCCTCTTCTGCTCCAAAACCAATGAAAAACGGCTCTGATTTTCATCGACTTTAGGTCGGTCTGGAGGGTTTTTAAGGAAAAGTATTAATCCTACCGTAATTCCGAAGATATTGTGTGGGTCCAGAGATTTCAGTCTACAAACTGACCAAAAATGGTGACTCTAGCTATAAATATGTGGCCGTGAGGGCGAGTTTAAAATGTTTTTTTGTGTTTAAAAAACGCCTGCCTCACACTCTAGCTTTTCAGTTGCTCCACTCTAGCAGGCTGGATTTTGCTAAAACTTTGTGGCGCTTGAGGTCTGATTATACAAAAACCGTAGCAGTTATCAACATACCGTCTTCAGTTTTAAATAGACGAAGGATTTATCTACAAACTGAGCTTCAAACTGTTTTTCTAGGTGATTGTATGCCGACACAGTGAAGTGCTGTTTTTTATGCTTTTTTTTGCTCTCCCCATTCATTTCCTATGGGATTTTTTTGCGACGTTTTCGCTAATAATTCGCAAACCTTCGGACTAATGAGAAAGTTTTATACAAGCACGCATCGCACCATTGGTCCCGACGCGTGTGCCAACTTTGGGCCCGATCCGCCAAACCGTGCGGGACTAGTTACGCGCCGAAGTTTTGGGTATACGGGAGAATTATAATAATAACTAGAAAATTTCTAAAGAAATTTTGAGGGGGGCCACCTACTGCCCGTCTGGGGAACCGGGCCAATACGGCCCTGGCAAGTGACGTCGGGGCTCCCCAGACCAACTGCTTACGCCTTTGAGGGCTGCTGAGGGAAGGAAAGAGGGCAAGTTCATGGGCAAAGAGAGCTGTGTGCCACTTGTGCTGAAATCTGGGAAATAGACGTGCACAGCGTATGATGCACAAGGGTAATATGGGTTGTCCATATTGAAACACAGTGGGTAAAGCCCAGTTGGCGGGCTTCGCCCGCCTGCTAGGAGCCATCTCAGTGAAGAAAAAAATCACCAATGGCGGGCTCTGCCCGCCTTCTAAGAGCCATTGCAGTGATGAAATCACCAATGGCGGGCTCCGCCCGCCTGCTAAGAGCCATTGCAGTGATGTAATCACCTTTGGCGGGCTCCGCCCGCCTGTTACCATTGGCGGGCTCCGCCCGCCTTCTAAGAGCCATTGCAGTGATGAAATCACCAATGGCAATGAGCAATATGCCAGAATGTATGAGTGTGTATAAGGAAGAGGCTTTTATTCTGTAGAGTCCTTGTAGTCTTATTTTGAAAGTCTATCATGAATGTGCATCAAAAGATGGGTCACGCCCAGCAGTGATATAGAATCCATTTCCAAATGTTAAATCACTGGTTTTCCATGTTATTAGGTGAATAGTTGCTGTATTACAGAGTAAATGGGAGACTTTTATTGTGAAATTTGCTCTGGGGTGTGTTTTGAAAAGGTCACTAGAGTCTAATAAAAACAACCTGGAAGAGTTTGGGTCATAATGTTGAGCCATTTGCATCAATTAATGCATTACTATAATCTAGAGGCTTCTATTTTGTAGGGTCCCTGGAGTCTTATTTTGAAAGTCCAACAGAGTTGTGTTTATAGAAAATGTTCAGACCCGTCAATGATAGTTGATTACTTTCCAATCGTTAAATCACTCTTTTTCCATGTTATTAGGGCAGTAGATGAAGCGGAAATGGGAGGCTTTTATTTTGAAATTTGCTATAGGGTGTGTTTTAAACAGTCTCCTAGAGTCTATTCTCTAAAATGGGGTTGAGTTTGGGTCATAATGTTGAGCCATATAGGGCAATAAATATATGTAAAAAATATAGAGGCTTTTATTTTGTAGGGTCCCTGGAGTCTTATTTTGAAAGTCTATCAGTGCTGAGTGGCAAGGGAAGTGTCATGTACAGCAGTCATATAGTATCCATTTCCCAATGTTAAATCAGTCCTTTCACCCTCCATTAGATTAATATGTGCTGTTTAAAACAGCAGAGGTAAAATCTGTTTGAAGCTTGGTAACCTTGACAACGCTTAACGAGCCTCTCACTGACACAGACAACAGCTGCACTCACTATTGGTTTCTTCTTCCCAGGCTTTTTTGTATGGGAAGAACGGCACCGAACAAACGACTACTGATCAAAAACCGTATGAGTTATTCAAAAAACATTTTCACCATGAGCATCAGCAATCCTTCGACTCCAACTATACCAACTTTGGTGTATGTGTGTCATTCAGAAAAATATTTATGACGAGTTGAAAACACATAGTCTGATTCGTTTCTCTCCCATCTTCAGCTCAAAAAGAATAGAGAAAGGCTGAAACTCTCATCGACTTTAGGTTGGTCTGGAGGGTTTTTAAGGAAAAGTATTAATCCTACCGTAATTCCGAAGACATTGTGTGAGTCCAGAGGTTTCAGTCTACAAACTGACCAAAAATGGTGACTGTAGCTCCAAATATGTGGCCGTGAGGGCGAGAATAAGATGTTTGATCTTAAAAAAATGGCCGCCTCACACTAAGATTTCAGCAGCTGCACTCTAGCAGGCTGCTGCAGAAGCTAACTGTCAGCTAGCTTCCAGGTGCTTACCCTCCGAACAAACGACTGCTGAGCAAAAACCGTAAAAGATATCTGAAAAATTCTTTCAGTGAAAGCAACATCTATCCTTTGTCTCAGACTGGGGTAACCTTCATGTCTGTAGGTCTTTCACAACCCAAAACGAAGCACAAACAAAATGGTTGGCCCACCTGCTCCTCCCTTTGTTTGAACTGCAGGACCTCACTCTCACTCACCTTTTAGCTGCTAAAGCACCCCTCCGAACAAACGACTGCTGAGTAAAAACCGTAAAAGGTATCTGAAAAATTCTTTTTATCTAAGCGACAGCTATATCTTGTCTTCAATTGGAGTAACTTTCATGGCTGTAGGTCATCTACAAACTGAATGGGAAGAGAAAGAAAAAGAAAAAACGTTTCATCACACCTAAGCTTCTAATTGAGCTAGCTGCAGCAGGTCACTGTCACTCAGCTTTCAGGTGCTTAAAATGTCCTCCGAACAAACGACTGCTGAGCAAAAACCGTATGAGTTATTCAAAAAATTTTTTCACCGTGAGCGTCAGTCATCCTTCGACTCCAACTATGCCAACTTTGGTGTATGTGTGTCATTCAGAAAAATATTTATGACGAGTTTAAAACACATAGTCTGATTCGTTTTTCTCCCCTCTTCTGCTCCAAAACCAATGAAAAACGGCTCTGATTTTCATCGACTTTAGGTCGGTCTGGAGGGTTTTTAAGGAAAAGTATTAATCCTACCGTAATTCCGAAGATATTGTGTGGGTCCAGAGATTTCAGTCTACAAACTGACCAAAAATGGTGACTCTAGCTATAAATATGTGGCCGTGAGGGCGAGTTTAAAATGTTTTTTTGTGTTTAAAAAACGCCTGCCTCACACTCTAGCTTTTCAGTTGCTCCACTCTAGCAGGCTGGATTTTGCTAAAACTTTGTGGCGCTTGAGGTCTGATTATACAAAAACCGTAGCAGTTATCAACATACCGTCTTCAGTTTTAAATAGACGAAGGATTTATCTACAAACTGAGCTTCAAACTGTTTTTCTAGGTGAATGTATGCCGACACAGTGAAGTGCTGTTTTTTATGCTTTTTTTTTCCTCTCCCCATTCATTTCCTATGGGATTTTTTTGCGACGTTTTCGCTAATAATTCGCAAACCTTCGGACTAATGAGAAAGTTTTATACAAGCACACATCACCCCATTGGTCCCGACGCGTGTGCCAACTTTGGGCCCGATCCGCCAAACCGTGCGGGACTAGTTACGCGCCGAAGTTTTGGGTATACGGGAGAATTATAATAATAACTAGAAAATTTCTAAAGAAATTTTGAGGGGGGCCACCTACTGCCCGTCTGGGGAACCGGGCCAATACGGCCCTGGCAAGTGACGTCGGGGCTCCCCAGACCAACTGCTTACGCCTTTGAGGGCTGCTGAGGGAAGGAAAGAGGGCAAGTTCATGGGCAAAGAGAGCTGTGTGCCACTTGTGCTGAAATCTGGGAAATAGACGTGCACAGAGTATGATGCACAAGGGTAATATGGGTTGTCCATATTGAAACACAGTGGGTAAAGCCCAGTTGGCGGGCTTCGCCCGCCTGCTAGGAGCCATCTCAGTGAAGAAAAAAATCACCAATGGCGGGCTCTGCCCGCCTTCTAAGAGCCATTGCAGTGATGAAATCACCAATGGCGGGCTCCGCCCGCCTGCTAAGAGCCATTGCAGTGATGTAATCACCTTTGGCGGGCTCCGCCCGCCTTCTAAGAGCCATTGCAGTGATGAAATCACCAATGGCAATGAGCAATATGCCAGAATGTATGAGTGTGTATAAGGAAGAGGCTTTTATTCTGTAGAGTCCTTGTAGTCTTATTTTGAAAGTCTATCATGAATGTGCATCAAAAGATGGGTCACGCCCAGCAGTGATATAGAATCCATTTCCAAATGTTAAATCACTGGTTTTCCATGTTATTAGGTGAATAGTTGCTGTATTACAGAGTAAATGGGAGACTTTTATTGTGAAATTTGCTCTGGGGTGTGTTTTGAAAAGGTCACTAGAGTCTAATAAAAACAACCTGGAAGAGTTTGGGTCATAATGTTGAGCCATTTGCATCAATTAATGCATTACTATAATCTAGAGGCTTTTATTTTGTAGGGTCCCTGGAGTCTTATTTTGAAAGTCCAACAGAGTTGTGTTTATAGAAAATGTTCAGACCCGTCAATGATAGTTGATTACTTTCCAATCGTTAAATCACTCTTTTTCCATGTTATTAGGGCAGTAGATGAAGCGGAAATGGGAGGCTTTTATTTTGAAATTTGCTATAGGGTGTGTTTTAAACAGTCTCCTAGAGTCTATTCTCTAAAACGGGGTTGAGTTTGGGTCATAATGTTGAGCCATATAGAGCAATAAATATATGTAAAAAATATAGAGGCTTTTATTTTGTAGGGTCCCTGGAGTCTTATTTTGAAAGTCTATCAGTGCTGAGTGGCAAGGGAAGTGTCATGTACAGCAGTCATATAGTATCCATTTCCCAATGTTAAATCAGTCCTTTCACCCTCCATTAGATTAATATGTGCTGTTTAAAACAGCAGAGGTAAAATCTGTTTGAAGCTTGGTAACCTTGACAACGCTTAACGAGCCTCTCACTGACACAGACAACAGCTGCACTCACTATTGGTTTCTTCTTCCCAGGCTTTTTTGTATGGGAAGAACGGCACCGAACAAACGACTACTGATCAAAAACCGTATGAGTTATTCAAAAAACATTTTCACCATGAGCATCAGCAATCCTTCGACTCCAACTATACCAACTTTGGTGTATGTGTGTCATTCAGAAAAATATTTATGACGAGTTGAAAACACATAGTCTGATTCGTTTTTCTCCCATCTTCAGCTCAAAAAGAATGGAGAAAGGCTGAAACTCTCATCCACTTTAGGTTGGTCTGGAGGGTTTTTAAGGCAAAGTATTAATCCTACCGTAATTCCGAAGACATTGTGTGAGTCCAGAGGTTTCAGTCTACAAACTGACCAAAAATGGTGACTGTAGCTCCAAATATGTGGCCGTGAGGGCGAGAATAAGATGTTTGATCTTAAAAAATGGCCGCCTCACACTAAGATTTCAGCAGCTGCACTCTAGCAGGCTGCTGCAGAAGCTAACTGTCAGCTAGCTTCCAGGTGCTTACCCTCCGAACAAACGACTGCTGAGCAAAAACCGTAAAAGATATCTGAAAAATTCTTTCAGTGAAAGCAACATCTATCCTTTGTCTCAGACTGGGGTAACCTTCATGTCTGTAGGTCTTTCACAACCCAAAACGAAGCACAAACAAAATGGTTGGCCCACCTGCTCCTCCCTTTGTTTGAACTGCAGGACCTCACTCTCACTCACCTTTTAGCTGCTAAAGCACCCCTCCGAACAAACGACTGCTGAGTAAAAACCGTAAAAGGTATCTGAAAAATTCTTTTTATCTAAGCGACAGCTATATCTTGTCTTCAATTGGAGTAACTTTCATGGCTGTAGGTCATCTACAAACTGAATGGGAAGAGAAAGAAAAAGAAAAAACGTTTCATCACACCTAAGCTTCTAATTGAGCTAGCTGCAGCAGGTCACTGTCACTCAGCTTTCAGGTGCTTAAAATGTCCTCCGAACAAACGACTGCTGAGCAAAAACCGTATGAGTTATTCAAAAAATTTTTTCACCGTGAGCGTCAGTCATCCTTCGACTCCAACTATGCCAACTTTGGTGTATGTGTGTCATTCAGAAAAATATTTATGACGAGTTTAAAACACATAGTCGGATTCGTTTTTCTCCCCTCTTCTGCTCCAAAACCAATGAAAAACGGCTCTGATTTTCATCGACTTTAGGTCGGTCTGGAGGGTTTTTAAGGAAAAGTATTAATCCTACCGTAATTCCGAAGATATTGTGTGGGTCCAGAGATTTCAGTCTACAAACTGACCAAAAATGGTGACTCTAGCTATAAATATGTGGCCGTGAGGGCGAGTTTAAAATGTTTTTTTGTGTTTAAAAAACGCCTGCCTCACACTCTAGCTTTTCAGTTGCTCCACTCTAGCAGGCTGGATTTTGCTAAAACTTTGTGGCGCTTGAGGTCTGATTATACAAAAACCGTAGCAGTTATCAACATACCGTCTTCAGTTTTAAATAGACGAAGGATTTATCTACAAACTGAGCTTCAAACTGTTTTTCTAGGTGAATGTATGCCGACACAGTGAAGTGCTGTTTTTTATGCTTTTTTTTTCCTCTCCCCATTCATTTCCTATGGGATTTTTTTGCGACGTTTTCGCTAATAATTCGCAAACCTTCGGACTAATGAGAAAGTTTTATACAAGCACACATCACCCCATTGGTCCCGACGCGTGTGCCAACTTTGGGCCCGATCCGCCAAACCGTGCGGGACTAGTTACGCGCCGAAGTTTTGGGTATACGGGAGAATTATAATAATAATAATACGCGGAATAAATATGTGCAATAGTAGTAGGTGGGCCATGCCTTCGGCATGTGGCCCCCCAATAATACGCGGAATAAATATGTGCAATAGTAGTAGGTGGGCCATGCCTTCGGCATGTGGCCCCCCAATAATAATACGCGGAATAAATATGTGCAATAGTAGTAGGTGGGCCATGCCTTCGGCATGTGGCCCCCCAATAATACGCGGAATAAATATGTGCAATAGTAGTAGGTGGGCCATGCCTTCGGCATGTGGCCCCCCAATAATAATAATACGCGGAATAAATATGTGCAATAGTAGTAGGTGGGCCATGCCTTCGGCATGTGGCCCCCCAATAATACGCGGAATAAATATGTGCAATAGTAGTAGGTGGGCCATGCCTTCGGCATGTGGCCCCCCAATAATACGCGGAATAAATATGTGCAATAGTAGTAGGTGGGCCATGCCTTCGGCATGTGGCCCCCCAATAATACGCGGAATAAATATGTGCAATAGTAGTAGGTGGGCCATGCCTTCGGCATGTGGCCCCCCAATTATTCACATACTGTACTTGTGTTAGAAGAAACTCCACTTCCAATATTCACTACTGTTCGGGGCCAAGTACCTTTTTCCTTTAAGCACGGAGCAGCCGGCTTACTTCTACTCGCAATGAATTACGGGATATCCCAGTATACATGGGATTCATCGCACCCGTCCTTCATAACGGGCAAAAAGAAGAACACATTGTATTGTCTGCCGCATAATGAGCAGTCTTGGAATTCCAACAGACCTCGGCGCCATGCTATGATGTAAACGGCCTACAAATCTGCCCTTCGGAGGACGCAGCCCATGAATTAGAACTCAGTATATGTCTCTCAGTTGGTCTGGGAGCGCCTAGCATTTCCCCTGCAGAGCTGGAATTTGTGTCTGGAGAAAGGGATGTCTGAGGGTCTCTGTTCAGTCTGCTGTCCCTGTAACCCAGTCCCAGATGAAGTGGTAGACAATGAGTACAAGAAATGTATGGTTTAACTTCTGTATGGTTGTACATGTTGATGTTTTTCTTATATACAGTAGAAACTGCATGTGTAAAATGTCTAACTGGGTCAAGATATATTAATACTTTTTCCAGAGGCTTAACATCATGGTAACATGATCACAATAAGAAAATGAATTTTTGGCAGGAAAATTTTAAGTGCCAACATTAAAATAATACTAATTCTTGCAATAGGACATTGAATGTAATGCCCATTTGTCCACTCTGCACTCCTGCTCAGCTTCACCTGCAATCAGCCCTTAACTGGTTTCACCTGTTTCCACCAGCTTTTCTTGAACCGTCTTGAACCTACCGGTGAGAACCTTCCAGCCTTCCTTTGCAAACCTATCTGCCTGCCTGTTGCCTGACCTGATCTGCTTTCTGTTACCGAGCCTGCCTGTCCCTGTTCTGCCTCTGCCTGCCTTGGCACCCTGATTGGACCTGTCTCTGGATTTTGGACTCTATTTACGGACCTGGATTGAGACTGGGCCTCCCCTCCTGGATTTCCCTGTCTGTACTGCTGCTGGCTCTGCCACACTGTTGCTGAGCCTGGACCCCTCTGGATCACTTCTCTGGAAAGTCTCACTGGAAAACATCTGTCAACCTGACAGCGGCCAACGGGCACGTGCCCCAGCAAACCCTTTCAGTGCCCCAGCAAACCGGACTTCAGTTCTTAACTTAGGTAATTGCCTCTTACTGGCCCTCCATGCTCTGGACATTCCGAGTCAGGGGCTCCCGTTATGCTTTTCCTGATTATTTTTCAAATAAAGCCTGTAAAAGTCACTGACCTGTCTTGGTTGTATCTTGGGTCCGATTCCAGTACATTACATTGAGAGAATAAATTGTTTTTAGTTGGATGTGGTTCAAAAAAATCAGTCAAGTGGCTGACAAAAGAAAAAATGAATTCATTAATATTGGTGTACCTTAGTTAGATAGAGCTTAACGTAAGTTGTTTCAGAGACATGGGCAAAGATCAGGATATCCAGAGTTGTAGTGTATGAGTGTTTTGAATGAACATGTAGATAATCATGATGCTTTCGTGTTAGGCTTTTGAGTTACTTTTGTTTTTTTGTTTTTTTCTGTTGGTTTTGTTCTCTGGTTGTTGCCATAGAAATTATTTACATTATTATTATTTTTTTTTTTCGTTTATTCTTGTGTTCTATCATATTTGCATCTATTTATTAGAGTTTTGTTCTAGTATTTATTTACAGCTCCTGTGTTAGTTTTTCCTCTCCCTTCCTAAGGTCTCTCCCTTAATTCTTGTCACTTGTTACTTATTCTATCTTGATTACTCACATGCTCTTAATGCCTTTTCTCCTAACCCCCTATTCACATAGCTTCCTTAATCCACATGTCATTTGTTCTGTTAGCAAGCCTTTTTTCATTGTGTATAAGTGTGCTTTTTTTTGTCCCATTACAGGTTCCTTTTTATGTTCTTTTCCATGTCCAAAGTACTGTTTCTCTGCTCCTTGTTGTTTATTTCAAGTGGAATAAACAGCCTTGTGGTTGTATCATTTTCCCATTAAGTCTTGTTGTTTTTGTATTTTTTCATCATCAAACTGCTCATTTCAACCATAAACTAAAACTGGGTAAGCACAAGTTACCCAGTTTTACTGGTTAATTCTGCGTCTCCATTATTTTCAGTCTACGGTATCCCATGAACTTTTTGCCATGTTCATCATGTTTCCCCATGCTTATCTAAATCCTTCTATTCCTCACCTCTTTTCCGACCTCAATTTCCCCAAGGATTTCCTCACAAACATTTGATAGCCTCTCAGTCATCCAAAGTTCCACCTGCTTCAAATATTTTTGCACTCTGGACTTTGAACTGTAAATGCCCCAGGCACTCACCAGAGACCTGATAGGGCTTGTGGTTTGGCCTGCAGTCTGTCATATCTTGCCTACAGCCATGAAGAGAGGCCTCACCACACACATCCAGCACACTTGCAGATTCTTCACTACATCCTAACACATATTATAGGTATTGATCACAATTAAGAGCTATCGATGCCCTAAGCTTCTCAGTCCGAGATAACGGTCAGATTTAGCTTATGCATGGAAAACCAAGCAACACGTAGTTCCGCTTTATGTTATTCACTTAGTAGATCTCATTAATCAAAACATTAGGACAACATATAGAATATATCTGGATTCTGATTTACCTGAACTAATGTCTGACCTACAAGTTTAGTTAAAGTAACTCGACTATGGTAGGAGCAGCTTCTTAAAAGATTGCACATTCCTTGTCAGGCATTTGATTGGGTCCTTACTGTCTTAAATCATTGTCTGCCAAGTACTTTAGTGAAGATACAATACAAGTGTGATGATAATTTTCGTGTTAATACAAGAATGGTTGCCATGGTTAAGAAGATCCAATCAAAAGGTTGTTTTCCTCACCCATAGCCACACACTTTTTTCTGTGGCAAACACTGCACCCCATGCGGTTCTCAACATGGATCTAATTTGAGAATAAATAAGTTGTGCTGATGGAGATTCTCAGTCATCCAGGTCATAGTCATTCCGTTTAAAAGTTTAAAAAAATCCACTGGACTTTGTTTCCAAGATTTGAAGACGTTTCGCTACCTCTCCAGAAAGCTTTCTCAATTCAAAAAAGTCCTGTGGATTTTTTAAAACTTTGACGGAATAAATAAGTTGCTTATTTATAGAGAACATTCGAATAAGAATCTTATATCTTTGTACAAGGTAAAATCTTTGTAGAAGCTAAAAAAAATAAAGATGGTCATTACTAATATATTGCTTGATTAATTTTCTGTCATAATGTAAGGATAATGTGTGTTTATCAATTTTCTAGACTAGTTAAAAATGTTAAAAATTATTTTTAGACATCCAGAATATTTTTTAGATAGGAGTAATATTATTTTGGAAACCTGAAATTGACAGTCCATTAGACATGAATGGGAAAGAGTGATGTCATTTGTACTAGTAAGAACTATATTTCAGATATCTGAATTGTTTATTTTGAATAGGAAGAATACTATTAAAGATATCTGAAGTATATATCCAGTCAAGCAAATGTACAGTATGTTTAAAAGGCTACTTAAAATAAGTATACTATTTGTTGATATCTGACATTTACTTATTACTAGTACATATTTGATTCCAGATCACTTAAAAGGTAATTGCTTCTGAAAGAAATGTAATAAGTAATATTGATATTACAATTCCTATAATAGGAAAATTGTAATTGTGACTAGGTTGAATTCTTAAGTGATATACATAATAGAAATGTGAGTAGTCATCCTGCCTATTTTTTGTTAAAACAGTGCCCCATTATTCTTTGGAAGTTAGTCAATATATGTTTTAAATATCTAAAGCTGCATTTTGGATAAGCATTATTAAAATTTTAAAATCCAAAATTTCAATTTAACTAGTCATATGTCAAAAGCTGATATCTGTAGTGATATCTCTACTAGTGCAAATACATTTTTGCTGTCGAGAATTGAAATTCTGTATATTCAGAATGTTATATTCATTGTTGATATCTACAATTGTCATTATGAATAGTAGTAACTCTATTATGGAGAGCTGAAATTAGAGTCCATCCTCGTCAGAATTCAGATTAAGATATCCAGAATGCTTTTATTTTACATTGGAAGAATGTTATTTTAGATATCTGGAATATACATATATGGGAAATATCATGTCCTTTGTACTATAACACATATACATTTAAGATATCTGAAAAGTTAATTGTAGATAGGAATAATGATGTTTTAGATGTCTGAAATATTAATTTTGACTAGGAAGAAATGCATTTGGGACATCTGAAATGTATATTTAGTCATGTTAATAAATGTTGAAACAGTCACTTTTAAATTTGTAAAGATTTCTAGGTATCTTAAAGTTTATTCTAACTCTTACAGTTATATTTTTTTGCATCCTGAAATGTAGTTTTTGGCAAAAATGGGATTTAGGATATCTATATTTACAGTTTTGACTTGTAGCAATGCAGTATGGAACAGAATGAATTTTACTTAAGAGATCAACAAATGGAACAACACAGAGGACAGCACTTCTAATAAATGTCAAAACATGTTAAACTTAGCTTAATATGATTTGAGAAGATTAAGAAGTTTTATTTTCACTGTATTCTTTTGCTAATGAATTTACATGCTATTAAACCACACCTGCCACCACCACAGCCTCTTTGTAAGGTGAAAAAAAACAACCCACCTGGATTTTTTTTTACAACTCAACTACTTGGGATAGCTATTCAGCAAAGACATTACTACGTGACAGTATGCATCATTTTGGCATAAGACCAATTAGATGAGCCCTTGGAGGATGTGTTACTTAATATAAATTAAGTTATAAAAAAAAGTTAAGACAAAAGGGTAAAAACCTTATTGAAACCGTTAAAAAGCTAATTGAAAAGTTAAACATTTAAGTGAAGGTTTTTATTAGCTAAGTAAAAAACTAAAATATGTAAGTGCTTGTGTCAGCAAGGGGTTTTCATTAATTTCTTATAGAAGCAATTTTGTTTGATAGTTACTTGTGGACCTTGTTTTTGACATAAACAAATGCATAATTTTTAAAATGTCACAAAAGTGGTAAGGTCTTGTCCTGTCCTCCAATAATACTTAGCTTGAAATTTTAATTTTCAAAATATTTAACTGAGCCCTATAAAGGGTTAAAGGAGGTCCCTCTGATCAATTTCCAATGGACCATTTTTTTTTTTTTTTTTTTTTATAACTTAAATATACATGTTTCTCAGTTTAATTTACGGTGGGATGCCTGCAAAGGACAGCAACATGTGTATGAGATTTATTGAGCTCGGAAAAGCTTTTGATATCATGTTATGATGGTAACATCATAAGAGTTAAGACCCCAATTGAGCCAAAAAATAATTGAATAGTGTAACCCGGAAGAATGTGTTGACATTTATATACATATAAAATAACATACGATATTCCTCGATAACCTCAAATGCATAACTCTGCCATTGTCCTAAGAATCAGACAGAAATGAAGAGGTCACTGAGTTTCTCATTGTCCTTTAACCCATACCTCTTCTACTTTTGGTCTCATCTCTAGTGGAGTATGACATCCAGACAGATTTATACCGTCACTCTGTTTTTCTCATTTCATTGTCCATTTATTTCCATTTATTATGGCTCTATAGTTTATTGCCTCTTGGCACTTTTTTGTTTATGTTGTAAATTTAGTTTTCAATATAATACAGTTTTGTCAATTATCTTTTCTTTTTAAATGAGCTCCATAAATACACTGCATAAGTAAAACCTTGGTATTTTACAATCTAGAGATTGGCCCTTTCAGATATTTCTTCACTGTGTTTTTTTTTCACACTGACACATTTAAGATCAAACTCTTTTCAATATGAGACGAAAATAATCTAAGTTAGACCAATATAAAGTTAACTAAAATTGACCAATCTGTGTCCAATTTGAAAGAGTCATGCTTTAAGCTGATTTCTGTCAGACCGGTAGAATCAAGGTATGACATAAGTTCAAGCTGTCTGTGATATCAGTTAAAAAAAGACAAAGAAACAAAGAAAAAGCAGCATATTGTGGTGTCATCAGACACCAGCATATCATCTAGAATATGGAAAGTCTATTAGAATGTGGAAAGTCTATTACTCTGAAAAACTTAACTGTTGAGAGGGCCAGAGAACGACAACACCATTATTGACAAATAGAGAAAAAATAAAACAGCTGTCCCTTGCAAGGAGTGGTTGGCCTATGAAAATGTCTCCATTACCTCAATCAGACACCTTTAGGAGCTTACAAAGAAACCAATATCAATATCAAATGTTTTGCATGTTTACCTTGGTTCCCCTAAAAAAGTGATTCATGATTCAACTACAGCAAAGAAACAAACGGCTTTTTCTTCAAAAGTTTTGTGTCTCTTAAAACAGGTGTAAGCACATCTGTACCCACAGAACACATATTTAAAAAGGAAGCAATGTGATTTACCTCGCAATTCATCAGATACATATGCAATCCTTTATTTACTTGGTTACCTTTATGAATCTGCAGTTCATATTCTAATAGCCAAACTGCAGAAATTCATGTGTAAGGGATACGCAAACATAAACATTTACTATGTGCAAATTGATTTTCCAAATCATAAACTTTACTGGGGCTGCAATTATGCCTCTTTTTTAGTACTTCTAAAAGTTAGGTGCAAACTGAAAAAATTAAAATATTTGCTGTCATTGTTGTCCGAGAGGAGGCACTGATATACTGACAGGGAATGGAGAGAGATTCTCGTCAAATTTAGACATATTTGGCCCATCAAAAATATCAATAGCAAAAAGAATATTGATAAAGAAAAAATGTGTATACAGGCCGGTTTGAATTGGGGGTCAGCAGGCAATCTTTTATGCAATTGTCTAATAAGATGTTTTCCTGTTGTGATTTTTCCAGACTCTAGCCCCTCAAGAGAAAGCTCAGACTTTGAGCCTACCAAGAATTACTCTTTCTTATAAATCTTACTCTTTCTTATAAATCTTTATATAATCTTTGAGTTCTTATAAAGTCCCTTTTTGTACGGCAAACAGAATTCAGTGACCTGTTCTAATTGTCTCCTTCCCAAAGACACACCCCTTTTTAGATAGTCTGACAGCTAGGGACTTCCTATTTCCACCTGATGCTGTGGTTAAAAACAATTTTCTGCCGTCACGATTGCTGTATCATTTAGGTCACCATTGAAGAACTTACCCTTAAAACGTTGGCTCAAGAATCCATTGTCCACACTCCTTTATAAATTTTAACATGCTTTATTAGTAGGTTTTTGCTGGGAATTAATACAGCAGTACTTGGTCAAGGTTAAAAAAGAAAGAAAAAGAAATCAATAATTATACCATTCTAGGGCTGAGAGGCACTTCAACCAATGTTGAGGGACACACAGCACGTTCTTCCTATAAAGATAAAACTACTAGGTGTAATTTAAAGCTTGAATGAAGAAAAACATCTTTTACTGTATCTGGGTAGACAAGACTGCTTTTTAAAAGAATATTATCCTAAAATCCTAAGAAAAGAATTCTTCAGTCCCTGTCTGGATTCTTGGAAAATTGTCTTTATTTCTAAAGAACAATAAACAAATATCTTCAGGCCCTGGTCATCCTGAGTTGTTGAAAAACTCTCTTGTTTTCTGCAGGACTTTCCTGGAAACACATATCTTCAGCCAAAGCTAGGCTAGCATTGTTAAAAAGTTGTCTTTTTTTTTCTTTTTACTTAAATGAAAAAATACCTTAATTTTCCATCATCAGAGCATAATCAAAACTTAACATTCTTGACAAGTGCTCTCAATATTACTTTTAACATATGAATACAATACATTTTTTATTTAAGGCTTCCTGAAACAGAAAGAAATAAGTTATTTCTCTTAATCACAGATGTTTTTTTCAGTATAGTCCATGTTTATTTAAGCAAAGCTGGCCTGAAAAAGGATTGATCTCACTGTATTGGTCATTACTTTAACACTAACTCGATTTTCTAAAACATAATTATGTACGAAGCATGGTTATGTTTTATTTTATTTTCACTTTGTTCTTAGCACCTTTAAATAGGCTATGAGGGGCACTAATTATAATAATGATTTTTTTTTTTATGTAATTACCATTATTACCTCAATCTCCATAGCCTCAAACCTCACCTTTCTTTTATGTCCACTGTCAAACTGCTGGCAGAAGACACAATCCTCACATTTTACTGTGATGGAACCAAATTAGTTTGGACGTCTTTACATTCTTATAACAATCTTTCTAGATCACCTGCAGCATGCTTTTGGGCCATAAAGCAGTAAACAAGCTTTATATCACTAAGGGATTAAACAGTAATATAACGTTAACCTTTATGTGTTTTCTCAGATGCCCATCGTGTTTGATTACCAAAATATGAGCAAAAGAGTCTTTTAAGATGAAGCGTTTCATGTCTGCTGGCTATTAGCTCAATCACAGAATCTCTGCCTTCAATTAACCACTGGTGATTGAATACTAGGAAGGCTAAACCTCCCTCGTACATTTTGTAAAACAATTGGTCAAATAAGCATTGTTAAGCTTCATAAATGTAGTATTTAACTGCATTAAATGTGAACTAAAATGCAGTTGGTTTCATGAGTCTGTTGCGCATTAATCAGCAGTTCAGCCCCCTCCTGGACGAGATCTTCCTTCCGTTCTGGAGCAGCAGGAAGCTGCATGTCAGTCTCTATATGTTCCAATTGAAGCTTTATTCTCCATGTGTTGAGGTAGGCAATGTAAAAGTTGGGCCCTACGCAAGATTGCGTCACTTCCAGTGAGGCTCAACCTCTTAGCAAGTTTGTGGAGCAAGTATGAGCCAGAGAGAGCCTGTGAAGCTGGCTGTTCAATGGTCATTGGCTGAACTTAATAAAAGATTTGACTGACAGTGGCCAGAAGGCGTAGATTTTATTCTATTTAGTGCAAATGTTTTGTGCTAAACTCTTGTGGCGGTCCTGAAATTTTTCATTTGTTGTCCTAACAAACTGCCAGTTGGTCGTGTTAACAGAACAACATATGACCGTCCAAATCTTATCTGATTAAATAATATATATGCCAACCCTACCTGGGTGGGCATTAAATATATCATAATTGCATAACAAAGCTGACTTAATGCATGTATTACAACATTGCAAATGCAATTTATTTTGCCTTAAATATGGTAAATAATATTATAAAGATTTTTCCAAGTGAAAAAAAAACAGACAGTAATGATCAAAAAGAAAATAAATCTTTGTGTAACGTTTTCGAAAAGGAAAAACAAAACAAACTTTCACCAGAACATTGGAAAGTAACTTGTGTACTGTTGAAACAATTGTGGTATTCTTTGACGATGCCGATCCTATTGGATCTTACAGAAGTTTGGCATTACCAACAGTTATATTAGCAGTAGTGTGATGCCTCTGAAACTACTCTAACTGGTAATTCAATTAACCTGCTCTCCAGCGGAAGTGCTGAAGGAGAATTTTAGGCCATCAGTTTATGGCTTTATGTTTAATCTTTCTTAGGTTATGCAGCAAGACAGTTATTTGAACCTCTAGAGAAAGTATCATATGAAAGGTTTAATGAGACAGAACAAAATCAAATGAAGGTTTTAAGCCTTAATTAAAAAAAAAAATTAAAACTATTCTACCAAGTGTGGCACAACCAGATATTATATTTAGGACGCAATTACTTTGCTTTTTTGATTTTTTTAGACATCTTTTTCCATTCAATAAATGAAATAATCTTTTGAAAGTATGTATTTTGTATTTACCATGGTAATATTTGATATTATATTATATTTGACCTCTTATGATAAGTAAAATAACTCGACCTAGTGATCCCTTGCCCGCATGTGGGTCACCAGGGCCCCACTTTGGAGCCAGGTTGGGGAGCGAGGGTGGGGATGTTGATGTTCTGATTCTCGGCTGAAGAAGATGGCTTTTTGGGATATGGAATGTCACCTATCTGGTGGGGAAGTAGCCTGAGTTAGTGCGCAAGGTTGAAAGGTTAGTCCCTATCTCTAGTCGGATAGACTTCAACGTTCACGTGAGCAATGACAGTGGGACCTTGGGAGGTGTGGTTGGAAGGAATGGCCCACCTGACCTGAACTTGAGTAGTGTCTGTTGTTGGACTTCTGTGCTCGTCATGGATTGTCCATAACAAATACCATGTTCAAGCATAAGGGTGTCCATATGTGCTCTTGGCACCAGGACACCCTATGCCGTTGTTCAATGATCGACTTTGTTGTTTCATCTGACCTGCAGCCGCATGTTTTGGACACTCGGGTGAAGAAAGGGATGGAGCTCTCCCCCAACCACTACCTGGTGGTGAGTTGGCTCTAGTCAGACCTAGCTGCCCAAATGTATTGTGAGCCGCATGTAGTCATTCAACCGCTGGTTGTCTAGGTGGTGTCCTGAAAACAATGTGGGCTACATTAATAATTGGCAATCCTTTGGGGGAAAGCCTGGTCTGATTCGGAGAGACAGCATCCATCCCACTTTGGATGGTGCAGCTCTTCTTTCTAGTAATCTGGCCACATTTATTAGTCCTCCAAAACCCTGACCACCCAGGTTGCAGACCAGGAAGCAGAGTTGTAGTTTAACACACATCTCTGCAGCTTCTCTACTGTTACCCACTCTTTACTCCATCCAGACAGTGTCTTGCCCACGACCAAAATCTAATAAATTAGCAAATATTCCCAAAGGAGTAAATCCTGATAATCTAATTAAAATCAAAATAACTCCAATTGGGGAAAAAGTTAAAACAATTAAACGCGGTCTGTTTAACATAAGATCTCTTTCCTCTAAAAGTCTGCTAGTTAATGACTTGATTTGTGATAATCACATTGACTTGTGTTGCCTTACAGAAACCTGGCTGCAGCAAGAGGATTATGTGAGCATAAATGAGGCAACTCCTTCAAGCTATTTAAATTTTCACATACCCAGAAGTTCTGGGCGAGGAGGAGGAGTAGCAACAATCTTCCAGTCTGACTTACTGATTACTCCCAAAACAGTTAATACCTACAACTCTTTTGAACATTTAACCCTTAATTTCCCTGATCCAAATTTCAAGGCAAGAAAACCTCTTCTTTTTGTAACTTTGTATCGTCCACCAGGTCCTTACTCTGAATTTTTAGATGAGTTTTCAGAGTTCCTTTCTGATTTGGTGTTGAAAACTGACAGGGTCATCATAGTGGGAGATTTTAACATCCATGCTGACATTGAAGGCGATAGCTTAAGAGCAGCCTTTAATGCTATCTTAGACACTATTGGCTTTGTTCAAAATGTGAATAGTCCCACACATTCTCATCTTCATACTTTGGATCTTGTGCTGACATACGGCATAGAATGTGAAGAAATAACAGTATTTCCTCACAACCCTGTCCTCTCTGACCACTTTCTAATAACCTTCAGGATTACTTTAACAGAGTAACCCCAAAAGAAGGTTACATTTTAGTAGATCTTTATCAGATAGTGCAGTTATACATTTTAAAGAATCTGCTTCACTTTCTCACTCCTGCAGTGCTGCAGAGTGCAAAAGCATAGCTTATTCCCCTTCACAGGTTGATGATTTTGTTGATGGGGTTGCTAGTTCTCTGCGTACTGCCTTAGACAATGTAGCTCCTTTGAAAATGAAAACCGTTAAAAATAGAAAGCTTGCTCCTTGGTTTAATGCAGAGGTGTGTACTTTGAAGCAAAATGCTAGGAAACTGGAGAGAAAATATCGCTCCACAGGCCGGCGGGAGTCCTTCCTAGTCTGGAAAAATGGTTTACTGCTGTATAAGAGGACCCTTTGTAAAGCGAGAGCAGCATACTTCTCCTCATTAATAGATGAGAATAAGAATAATCCTAGATTTCTTTTTAATACAGTTGCCAAACTCACCCAGAGCCATAGCTCTGTTGAACCGTCCATTCCACCTGCTCTTAGCAGCAATGATTTTATGGGACTCTTTAAAAATAAGATTGATCTTATTTTGATCAGATGACTTGATTAATTATAGACCTATATCCAATCTTCCTTTCTTATCCAAAATTCTTGAGAAAGTAGTTGCCAAACAAGTTTGCGATCACTTACACCATAATGAACTTTTTGAAGAGTTTCAGTCTGGCTTTAGAGCTCATCATAGCACTGAAGCAGCTCTGGTGAAAGTCACTAATGATATTCTCATGGCCTCAGATAATGGACTTGTATCTGTGCTCGTCCTGTTGGATCTTAGTGCTGCATTTGATACAGTTGACCATAATATTCTTTTAGAAAGACTTGAATATTTTGTTGGAATTAAAGGAACAGCACTAGAGTGGTTTAAATCTTATCTATCTGATCGAATTCAGTTTGTTCATGTTAATGGTAGATCCTCAACATGCTCAAAGGTTACCTGTGGAGTACCACAGGGATCAGTGCTAGGACCAATTCTCTTTACTTTATACATGCTCCCAATTGGTAGAGTTATTAGACAGCATGGGATTAATTTTCACTGTTATGCTGATGATACCCAGCTATATCTGTCTATAAATCTAACCCATTGAAGCTAACCCATTACATAGATTACAGGCATGTCTTGAAGACATACAAACCTGGATGACTCTTAACTTTCTGCTTCTGAATGCAGACAAAACAGAAGTTATAGTCTTTGGACCAGAGTCCCTGAAAAGAAGCTGATTAGCCAGTCACTTCATTTGGATGGGATTAAACTGATTTCAGATAATAAAGTAAAAAATCTTGATGTTATTTTTGATCAGGACCTGTCATTTAAATCCCATATCAAAGAGGTTTCTAGAATTTCCTTCTTTCATCTGAAGAACATTGCAAAAATTAGAAATCTCCTGTCCAGGGGTGATGCTGAGAAACTAGTCCATGCATTTGTTACTTCAAGGCTGGACTATTGTAATTCTTTACTATCAGGAAGTCCACAAACTGTAGTTAAAAGCCTTCAGCTGATACAAAATCCTGCAGCCAGAGTTCTGATGAAAATTAAAAAGAAAGATCACATCTGTCCTATCCTGGCTTCTCTTCATTAGCTTCCTGTTAAATCAAGAATAGAATTTAAAATCCTCCTTCTCACATATAAAGCCTTAAATGGCCAAGCTCCATCTTATATCAGAAATCTGATTGTTCCTTATGTTCCTAACAGAGCACTTCGCTCTCAATCTGCAGGTTTACTAGTGGTTCCTAGAATTTCTAAAAATAGAATGGGAGGCAGATCTTTTAGTTATCAGGCTCCTCTCCTGTGGAACCAACTACCAATTTTAGTCCGTGAGGCAGACACCCTGTCTACTTTTAAGGCTAGGCTTAAAACTTTCCTTTTTGATAAAGTTTATAGTTAAGGTGGCTCAGGTTATCCTGAGCTATCTCTATAGTTATGCTGCTATAGGCTTAGACTTCTGGAGGACATAGGGACCCCCATTTCATCATTCTGCTTCATTCTCTCTCTGTTGTCCTATTCTGCAGAATCTGTTAGTTCAATCTCTAACGTTCTGCTCTCTCTGCCTTTCCTCAGAGTAGCTTTGCCTCGTCTGTTCCTGTTTGGCTGTGACGTCATCCTGGAAAGAAACATCAGCTGTGCTGCTTCCATCAACACCCTTGTTTATAGATGTTGGAGATCGGCCTGTTTTCCAGTGTGGTCCTGTGACTGGGTGGATGTGCTCTCCTCGTCCTCTGGCATGGGGGCTGGCTGGGAGCTCGTCTGCCTGGCTGTGTGTTTCCTGGAAGGGGCCGCCTTTTACAGCTGCTTTTTGTGTCTCTGCTTCCGTCTCCTTGAACCCCAGTCGGCCTCGGCAGATGGCTGCTCACACTGAGCCTGGTTCTGCTGGAGGTTTCTTCCTGTTAAAAGGGAGTTTTTCCTCTCCACTGTCGCTACAAGCATGCTTAGTGTGGGGGATTGTATTTGAGTCAATGAGTCAATGCAATCAACTGGTTTTCCTTAGATAGAAAACTTTATATAAATTTGACTGTATGATCTGGTTGAACTCTAAAGTGCCTTGAGATGACATGTGTTGTGAATTTGGCGCTATATAAATAAACTGAATTGAAATTGAATTGAAATTGAGGGTTTGCTGGGAACATCTGACAGAGTCCCCCATGAGAAGGAGCTTTAACTCCAACCTCCGGCAGAGCTTTGAACATGTTCCGAGGGAGGTGGGGGACATTGCGTTTGAGTGGACCATGTTCCGTGCCTCTATTGTTGAAGCGGCTAGTCGGAGCTCTGGCTGCAATGTTGCCGGTGCATGTCACGGCAGCAACCCTCTAACATGCTGGTGGAAACCAGCAGTGAGGGAAGCTGTCAAATTGAAGAAGGAGTCCTATCCAGCTTTATTGTGGGACTTCAGAAGAAGCTGATGTACCGGCAGTCAAAGCGGCAGGTGGCTCAGCTGGTCGCTGAGGCAAAAAAAATCGGGCGTGGGAAGACTTCTGAGAGGCCATGGAAAAAGACTTCCGTACAGCTTCGACGGGATTCTGGTCCACAATCCGGCATCTCAGGAGGGGGAAGCAGTGCAGTACCAACATTATTTATAGTGGGGGTGGTGTGCTGCTGACCTCGAGTTGGGACGTCGTATGTTGGTGGGTGGAGTACTTCAAAATCCTCCTTAATCCCACCATCACATCTTCCATTACAGAAGCAGAGCCTGGGGGCTCCGGCTCGGGTTCTCCCAACTCCGATGCTGAAGTCACTGAGGTGGTAAAAAAGCTCCTCGGTGGCAAAACCCCAGGGATGGATGAGATCTGTGAGTACCTTAAGGCTCTGGATGTTGTGAGGCTGTGTTGGTTAACACGGCTCTGCAACCTTGTGTTGACAGAGGGGCAACCAGGGGGAGGGGCAGTTCCCATGGATTGGCAGACTGTATTGGTGGTCCCTCTATTTAAAAAAGGGGACCGGAGGGTGTGTTCCAACTACAGAGGAATCACACTCTAAAGCCCCCTTACAAAGTCTATTCTAAGATTCTGGAAAGGAGGGTCTGTCGGTTAGTAGAATCTCTGATTCAGGAGGAACAATTTGGTTTTCATCCTGACCGTGGAACAGTGGATCAGCTATACACCCTCAGCAGGATTCTGGAGGGTGCATGGGAGTTTGCCCGACCAGTCTACATGTGTTTTGTGGATCGGGAAAAGGCATTCGACCGTGTCCTTCGGGGGGTCCTTTGGGGGGTACTCCGGGAGTGTGGAGTACCAGGCCCTTTAATAAGGGCTGTAAGGTCTCTGTATGACCAGTGTCAGAGTCTGGTTTGCATTGCCGGCAGTAAGTCGAACTCGTTTCCAGTGAGGGTCGGACTCTTCCAAGGTTTCCCTTTGTCCCCGATTCTGTTCATAACTTTTATGGACAGAATTTCTAGGTGCAGCCAAGATGTTGAGGGGATCTATTTTGGTCGCTTTAGGATTGCATCTCTGTTGTTTGTAGATTATGTGGTTCTATTGGCTTCATCAGGGTGTGAAGAGGATCAGAAGAGGATCAGTGCCTCCAAATCCGAGACCATGGTCTTGAGCCGGAAATGGGTAGAGTGCCTTCTCTGGGTTGGGGAGGATGTACTGCCCCTAGTGGAGGAGTTTAAGTATCTTGGGGTCTTGTTCACAAAAGAGGGGAAGATGGGGTGGGAGGTCAATAGGCGGATTGGTGCGGTGTCTGCTGTGAAGCGCGCACTGTTCTGGTCTGTTGTGTTGAAGAGAGAGCTGAGCCAAAAAGCAAAGCTCTCGATTTACCGGTCGAGCTACGTTCCTACCCTCATCTATGGTCATGAGCTTTGGGTCATGACCGAAAGAACGAGATCCTGGATACAAGCTGCTGAAATGAGTTTTCTCTGTAGTGTGTCTGGGCTCTCCCTTAGAGATAGGGTGAGGAGCTCAGTCATCCGGAGAGGACTCAGAGTAGAGCCACTGCTCCTCCACATCGGGAGAAGCCAGTGTAGGTGGCTCGGGCATCTGTTTAGGATGCCTGCCTGGTAAGGTGTTCCAGGCACGTCCGACCCAGGAGGAGACCCAGGACACGCTGGAGGGACTATGTTTCTCGGCTGGCCTGACAGCGCCTCCGGAGGAGATGGCCCAAGTGGCTGGGGAGAGGGACGTCTGGGCCTCCCTACTGAAGCTGCTACCCACCAACACGACCCCAGATAAGCAGAAGAAGATGGATGGATATTTAGCATTAAAATATATTGTATTCTCTGAAACTATTAAGTATGACAATTAAAACACAAACCTATCATTTCTGCAATGAAGTTGAAACATTTTCACATTACTTTATACGTAAAATTATCACTATATATATATATATATATATATATATATATATATATATATATATAGAGAGAGAGAGAGAGAGAGAGAGATCTATATATATATATATAAGTAAATGTCAACTGAGCTTGAAACACTCCAAACCCATCTGAAAGAAAAAAGAAGACATTATTTTCCCTTAGTGTGTCTATGCTTCTCTTTTGATTTTCATAGAGGATGTGTTGTCAGAATCTCATTGTTGGTGGCAGATACGTCAGCTGAGTTGACTACAAAAACCTCAGAATGACACCTCCATGGATTATAGAAAAATGTAAACAAATTAAAAGGATTCTCCCCAACTCTGCAGTTTCTTTTCACACAAACACATACAAAAAATGTGGAATGAAATCTGATTTACACAAAAATCCACCTAGAAGAGCTTTTTCCTCTGTAAGACATGGTTGTGTTTTTCTTCCTTATTGAACTCATCAACTCAAGATGAATGCCCGTCTGATTGTAACAGCTATACTCAACCATTTACCTTTTGAGGGGATGCAACACGTCAATGTTGGCAAATTACAAAAAAAGAGAGAGGGGCAGGACTTGAAGGCTCAAACCATTAATTTCCCTGGAGAAAGTGTGCACTCTGCTTGGAGGGCCAGAGTGACCTTTCGCTGACATGTCTGGAGCAGCAGAGACAGGAGCAGTGGACAAATGAGATATTAGAATACAGCAGCAAGAGGGGATGGAGAAGAATACAGACACCAGCAAGGCAGCCTTTTAAGTCATGCACTGCAATTTAAGAGAGAATTTGAAAATGTGGACCTGCACCACACTTAATCATATTTTAGACAATGAAAATAAAAGAGTTTTGAGAAGTGTGGATTGCATACAGTCCCAATGACTCTGATACTCCTATATAAAATCTAGTTTCTCAAATTACATTCAAAGTTGTCTAATAAGTAAATAAAGCTGGTTTAAATCCTGTTCTGGTCTGTTAAAGGGTCAGAGCTTTATAAAAAAAATAGCATTATATAAAAACTAGGACGACTGAAACATATGGTTAAAGTGAATATGTTTAAAACACATTCTTTTTTTCTTTTTTTAAACACATTCTATTCACTTAAGAAAATCTCCATATTTGACTATCTCAGTTTGAGGTGTTAAGTTCCTAACCTATAAACAGGGTAAAAAATCACTGCAAACCGATATAAATATGGTTTACCTAAACTGACAAGGAGCAGCCAATAAGGGCATGGTGATTTTGGCGGAGCTATAGAAAAGGTTCAAAATAGACAATCATTTAACAAGAAAACTGTTAGTTGTGCACCTTGGTTTTTCCCTAGATTTTATAGAGCAGTGGAAAGAATAAATTGTTAAGAGAAAGGGAACAAACCATGCAGGGACAAAGCAAAAATGTTGAAGAAGGTACTGTGGTCAGATGGCAGAAGGACTGAAAGATTTTGGCAGTAGTACAGTATATTGTTATGGGAATGCTAGTCTTTTGCTAAGAAGGAAAGTTAGTTTGAGTTAATGGGAGATAGATGGGCATAGAAACAGGGAAACCCTGAAATAAATATTTAAATGATCAAGAAAAACATACTGTAGCAGGATGTTCACGCACAATTGTTTGGATGAAATCATTTCATTTTTTATAAAGTGCTACAGTCAAAGTCTAGGCCTTAATTAAATCAATTCCTTGAGAATACTTAAAGATTGCTGTTCATAAACAATAAATATCTAGATATCCTTCAAAACATTTTAGTAAACCAAAACTGGTGAAAGCATGTTCAAAAAGAGTCACTGTAACAACAGTAGTGAACATTGATTTTATAAAGTATTAAAATAGATACAAAAACGTGCTTGAACTTTCAAATCTTTACAGAAAGGGATAACTTGTTACTTTTTCCTACCTCACATTTATGCACTTTTTTTTTGTTGATCTATATCACAGTATTATACCTTATAACTTACGTAATGTGTTGCACACTTGACTGAAAGGACGGTTGGGTGTTTTCAAGGAGATAGAGGCAGACATAGAAAAAGAACATAGAAACACTTATCTATAAATACTTTCTATGTTAGAAAAGGTAATTGTAAACTAGCATTACTAGGGCCTCTGTCTGGAAAAGAAACAGCAGAGCAGAAGAGCTTTGAGTCAGTTTTCATATCAAAGGAATGAATGAGAGGTCATACAGTTAGTCACAGTAAAAGCTGAGCCTGTTGCTTTGTCTTGTAGGGAAACTGGATTAAGCACTGAGTCTAAGTCCAACTCTATCCACTATAATCTAAGGTGTTGATGGCAGTAACACAGCTTATATTTTTCTCTAGGATGGTGTCACAGCCAAACAAGACCAGACCAGGTGAAAATACAGTGCTATGATAGAAAAAAATCAGAGAGAACAGAGAGAACATAGGAGAATACAGATAGAATAAAGCAGTCTAAACCTACAGCTGTATAACTATAGAGATAGCTCAAGATAACCTGAGCCACTCTAACTATAAGCGTAGTCAATAAGGAAAGCAAAGTCTTAAAAGTAGACAGAGGGTCTGCCTCATTACACCAGTAGTTGGTTCCATAAGAAGGAGCCTGATAACTATAAGATCTCTCCCACTCTAATTTTTAAAATGTCCCTAAACCATGGAATAACCACTGTTTAACAAACTGCCTACAGTTGGCTGTGTTTCCACTCTTAAATTCTCAAGAACAGCAAACTGCAGTAAACCTCTCCCTGGTTCTTCCTGGGTAGGGCCGTACGCAGGGACCAAAAAATACTGAGGTCAAGAGTCAGACACTTCTAGGTAGGTTCAGCTGTGTTTACCCCTGAAAATATTTTTAATTCCATTATTTAGATCTGGCAATTTTCAGAGTCTTAAGGAACAAAAAGCAGCATCATTGTGACTTTTGAATAGTCTAGGCGATACATTTCTCTGTTCCTTATTCCCTGCCAGTTACTTCAGGCATTATCAGCTTGATTTTTATGTCATCCTTCTTTTGAAGCTTCTATCTAAGCAGAATTGTGTCACAAAAGACATTCCATTATAATGAAATAAGTTGCTTCATACTTATTTCAGTTTAAATCTCTTGACTAACAACTGGTGACATTCAACTAAACCAAACTACTATGTTCAAAGACAGGCAAAACATGGTTGAAATGTTACAGTTTAAGATGGATTTTGTGTTTGAAAACCAAAGTTTATCTGGAAGAATGATCAAATTAGCTTCTCACAGATTTAGAGCAATTGTAATGTTTTCAGACCATTTCACAATGCAAATCCATGAGATGAATTATACATTATTTAGCCAAATAATGTTTCATTAAATGATTTGCTTAATCAGGAATCAATAACCTTTAGTTATATGTTTTTACCCTCTTTGAAATAGCTAAGAGCGAATAGACATAAGGATTCAATTAAATGATTTTTGGTCATAATTAGGTAATCAAAATGTAATGAGCACATGAGAAAACATATGAGCACTAATGTTATATCAGTGTTTAAACCCTTAATGAAATAAACTTTGTCCAACCCTCATATGGGGGCAATCTATTAAATTGAGATACAATGCTTTTTATGCTGGAGTCCTGTCTGCTTGTTGGAGATTTGTTCCAAATAAGTGAAAAAACAACCCACTGGACTTTGTTTTCTATGTTTTAAGATGTGATGTCTTCCAATCCAGGAAGATTTTTCAATTTAAAAATGTCAGAATTAGCATTGAGTTCCAAGCTTCTTTCGGATTTGACAAATGCCCAGTTTAGGTATCCCCTGGTTGGAAGAGCATCTCGAAATGTGTTTCTGTTCTTTGTGCTTCCCTTCTGTTTTAGTAGGTAAATACTCAGCCCAGTGTTTTAAGGTTCTGATGAGAGAAATGTGTTCCAAAGGGTGGTGTGAGTCAAACAGAAGTTATTGGTCTGTGTGAGTGGGTTTCCTATACAACTCAGTGTGGAGGTTTCCATCTCCTTCCATGCTCACCAAACAGTCGAGAAAAGGTAGCTTTTTGTTGGCATCCTCTCTGGTGAATTTGATGTTGTGGTCAACCGCGTTGATGTGTCTTGTGAAAGTTTCCACATCTTTTAGCTGGATTACAAATGGTGACACAGGAGATCCCATTGCAGTAGGGTGCAGATCTGGTCTGGAGTGAAATTAATCCTGTTATTGTAATGATCTCAGAATATTGGACACAGAATTCAAGGCGAGACAGGCAATGGGAAAGTTCAAAGCGTTTATTCAGTACAAACAGGTGCATGGTGCTGCTTGTCTGCTGCGGGGCGGATCTCTGCAGAGATGGGAGAATACAGGTCAGTGACTGGATGTGGAGCTTAACACGACTTGGAGCAAAGTCACTGACCTGATTCAAAGTTAAGTCAGTTCGCGGAGGTTTGACCGCAGATGCGATGGGCGACGCCCCCAGAGTTCCTAGAGAGCGAGCGGAGCGGGCGCCAGCCGACGCCGAGCAGCAACAGAGTCCAGAAGGGAAATCCAAGGCCGAAGTCAGGAGACAGTTCCAGGTTCAAAGCCGGTAGAATCCAGGACCAGATGCGACAAACAGAGCAGACAGGGGCAAGGCAAAACTCAAGATCCTCAGGGCAGAAAACTGGTCATAATCAGGAAAATAGACAGACTAAAGATTGCTCGGAAACGTCTCACCAAAACACATGAATAACCTGGCACTGATGGGAGGCAAACATACAACTTAAATAGTAGAGGAACCAGGTGGAAATGATCGGCGATAATCAGCCGCAGAACCAATTAGACAGGGGAGCAAGGAGCAAAGGAAAAAACCAAATCATCAGCGCCAAGATCATGACAGTTATTTAGATCACTGTCTTGTTGAAGACGTTTCCTTACCGTTTTCACTGCCTCTGATATAGGTATGCATGTGAAAAGTGAAGTAACATCAAAAGACGCAGGCTTTCTCCTGGTGCCATCTTTAAATGTTTGACGTTGTTTGCAAAGTCTTTGGAGTTTTGTATGTGATGGGGTTGAAATATTAATAAGCTGCTTAGCAATGTTGTATGTTACTACAGCTTGGAGATGGAGTTCTAGATTTGCGCTGCAAAGGGTGAGAGGAGATGAAGCAACAGGGACCAGATCCAAGAGGCAGGATGGTATGCATGACTCTTTTCACTCTTTCTCATCCAGGCTGAGTAGCTCTCAAACTGCTGACTACAATACACATGGAGAGTAAAATCATGTCATTCTGATACCTTGTGTTTCCTTTGGTCTGGTCATACTGTCATGGTTTGTTGAGACAAAGGAGTAAAGTTGTTTGCAGACATAGGGAGGCATATGATGGAGAAGGATATTTCAATGAAGAAAATAGGAACACAGAACTAAGGGTTATGACGACAACCAGACAAATACATTAAACTGTGTGAAAAGTTTAGCTAAACATTTAACAAAGCAGTCAGTGTGGGGTGACTTGAAGCAAGTACCTTCGGGTAAGTTGAGCCCCTGGTTTAACCATTAAGCATGAGTAATAAATAAAATGCACACATCTATATATATGCATAAATGAAATTTTGATTTCAGAAGTGGAGGGGACTCAAGTACTTTATGATGTAACTATTTTATAATGTAACTATTTTCAGTGTGTTTGTGTATTATGAAATTTAGGCAGGATCGGGATGAGTTGGCAATAAAGATGACACACACATTGTGTCTGCTAGAGTAAAATGTGTCGTTTTATTCCGCAACAGAACACAGCAAAGCAAGCACATCAAACAAGGCACGGTGCTGAATACAAATTATATTGTCTCAATACAATTTATATTGTCCCCCTACTGTGACACAAGGATCGGAGAGCCGGTTGATCCCTGCAGGGCAGCAACCCGCGCAGCTAGGCGTCCGTACGCAACCCTAGCAGACCTTGCCAGTGCCAACCCCCATCCGTCATTTCTGCCAAACTTCAAAGGAAAATCTTTCACCCAATCAGGAAAAGTGATTGCTCCCTGTCACACCTGGAGCGCATGATTACAGAAACCAAAATATGGAACGAGCACCCCCAGAACCCACCCAGGGCTGGTGGACAGCCGAAACCAAAAACATTATTACATCATGGTCAGAGCATGGCACAGAGAGCTCGTGAGTACAAAAACAAATTATATCATGCTCTCAAGGAAACAGAAACATAGAAGAGTGTGCCTAGGTAATAAGAGTGCTTCATTTGTGATACAAAACTTGTATGATTGTCAAAAAACATAAAATGAAAAACCCATATATATCAGACAGCCAGTCATGCAAGAAGAGACGGTGGGCCAATCAGCAGCTTGTTGGCGGTCTAAACTGTACTGTAGCATAGCATTGTTTTTGGACAGTAAAATGTGCAGGGGACCAAAATGCATACAGTAAATGTTGCAGTGTTAAAGTAACACTTTAAGAGTACATTTGGTCCCACTCTGACTTAAAGGAATAGTACACCCAAAACATGATTAGCCTTCATTTTCTACTCACCCCCATGCTGAACAACACTCTGGAGTACTTTTTTGATATCTCAAATGCATCTGGAGATCCGGGAGGCTTCTTGCTGTCTGCTGACATTTAAATAATGGAGGTCTATGGTGCCCGAAGCAGAAAGGTCCATAAAAGTCCACAAAAAACGTGTCAGTATTCCTCCATACTGCTCGTCCAATGTATTCCAAGTGTCCTAAGTTGGTAGCGTCCATAATTTCTCGAAACAAAGTCATTTAGAATGTTTTTAGAGCATAAACAGTAGTGTATAGGATTTCCTAAAAGCGCGCGCCTGCGAGTTCACGAGCCTACGGAAACTGCGGCAGACCAAGCCAGATGAAAGTGCGCATTCAGCGTCTGCTCTTGATAATGCAAGTGTAGAAGAAGAAATTTGCTGTTTACCTGTGCAAAGAAAGAAACAACGAAAGAAAAATGTCTGAGGACTTCAGTGTTGAGGAAGAGCATGAGTTCTTTGCCGAGCTGAATGCGCACTTTCATCTGGTTTGGTCTGCCGCGGTTTCCGTAGGCTCGTGAACTCGCAGGGGCGCGCTTTTAGGAAATCCTATACACTACTGTTTATGCTCTAAAAACATTCTAAATGACTTCGTTTCGAGTAAATTATGGACCCTAACCACTCAGGACATTTGGAATACATTGGACGAGCAGTATGGAGGAATATTGACACGTTTTTTGTGGACTTTTATGGACTTTTCTGCCTCGTGCACCATAGACCTCCATTATTTGAATGTCAGCAGACAGTAAGAAGCCTCCCAGATCTCCAGATGCATTTGAGATATCAAAAAAGTACTCCAGAGTGTTGTTCAGCATGGGGGTGAATAGAAAATGAAGGCTAATCATGTTTTGGGTGTACTATTCCTTTAAGGTGGGACCAATTTACGTCCATATATATATATATAAACATATATACTCAGTAGATTTTTTTCACTCACATTCAGCATTGAAAATAATCATTTTATAGTACATTTGAACTAAAACTCATAAGAAGATGTGATTAGAACAGCAGAAGAGATTTTTTTTTGCCCCCTTTTATAGCCAAGCAGTCATTTTCTGGTGAGATGAAGGTTTTGAGAAACCCATTTAAAAATGTAACCAGCTGTGCTGATTTTTTTTTAACCAGCATGATGCATATTCTGTTATGTTTAAGTTCCCTGCCAAAGGGTTACTGAAGAGATAGATAGATAGATAGATAGATAGATAGATAGATAGATAGATAGATAGATAGATAGATAGATAGATAGATAGATAGATAGATAGATAGATAGATAGATAGATAGATAGATAGATAGATAGATAGATAGATAGATAGGTTACATAAAATATAAATATAAATAAAACATCGCAATTATAAAAGCTAGTTATGCTGCCGCCGTTCTGTAGTCAAACTTCAGGGGCCAAGTTTCACAGTAACAGTCACAATGAGTCTGTCTTTCATGGTTAAAGCTCTGAAGTTTTGTCCCAAGAAAAATATACATTTTAAATGAAGTCTAAAGTGCTTTAAAAAAAAAGAAAATCAACAATTTCCTTTTCCTGGTTAGCTCTGAAAATTGAGTTGTGGGATTACAAAGGATGAAGGATTTATGAGTGCAAAGCAGAATAAAAAGTATAGGTAAAGAAATGGGGTATCGTGTATATAAAAACACACTGACGAATAAAAAAATATATAATAAAATATAGAAGAAAGTTTACTTTTGGGGGCAGTTAGCACTGTTACCTTGGAGCAAGAAGGCCTTGAAATCAAATGGTCTCTTTTTGCATAGGCTTGCATATCCTGCACATGTTTAGGTTTGTTTCAGATACTAATATACCAAAAACATGACTGTTATGCTGGTTGAACCTGTAAATTGTCCCTAGATATGAATGTGTGTGTACATCAGGGGTAACCAATAAAAAATCAGCGGGGTCCGAATAAAGAAAATCATCAACCAGTAAAGGTCTGGAGACATTTTTAATTATAATCTGTTACTTTAAACAGAATTAAATTTAAATAAATTAATAATTTATTCCACAGGGTAAAAAGGAATTACCTTAGAGTTACTGGCACTGAGCCTACTGGCACAATCTGAAGATATTCTATGGGACTGATGACAGCTTTTAAGGATCATTTATTGGGACGATAGCATCCAAAGCGTCTGCAAATAGCCACTTAGTATTTAGTGTGTAATGGAAGACAGAATCAAACTACAAAAACAATGAGACAGTGATGTTCCATCTATTAGAACAACGGTCCACTACCATTCAAGAAATTAACCTGTAATTTTATGGTGGTTACAAGAGGTTATGGCAAGTCTTTTTGATATGTATTAGTTTGACTGAATATGTATTTTTGATATGTGGAAAAATAAAAATTCCTTGTCAAAATTACCACTTCAAACTAAAAGATATTCTTCACATCTAGAATAAACATTCTTGGTATCTATATCTCTATATTCCTATTGTTAGTGGTAATCTGTATTAATTTGACTATCAAGAATAGTATTTCAGATATCACACATACATATTTAGACAAGCTGATAAATGTAAAAATGACCTCTTAAAATGTCTAAAGTTTTCTAGATATTTAAAACCATATAAAACTATATAAACTTTCTTCTGAAATTCAGTTTCTGCTGCAAAACTGTAATTTAAAACCTCTATTATTACAGTTTCGACCAGAAATGTGATTTTGACCAGGAACAATCCTGTTGTAGTGATTTACAAAATGAACAACAGAAAGTGAATATAAGAGATGTTAAAACAGCCCGCGAAGTTCACCTCATGGTTGAGTAGAGTTCTATTTTGTACCATATACTGTGCGGGCAGTGCTTTTATTTTATTTTATTTACTTTTATTTATTTTAGTTATTTTATCTGTTTGTGCAGCACTTTGGAAACTTTGTGTTTATTTAAACCGTGCTATATAAATAAAGTGGATTGGATTGCATATATTGGCATTATATGATATTTTTGTAATGTAAACATCCCTAAACAGTAAGATAAAATGTTTTGCCTTTCTTAGTTTAAAATGGTTAATTTGATCTAAACAATAGAAGCAGTGTTTCAAACCCATAGTTCCGATTTTAATGAATGATTCCAACATACAAACAATGTCAGTCTCAAGCCTCACATCCTTTTGCCCCCCCAAATCTGTGGTGCTCACTTCCTTTTTATAATACACTTTCTTTTATAAATGCTGATTGCTCTCTTAATTATATAATATATATTTTCTTTAATATCATTGAATTCACTATTTTATTCAATACATCTTCAAAATAGTCATTGCAATAGAAAGTCCTGGACCAACAGAAATAATTTAGCAAGAAAGTGTTCTTTCAAGTACATTAGAGAGTTTCCATTATCTAAAATCCATTAGTTTTCCTGCCAAGCTCTATTCATCTGTTAATTATAAGTGTGAAGATCTTTCCTATAATCCTATAATATCTATCATGCACCTACACAAATAGAAAATCAACATCTACCCCAGCAGTGACTAATAACTAACACCTACTTTCTTGTTTTGAAGTACACCGTTAGCCACTTCAGTTAAAGAGACATAGTGCACTAATGCACATTGCTTTGTTTACACTGAAATATAATACAGACCTGGGTATTGGCACTATTAGAGGAGGTACTTAGGTTGGAAATATTTGGTTTACTATATAATAGAAATCAAGTAATGTAAACAGAATAATTTCTCGTTTTACAGAGACATTGTTAAAGTTGGGGAAGTGAGTTATGTGTTAAATGGGCTTGTAAGCTTGTAATTATGTGAGACATACAGCCACTCATATTTTGCTATGTTATTCTGACTCTCTTTTATATGCAAGTTTTTCATGGTTTTTGCTAGTTGTTCTCTTTTATACAAGTGTTATGGGTTTATACAAGCGATGTAAATGTATCATTAGTTATATGGGCCTCTATTACATACATACATACATACATACATACATACATACATACATACATACATACATACATACATACATACATACATACATACATACATACATACATACATACATACATACTGATTCCATTTTAAGAGATGAATGTAATTAATTAATGATTTAATAAACTATTTAATGTTCTTGCACTGAACCACACCATGATCACAAACAATCACCCATCCATCAGAGTCAGGGAGGTGGTACTTGAGCCAAAACAATAATCATGGCTTTTAGTACATCACAGAAAGTGAGGCAGATCTTTTAGTTATCAGGCTCTTCTCCTCTTAGGCTTAAAACACTATTTTTCATAATGCTCTATGGTTTTGCTGTTGTAGGCCTGGACTGCTGGAGAACTTAGGGATGACTTTTCATATTTCTGCTTCATTCTACTATTTTTCCAACTGTATATTAACTGTTGGTTCAAAATTTAACCTTATATTTTCTCTTCCTTTTCTTGTCATTGTGCCCCATTGTGGACTGATGCTCAGTTTATCTCTGACAACATTGTAGAGGGAGGCATCAGATGAGATGCTGTCCTCAACAGCTTCCATTATAGATGATAGAGTTGGGCCTGTTCAATGTATAGTCTTGCTTTTGCACAAGAAGTTCTTATGAAACAATAAAGCAGGATTTATCAAATAAAAGTGTTTTTTCAAACATGCTTCATTTGCCTGAGTCTTATTTAGAGGAGCACATACAGTCATCACATCACAGACACTTTAGATAGGGCAATTTAAATCTAATAATGTCTGTAACTTAATGATGAGATGCAGGGACTTAAACACATTTCCTGTTTTAATGTAAGACTAAGTGTTTATTCATACAATAAACCAACACATTTCTGTTTTGAATATTATGACTGCTTCAGGGGGGGAATTTACCTGCACAGAACAATGAGTTACATTCTGAAAAGAAAATCCAAGGAAAATATGTTCCCTGTTAAAGCTATTAGGGGATATGACAAAAACACCTTCCACCTTATTCATCCTAAAGTGTGTCAGACTCGTCAAATAGGAGTTGTTTTTGCCCTGATCTAAGTATGGTTAAACGGAACACTTCTCTGAATGAGAAACATGTCAGAAACACAGATACTAGCTTGGGGTGCTGCCGGCCATCTTCCGTTACCTCCTGCCAAGAAATTAGTTCTGTGAAGATGGCGTGCTGAGCTGACGGTAATTAAACTCCACATATCCACTGATCTCCCTCATCTCTTCCTATATCCTCCCTACCTACTCCCTCAATCCAATCCTGGTCCAAAGCAGGGATACTGAATAAGTAATGCATGTTTCTGAGAGAGGGTGTGTTAATTGGCTTGTTTTCATGAGTGCAGAGGGTTCTTGCTTTTTTTTTTCCGGATATAGCCAGTAGCCTGGGGCCAGAAGCCTGCAGAAACACAAAATAAGAGCTGTTAGCCATCTGATTTTATGAAGGAAGATGCTTGTACCTGTCTGAGATGAAACAAAAAAAGTTGATTAAGCATCATAATTTAATGGTTTAGAAAGGAAGGCCCCTCATATGTAGCAAGCATGTCTGGTCAGTGCAAAACGCTATCCAGGAAACAAACAAAGTTAATCCTTTACCATTTGTTTACTTTTTTTTTCTTCAAATCTACGTTATTGTGTTGTTTAATTCAGCAGGATTTGATTGTAGTTAGTACTTAGACAAAAATCTTTTTTTCTAACTATCCACATTTTATATCTTCCAGCCCCCAATAGGCGATAACCTTTTTTAATTTCTGACAAAAAGAATCCCTAAATTATATCCAAAACAAACATTCCATTGCATGCTGTTTATTTTTGGATAAAGACCCGGATGAAAGTGTAAATATCTTTGAATAGTTCTCTCTCATAGTTCTTGTTTCTTTCTATTTGAATATTTCAACATTTTAGTTAACATATTAAATCCCAGAGTAATTTTTGTTTTATATCAGATATTATAAGAATTTTTTGGGTTCTTTGCTTTTTTGTAGTAATGAAGATTTTATTGATCTGTGTGTATTGCATAATTCATAGTAGATCAACACACTCAAAGGTTACCTGTGGAGTACCACAGGGATCAGTGCTAGGACCAATTCTCTTTACTTTATACATGCTCCCAATTGGTAGAGTTATTAGACAGCATGGGATTAATTTCCACTGTTATGCTGATGATACCCAGCTATATCTGTCTATAAATCCAGATGAAGCTAACCCATTACATAGATTACAAGCATGTCTTGAAGACATAAAAACCTGGATGACTCTTAACTTTCTGCTTCTGAATGCAGACAAAACAGAAGTTATAGTCTTTGGACCAGAGTCTCTGAAAAAGAAGCTGATTAGCCAGTCACTTCATTTGGATGGGATTAAACTGATTTCAGATAATAAAGTAAAAAATCTTGGTGTTATTTTTGATCAGGACCTGTCATTTAAATCCCAGATCAAAGAGGTTTCTAGAATTTCCTTCTTTCATCTGAGGAACATTGCAAAAATTAGAAATCTCCTGTCCAGGGGTGATGCTGAGAAACTAGTCCATGCATTTGTTACTTCAAGGCTGGACTATTGTAATTCTTTACTATCAGGAAGTCCACAAACTGTAGTTAAAAGCCTTCAGCTGATCCAAAATGCTGCAGCCAGAGTTCTGATGAAAATTAAAAAGAGAGATCATATCTCTCCTATCCTGGCTTCTCTTAATTGGCTTCCTGTTAAATCAAGAATAGAATTTAAAATCCTCCTTCTCACATATAAAGCCTTAAATGGCCAAGCTCCAGCTTATATCAGAGATCTGATTGTTCCTTATGTTCCTAACAGAGCACTTCGCTCTCAATCTGCAGGTTTACTAGTGGTTCCTAGAACTTCTAAAAGTAGAATGGGAGGCAGATCTTTTAGTTATCAGGCTCCTCTCCTGTGGAACCAACTACCAGTTTTAGTCCGTGAGGCAGACACCCTGTCTACTTTTAAGACTAGGCTTAAAACTTTCCTTTTTGATAAAGCTTATAGTTAGGGTGGCTCAGGTTATACTGAGCTCTCTCTCTATAGTTATGCTGCTATAGGCTTAGACTTTTGGAGGACATAGGGACCCCCATTTCATCATTCTGCTTAATTCTCTCTCTGTTCTCCTATTCTGCAGAATCTGTTTGTTCAATCTCTAACCTTCTGCTCTCTCTGCTTTTCCTCAGAGTAGCTTTGCCTCGTCTATTCCTGTTTGGCTGTGACGTCATCCAGGAAAGAAACATCAGCTGTGCTGCTTCCATCAACACCCTTGTTTGTAGATGTTGGAGATCGGCCTGTCTTCCAGTGTGGTCCTGTTTCTCTGGCCGTGGCTGGGTGGATGTGCTCTCTTCATCCTCTGGCATGGGAGCTGCCTTGGAGCTCGTCTGCCAGGCTGTGTGTTTCCTGGACGGGGCCGCCTTTTACAGCTGCTTTTTGTATCTCTGCTTCTGTCTCCTTGAACCCCAGTCGGCCTTGGCAGATAGCCGCTCACACTGAGCCTGGTTCTGCTGGAGGTTTCTTCCTGTTAAAAGGGAGTTTTTCCTCTCCACTGTCGCTACAAGCATGCTTAGTGTGAGGGATTGTATTTGAGTTAATGAGTCAATGCAATCAACTGGTTTTCCTTAGATAGAAAACTTTGTATCAATTTGACTGTATGATCTGGTTGAACTGTAAAGTGCCTTGAGATGACATGTGTTGTGAATTTGGCGCTATATAAATAAACTGAATTGAATTGAATTGAATTGAATTGAATTGAATTAAATCTATTTGCTTTTGAATGGAAACCTTCTATGTCTAAAACTACTCTTGTAACTTTTTTCTTAACTTGTCTTTCTGCTATATTAACAGATATGAAGTTATGAACTAGAGCTGCTATTTTCACAGCTTTTATGTGACACTTTGATATAAAGTAAGCATTCATTCACAAAAAAAGTTTTTTGATTTTTATAAATCAAAGCTTTCTATCCAGCAGGAATGATGAACTGCACGACAGCATTGGATCTCCAGTGATTGTAGTAGCTAGTCAAGAGCTGCCATTCTGGTAAAGTATCTGGTCGTTATTCGAAATTGTAAACATTAACTGTTTTAAGAGGTGCAACACAAAACTGACTAAAACTAGGCAAAAACTTATTTTAGTTTTAATTGACCAAAACTATCACATATTGTAATAACTAACATATGACTAAAAATTATAGTTTTCGTCCTGAAGAATAGAACTTAGACTAAATCTAAGATGGATGTCAAAAACAACACTGACCCCAGGACCTATTTGCCATGAGAAACCCCACGAGTAGGAGCAGAATGCAAATGTTTTATCATTATCTCCCTTTTATCTCCTCCTTCTTTAATCTTTTCTCCTTTTTTTTCTGTTTTTCCTTTCCTGTTCTACTTACATTGCAGTGTCCATATAATCTGTAAATCTCCCTGCATAATAATAATAAAGCCATTTATATGCATAAAACAAGCGGTACACTATGGCCGTATAGCCGTACTGCTCCTCTTGTGAAATTAAAATCTGTTGGGCTCTTTTTGGCATAAAGACAATTATTCTTATTGCCACATTGTCAGACAGGCTACTGTTAAAAAAAAAAAAAGAAAGAAACCGCACGAGTAATATTTAAACCCCCAACAACATAGCCACTGTGCTAATTTGGGAACTGAAACACCTCCCCACATTAAGGGATGGTTCAAAATGGGGACTATTCATATATATTTATATAATCTACATAAAAAAATTCTATAATACAATTTGTGAGAGGTTTAGGAGTATTTTCTTATTATTTTACAATTTGAAATAAAAACCAAAGAATTTCAGTAGCTTGATTAATACATGGTGCTTTCAGTGATCTACTGTAAAAAGATCATGACATTTCTGACAGTCTGTTCAGGCCTGATCGAGCTAAAATGTATCTGATACAGCAACCAATTTCTCTGTGCATCTTTATAATACACAGTAAAATTCAGGATATAGCTTTGACAACATGTTCACACATGGTGTTCAAATTTGGTGTTGTTTTAAGTCTCATTTAAAACATTGATATCCTCAATACCCTTCTTACTCTAACAATCTCCCCACTGGAGTTAACGTAATGCATAATTATCCTTATATAGGCAATGGTATCCATATGTCTATGGGCAGAGAAGACTACATTCTACATATAATTTCACTTTCTACTGAAGCACAGACAGCAATGTTGATAGCTCCAATTCATTCAAACAAAATATTTGATTAAGTAAAATAAGTCCACATTCATTCATATTTCACATTTGTCCTCTTACTTTATTACTGATTTTCAATTTCTCTTCATCAGGCAATCTAAAAAGAAAGAACCTCCTGCCAAGCACACTTCAATCTTTCTCATTTCCAGCTCAAATCTGCTTTGTAGTCGACTTTATATGAATGAGTCTGTCTAAACAAATTTAACATCTTCATTATGTACTAATTTATAGTGTATTTGTCGGTGAATTCAGGTAAAATCCATATTAACATTTTGAGGTAAAAGGTGTTTACTTTAAAATTTTCAATTGATATTAAAAGCTCTGATGTGTATACGGTTGGATTAACTTTATGTTTTCAAAATGTTGCATGCCTTTTGTTCTTAATCATCACTGTGCAAAGGTCATGTTTCAGTCAACTGAGCTGCAATTTTGATGGTTATGTCTTATCGTCTTTAAAGGCTTTAAGACAAAAGATTTAGATTGTCTTCAAGATTGATTGTTTTCCCTCACACACTTCTAATATTTCACTGAACACCATAATACTTTGGAAGATTTAACACCAGGGATTAATCCCGATTTAAAGATGGACATCCCCTTAGATTTTCAGCCTCGGCCTATTGCTGTGTTAAACATGTATACCGAAATCTACTGCTATCACCGGATCACATCAACAAACCTAGAGCATGAAAAAATAATTTTATGATTCCTGATAAGGTCTGTATATCTGAGTTGTAAAGCTAATGTTAGACAGTTTTATTAGTCTTAAATAATTAAATACTGCTTACATAGGGCTTATATATATATATATATATATATAGATATTGTGATAAACAAAGTCCATTAAATGAACTGAAAATAATTTGATGGTATTTTTCCATTTCTTTTCTTCAAAAATAGCCAATAAGTTGTTGTAAATATCCTTTTGAATACACCAAACTTGAGAGTAAATAATCCAGTTTTTGTTGCAAATAAGAACTATTTGGATCTTAGTTACAAAATCAAGGCTCCCTCAATTGTAAGTGTTTAACAGGACTTTTTCAAGAGTACAATTCAGTAATGGAGTGACTTTGCTTTAGACTTATCATAAATAACTTCCATGGTTCTATTTGATGTTTTAAAATCAAAGTAATACAAATACAATCTTATGAAATGAAAGGCATGTGTGAAGACGCCGACAGTGGAGACTGCACTGACTGAAGTAAGGGTTATTAACTAATTCAATTTAGGGTGACTTTACTGACAGTGTGAAGGCATTAGTTCCCTACATAATCTGTGATGGAAATTACTTATGGAAAAGAAACCTAGAGTAGGGTGTCAGCTAACATTGCAAAATGCAGATTAATACTCTGTCCTGAACAGACCTGGAATTTGAGACAGAGCAATATGGCTTCTTTGTTGAGGGCATGTCAGGACAAATTGCTCTGTTGTCCAGCTGTTATACTGTAAGAGAAAAAAACACAATGCAAAATACATTTTTTTTTTTCATCTTAATGGTAGAAGAGCAGCTTGTCTTTGGGATGTAATGACTACACAGGGCTGAATATGCAAAATTATTATAATATAATATTATTATAAGCTTCTATTTATATTATCTTGACTTTCTTTTTTAAACTTCTCAATGCTCCAATGAGTGCAGTTGGAGACATAATCCTGAAGTAAAGAGAACACAATTTTACCATAAACAAGTCATGAAAAAAGTTCCGAACTTGTCAAAAGGGTAATCAAAGAATGGTCAGAGAGCCTGAGAACACTCATAAACAGCTCAAAGAAGACCTGGATATAGGATATCAAGCACTTTTTGTTATTTTGCTTTATTTCATAAAAACAATACATAATGCACTCATCGGCAATGGTCTCTGACTTTGCAAAAATCTAAGCAAAGAAAAAAACATGTTGAAACTTGTTAAAAGTTTACTGCAGAAGATTTAGACAGGCCATTGAAATGCTTGGAGTATAATCTGGTCAGATGATGCCAAAGCTGAATTTATTTAAGTGTCATTGCACACACCAAGTCTGGTGAAAAATAGTTGTGTACATCACCACAAAAACGCCATGCCATATTGGCTGCTTTTAGGTAGAAAAACTGTGGTGTGGGATGTCTCACGGTGTGGTTATAGCAGACTACATATAATCGAAGGAAGGATGAATGGAAGACTTTCTTGGCAAGGATCTGAAGATGAATTAAGTGTTAATTCTTAGCCAAGAAAAAAATTCCCAAACACATTTTGAAAACTAACTGCTTTCAGACAAAAATAAGTACATTTGCACAGTCAAACACCAAATGTATCCAAGTGAAAATCTTTGGAAAGAACTTGTTCGTTTTTTCTCAAACTTCCTGGAAGACTGCTTGTGCTTGCACTGATGTGTACCGACAAAAGGCTATAGGAAAAAGTTATGGCTTGCAACTACTCCTCGTATGCTCATATCAACCAGCAGACAGGATCAAATCGACAAGATTTCTTTCTATCATCTCCGTCTTCCTTGTTTTCTCCTAACATCTCCTGCTCTCACTTGAGAAGACAAAAAAAAGGGAAAACCAAGGTCGGGCACCAGAGCATGTGAAATTACGTGAGAATAAATTTACACCTACTTTTCCACTTTGATCATTTGACAGTTTCCAGGAACATGGCCTATATGGAAAAGCTTTATATGACTACTAGTGTTGTGTTAGATCAGGGTCTTTACTCTTTGTCCACTTATTTTTTCTCTTTTCTTTTTCACCCTTTCTTCATGCATGAAACACAAAACATCACAAGAAGTGATAGGCATGTTTGTACCTAATTTACAAGACACAACCAGGTCCACATTGCTGGTATTTGAGTAGAGAGAAATCTAATTAAAGTGGAAAATGGAAAGAGAAGAGAGAGTGAGTAAGAGAGGCAGAAATTGAGTGAATCCGCATAATTACAGCTTAATGCAAACAACTCTACATTGTCTTTATTCCAATGAGTTAATGAGGATACAGACTGGAAAAAAAACAATTCCATCAGCGCTATTGTCTTCTGCCGGCCACCAAGGAAAATGAGCTGTCACCCAATCTTAATGGCAACAGGGTTTTCACCAAGGCCAGAATTAATATCTGACTCTCAGGCCTAATGAGCAAGGACTGGGTGAGCAGAGTAAAATCTTTGTCCTGCAATGTTGTAGTATAAAAATTGTACAGCAAAAGAAACAAAAACCTAAAAGAAATAGATGTACTTTTTCAATTTCTAGGTTTGTAATAAGAACTATTTACATTTATTTTGATGATCCCTGCTTGCCTCAAGATAAAACTTTATACTGTGTACTGTATATATTGTTTTGTGCTAATGTCCTGACAAGATAAGATATATTCCTACCCATAATTTAAATATTTTTACACATTTTACCTAAAATGCATTAGTTCACCAAAATTAAAAAGCTATAACAGAGAATTACCAAAAAAAGAAACAAAAAAAGAAACAATAAATAGGTTGGAGATAATTTAAGGAAACATAGCAAAAAAAAACTAGCTGTCAGGAGATATGCACCAGCAGCCTTCGCAACCCCAGCAGGGATAAGCAGGACAGAAAAAGGATGGTTGGATGGATAGCAAAAAACTAAATTCAGTGAAACACAACTGCATCACCAAAGATTAGAATGAAACTAAAAAAATGAAAGTATCCCAGACAGATATAAAGGAGGTATAACAAATGTGTTGATATCTTATGTCCAATACAGATATAAGGAATTCCTTAAATAAGATGTAATACAACTGGGATGAAATTCATAATCATGGGAGAGATCTGTAAGACACCCAATTAAAGACAAATAGCCAGCAAGACTTTTTCAGCCATTGGTTTTGTTTGTTTTGCTCTTTTAATTTGGGTGCTTTCCTCAGTAGGACACAGTGCAGGAGGGTGGCCTCTTTCATGTCTGTGCCCAGGAGGTCATTATTATTCTATAAACAATCCATAGCTCTCTGTCTGGTCAGATTACTCCTATTAGAGCTTTAAAAAAAAAAACAGGGTTTGATCGTATAGGGACACATATATGTTTATAATACCTGTATTTTTTTATTTATTAAACTAATATACCTATGCCCTAGTGTGTTTCTTTTTTCCTTTCATTTACAGGGATACAATTTTATTGTAAGAACTTTGGCTTCAAATCAATGCCAAGCTGTGAAAGAGATACTGTATATCCTACCTAGAGAATTATTCCTTTTCTTGATCTTGTGTCATTAATTTTATGTAACATTTTTTTTACCTTATCAGCCATAAAAAGAAATAAACAGACAAACATTTCCACAATAAATGTACATGATGATTTTTATCTAATTTTGAGGCTGATTTTACTCTGTTTATACTACAAAATGAGGCTGCTCATTTTGTAGTATAAACAGAGTAAAATCCTCAGTTTTTATTAATAGATTGAGATTAATACAAGAACCAATACAGTTCCTGTAGCAGCAGGATATGGCTAACTCCTCCATTACCAAAGGAAGTCATTTATGCCCCTGTTCTCCTTTTGATCTGTGAGACTTATGATGAAAAGAATGGTGGAGCCTCTGCCTATAGGGATCCGCTGCCTTTGAGACTCAACATCTTGACTCATTTCATTACTGTCATGAATTAAAGATCCTCAATCTCATTTTTTAGTTCATGTGGCAATGATCTGCCAATAGTTAATTTATAGTTACTCATTGTGCAAGGCCTCCAGCCTCAACGCTCCCTTTGGCAATTTACCTGTGTCCTTTTCACTTGCTCCCTTATGTCTTTGTGATATATTACAGCAGAATGAGAGGAGTACTCACAAGCGTGTTATTTAATGTTCTAGGAGGAAGTAATCAGCTGAGAAGCATCCCCTCGTGTTTCTGACCCATGGAAGCATTGTATCCAGCCACAAAACTGTTAAAAAAATATATTTAGTAGGGTTTATTGTTTGCGAACGTCTTGTTGTATTAATATCAGTTATGTTGCCTTGACTTAATTAGGAACCTTCTTATAGATGCAAGGAGCGTTCTTATTCTGTCGAGTGCAGTTTCTGTTAGCAGAGTTGCTTATCATCTAACGTGCCTCCAGAACTGGGTTACTCTTGTACCATGTTGGCAGGTAGCCTGTGCAAGATAAAAATGGTTAAAGGGTAATGCAATAAAATAAAAAGGCTATACAATAAAAGTAAAATGTTGAGTAGGAAAAGGCACATGTGTATGCTGTCTTTTTCCTTCCACATCACCTTATTTACTCAACTTAATCTTATCCTATGTCTTTAAAATAACTAAACACTCTCTGACACACTTCACAAGCATGGATATACAGGAGTGTGGCAGGATTAGGCACATGCATGTGTTTTCAAAGTCGAGTTCATTTGGACAAATCCGGAGAGACAGAGACAACCACGAAAGGTGACAGCATCTCCTTTTGTGTGGGGCGACCTCATTCTCAGCGGGTTGCCGCGATGGCTTTGGCCCGTGTCTCTACAGGCCATCTGGCCCTGCTTGTCTCCACTGTGAACAAATACCTCGCTGACATATTCTGATAGTGTAATTCAACATTGGTGGTAGTTGTAAGCTTAGGATTAGCCTACTGAATACTCCTATTTCACTTGACTAATCAAACCACCTGGCTGTTGTTTGAATGGTGTCCATACCTGCTCGTTGGAGTAATCTTCTGGTTGTTATCTGTTTAAATCTACAAAATGTACTGCAATTATTCAGGACTTCCAATATTCTACCAGGCATACAGAGCTTTAAACAGATTTCATAACCTTTGGTAACCTTTTATTTCATAACCACAAACTACAAAATTTCTTTTAAATTATCTTAAATATTTAATTTAAAAAAAAACGTGGCATATCTAAATACAATTCTGAAATATTTTGGCATGTATTTAAAACTGGCTAATCTTATCTAATATCCCTGAATGACTTTGGCAGTGACCGCTTTGTTCAGCCAAGTCAGGTAATTTGTAATATAGTATTAAAACCTTGACCCCTTTACATAGTGTGACCTTGAACATTCCATTGAGTACTATTGAACCATTTTTCTAAAAATGGAAAGAAAATGGAACCCCTGAAAACCAAGCAAGGCATAGTTATATATTTAATATAACTAGCCGGGAATGAGAGTATAAATCAGAGAAGTAGTCATGATGATTATTTTAACCACTTTAAAAGTCCCTCTACATTATATTGAACGACCCATGACCCAGGTGACACATGGTAGTGGCAGCGTCATGCTGATGGAAGTAGGTCTTCCCTTTTTCATTAGTTTGGACTACATATTCACCTGAAAGAGTGATTTGCTGCCCAAGATCTAAATGGAGTTTGCATATACTTTGGTGTCACATACAGACACAGGGATCAGAGTTTCTCTTTGTCCTTTATTACATTTATTTTTTTTATTATTGTTTAATCAGGTAAAAGATCTGTGATAACTGGCTTTAAATTGTGCTGAATAATGACAGTGATAGAAAAGTTTTAACAAAAATATCAAATTCCTGACCGAAGTTCTATTTCATTTCTTTTAATTTAGTTTATCATACCAATTCATGACACATCTCAAGTCCCTTTACATATTTGATTTAATCCAATAAAAAGGCATCGATTTGGAGAGTTCTGTCTAAGGAAACCAAGCAGATTGCATCAAGTCATCGGCTTTTCAAAATGAATTTTCATAGATGAGCATGCAGTGAACAGTTGTTTGCATAGTGTTGTTGACTTTGCAGCAATCACTTATACAACAGTGAAGAGGAAGACTCTGTTTTGTCAGAGGGAAACCAGGAGAAGCAGGCTCAGTGTGAGGGGCCACAAGACCGAACATACAAAGAGAAAAACAATGTAGAAGCACTGATCCTTGAACAATTTATGTGTTATAGAGAGTAATGGTAGACTGGCTTCATAGGTTGCTTTGCCTCAGAAAGAAACAGCATTATAAACTCAACCAAAACTCATATCTAAAAGAGAGATATGATTACTATAAAAGTAAAAAGAAAAAAAAAAAAACACTGCCAAATGTTTCTTACTCTTCAGAGTTTTCTGTATCCTTCAGAAGCCTATAGCAGCATAATGATAAAGATGGCTCAGGATAACCTGAGCCGCTATAACCTCATCAAACATCAAAGGTTTAAGCCTAGTGTTAAAAGTAGATGGGTTTGATGGCTCACCGACCTAACTTGGAATTCAATTCTAAAGATAGAGCTTGATAAGTCAGGGATCTGACATGGAATACATGGAATAATCAGATCTATATTTGATAGAGTTTGATAATGATTCATAGTTTCACGTGTGAAAAGGAGAATTGAAGTTCTGGACTTAACGGGGAGCTGCTAAAGGGAAGCCAGAATAGGATAAATATAATCTCTCTTTTTTATTCCCGTCAGAACTCTAACCTTAAGATTTTGGATAAGTTGACTGATAATTAATTTATTTTAATTGAATTTTCTGGACTTCCTGATAATTAAAAAAAGTAAAAAAAAAAAATCCTGCCTTTAAGTAACAAATCCATGGAGATTTTTTTCTAGCATCAGTAGGGATAGTTCTTTTTGTTTTTTAATCAAGGCTGAGTCTCCTTTGGGAAGCATTGATCTGGAATGCTTCATAAACTGTCAAAATATTGTCTGTCAGAATATTTTATATTCACAGCTGATCTATTTAAATATTGTGCGTTTTGTATTGTCATGTCTTTTAAAGCAAGATATTTCATAGTGAAAATACATATTTTGTCAGCTGTGCTTATTGCTCATCTACATTTTTGTGAAAATGACTAATAACTAAACAATATCCTTAAAATAGGAAGACACAAACATTATTCCCACTCTGACAAACAAGCAAAAACGCGTTGATCCATTACAACCTTTCAGATACTATGGGCATCATCTCTTACTGAGGAAGAACAAAATATATATATATTTCTTATATTCACCGGTAGGGGGCGTGTAAAACCCAAAGATAACGCTACAGGATTGAGACCCTCAATTCTCATGGGTTTGACCAAGTTTTTTTTTTTTTCTCTCTCTCTTTCTAATGAGTAGGTTAAACATTTCTAATGAGACAGGATGAAGATCTTTTACTCTGGTGTTATACGGAAACTTCAAAAAGGCAGAGGAGCAGTGGTTTTGATAAGTACATATACACTATATTGCCAAAAGTATTTGCTCACCTGCCTTGACTCACATATGAGCTTAAGTGACATCCCGTTCCTAATCCATAGGGTTCAATATGACGTCGGTCCACCCTTTGCAGCTAGAACAGCTTCAACTCTTCTGGGAAGGCTGTCCACAAGGTTTAGGAGTGTGTTTATGGGAATTTTTGACCATTCTTCCAGAAGCGCATTTGTGAGGTCGCACACTGATGTTGGACGAGAAGGCCTGGCTCTCAGTCTCCGCTCTAATTCATCCCAAAGGTGTTCTATCGGGTTGAGGTCAGGACTCTGTGCAGGCCAGTCAAGTTCATCCACACCAGACTCTGTCATCCATGTCTTTATGGACCTTGCTTTGTGCACTGGTGCACAGTCATGTTGGAAGAGGAAGGGGCCAGCTCCAAACTGTTCCCACAAAGTTGGGAGCATGGAATTGTCCAAAATGTCTTGGTATGCTGAAGCATTCAGAGTTCCTTTCACTGGAACTAAGGGGCCAAGCCCAGCTCCTGAAAAACAACCCCACACCATAATCCCCCCTCCACCAAACTTTACACTTGGCACAATGCAGTCAGACAAGTACCGTTCTCCTGGCAACCGCCAAACCCAGACCCGTCCATCAGATTGCCAGATGGAGAAGCGCGATTCGTCACTCCAGAGAACGCGTCTCCACTGCTCTAGAGTCCAGTGGCGGCGTGCTTTACACCACCGCATCCGACGCTTTGCATTGCACTTGGTTATGTATGGCTTGGATGCAGCTGCTCGACCATGGAAACCCATTCCATGAAGCTCTCTGCGCACTGTTCTTGAGCTAATCTGAAGGCCACATGAAGTTTGGAGGTCTGTAGTGATTGACTCTGCAGAAAGTTGGCGACCTCTTCGCACTATGCGCTTCAGCATCCGCTGACCCCGCTCCGTCAGTTTACGTGGCCTACCACTTCGTGGCTGAGTTGCTGTCGTTCCCAAACACTTCCATTTTCTTATAATACAGCTGACAGTTGACTGTGGAATATTTAGGAGCGAGGAAATTTCACGACTGGATTTGTTGCACAGGTGGCATCCTATCACAGTTCCACGCTGGAATTCACTGAGCTCCTGAGAGCGACCCATTCTTTCACAAATGTTTGTAAAAACAGTCTGCATGCCTAGGTGCTTGAATTTATACACCTGTGGCCATGGAAGTGATTGGAACACCTGATTCCAATAATTTGGATGGGTGAGCAAATACTTTTGGCAATATAGTGTATATATATATATATATATATATATATATATATATATATATAGTTAGGTCTGCAGGTACCTGCAAAATATTGCAATTCTACCATTAATGTGTCATGGATCGCTGGAAGGAAATAAGCGTGTGCCTTTTTTGCCATTTTCAATAATGAAACTTTCCTTTTGGAATAAAAGGAGGGATATGTTTGTACGGCAACACGAAGCCATAAAAGGTTTATCCTTTGAATTTGCTCTCCCCATCTCTTTTCTCTCTTTTTTTTCATCGCCAGACGCACCTCGCCGCCCCGCCCTCCTCTCCTCCCCGCCCCGGTGAGCGCACACTGATGCGCACCAGTGCGGCCGTCGTCTATTCTCACGCCGCACACTTTCCTCTCTCTGCATTTGGAAAACATACAGCGCAAATACAAACAGTTATTCGAGGAGGATATATTCTTCGATTTGAAAATATGGATCCTGAGCTGCTTTATTTGTTGATTCTCCAAAACTAACACTTTGAGTTCGTTTTTTTCTTTTATTGTTGTTGTTGTTCCAGAGCTGTCTGATCGTCCCACATTTTCAGGGAGGTGTCGAGTCTGCTGATCTAAATTTGGATGTTTACTGCTGACTTTTTCCTGAAATTCTCATCCACATGACTGAGCCAGGGTACGAGCGGAGACGTGGCTCCCCACCTGGGAAGACCTACGGCTAAAGTTTGAAGGGTGCAAAGCTGATTGTTTCCCCCCATCCTTCCTTTATTTGCTGGGATTTGAAATCACGCCACAAATTGCACTAAATAGCGGATATCTTCTCTATCTCTGCGCACGACGGGGAGTCGCTCCACTTGGATTTATAGCGTTCTTGGATTTCACCCCCATCTAAACCATGAGGACCCTCGTTTTTGATGGTAATTGTTGAATAAGTTTTCTCATTAATCAGAGGATCTCGATTGTTTTTTGTTTGTTTGTTTGTTGTTGTTTGTTTTTTTTTTTTTTTTTTTGCGTACTGGTTAAAATAATAAGAGAGAAAAAACTGTAGATAAATTAACCAGCTGTTCTTTTTTCTATTATGTCTTATCCTAAATAATCCATGAAAAAAGAACCTCTAATAAGCATTGCAACCAGATGTATATTTATTTTTATGACTGATGCGTCAATATTAGTCGCGGATCCAGACGACCTTGACTAATTTAATTAAAATTCAGATGATCCTCTTGTTTTTGTTTTTTTTTTTACTAAACAAATAAGCCAGACGGTATGCTGTTCTGTTTATAGTGACATATTTCATAACTTAACTGAGGCTTCCGTTTCAGCTTCTTTTTTTTTCCATTGATGGAGGCTGCAGATTAAAGTGGCCAATTTCGCAACTTAACCCAGGCTTCCGTTTCAGCCTTTTTTTTTTTTTTTTTTCTTCCTTTGATGGAGGCTGCAGATGGTCCGCTTGGCGGCTCAGTAACACCACATCCCTCTCGAGCTTCTTGGCTTATAATTAGTGTTTTTGTGGCATCGTCCCTCTCGGGGTGCCGCCAAAGTGACGGGGAAACTGGGCCGCGCGGCTTTTGGACTGAACGCGGAGATCCTTTAATGAGAGCGCGGACGCGTCCCGTTCCCGCCAGAAATGGATAAGAATTTAATTCCCTGGCAGGGGGGGGGGCATGTTGTTGGCAAGCTAAGGGTATTTCTGTGTGAGTGCGCGCTTTAGTGCGCTCCTGATATAGTTGCGCACGGCGGGAGGAGAGATCGAAGAGGAAGGATGAAGCACCTGGCTGTCTTGTCTTCCTGCACCTGCCTGTACAGAAGCCTATACCCTTGTGTGCAAAAAGCTTATGTTTAATGCAGTGCAGAGATAATAACATGGGCATGGTGAGTGCTGCTTGACAAGCAGTACCTACTGTCAGATAACTACGTGTGTGTAATTGTGTGCATGCGTGTTTGCGCACATTTGTTAATGCAGGATCTTTAGGACATTTTCCAACACAATCGCCTACCATCTCAAGACTGATGGGCATTTCTGGGATCAGAGCCTAGAGCTAATGTGGTGGAACATACGTTTTGATTTAAGGGTTAGGGCTGAAGCGTAAATCATGTTAGATCAGCAAAGATAGAGTTGCTGAAATTAACATAGGACTAATATCCTAATAAAGATAGAGATTCTCACGTGGTTGTTGCCTACTTGGTCATTCAATGCTGCGCCTTTCATACCTTTGCTGCTTTTGGTTGTTGACTTTTCTTTCCTGGTACAAAGTGACGCAGTTTGACCATAGCCACCATGAATAAAAATCATCACTTTAAAAGTCATTGCAGTTGGCTTATAATATTGCAAGGAAGTGTGGTTGTTTTAATACAGTAAATTATAGAAACAAAAGGCAATCTACAGCTCTTGTGGTCAGATCATATTTAATCATATTTTATAGGAACCAATGAGCTAAAATTGGATTGAAACCAAAATGAAAGACGATGTGATGTTCTTTTTAATTTGCACTTTTGCAGTTAAGCATTTTTTTGTTACTTACCTGCAGAACTCCTCTATTTACTTCACTATAACATAAAAATATGTCAGTTTTAATTCACAGTAGTATGTTTACAGATTTCAAAACTTGCTATTGTAGAATTGATAAAGGGGCAATTTGATCAAGACCAGAAAACGTACAATTAAAAGTTACAGTATATAGTGAGGAAATGTAGTTGTGCTTCTCACATACGATAAAGGAACTTATGCATATCTATTTTTTATATATTTTTTTTTGACCACAGGTTCTGATTTGTCATTTCATTTAATTCCTCTCAGGGATTAATAAGGTATTTTTAAATTTAACTGAATTGAATTTATAAAACTATCAGCTTGTCTAAAGAAGAACCAGAACAAATGGAGACGGGGTGTTGTAAAACATTCGGCGGAAATTATTTATCATTAATCATTATTTGAACTATTTTTGCTAGCTCAATTATAAAATCACCTCTTACTAGGAATAAAAGCATAATCTTATGCAATCAGTTAAATACATTAGAAAAAAATTGCATATTTACAGTCATGAATCTTAACAAAATAATTGATTTAATGCAAATTGATTATAAGCTATTTATGAGGTTTTCCTTTTTAAGGCTCTTGTTAGTGTTCCCTTTTTATAAACTTTCTATAGTTACCTACAATGTACATATGCTTCATGTCATGAAACATAGATTTCTTTCCGAAAAAGGGTTAAAGTCAGACTTTAAACCTTGTCAACAAGAACATGCTGAAATCTTAACAATAATAAGCTATTTACAGATCTGTTGAATACATCTTTCCCCTCAGAGAAATGCAGTTTTCATTGCCATCTTGTTAGTGGCAAAAATTGGCTGATTTGTAACCATTCTATTTAAAGTAGAAGAAGAAGAGGAACAATCCAAATGAAAAACGACATTACAGCCTTTTTTCCAACAAAGGATAACAGATCAACATTGAACAGACTCTACTATCATAGACCTGCACCATTGTTTGTTTTTATCCTCTAACTGTGGTCTTTCTCATGGTTGTCTTATATGGCTGGGTGTTTGGTCCCACCCTTTAAATCACATAGTATTATTGTTGCTTTTGGCATTGGCAGTCGAAGTTTTTGCAAAGCCAAGGCTGCACCAAGACATCAATCAGGGATCCTGTAGAACCCTAGTGAGGAGGCGCAAATGACAAGATTAACCTCACATACTATAGAGCAGACTGGGAGGTATAAAACTGGACGTTGGCTTGGCAAGGTGTTACTCAAATGATTGGCACTCAGTGCAATATCCTGATAGCAATAAAAATAGAAAGGTGTGTGCATGTATAGCATGTAGTTTGGTACATTCACTTGCATTGAAGTCCAATTGCTACCTAAGCTTATATAAACTCTCTCTCCCCCTCTTTCTCTCTCTCTCTCCCTCTCTCTCTCACACACACACATAGATATGTAGAGCTTATGCAACATGCTGTGCGCACTTTATCTTCCTCACGATGTTCATTGCTTGGCTAAAACTGAAGGATTATGGTAAGAAAGCTGCTGATTATTGTGGACCCACAGAATAACTGCATCTCACAACTAGGAAAATCAAAGAGTCACATCTGCTTGTGTATTCTCTTTGATGTATCACAGACTGATGCATATTTGAGTGCACATCCTATCACTGTGCAAAGAATGGCTCTGGGTCCCTTAAACCCTCTAGGCAAGTTTTCATCATCCAACTGCTGTTGTTGTGATTTAGCGCCAGGCTACTGACACACACCTAAGTCTGATTCCTTTTTTTTTTTTATTCTGGATGCAATTATAATTGGTAGCCATCTCTCAGGCTCCTGATTTGGCTGAGAAAATATGGCCTGTCGTGTTTAAAGTGTCAGGGGGAAGAAGGACTTTAATTTACACTCTTTTTTACCCACTCAGCATATGATCAAATGCCTCTGTGGGAAAGCTGTTGCTCAGGGGTACCGTTGCTCCCTGTCTACCGCCAAGCAAAGCCAATAAAGTGGAAATGAATGGATAAAACCATTATGGTGGAACTGAAAGCTTTCTCTTTAGGAGTCTTACACCACAACACAATGACAAGCTTTTGTTTTCTTTTTTTTTTTTTGTCAAATTAGTAGCTCTTTTCCTTTATACACAAACTTTCTGCCCATTTAATAAACTACCACAGGATGGACACAGATGACATTAAACTGTTAATAGAATGATGTTTTTTGCAAAAGAGAGAGACTGATTTGGATGACGTGGATTAGGTGAGATCAAATACAAAGTCATAACTTCACAATGATAAAAGACAGCTCAAGCCTCTTGAAAGGGAATGTAAAATTGATCCATCTTAGTGTTGTATGGATATTTACACAAGCACAGGTGGAGGGATACCAGGATCATGCGTGTATTTGTGTGCAGTGTTCTGTGAGTTATGAGGAGGTCTGAAGAAGATGCCGGCGGTAAAATGAAATAGACAGAAATATGTTCTCCTGTTAAGGTGTTTATTATCAGTGTGCTCCAGAATGCTGCAACAATGGCAAGGCAAGATTAGCTGCTACTTTGGGAATGCAGCCTACAACAATTTTTACAGTGGTTCACAATAAGCCAATATGACCAATGACAGGACTATTCTGCAAAATAGAGACAGTCTGCAGCGGTCATAGAATTTTAATGCTAATACAGCATAAAATATCAGGACCCATATTTACAGAGATTCCCCTTAGAGAGCTCCTATCTTAGCCTAAAGTTTCTGCCTGGGAATCCTACCTTAAGAGTCATTCAGATGCATCCTTAGAGTGGCCTGAATCTGAGCAAAGACTTGTCAGAAATAATTGAGGAGGTGTCGTTGACCCTGGTGATCTGTCTGATGCTGTCTTCTAAGAGGTATGTTTGTTGTATAAAAGAAACAAACAAAAAGAAACAATCTTCAAGTATTTAATATCAATTTGCACCCACCTGACCCAAAAAATCGTATCTGGAAAGGCAGTGTTCAAGTTTAATTTCTTTTAACCTTAATATGCACACATTATTTTGAAATGATCCCCTACAGGAGAAAGAATCTATCGTGCTGTGTTTCATGTGATTTTTGCATGTGGTTTCACGTTTTTGGGAAATAACCTTTCAGTTGGTTTTTATCTCCCTGTCCTAAATGATGCCATTTTCCCCATATCCAATGTTTCTTCAAGGGCTGTTCAGAAGCATACAACAAAGACAGTAAATGCTTTATTTTTTTTTTTTATTAGATCAATGGTTACTTACTGTAACTGGCAAACCAGATTTATTAAGTGTAGTTTGGAAATTTATTTCTACTGATTACTTTTTTTCGGGGATTACGACAATCAATTCCGTTGAGGAAAAAGAGGGACATTCAACCGAACCTTCTGAGCTCATTGGGTGATGCAACACCTATTGCCTTCCTACCAAAATCTGGTTTTAACCAATTAGGTAACAAATGAAATACCAACTAAAATGATAACATACCTCAGAAGGTTATGCTTTTATGCTCTGTTCCTTTTCTAATGTGAAATAATGGATTCTGATAAAACAGATGGTACTTCCTGTGCTGCCGTTAGAGATACATCAATCTCTGTCTTTCCAAACCAATCTTTTTCAAATACATGGGCTGCACATATTTGCTGATCTTCAATACCAATCTGATATAATGTTGAATTAAATAATCATCTACCTTGCCATGTGAGTAGAGGCATCATGCTTGATATAAACATCGTTAAAAAAAGGTAAGAAATTAACACAGATATAAACCATCACTTGCTGCTGTGTGTGTTCTATGCAATGAGGTAATCAGAGTTGCAATCATACAATTGATGCCAATAGGTGGCTGTAACTGTATTGCTGTAGATGATGTAAAAAAAAAAGGGAATATCCAAGCAGATATCCGATCCGAGTATCCAAGTTACCTTATAATTTTTCAGCATGCTTGTCCAAAGTGGTCTGCTATCAGATACCAAAATACAATGGGAGACTCTTTGAGTTTGCAGAGTGCAGGGTTGCCAGCTGCTTTCATGGGTACTATACATGGAAGCTATATGTCTAGCACTCCTAGCACCTTAAAATAAATAGATGAATAAATAGAAATGGCTATGTCTTAGTTTTTTTGCATGCTTGCATCTATTCAAAGAGCAATCCTTCGGTATCACTTATAAAAGTTGTGGAATCATGTTTCAAAGAACAAAAGTTGGATGTGTACAAACTTTCCTAACACAGTTGTTCTGAACATTTATTTGTGTGGTTTATTTATAGTTGTTACTGGCAATCCAAGCTACAAATTAAGAGTTGGCAGGCTACATATACTGTAGATACAGAAATAAGCAGTCCTGTTCTACTACACTACTACTTAAAAATAGCCCATCTTTTTATGGAACACCATCTAATGGGAACTTAAGATAAGCAACTAGGGCTGGGTACTGTTCAAAAATTTTCGGTTCCGGTACCAATACCGATACCTTCACTTCGATACCGGTTCCTGGACGATACTTTTTTCGATACCAGTTTTATAATATCAATTCGAAGAAAAAGAAAATTACACAACATAAAAAAGTACAAATCTTGAGTTTTATTTTAAGCTCTGATTTTTCCATTTACATTTTTCCTCTTACATAAAAAAAAAAAAAAAATCAGTGTCTAATATTCACTGTTACATTGTGAGGACCTTTTTACTTAGCAGTTTTCCTTTAGAAAAATGACCATGTCTGACAAACAAGCCCGTTGAATGGGATCCTACTGACAGCGCACCACTGGTATGTGGGGGTCTGAGCGGCTTTGACCAAAACAATGAATAGGAAAAAAAAGGATCCTGACTCTATTAAGACAGAAGTTAAATTAGCCTCTAATATAAAGACAAGGACATCCATCTGAGTGAGTGAAGCTTTCCTGATAGCTTTAACATGGCAGAGACATTATATGGTGTGAACTTCTAACACGCACCACCAGAGGTGGTTAATTTGTCAAACACAAGTCATCTTATCCTGCAGCAGAGGGAACATCTTTCAGTTCAGCCTGTCCTTTCATGGTTACTCTCTGAGAATCCTTGAAGCAGTGCCCTCTTTTCTATTTGTGCATCCTTAAAAGTTGAATGTCATTTCTAATCTTGTTGCAGATGTGGAGGTGTGCAAATAGCTACATCGGTAACGCTGATTATACCACAGTGGGGCGTGACTGATGGCCTAGTAAATTGTTAATTAGGCAGAGCAGAAGACGCTCTTAAATTAGATGTGTGAATGGATACATTGTCAGCCTTATAAGTCAACCTGGCTCTTCCTTGTGCAGGCTGCACTGCCATTCAGATGAAATAGCTGGCTGATCCAGAATGTCTGCAATGTTTGAGTAAAACAAGGTTAGAAGATAATTATCAAGTAATGGAAAGAGAAATTACTTAATAAGTGAGTTTAAATTTCTAATTATCATCACAACTACATTAATAGCACTACATTTTAAAATGTTTGGGGTTAATTTGGCTAAATACAAAGCCAAAAATGGATTAAGCTCAGTATGCCTTTTAATTCTGCTCCTTCCTTCTCTCATATTTTAGCTGTAAATAACCCTTTTTGTATAAAAGTAACCCTTTTATTTATTTATTTTTTCAATGTACAAAAGGAAAACTTCTTGGAGCCATATTTCCTGGCTTTGTTCTATCTATAGAAGCAAGACATTTATGCAATCTTTTGACAATGCCAGGTTATTAGGATTTTGGGGATAAAATCTAAGTAAAGATCTGTATATAAAAACTCAGTAAGGGAAATTGATATGTATTTTCTAGCAGCTGTGTACATGTTGTCATTGGCTAACACATTTCACCATGCACAAATGAATGCACTCTTGAGCAAATGGTAGTTAAAGGATTTTTACAGCAGGAAAGACAAAATCCTGCAACAGCTATGGTGAAGTAAAACTTTAAACGTACAAGCATAACAGAGGAATCAATGAAAATTCCACTTTTCTCATAGAGTAGGTTCAGCCTTTAACCTTTACTTTACAATAGCACTTTATCTACATATAACTGACATACCTGCTCACACAAAGCAAAATCACTCCCTTTTTAGCTGGCAGGTAAATCTTGTGTCCAGGTGAAACACAGTAGGTTTTGCTCTAACTAATATAGGGGCTAAAAGTAGGTTATTTTTATTCAAATACAAATCTGGCGGTTTTCTCCATCTTTGGTGCCCTTTATCCCTGTAGACTGAGCACAAATGCATATTCTTTCACATTCTATATATTGCTCTCCCCAAATTCTGTTCAATTCAGCTTACAATGTGTTGTTCAATCGTCTTTTTATAATTCTATTACCGTTTTACCAATGAAACACCTTGGTGCTGTTTCTGCCATCACTCTCAGGTGTAAATGCTGATTATCTTGTGTAGATATCAGGCCATGGCAAATTAAATGTGACCGCAACTGGCCTGCCAGGATTTCCATTATAATGATATCTGCAATCCCCTGAGCCCAGGAAAGGCAGTAGGGAGGGCTGGGAAGATAGTGGGATGGTAATGTGAGGGGATTCATTACGGATCTGGAGGCTGGCAGGAAAGAGGGAGGAATGGACTTTAGCCACTTAGCCCACAATGGCTTTCACATCGACCATATGTTATGCATGGCTTCAAGATTATGTGGACTAGAGTTCCATCCAAGAGCGTCACATCCTGAGTGGATGAGATGATAAAGTAGTGTCTGATATGAGTTCATTTTCCTTCTTTTATTGTTTTTTCTTTACATAGCAGCTTTAAAGTGTAGTAGAAACATACTACATTAAATCAGTATTAGGGGATCTACAGTAATACTTTGTGTTCTACCTCATTCCAATTAGTTAATGGATTGCAGGGGCACAGGGTTTCTCTTATATATATTGTATTCTATATTTAGCCAGTTTTTCAGTAAATTAAGCAACATATTAGGAATAGTTAAAAGAAATTTGCTTTCTCAAAAAGTTAGCTTTTTTATTCATTATTTAGATTCAATTAGATGAGCTATTATTTTTTTATACCCTTCTTTTTGTAGCTCCAAAATATAGATGCAAAGCTGAAGGTTGATCAAAAATGTGTATCTTTGTTTCTTTTTCAGTTTCATACCCGTATATAGATAGGCTTTGACAAACAGAGTAAGTAGTACCTAAGCATTTTTCATGGTTAACATGCGCAAAATTGATTAAACTGCAGGCTCTACAAAGACTCCTTAGAAGAGGTAGATTTGTACCGTAACTCTGAGTTTGAAGTGCAAGAAACACCTGGAAAGAGAACACCAAGATTAATTTAATAGCTACAGCAATTCATTTTAAGTGTAATAAAGCATTATCCAGTTTGAAAATAAAAAATAAGCTATGATGTTTGAAACAAATTATGTAACATAAAAGTGATAAGCAGTTGTTTTAAGGTTGTTTTTTAAGTGATAACTGGTAAAGGAATGTAAAACTGATGTAAATTCATTTGACTTACTCTTCACACCCCATAATCTGAGGTCTCTCAAGGAATTATGTTTTTTTTTTTACTCCTGCAGATTTTACATGCTTGTTCTCATGCCTGTTCATGTTTTGAGCCAAGCCTGTCATCACAGTAATTATCCCAGGGAGCGAAATGAGCACTGCCAACTCTTCCTTTCTGAGCTGTAAACAAATTATGCTGAGGGGGACTCGATGATATCTGTATGAAAAACAAAATAGTCTGAAGTCGATTCAGTCCCAGTGTGCCATCATAGGCCCTCGACAAAAAGATTCTTGTGGGAGTGGAAATTGCTAACAAGCAATAAAACTGGCTATTGTAACAATAGTTTCTTGATGCAGTTTTTATTTGTGGTCTGTCATTTTCTGCTTTCCCATTTTCTATCTTTCTACTAAAGTTTATCCCTTCCATTCGTCTGGATAATGAGTGTTGATAGGTCAACATTTCCTCTGTTAGCATAAATCAAAGCCTGAAATTTTCACCTGGCACTTTAATTAAGTAATTGATGGAGTAACAACTGCCACATGACTCCTTAAACTTAATGCAATTTAACTTGATCTCAATAAGTCAAGGTTAATTTTTCTGACATCATTTAGTAATTTACTACACAACTACAAACTTGTATTCAAGCTAATCAGTATTATGGAGATTTCTTGTGGTTTAGCAATTCTGCCATGTTAATCGTTAGGTCATGTTTTCTTCTATTATGTAGCCATGCTGAAAGACATTAGCATATTGAGTTTGTGCCTAGCTGTTAAGTATTTCCCACCTGGCATTTACAAGGAGTCACTAGAACAATTGTCAATTGAACCCACTGTAAGCAGATGTCGCAGTCTTTCTTTCTTTTTTTTCTCTTCGCTCATACAAGCACATGTAAGTTGAACTAACACAACATCTGCACACTTTTAAAAGTAAACATAAACCTACTGTCGAAATCCAGTGTTGTGTGTTTACTTACATGTGGCTTAGCGGCTGAACAATTCAGGAATGGAGAAAGGTTTATTTTTCACTCCCGCAATTCACTAGGAAATTAAATGAATTATGGGAAATTACTTTACATTTCTCTCCACATTTTTAAGTCCCTAAAATGCATAATTAGAACAATACTTAGAATAAGCTAAAATCACAACACAGTAGACGTATCTGTCACATCGCTTAATTCCCATTAAACAGAAAGGCATACTTAAGAAAATCTGACTGACTGGTCAGCAATATGTCTTTCAAAGGTGCCTTCCAGAGTTTCCAATGATAGAATAAATGTCACACTCCTGTGTAAGGTTTTAGCCCACATATGAAACTTTCCAAAAGGGGCCTATTATTATTTTACGCATCTTCACCTTATTCTATTACAAACAGATCAATCAACCAATAGCCAAAGAGTGGTAACATTTATCAAAAACCCCCCTTATCTAGCTGAAATTTTACTGCTTGGAGTGAAGGTATCCATTGACACATAGGAAACTTAAATTGCACATCAGAAGCAGATCATTAGGCTCCAAAATGTAATCAGCTTCATGATGGATGTGTTGTTTCCAAACTCACCAGTTTGTTTTCCTGCACATGTTCCAAGAGCACCATTACCATACAACTTGCCATTCATAGGCTTCTTTCAAGCAGATGTAGTCCAACTGAAATGACCTTCTGTCAAATGTCTTGCGCAGGTGAGCAAAGGATGATTTATGCCATTGATTTTTTTGATAGCAAATTGCAGTCGCTGGAGGAAATACATTACGCGAAATGACTGTAAAAGGAGGGTCATTTTCATGTTTGCTTTTGCCCACTTTATAATCTAAACAAGTGTGCTGGAAACATAAAATCTCTCTGAAAAATGCTGAATTGCTCCACATGATTTCAGAATTGGTGGCGGTAATATTGTTCAATTATTGCTCAAGAAAGTGTTCCGTAATTCCCTTAGTTGCTTATGCTGTAATTTGTTATTCCTACTGTATGCAAATCATGCTCTTTGATTAAAAATAAATAATTCTGATTTTAATGCATGCAGCTGCACAGTGGTACAGTTTCTAGCACTTTTGCCTTGCAGCATGAAGGTTTTGGGTTTAAGTCCTGGTTCCGCCTCCATGCCGGGGTTCCCTCCAGGTACAGTACTCCGGCATCCTCCCACAGCGCAAATACACAGTCGCTAGGTGTAAGCGTGTGTGTCTGGATTGTCCTGCAGCAGACTGGAGACCTGTACAGGGTGTACCCCACCTCTCTCCTATAGACTGCCAGAGAGAGGTACCGGCCCCACCGCGAACCTAACGGAGGACGCAAAGTTTCCAAAGATGGATGGATTGTCTTCCAGAATGCCATACTTTGCATTAATTTGTTGTGTGTCAATCAATTTTTTTCATAGATATTTCCTTTCCTTATTTCACAAAATTAATGAACTAATTCCTGTAAGTTCTGTGATGTTACAAGGAGTTCTGGGTTGGTATCTATACAGTTGCTGATATCTTCATTTGTGAATGCTACCATCAATTTCTACCCTTAAGAAAAAAACAAATTGTCCAAACATCTATAGGAAGCAGCTTGTTGTTGATATTTAATAAGAGACACACTCCAAAATTACATAATTAAAAGGGAGTGAAATTCCAGACAGTGTTAACATTTCATTATTTTATTATTTTTATTTCAGACTGACTCTTGATAGGATAGCAACAATTCATAAAATGCTACCCTAACAGCTAGTTTTAAATGAAAATATGTAGGTATTGCTTGGTTGACTGTGCCCTTACTGGAAGAACTGTGGAAGGAAATCATTTTGATTTATTGGAAGTATCACTGCATTTCCCGTCAGTTGTATCCATACTTTGTGTAGTAATGGAGAGATGCTGATTCAGAACCTTAAGTACCATGCATAAGGAAGTATAAACAGCCATTAGGTCTTTCTACTATGAGATCACAGCACATCACTACTATCCGCACAAAGCATTTGGCCGGAAATAGAAGGACAAGAGACTGGAAACTTTATTACAGATGGGAATAAGAGACGAGACGAATGCCCACTCTACACCGACATTAATATTTTACAAAATGGAGATTCACTACTTTCCTTCCATCTTGTGTTAACATGCAGAGTTTAAGTGTAAAAGACAGCAATTTTGAGGATTAATCCAGAACAACATTCAAATTTAGCAGAACATTTTTTGCTTCGTTTGCACTTATTTTCAAATAGTTTCATTGATGGTTTTTGAAATGTGTGTGTTTGTGGTTTATAAATGTGGACTGGATTTTCAGAGAATATCATAAGGAATATAACTGAAACTCTCTTTGCTGTACTGTCACAGGATTTCTAGGCTTGTTTTATTAGCAGTTTATTATGCATCCGTCTTTTTTTTTATTTATTTTTTTTATTTTACCTTTATTTTACCAGGAAGTCCCTTGAGATAAATCTCTTTTTCGAGGGAGACCTGGCTTTTAAACTGTTAAAGTCACTGAAACTGTTAATGACTGAGAGGAAAAAGTAGGTGATGTTAGAGAACGCAAGAGCAACATTCTTTTTGTGAGAATCTAAAGCCAAAGCAAAGTGGCACCCCTCTGAAAATCAGGTTTGCAGGGTTTTGTTGGGACCCCCAGCATTATGTCTGGGATTTTTTAATCTGATTAAGAATGTTACAGTTAATTAATTCATTCATTCATTTTTGGAGTAAAGTGACATGACCAGGGTCTAACTTGGAGGGATAAGTTCCGCTCACCAAATTTACCAGTGTTTTAATGTAGTTGGCTTTTGTGTAAACACTTAGTCAAAACCTAAAACAGTTTTGTTTTCTTATATGCTCTGCTAATAACACAAAATCTAATTCATTGTAGTCTCTTCCCCTTTACTTTCACTCTTCTATTTCTGGGATCTTAAGTATATGTTTTCCTTTTTATTGACTAGAAGATGACTTCCTTTTTTTCTGATAATGGGCCCTCGTTATATCCCATCTCCTGTGGAGACTTTTTCCACATTATGTAACTACCACTGAAACAGCCTTACAGTAACAATCCCTCTGTCAGTTAATCATCAAACTAATTATGTTTTTTTTTTGTTTATATATCAGCAGTGAGTGAGTGCTCCCTTTATGTAATTTCTTCTTTATCACAGAGTGGGTTTATCTGCTTTCTGATGCTGCTGGTGAGATACGCTCTTGACACCACCTTCTCAAGGAGATAGACTTGGAGCCTAGCATATTGGGACCATATTACAGTATCGACTCCTCATCCACTTAAATGGAGAATAAGCTCCTTTTACAACTAATTAAGGCCATTAAGAGGGGGTGCATGCGCTAATTTAGTTTTGCACGGATAACAGAAACATTGGCTTATTTTAACGGCAGGTCAAGACAGGAGTAATTAACTGCTTATTAAAGTCTCAGTGTGGCTTGTTTGTGAGTCATAGTAATGGTAGCCTGGGTGTAGAGTGCTGATATGGGTTTCATCGAAACTGTGACTGATCCTTTCTCACACCTAATGCTATTTGGCTCAGACACTCTCTTAGCAGTTTAACTTAAAGAAAGAAACCAGGGTAATATCAAAAGAAAGAGAAACTTCAGATGTTTTGCCCATGAGAGTATTTAATGAGTAGGTCTGCTTTCAACCACGTTGGTTAGTCCTTTTTGGTGTCTGTGGATTGATTTCTTATGAGAAAAAGAGACTAATGTATGGGTAGAAGCCAAAGTCTCTTTTTAAATAAAAGATGGAATACACTTTACATGTTTTTTAATTTTCTTTTTTTCACCAGTGCTTTAACAGTGAACATGTCTTTGGATGTGCAGGAGCATTTGCTGGAATTGATTCGGGAACAGCAGTGTTATGTAATTATGGGAAATTTTGTTACATCACCAAAATTAACATAAAAACTCTCTGTCCAGTTTTAACCTACAATGTGCTAAGTTGTTTATACTTTTTACCCATTATCCTCATCTACCACTCTAATGGAGGATTATGCAGGTTAAATGCATGAAGGACTTGCATAATGGGTACTACGGTAGAAAAATAGTTATTTCTGGGCACCCATTAACAGGCTGCAGACTAAAACTATTCATTTTTTTTCTTTGCACTTCTTCACATAAACATGTGCTTATCACATGAAAATGCATAGAAATAAATATTCATTGTGTAGATGTCGAATAAAAAAGACAAAACAAGGAGCACAAGGAGCATAATGAAACAAGATTGCTTTAAGAGTTCCTCCCCCACAGGTAAACCGTTTGTAAGCTGAGTATGCAGTTATCTGTCATCTACGGTACTGTGCTGAATACAGGAAGACAGAAAAGGGAAGGAAAGAAGGCCAAGGCTTTCTTTGGGCTTATCAACTTGTTCTCCAAATAGATTATAAGAGAGTTATAATTTTTCCTTTATTGTCCCATAATTTTAAAGGATACTATTAAAGTATGCAAAATAAAATGTGATGTGACCAAAATAAACCTAAAATATTAGAGAAAAAGAATCATGGAAATGATAAAAAGCATGAGGCTTAATTATCCAAACTGGAATAGTTCAGGTCATAATTTACACTGCTCTACTGGAAAATAGTTTAATGATGATGCACAAAAAATTCCTTTGTTTCTACCTTAATACAATATCACATACAAATAGGTAAATCTTAAATTCTTTAAGATTATTAAAATAAATGTTGTGATCACAATTTTTGTTTTAAATGTAGCTTTTTGGTTTTATAAATGTAATGGATAGAGTAGATGAGAAAAATAAAAAATACTTTTTGATATCTTCCATCTCCTCCACCTCAATAATTAGTCCATAAGAGCAACATAACAAGTTTCCTTCCTTGCAGGACATTTGATAATTCACAAATTAACAAATGAGAAATTATTAAAAGTCCCAAAACATTTGCAGAACCAGCTACAAGAGCTCCTAAACCATTAGTGCAAGATCACAATTTAACCTAGCATGCCTGGAAGAGAGAATACATCACATCTCTTGTCAAGAATGTATTGCCGTTTAGTCAGAAAAAGTTATGCACTTAAGAAGCATAATTATTTTCTGTTTTTGTTCTGTGTTTCAGTCTCCTAAGTGTGGTTTTGTTCTTATTTTTACTAAGGATTTTCTACTGAATTAAGAGCAAAGAGCTCTTGTTCTTTGGCCTTAATTCTGTAGCAATAGTTGTTATACAAGTACCTATCTGGGATTCTTTTGGTTGAGGAAGTTTTGGCCTTCCCATTATTTTTATTGCCCTTTAGAAGCTCCACAAAGCTTCCACAAATAGCACTACAAATTACCACGATTTTAGAAACGGAATTTCTAGAAAAAGTTACAAAATAAAAAATTTTTTTCCGGCCATGGTATAAAGATGAGTGTCACTTCACATACAGTATGAGGAAGCGGCACAGCACCAAAGAAGAGGCCTGCAGTAGAGGCTCCTATAAGCATCCTTGAAACAAACTTAGGGCCGGATCTATCAAAGGTTTGCGTGTATAAAAACGTGAGCTATTTCACTGCGCACGCTAAAAAATGTACAAACTGATCTATCAACAGCGTGCTAAAAGGATTTGGTCTTTAAAACGTGCTAAATAGCGCCTCTTATCCATTTAGTACTTTTTCTGCAATGAATATGCAATATGGGGCGTTTACACGCAAAAGTGCGTCCTGTGGGAGGAGAACATGTAAATATATTAATTTAGCACTCGCAAAGTGATTTATCAAAACTGAAAGCAATTTTGCTAACGGTATCTGACTCTATATTTAACACGTTTCAAAAGAAGGTGCAAATGGTCTGTATGCGTAATTGCGCACACATGGCAGCGGTTATTGTCGCAAGAAGGAGACATCGAAATGAAGCAAGGAGACGCAGAGAACGCATTTTTTCATTTCGTGTGAATATTTTTGGAATGAACGAGGAAACAATCATCAAAACATATAGTTTATCCAGCATTGACATTTTGGAGCTGTTGGGGGAACTCCGAATGGATTTGGAGCCAGCCACAATGAGGACCAACGCAATACCAGCTATCACAAAACTCCTTGCAACATTGGATCTCCCAATCTAGTTTTTCAGAAGTGCTGTCTGACGTTTCTAATGCCATGTCGCCCTGTCGCCCTAACGGAGAAACCAGACCTCCCCCCTGCGCCTGTGGAGCAACATGCCAATGCTGCGGGGATGCGTCATCTTATCCACAGTAACTTCTTGTGAGCCATTTGGTATGTGCATTTTTCTACAGGCCAATACAAAACACTTTTTTTTTCTTTTTTTTTTTTACTGCAGTGAAGTAGAAATTCAGCCACATACCACCTTGGGGAATAAAGGTTGCCAAAGTTTTTTCTTTATATATATATATATATATATATATATATATAATTTTTTTTTTTTTGTTGGGGGTCACTGTAAGATTTAAATTTCTTAATGCACTAGTTTGTACAAACTACTTTGCCGCAAACCACAAAACGCGCAAAACCATCATTTAAATAGGGCGTCTCCAACAGTTTTGCACCTGCCACCAGTTACGCAATCACTCTTGTTAAATCACCCGCAAACCATGGTTCAGCCCCTCGCGCAAAATTCCAGTTTGCGAGCGCAAATTACTGCACGCAAAATTGGATCTTGATAAATCCGGCCCTTAGTCAGGAGATCAGGGCAGAAAACTTAAACTACATTTTGAAGCTAAGACAAAAAAGTACCTTTCGAGCTTACAATCCAGAAACTTCTTCCTGTTAGAATGGAGTTTTCCTCTCCACTGTCGCTACATGCGTGCTTGGTGTGAGGGATTGCTGTTGAGTCAATAAGTCGATGCAATCAGCTGGTTTTCCTTAGATAAAACCTTGAACCAATCTGACTGTATAATCTGGTTGAATTGCTGTTAATTGGCACTATATAAATAAACTGAATTGGGTCGAAAATGTAAGATTGAAAAAAGCCTGCTGCTGATGGCAGGGACAGCTCAATGAAGCAGTTATCATTGGGGCACCGGTCTGTGGTATGTACAAAGATAATCAACAATTCTTTTTTTCTCATAATAGTGTTGTTTGCTTGTGTTTATCATAAAAATATGTAGCATTGCTTAGTTGAGAATGTGTGAGGTAAACTGTTAAAAAGGAATGTGTTTGCTTTAAATATTGATACACAGCCTGATTATACATTTATTAAAAATATGTTTCATTTTCACCCTCTTGTTTATGTACTTTATTTTGTTACTGCAAGAGGCAGTGGATACCACTTTATTCATAGCTAGCATGACTGCCAGTTATTTTTCCTTCTCTGTCTATGGGAATACTGGACTTTAATGTTTTTTTTATCTATTGTTATCTTGAAACAATTTCAATGTCTTTAAAATGTCTGCTGTCTCTGCCTTACAGGTGCTGGTCATAAAATTAGAATATCATGAAAAAGTAGATTGATTTCAGTAATTCCATTTAAAAAGTGAAACTTGTATATTATATTCATACATTACATACAAACTCATATATTTCAGATGTTTATTTTGTTTAATTTTGATGATTACAAATGACAACAAATGAAAATCTCAAATTCATCATATCAGAAAATTAGAATATTACTGAAGACCAATAAAAACAAAGGATTTATAGAAATGTTGGCCAACTGAAAAGTATGAACATGAAAAGTATGAGCATGTACAGCACTCAGTATTTAGTTGGGCCTCCTTTGGCCTGTATTACTGCAGCAATGCGGCGTGGCATGGAGTCGATCAGTCTGTGGCACTGCTCAGGTGTTATGATAGCCCAGGTTGCTCTAATAGTGGCTTTTAGCTCTTCTGAATTGTTGGGTCTGGTGTATTGCATCTTCTTCTTCACAATACCCCATAGATTTTCTATGGGGTTAAGGTCAGGAGAGTTTGCTGGCCAATTAAGAACAGGGATACCATGGTCCTTCAACCAGGTACTGGTAGCTTTGGCACTGTGTGCAGGTGCCAAGTCCTGTTGGAAAATGAAATCTGCATCTCCAAAAAGTTGGTCAGCTGCAGGAAGCATGAAGTGCTCTAAAACTTCCTGGTATGTGGCTGCGTTGACCCTGGACCTCAGAAAACACAATGGACCAACACCAGCAGATGACATGGCACCCCAAACCATCACTGACTGTGGAAACTTTACACTGGACTTCAAGCAACGTGGATGAAGTGCCTCTCTTCTTTTCCTCCAGACTCTGGGACCTTGATTTCCAAAGGAAATGCAAAATTTACTTTCATCAGAGAACATGACTTTGGACCACTCACCAGCAGTCCAGTCCTGTTTCTCTTTAGCCCAGGCAAGACGCTTCTGACGCTGTCTGTGGTTCAAGAGTGGCTTGACACAAGGAATGCGACAGCAGAAACCCATGTCTTTCATACGTCTGTGTGTGGTGGTTCTTGAAGCACTCACTCCAGCTGCAGTCCACTCTTTGTGAATCTCCCCCACATTTTTGAATGGGTTTTGTTTCACAATCCTCTCCAGGGTGCGGTTATCTCTCTTGCTTGTACACTTTTTTCGACCACATCTTTTCCTTCCCTTCGCCTCTCTATTAATGTGCTTGGACACTGAGCTCTGTGAACAGCCAGCCTCTTTAGCAATGACCTTTTGTGTCTTGCCCTCCTTGTGCAAGGTGTCGATGGTCGTCTTTTGGACAACTGTCAAGTCAGCAGTCTTCCCCATGATTGTGTAGCCTATAGAACTAGACTGAAAGACCATTTAAAGGCTTTTGCAGGTGGTTTGAGTTAATTAGCTGATTAGAGTGTGGCACCAGGGGCCATCAATTTTGAACCTTTTCACAATATTCTAATTTTCTGATATGATGAATTTGAGATTTTCATTTGTTGTCATTTGTAATCATCAAAATTAAACAAAATAAACATCTGAAATATATGAGTTTGTATGTAATGTATGAATATAATATACAAGTTTCACTTTTTAAATGGAATTACTGAAATCAATCTACTTTTTCATGATATTCTAATTTTATGACCAGCACCTGTATTATTTGCTGATTAAGCCGAATGCCTCAAGTAATGTTGTGCCTCACTGTGCCGGTATCAAAACAATCCTGACTTGGTGAGAGCTGTGCTTTCAAGAAAGAAAAGGATAGAAATTGAACTTTATTCATCTCATGGAGAAATTAACTCTGCATTTAACCCATCCCCTTGGGGAGCAGTTAGCTGTCACTTTGCAGCACCCGGGGAGGTTAAGGTTGTTGTTTAGGGACCCAGCGTGCAAGCTGTGGGGATCCAACTGGCTACTTGCAACCTTCTCAGAGTACAAGCGCACTGCTCTAACCGCTAGGCCAACACTCCCCAGCAAAGGGTCATTGCAGTCATGAACTTGTTAATTTAATGCCAGTCTTCCCGTTTCTTAACCTGCTGAGCTACCAATTTAGCCAATGGCTTGTCTTTCTTCGTAGGCCATTTTACAGTTGGTGCGATGTCACTTGGGTTGTAACCTTGGAATGGTCTGAAAACATTAGATTATATAACTCCCATCTGGCAATATTAACTGCTTCCACTTCTGTAATTTTGAAAAGCAGTCTTTCACTCTTCATACCAGCCTGTCCTCATGTTACTCTTTCACAAAAACCTGACATGCACCACCCAACCTCCTTGCCTTAGCCCCTCGACCTCTGAGGTAGTGTTAGTGTCAGAACACCAGGAAAGCTCACAGTGTTTCCAACTAAAGCATGACAACCTGTGCTGACCGACTGACAGGTTCACTCAGATTATTTACAAGTCTCTGGAGATTGGACACTAGAGAATCCGTGAGCCTAATGACTTGACCCTGTTGCCCTGATATCTGCTAAGAATTGAATGACTGCTGTTGAAGAATCTTAGGGACATTACTGGCCCCTTGATGGACCCCTGCAGTTTGTATGGGCATGGCGAACAGCTCAGCAGGTAAGAGTTTGGTGTTAGGAGCTTATTCAGTTTGGGACATTTGTTTTTGCACATTTTTGACCCTCCAGGGAAGAATGGATGCATCCTGTTTGTGAAGTAATTCTTGGACTTCACACAATTAAACTAGACATTTTTCAACAGTAACTCCCCTAGCTCAGAGTATTGACCTCCACATGTTAGTGCAATACCAGCTTCCTTACTGACCTCCAGCAGCAGGTTTGGCTAGAGGCATTTTCTCCTGCAAAAGACAAATTAGCACTGGTGCCTCTCATTGGTCTCATTCCACTTCTCTCTGTAAGTAAATACCTGTACCTCAACAAACACATCTGTAAAACTCCTGTTCACAGCTGACATATTTTTCATATTTTTCAAGGGAATATTAAGTCTTCATTAAGACAGGAGTTGGATAAGCTAGTCCCCTCGGGTGGTCAGAACCACCTGGAGCTTAACCTGCTCAAGGCAGTAGAGACGAAAGTGGAATTCCAGAGAGAAACTCCACTTCTGCCTCCTTGTATCATCCTTGACAACAATGTGTCTACTTTGATTCATTTTGTTTTCTTTTTAGAAATTAGAAGTGTAAAGGTGTATTCAAATTCTGGCAGGTCATTTACTAAAAAAAAAAAAAATAATAAAAAATAGTTTTATTGAAGATTTTAGTCAGAAGAAAGGCTTTTCTGAACCACTTTTCTTTTTAAAAAAGATACCTTATATTATGGTTCAAGTAAGTTTATGTAAAAAAAAAGGAGACTAATTTGTACATAAACAGGAATTGTGTGTCTTTTTTCATAGCACTTTTTTGCAGAAAACAGGCTTGTTAACTTTTCAGTGGTTTCTCTCGATTGATGGAGAAGCCAAACATTTTACTCAAGTAAATTTGAATGTAGGAATTTATCAGCCAATTGTAAAAACCTGGTTAATGGCTCTTCATCGTACAATATTTGCAAAATAATTACAATTTTCTTTTCATTTAATTTTGGTCTGCCTTTTCTATTCTGTAGTCATTATATGTTCCATACTTATATATATATATATATATACATATATATATATATATATATATATATATATATATATATATATATATATATATATATATATATATATATATATATATATATATATATGTGTGTGTTATATAGGGAATGGGGAACAGGTTATTCTGGATCAACTGCACCAAATGCCAAAACATCCAGAATGACTCTGAGACAAAAACTCCATTCTTCCTGTCACTCGGGATGTTTATATATTTCAGTAACCTGCCATATTTTTTTTTTTAGAGTTTTTGTTTTTTTCCCTTCCAAAAAAAAAACAAAACAACCTTTTGCCCTCTTTGGATCTTTAAACAAGTCATATCTTTCAAAAACATCCCCTTGGCGGGGTATACGTCCTGTGCATTGACAGGCAGCAGAGGAAGATCCATTGTCACAACAGTTTCATGAGTTTCTCAAAGAAAGATTTTAGGTGTCTCTTCCCCATACAACATCGCTGTCACCGACATGGCATTTTTAGGATGAAACAGGGGAAAAAAAGACCTCATAAAATGATCTAGCGGGATTGGTGATGGTGCTGAAGATCAGACAGCAGTGGAGAGTCCCTGGGAACTGAGAAAGGTAGTTTAAAAAAGGAATGAAAGCATGCATACTAATATGTTCTCTGCATCCTGGACTATATTTTTTTTCTTTTTTTGCTACTTTGTGTTGCAGGCTGTTCTTAAGCTTTAGATTTAACGTCCTTTACCGCCAACCAAATGTTCACACCATTCCAAACTGATGTTGTGTCCTTTCACTGCTACTGTATCAATCTATCATCCTTATTTCTCATCAAGCTGCCTTTAACTTGTAGCAACCTGATAAAGGTGTCCAAATTGAACAAAATTAATCTTCCTTTAATATTATATGGGTAATAAATGCTGCAGCATATTGACTCGGTTAATTGACTCATAAAAAACGGTTCTAAGGTGATAAATGATGTGGTGCCTTTATTATACTTATGCCATTAGTTGCATACTACAGTATACCACAGTGACTATTCAAATGGCTGCTCAGATGGGCAATCTATCTGTGAGGAGGTGATGAAAACAAATGAAAGTGACTAATGTTTACTATCAGCTTTTAGAAGAGGTTGAGATACTTTGTGACAAACGATTCTGAAAGTCCCATTTGGCCTTACATCCCCTTATTATGTAGAGATACTCTGCAGCTGATTTGGCGATTTATTATGTGTTTAAAAAAACATATACAGCCTATTATATCAGTAATAGTTTGAACTATAAGTCTTGAAAGATAAATTAACTGAATATATTTTAGCCCAGGGTGATTGCAGACACTCTGTATTACTGGGAAAATGTCAGTTGATCACCCGCTTCCACTTAATTCACCATAGCATGAATTGAGAACCTGGTGGGTCTATTAATGAAATGCAACTTTAAGTCCGAACAGGCTTACTTCTGTGTTTTTCGGGCTGTCACATGTAAGATGTAAGCAGCAAATTGCTCTCTTAGCTTTTCTTGGTTTTTGGATCTTGCAAAGTCTAGCTCTCAGCATTGGGGGGCTGGAGGTTCTGAGCTGGGGGGTATTTCAACATAAGTACAGAGTGAAAAAGATTTGACTTGACTTGCTTTTGGAAAAAGGAAGAAAAGCAGCATTGAACTGCAGGGTTAGATGTTAGGCAGAAAATGTCAAAACACAACTCCATAAAGAAAACTTGTCAGGAACTGGCATATATAAAAAGCAGCCATTTGCACCATCGATAAAACGCTTCAGGACTAAGTCTAGAATGTCCCCACAAAAAGAGAGGGATTTTAAAACAAGCTCTTAAGATACTAAATGGGTGCCATAACACAACACCTGCTAATTTAGAAGGTTGCCTGGGGAGCTTAATGTCTGCATGTTTTGCCCTTGATAGGAAAAAATGGTCTGTTAGTTTTATTTTTTCTATTAAGAATATTTACATATATGGTCTCTGTTAAGACTGTGATCAGGGTTTGCTTAAAGCAAAATTAGCTACCCGAAGATATACATTAGTAGTATCTTTTAAATGATCCACATTTTCCTCGTGTATGGATTCAAAATATTTGGGAAAGTGTTCAAAACTGTTTAACAATTCATATGCAACTCCATAAAAGTAAAACCTGCTGCTTATGCTCAAAATATTCAATATAAGATGAAGCTGAGAAAGGCTCCCTCATAAGTTTAAAAGCATTCTAATCACCTATTGTGAAATGGGAGATGATTTTAAAGAGAAGACATCAAACTGAATTATTGCAAAACGCAGCAGCTGTATGAATGGAGGCATGGTACATTACCTAGACTGGAAAATCCCATGTTTTTGGTTAATGTAGAAGAAATTTATTACAGTTGCATTTATTATTTATGTCACAAATAGGCAATGAACTAGAATCTATAAGTAGTATATTGTGTTTAATGCCAAAGGACAAAACTGCAGTGCAATGTCCGTCTATAAATTAATTCTCTTAAAACTAAATATATAGACTCAAATATTTTACTCAATGAGAATATGGTGACTTTTCTAGTTTTGTATGGGTTTTTTGAGACATTAAAGAAAAATAATGCACTGTTGTTTTTTTTTTTTGTTTCTTTTTCTCTTTCTGTCTGTCTGTCTGACTGTCTGTCCCCTGCTGCTTATATATGTATATGTATTAGTGGTGGGCCATTATCGGCGTTAATGCGCTGCGTTAATCTCAGACTTTTGTCGGGCGATAAAAAAATATCGCTGTTAGTCTATTCTCACAGTTGGGTTGGGAGCTGGGCCTATACTAATGATGACTTTCACCTTGATATTTTAGCATGAATGAATATGTGGGGGCGAGAATATATCAGTCTTCCAACCAGTGTAGGCGTACTGAAATTACCAAATGGAACGTGGTATTCTGACAATGATGCAGCTACAAGCTAACCAATCTCCTCGCTCAGTGGATAGCCACAGGTGACCCATCTTATAAGATACCTGTGAGGCAAACTATTATGAGGAGAATACAGGACCAGCACACTGAAGAGAAAGCCGGGAAATATGAAAAGGTGATCGAGGTGACGTGTGTGTCAGAATTTTAGAGACAATATATTGTTAAAGTGGGACATTTATAATCGGAAGTGGGACACTATTTTTTGCAGCAAAAGCACTGTAATAAATGACCAAGAATAGCATTTATAACTTTGTCAGAATCTTAAAAAGACGAAATTAGGGGTCATTTTGCATGAACAATTTTAATTTAGATTAATTTCAAGATTACATTAAATGAATCTATGCCCACCATATATATATATATATATATATATATGTATATATATATATATATATATATATATATATATATATATATATATATATATATATATATTGTGCCTTGGTTTAAGTGTTAAAAAAATACAAATACATCGAAATGTAGTAATCCAAAAGTTGGTTTTTACTTCTAGTAAGATGAGGCTTTGCATTTATATGCAAGCCTGCATCAGAAGCAGATAAAAGAGAAGAAGTTGTGTAACCAAACATAATGAATCTATTCCACTTCTAAAGGGCAGATGCTTATCGAGTCTGTGTTCTATAGTTCAGGTCTACAGACCGTACTGTACTGAACTGTATTGTAGGTCATAACCCTCCTATCCTGTTCAGTGTCAACCAACTATCTCTAGTGTGGAACAAACTGTCCAGTGTAAAACAAAGTAGGACACATTGCAAGAAAGCCACGGGATGAAGAGCTTCAAATAGCAGCAAATATGTGTTATAGTTGTGTAGAGGTAGTATGTCTAAGACAAGCAATTTGTTCTGTTAATGAAAGAAACTATGAATAGATAACTTGTTCAGATGGTGTATAAACTTTTATCTATGTCATGTCAAACATCCTAAGAGGTTACAAGAAAGAGCTAGATATATCTGATATAGCTGATATATATGTTTGTATTAGGATTAAGCTTTGCTTTAGAGTAGTCATATCTGAGAGTGCAGCAAATTTTAACTTCAGACTTTTTTCAAGATAATTCACATTTTTTTCTATTAAAAATGCCTTTAGTATAAATCTCCACAGTGGCAGAGTTGTCTTGAAGCTCGTCCTGGCTCAGGTTTGGGTGGGTTCAACATACTCCTCAGGAAGAGCGTTTGTGTTCTTAGTCATTTGTCTTGTGATGCTCCCTGATAAGCAATGGAAGTCAAGTCTCTGTGAATAAAGCCACCTCAATTTCAGAGAAATGGTAGTTTCTAAATATGCAGTGTTATTCACAGCAGAGACGGTGTTGCTGAGGATGGATGTTTTTTTTATTTTTCAGCTTTTTTTTTTATTTTCATTATACTGTCACAAGTAGAGAGCAATAAAATGAACTCTCTGCTTTTAACCCATCTCCTTGGGAAGCAGTGGGCTCCCATTATGCGGCACTGAGGGAGCAGAACCTCTAGGCTCCAAGCACAATGCCCGAACTACTGGGCCAACACTCCCCCAAGGCCACACTCCCAATGGATGGATGGATGGATGGTATTGCCATGCATTGCCATATAAGCAAATCAGCTGAATAGAAATAACCTCAGCTTTTTTTAAGACCATACAACTGCAGTTCGTTGAAAAATAAAATACATGGTGAGGATGAAGGTTTATAGTAGGTTAGCTGTTTGATATCTAAAAGAAAATATGAATGGAGATGTCCCGTTGCTGTCCAAGTTCAGGGCTGTTTTTCTTATTTTCCATTTAAAGTGATAACACTAATGACTAAGTTCATGTTTCTAAGAGCTTTTAAAACATGAATTTTATTCAGTCCAGTAAGAAACAAATTTGCAGGATTTTGAGTTTGTAGTCATGATTTTAAATTGTCCAACTTAACTACATAATGCCTTGTGTTTAAATTGAAATAGCATTGCAACATTTATGACCAAGAATAAGGTTATGGCAGAAATTACTTATTTAGAATCTTGAGCTTTTGAAACCCCTAAAAAGAGTGGCATAGATAAAAAGAGCACTGCAGGTGTTTCTCTGCGCTGGCACTGATCAAACTCTATGTTGACAGGTGAATATACGGTGCATTTAATGCTGTTGTTTGTTCAATTAAACTTCAGGGTTTTCTAACGAGGTTGTTGGTCCATTAAACTTTATCACGGAGGCAGTTGAGTCACATTAATTTTGCACCATCTCTTTCCATTCTCATTGTCATTAAATAACTTAATGTTTCTCAAAGTCCAAACAGGTTCAATGTAAAAGCTTTCTGTATGTTTGCCTTGAGGCCCTTCAGTGTTAAATCTAAACTCAGTATTTAATCAAACTGGCGGCCAGAAATACACAACGGCAAAATAAGGTCTTGTTAGTGGCTCTTTCTTTCTCTCTTTTTCTTTCTTTCTTTCTTTCTTTCTTTCTTTCTTGTTAGTGAATTTTCCTTCCTTCCTTCCTTCCTTGTTTCTCTGTCTAAAATAACCTATGGTTCTTACTCTCTCATAATAACTGTGCTCAGTGTTGTTTTGTTAGGATAGAGAAATGAACACTAGAGGGCAAGCTTAACCCTGTCTCACATGTTCTATGGTACTTTTAAGTGTTTTCTTTCACTCAACATCTTTTCTTTTACTGATTGCATGCATCACCAAGCTATATGCTTTTTACTGGGTGTGGTTTCACACACTGCATGTTACTTTATTACTTTTTATATATTTAAAAAATGTTTTAGTCTTTGAAAGTCTATAATGTTCCAACTGGGAGAGGGTTTTTATTTCAGGGGGTTTAGATTAATATGGATTTTATATCCTAATATGTCCATCTTCTTTGTTTTATCACCTTTTTTCTTTACTTGTTCAGGGCAAGTACTGTATGGTCTGTGCTTTTGGCGACCATACCTTAAATGTGCTAGATCTCTTTCCTGTTTCCTTGTTAAATTCTATCTTTATCGTTTCTTCATTCCTTTTCCCCTTGTTGTCCGGTCTATCCACATGGGTTCAATCTTTTCACCATAGAGTCCTACTCTTTACAGACAGCTCCTTTGTATTGTCTGTCTCAATTTACATTATTTATCTTTATGTAGTCACCCAGCGATTTTGATCAAATTCAGGCAGTTGATGAACACTTTCATCTCATATTTAGCTTACTTGTGTTTCATGCAGCAGGCGTCCTGCTTCCCACAATTCTTTGCTGGTGTAGGAAGAGGCACTGCCTGTGTCTGCTGGTCTCTGCTGTTTCAGTTTGTCTGTTGTTTGCTAATAGGGATTGAAGAACAGATGGTGCGCTGCGTTTCCCCCTGCAGAGGGTGAGTGCTACAAAGTGCAGCTTCGTACAGGATGGGATTCAGTATTGCACATATCGCTTCTCCTAATATCTACATGTCACTACCTACAAACACGTGCACAAGTGTAGTTATTCCTCTGACAATTTCTTTTAAGCTCATTATATATTTACTTGTAGGTTTCTTTTATACTTTGTATGAAGATTCACATTTTTTCAGAGTAAATATATTCAGATATTTTATTCTTTTTAAACTGTTAAACTAGTCCTTCCTTCCTTCCTTCCTTCCTTCCTTCCTTCCTTCCTTAGGTTTATTGTGCTTTTTACTTTTAAATTTTTCTCCACTTTCTTCTTTGTATCCCTTCTTCCTTACATTCATCTTTACATGTGTCTTACTTTTTTCTTTTGTATCCTTCCTTGCTTTTTCCCACCACTGTTGTGTGTATTTTTTTAACCATTTGTCATGTGTTTTACTTGTCTTTTATCCACTATATGGCTTTTTTCATTTCATTCTTAATACCATATGTCCTTTTTTTATCAATTAGGTCATTTTGATGGATGGATGGATGGATGGATCGATTGATCGATCGATTGATCGATCGATGAAGCGACAAATGACAAAATATTAAAACGAAAGAAATAATTCCGGTCGTGCATTGTCACTGACTTTTTGAGTCTTTGTAGTTACTTCCCGTCCCCCTAAACATTTTATTTCATGATTAAATTTAAATTCCAATATTTCAAAGATTTCTTAAATAACACTCCAGTGAAATAAGCTATTCTTTTATATATAACATTTCTTCAATTCTTCTTCAGTATTACTGCTATAACTACAATTATACATATTTAACTCCTGTATCCATACTCTCTACTCTCGCAGCCACGTCCAACAGAATAACAGGGCTCATTGTTAGCACTTCTTCCCTCTTGCAAGAATATTAAGAAAGTGGATGCATTCATTTCATTCCAAGGACCTAATGAAATTTGCTGCCCATATATTTTGCCACTGACATTACCAAAGCACCTGAGAGGCACAGACTTTTTTTTTTTGTCTTCGTCACATTAATGCCCCTATTATTCATTACCCATGTCATATAGTGCAGAATTGTATCTTCTTTAGCAGAAGTGCATTTTCTTGTGCTAATGGGCAGCTTGTGTTTTGACCAATGTCAAACACTCAGAAGGCAAGATTAAAACTCTGCTCAAGCTAATCATAACAAAAGCCATGGGATTAGTCATTGGAGATAGAGTCAAGGTCTTTCCCCACACAACTAATTGAGCTCTTATCTTAGCCCAGCCGGTAATGCTATTAATCATAAATGGTGGTCCATATTCAGGAAGCTCTGAAAGTGTAGAGTCTCATGTTTTAAAAAGTTAATTTAAAGTTGCATGGAGACTGTGTGGGGATTCTCAAAGGTATTCTGTAAGGTACTTTGCAAATGAGTGACTGATTAAAGAAAGCTGTGGTTTGTTACACTGCTTTATATGTCGGATTAGTTCCAGTATGAGTCGCTAGTCTCATTTTAGTGGCTAGTGAGGCTAATGATAATCTCTTGGAGTAACATTTCTTGCTCGAAGCAGATGCAAAGCTTCTGTTTTCTTGTTTACTCCTCTTTCCTTCTGGCAGTTTATCATAGAGGCAGACAAGAACCAAATGGTAGCACAAACATAATCTATTGTTAAACTCTTGTGTTGTTGCAGAGCTGCTATTTTTTGATGCTCTGTAGAAATGTAGTTGCATACCTGTGAACTTTTAGCAGCTCTCTCTGCGGTTTTCTATGACTCTGAGCTATTTTTCTCACTCGGAATCATGTTTACAAACACTCTTTGTTCTCTTACAAACTTTTCTTGTACAGATATTCCTCACAAACTCATTATCTTTGATGCTAAAGATTCCAATCATGCTACCTATTAATATGAAGCCCATAATAGGATTTGACAGAGTTCTGAAATTTGTTTGCTTACTTGGTGTGTATTAGTGAATTAGCATAACAGAGGCATTTGGACGCATTGGAAGTACAGAGAGGAGGTGGTTCAGGAGACAGAGATATGAGCTCAGCACAATGATTGAAATCCCTGCCCTTAGGTGATGGCTGCTAAGGTGATCTGGCAAAAAACAGAGTCTCTCTAAGCAGAACAGACAGAAAGAAGACTTTAATGGTTTTCATTTTGAAAAGGAATAAGGAACAATTTCATCCAGTGCTATCCCAGTTTTGTTTGTCATCTAGGCTGCGAATTATATAGTGTACAAACATAATTTGAAAAGGCACGTTTACAAAACCCTAGCTATGTGATACAAATCCTTCACAAGAACAGAAGAGCACCTCTGTGGCTTATGTAACACAAAGAGTCAGGGGAGGTTGTTTGAAAAAGCGGATTAAGTTAAAAGACTTAAAGCTTTGTATGTCTATATGCCAAAAAGTATGTTAAAGGTGTCAGCTTACGTACATCAACAAGGATATGTGAATAATGGTAATAGCTAGTTTTTACAATTGAATTTTAACAAGGTTATTTTAAAAGAGGAAATACTAAGAATTAGTAAGAAATGTCCTGTGGTAATCAAAGCAAACCTATTTGTTTTTCAAGGCATGCAATTCTGAAGTTATTGTTATAATCTATAGTGCATAAAACAAAGAAATCTATTTTTGCAAAGAGGTTGAACAAAAAAACAAAAAATGGTGGCAAGCTTTTAGACGCGTAAACTGAGAATGCATTATGTTGACATTAAATGGACGAAAAACAACAACAAACAAATAGGCTATTAATCCATAAGGAGTTGTACAGAGTTCTAGGCATCACAACTAAATGAAGGTTACTGAACCAAAACTATATTCTATGTTATAAAAAAAATGCTTAAACACTTTTTAGCACCAAAAGGTAATTTATTTTTTTCCTCAAAGATACACTCCTAAGCACAAATTAATCCTGCTAAGTGTATTGTCTCATTAATAGAGGATGGAAAAAAGGACAAAAAGAGTTGATATAAACACCATGATGGGTGTGTTGCGGTAATTTTTATGAGTACCACAGGGTATTTTCAGATTCACGGTTGATTTGCGGTGCTCACCATGGACTGCATCATTACTTAGGTGGAGCTTGTGCTTGTATTTTAACTCAACATGGCGAACAGGGATTTCAGGTTCTTTTACTGTAGAAAGTGGAAAAAAAATGCCATCGAGTCATCATATGGGTCCACCTGATTTCTCCTGAGATAAAACCAGAGATCCACCAACAACTCAGAGAACTGCGTCTGAGTGATGGTCGGATTCTGCAGTATTTCCTTGTATCCAGTGCTGGGGAGCAGCAGCAGTTGTAGCTAAGACAAAACATAATTAACGATTCAGTGGTCCCCCTGAAGAGGATCGAAGGATGACAGCAATGCATTGGAGAGGTCCGCTAGGCAGAGTGCACCAAAGTCATTAGAGGTTAGACACTGGAAAACGTCTGAGCTGGAGGAAAGGGAGGACGACGAACAGTCCCTCTGGGACTAAATTAGAATGTTTTTTTTTTTAAAGTCAGCCACAAACCTTTTAAGAGCATTCCTTATTTCATCCTTGTCAACATAAATTTCTCTATATTTAATAAAAAAAAAAAAAAAAAAAAAAAAACATAGGCTTGGCTACAGTACTTAAACCTAGGCCATAACCACAACCTGTCCCTGATTGGTTGCCACAATACGATTTCACAGAAATGTTCCGATTTTTCAAATTTAGTGGTGATTGCTCCCTCTCAACACACAGCGCCATGTGGAATTCACTGCGGGCCACTTCTCTGCCCTTCCCTGCCCAGTTTGCATAGGGATACTATGTAAATTCTCTGCTCTTGCTGCAGACACAGGGGTTCAGTGTGAATCCACCATTACTCCAGAACTACCAACTACACAGGGAGGCCTGAGGGGGGGTCATGATGCTGCAGCTGCTCACAACCTGAGCAGTCTTTTCTGACAAGATTTATTTAAGACAAACACTGGTTCCATAGAAAAGGTATGCAAGGGGTTTGAAAAATATGACAACATCATAACATGGTGTACCATGGTTACCAGCCTATATATAGTTATGACAGATACATGGGCCATATACACTGGGCCATATATTGACGCTCCATCCCATTTAAAATTACGATTCAAAACAAAACCTTATGGGACATGATAAGGCTTAGAGGCTCTCATATCAGCTCAAGCTGCTCACTATTTCTCATGTAAAACCATGTAAAGTATGTTGGTAGCTTAACATGCATGCACCTCTTGAGTTACAAGTGTACAACATATTTGTTTCAAACCAATTGAAAAGTATTAAATCAAACCTAATTAATTAATAAAAAAACAATATTTTTGTATATTTATGTATTATGAGTTATAATAACAACTGACTTTTGAACTAGGTGATGGGCTTCCCTCTGCCAATGGCATAACAATGGGCAAAGCCTCTGCTCAGCAGCTCCTCCAGTGTGCATGACAGTGTATGTAAACAGAACAGCATGTTTCCAAAGCACCAAGGAAGGTAGCAACAACTCACTGCATGTGTAAATCTTGGCACATATTGCTCTAGATAGAGAGCTTTGTGTGACCACCAATCAACTAAATTTGGACTCAATATTGGCTATAATGCTGCTAGAGAGGCAAGTATTAATTATTTTATTGTCAGTTCATAGTTGTGTGTTGTTTTCTCCTTTAGTAACATTTTATATTTGTTACATACGTTAAAAGGTGCTCCAGAAGATTGTGCATGAGTAGGCTTTCAGCTAGGAATATTCCATAGGGTGTACACCTTGATGTATCACTTCTTTAGGCTTTGTGCGGCATAGGTGGGACTGAGGTAATTTAGACTCTCTGAAATGTTATTTACCGCATTTTAAGATGGTATGCAGCTAACTTTTTATTACAACACTACTTTTGTCCTGATTGTGGGAGGTATGGATGTATTACTAGAGGTGGAAATTATAAGATAATTTTTAGTTACGATGTTATGTTTTATGGGGTAATTCAAACAATCAGAAAGTGTTATTCATTTTTGATGCTTGTCCACATAAAGATCAGATGCGCCTTGACAAATGTGTCTTTGACACTCCTGAAGCGCTTCCAGTAAAGTGTGTACATATGCGTCTGATGCTGCTGCTGTGTGCAATGGCAAAGAGCGGCTTTGCTATATTTGCATGGAGTAAAGTGCAAGTGGGTAAAAAGTAGTTTTAATACGATTTTATGCGACAAAGTCCAATTAAACATCTGTGCAGTCAGTTCTTCAAGATTACGATCCTGCCTTTAAAATATTATTTCGCTGTCAGAGATGTGCAGACCCCAACATATCGACGGTGCACAGTCACTGGGTATCCACATCAGCAGCTGCCTACTGTTCGTAACAGCTGGAAATAGATGTTAGCGCTTTTCATGGCTAAAACTGCAGGCACCAGAACAGTAAAAGCAATCATATTTTGCATTTTAAGTTAAATGTTAATAAACTGTTTCAGAGGAGTGACCATAGCTCTCTGCATCAGCAGCGCTTCGTCCGTCTACCTGCCAGCTCCCAGATCAGCTTATCTGATTGGTTGATGTGGTGCGTAGAGCGACAAAAAAATAAATCTTTCCAGCTCCAGACTCTGCTGCTTGTAAAATGTTTGAGCGAAGTTTCTTGGGAAAAAACGGGGCGTACAATCTGTCATTTGTTTAGTAAAGCCCGTACAATATACGGCCGTACGCATTGCTAGTTAAAAGCCAGTGCACGAGCTTAAGTTGCGTGTTTAGTCTTGTGCAGGTCAAAGAAAAGGAGGGTTCTCATGCAGGGAAAAACTGTTGGGAGGGCTTAAAGTTCATCCTGTGCAGAATCAGGCCTCAGTCCTATAAGAGCAAGGCAAATTTAGAGTGCTGTTACCTGACATGTCTTTAACACAGACTAGATCGGTCACACTAAGCAGCAACAGATCACTACTTCTGTGGATGTTTGCTATTATCTTACTTAGCTCCCCCTCTGTATATCTTTACGTTAATTGGACTTCTTAATTAAATAGCAGATCTCATGCCTGAGAAACCAATTAGAAGGCAATATTCTTTTAAATGTCCCCATACCGAAGAGATTACCCTGCACCATAATTATTTTTTTGAAAAAGATTACCTATTTGATATTTAATTATTCTCCACCAAAAACAACTCTACAATAGCAAAAGAGAGGAAGAACCATTAAAACCGTGCTGAGGAAGTAGCTACAAGAGATGGAAGTGGATTTATTTATTTTGTTTTTATAGAACAGGCAATATTGTAGATTCTGCTCTATGGAGTATTGAAAGCTGGGAGGTCACTGCATTTTTTTTGTGTTTTAGGAAATAGAAAGTGTGCCTTTTGACACCAATCTGTTGGTCTAGTGTTGCCCTTTCAAATTCTGAAAGTTAAAGACTCTTAAAGATCTGTATTTATTTCTATTTGACTGGTATTTTTTTTTACATTGATATGATAAATTGTTTACATACAGGTTTGAGTGATTTTGGTCTAGACTTTTTCCTTAGAAACCCCCCTGTTGTTACTTAAAAAAGATAGAAACAACTTTCTTTCACAATGCAGCTGGACAGCAATTACCTCTTTTTTTACTATTCATAACACATCAGTTTTATAACCTGAAAAGACACTAACAGCTGCAGATGACTGGTTAAACTAATTCATATAGGATATTTTGTTGTGTTTTTCAAAGCATTAAGTATAAATCAGTGGACCGTGGATGGCCAGAGAGTACCATTAAAAGTGCTATAATGCATTTGCATTATTCACACATATCAAGCACATTAGCGCTAGGTCTAGAAAAGGCTTTCATAATACAAGCCACCAAGAGCTTACATGCTGGAGCTCCAGGGAAGAAAGAACAGCTGAAGGATGCAGTTTAAAAATACCAGATTGTTTTTCTCCAGGGCTGGAATGACTCATTACCCAGGCAGCAAAGCAGGAAGTCTTGTCAGTTGAGTCTTCCCACAGTACAGTGGCACTCAAATTGAGCCAGCGCATCATTTACAATCCTGCAGTCATTTTGGGGATGATGACAACAGCAACACACACATGGTTGTACACACAGGTACACACCTGAGTAGGAATTCAACGAAAGGCACTTTCTAAATTATAGGAGGTTTTTCCATTTTCTCTCAGGCAGGTTTAAAAAAAAGTCTCCGGTAGCTGCCATATGCTGGCCCGTGCCACACATTCCTCTCATCTCCTGCCTAACCTATTCACACGAGCGGGGTATTTGAAGATACCCTAGTCAAGCTATCACTCAGACACAGTGACATTTTCACTACCAAATCTCTGCTCAAGTCTTATTTGATGTCCACTCTGCCAAAATGTGTTAGTGTTGCTCAGGGATGGTCCCCATACAGGGAAAAAAGAAGATACACTGATGGGGTTATAGGGCATACTGAGGGCGCACTGGTACGAGACTCTAATCATCGCTCACCTTAGAGATAAAGTGAAGGAATGATGACTTCCCTGTGGGAATTGAACTTTGTGTCAGGACTTGACCTTTCAAGTTAAAGAAAATGTGACTGATCCAAACAGGCCTCAGAAATGAGACATCTTCTCCATATGAGTGAAAAGTAAAAGGAAAGCTTATTTGATCATGTTAAATTTCCTAAAATTTGCACCTATTTCCTTACCAGATATACATTAGCCACAGCTTTCTAGCTTTAATTTTTTCCACATTTCTTATCTGAGCTTTTCACTAGAAAAATTCATCTCTCTGCAGAAAGCTGCTTTGTCTGCGGATAATGCAATGGTAGTGAGGCAGGCGGTAAATAATGCAAAAGTCTTTCCTCTCTCATTTTTCCAAAGAGGGAAGTGCACGCACAGTACTATTTAAGGTGGCTTTATTCAATAAGCCCACTTTAAAGAGGCTTGCCATACCTTTGGTAATCTTCCACCATGCAATTATTTTTAACCATTATTGGAACGAAAATACAGAAACTGATTGGAAGATGTCCCGGATCTTAAATTTGCAAGAAGGCTCAATTGGTTCAGTTTGTTTATAAATGAACAACAGAAGAAGGGAAAGACAATAGTCTTAGTTGTTTATTCTCAGATAGTATTTGAATTTCAGAGTTTTAAATATGACATTTGAATCAGAGAATCTCAAATTAGGTATGAGTGAAGTAATTAAATATTGATATTCTTATTTCAAAGCAAACCTAAGACATTACTTTACAGAAGTGTTGCAAGTAATCATGTAATAATTGATTCTAATATTTGATCTACATTACAGTCCTTAGTTTGTCCTTAGTTGACACATTCTTTTTTTTCTTTTACAAGTTTGTCTTTCTGGATTGTTTAAGCTGTTTCAATAAAGCAGTTTCCATCCTTACCTGTTAGTGTACATGATCCCTAGGGTGCAGTCTAGGGGCTTTCTGTATTCATCTGTTGGGCACCACATTGATTTATTCCTGGCTTTGTTTTAAAAACAGTAATGCTAGATAAACTGACTGTTCTAGGGAACATTTAGATATGACAAAATATAGTTTTTAAAGTCTCTAGGGTATTTACATACTTATAGTTTTTATGATTTGAACAGAATCAGTTGATGAGTTTATTAATTTGCTAACTCGTTAATATGAATAAAAAATCAAAATGTCAATTCCTTCAACTAAAGAAGCAATTGCTGTTGTATTTGATTTTTGTTTGCAAGTACCGCAAATATATAATGCAGAGTGGCATTACTGTTAGGACCTTGAATGCTTTCTTGTTCAAGCTCCATTTATGGAGGAGTTTTCTTTTAATGTTGCATGAAATAGTCTTAGTACAAATCTCATGCATGTTTCTGCACATTAGCTCTAATGGGCTATATGTCCAACTCCACTAACTCCTGAACTTCAGGCAATACCTTCATTTTCTGTTTTTTATTCCTGAACAAACTGATTGATCCAGGTGTGTCTTGCCTTTTTCACCATGGTTACTGAAGTTACACACACCTGCATTAATCAGTTTGTCTAGTAATCACTGACAGGAAATAAAGGAGCTGGAGGAAACTCACTTTAAGTCTATAACTACCACACAAAAGAAATGGATTAAAATAAAGGTCTTCTGTGTTTTAAAAATTGTATTTTGTAAAATGCAGTTAATTTCCTATCTGTGCTTATCGTTAGGCTGATTACTGAATCAGGTACTGTACCTCTGTTTTATTGCTTCTTAATTCAAAAAGTGACACAGACAATCACATGGCAGGACGTTTTAAAAGGCATCTTAGCTTGATAAGGACAGCTTACCAGGATGGAGATAATAGATTGTTGATTCCAAAGAGGCTGCTCTGAAAGCTAATTCCTCAGTTCAACCCAACATAACATCTTGGGAATGTAAGGGAATGAGAGATTTGTATCACTGATGTACTTCAATCAGTTACAAGTGTGTGATGCTGTCATATCAATTTATTGAGTGTTTGAGCAATGCTGCTATTACTTTGTTGAACCTATGGCATAGGTAATAAAATGAACAACGATTTTATGCTAGATGGAAATGTTCCATGTGACATCATCAAATTTTAGTATTTTAATAAAATAAATAAAAATATACACTATCTTTGCACAGACGTGTATTAATGACTCATGTGGGGCGTATGTCCATTTCTATGATATTAGACAACATCATAGGGGTATGTCAACATTTTTGTGTTTTGCTGATAAAAGGTTTCGGGTTCTTATTTTTTTTCTTTTTTTTGAGTTACAGATAATTCTGCAAGTTGAGTAATCAACTCATAAAAGAAAGATGTATCACTCCTTAAGTTTTTTTTTTACCCTATTTAAACATGATCTTTATTACTCCTTGTTTTTTTCACACTAGTCTGTTTTTCCACCAATGTTGTGCTTGAAACGTGGAAAACATCAGACAATTACAAATTATCTAATTTGCTTATATGCTTTTGTTCTCTGCTTTTGCTTTAATATATACAGAAAACATTAACTGAAGAAGAAGGTGGCCACGTTCACTTTCAAAGCTTCTGTTTTTATATGGTTTAGTTTTAGAGTAAGGCCTTGGATAAAGAATGGATCAGTATGTGTATGTATGCGGAGGCAGACAAGGATACGGGATCCTATACTTCACCAATGTCAAAATACCACCCACACATGTTTACAGAGTATTGCAGCCTTCACAAATATTTACAGGATTTTCACTAGTTTTTACTGCACAACAAAATTCTAGTGCATTCCGTTAACAAACCCTGTCTTGGAAAGACCTGTAAAAGAAATCAAATGCGATTGGGGCAAAACACTGCTGAGAACATGGCATAAATAGGGCTCATGGTACTGGCCCAAACACATTTGTTTGCAGGAACAAATCATGAAAATGAAAGAAAGGAGGAGGTTTATCTTTTCCATTTCAACATGCCTCCAGGGCTGCATGAACATCTAAAAGAGATGGATATACAAGAGAGCTTGGTAGAATTAGCAAATGATCATGCAATAATCCACCAAAATTATTTATTAATTCTTAGATTTTATGCACATAGAAGTTATTTCTTCCTCTGGCGTTTTCTTTACATGCTTATACTACTTCTAATGTGGTCTTGATGAGTCATACACTGGCACTGTGAGGAAATTTAAGCAGCTGCTGTATGAGATAATGGCAGCTACTGATCACATTATGAAGCTGAACATATACACCTTGTGTGATATGATTATTGAATTAGATGTATATAAGATTTGAAAGACTGAACCTGCAAATATTTTTCAAGATGAGCTTAAACATGATTATTTTAAAGGCCTCTAAGACAATAGTCAAGTCACTTGATCATATATGCGTACATACAATATAAAATCAATTAAACCACTGCAACACTGTTAAAGCTACAGTGTGTAATAATTACAGGGATATACAGTCAGAAATGTAATATATTATACATAACTATGTTATTTATCATCATCTACGAGCTCAGCCTCTTAACCTTAATATTTGCGTTGCCTTAGAATTCGTTATTTATAATTACATAGGAGCGGGTCTCGCAGCCATGGAGGCAGACATCTTTGCGCTACGGCAGCGCAGAGTCAACAAACTAGCGATTGCGAGATTGCCCATTACGCTCGAAAGTAACTACGGCAAGTTGAGAGAGATGAACTGAGACGGTACTGAACAATAGATGGCAGTATTAAAATTATCTATGTAAACAAACCTCATCACTTGAGAAGGTAGGTGATGCAGACGTCTTGGAAGACATTTTGTCCATGTTCATGTTGCTGCGGTCTGCAGTCTGGATGTTAGATGTCGCTGAAAATTACACACTGTAGCTTTAATACTGCACTAATGATTCCTTTAAGATAAATTAACTTTACCTTTCTTAGTTCTACTAGTAAGTTTCAATTAGAAATCGATTGACTTCCTCTTTTCCAGATGTGAGTAAAAGATAGCAAAGAGGAATATTTCTCTTAGCCACTATTTAAGATGGGAGTGCTCTGCAAGCATTAAGTTTTGCCAAAGGAGATATAAGGTAATATTTATATGTCAGGGAAACATCAGCTTTCCTTAACTTGCATATAAGCAGACAAACAGTAACAAAATGTTTGAAAAAAAAAACAGAAATGGTGAAAAGTGACAAAATAGGCTTAATTTTGCCATTTTCATTCATGTGGTCCTGTGTTAACCCCAGTTTACTCCTGTGAGTGGAAGCAATCCTTAAAAGACCTTTGAGCCTAAATCAAACGTTAAAAAATGCTTTATAGAGTTAAGGAAAACTGTGTCTTTGGATGATAGGACTTGAACAACACACAGTGTTAAGAAATGTTGATATTTATTCTTTCTAAAAGCTAGCTGCCTAGCGTGGTGACAGCCAATCTGTTCTACTTTCAGCATGTTAAGACAGCTGTGATGTTCACCACTGTGATGAATAACAAATGCTTGTGTGGTATTGTGGTATGGTATTTTTTGTGGGAATGAAATATGTTTTTTTTCTGTGAATATCTTTATAGGCATACATTTGTTTTTTGGTACATGTCATGGCTTATGAGTATACAATATAATGCATGCTTAACAAGGTATGTCAGGACTTCGCAGATTTCTTATGGGTTTGAAGCCACACTTTCTGGTTACAGTTTTTCTTTCCTCGCTTGTCTGTTCTTTCACAAGCTGAAGCAATTGCATTTACGCATCTGTTGTCAGTCTGCATAGTCAGCTGGACATTTCAACTTACTGCAATATTTTAAAATACAATTAAAGTGAGGAAAGTTTGGCAGCAAATTAAAATTCTAAAAAGTGTGATAATTTTTTTTCATGTGGAATATTTTCGGCCTGGTTTAAACAGTCTTGCTCCAAGGCACTCGGCAGGCTTTTTGTCACTTACTGCATTTTTATATGAACGTAACTCAGTCTTACCTCCACTTGTAACACCTCCACTTTTGCATTTTGCTGAAATGACAAGCAACACATTGTGTAGTCTTGGGAATACTGAGTGTCAACAGCACTGAAGAAAACTTCAAACCCATTTTTAAAGTAACATCAACAAATATCTGGTTATATCTTTTCCAGCAGCATAATCACTCATTAAATTATCACAACTTTAATCATAGTATATGGATGGCCTGCTTAATAAGAAACAATAATCTTCAAAAGGAAAAGAAAATGAACCCTTTAGTAACAACTTTAAATTTTAACTGAATTTCGTTTCAGGGATTCGTAAAGTATAATTAAATTTAATTGATTTGAAAACAAAGGTTTATTTTTGGTTATAATTGTATTCAAGTTGATCCTAGTGCCTTTAACTTCTAAATATTAGATATTTAGTAGCACTTGCCTGATTCTCTCTTTAATATAAAGATGTCCCAACAAAGACTAAAAAGAGAGAATATGACTTTACAGGCCAACTCAACCCTTTATTAACCAAACTTTTTATGTCTATGTACCTACATTTGTAGCTGCATACATGTGAATACAATACACGTGAAATTATTGGATTAAGAATATTATTGATAATAATTATAACTGGAAATTCTATCTTGCTTGCTTGGCCTGAGCAAGGCTAATTACAAGTCAGTCAGCTTTAAAAGGAGGGGAAGGAATTCCTCATCTTTCTCATCCCAGAATTTTTTCGGTTAATACAACAACATTGGCAGGTTCGGCTTTATTTATACAGCTTGAATAGGAGAAAAACAGGAAACTGCGCAGGTTATCCATTCATTCCAAAATGAACAAGTTTCTTCTTAGAAGCAATGATAAGGAAGCGATCGCCAGCAGCCTCGATCAGCAAAACACAGCAACAAGAACTTTACCACGTGTTTTAAACAACAGTTCAGCTGGGGCCTCTACAAAGCATCAGCTAACTGAAAAAGATACTGGAGAAGGGTTTGCGCCTGGTTTATACCTCTGCTGTGATGTCAGAGCTTTAAGGTATGCTGGCAGCTGTAGTTACAATTTGTTTATGATAACCTCTGGACAACACAAACTGGTTATGACTTAGAGGCTTATTCTAATATGTACACATCCAAATATTAAGTAAGTTATTTTCACAAATGCATACTTTAAGAGTGCAGTTTTTTTTTTTCCAAAACTTTTTCATAATCAAAGCTTATTAATAGTTATTTTGATTTAGTCTTATTTTGATGACAACTGTTATACATTATAATTTAATATGAAACATGAATACTGTGAATAGACTTAAGATATGAGATTATTTCAATAGTTAGTTATATTCGCTCCAACCCAGTACCTAATACAGAGGATGATGAGTGCAATGCAAGGCACAATCAGATCCATGTGGGGTTTTATTGATATAAAAAAAGTTTATATTAATACAATTTTAACATGGTAAAACAAATCATTAATACACTCAAAATGGTTCCAAAGCAGAACCAAACGACCCAGGTCCATTAGAACACATCTCTGAAATTGTCCCCTTTTTCTTTCTTTTTCCAACACTTGGTATTTGCTTTAAATTCAAAATGAAATAAAGCCGCAGACAGAATTGAACGGCCATCACAGCTTATTGCCTCTTAGCTTACAGCAACCATGTGAGGTGGGCATTGCTGACTCAAAACTGTGCCTAGCTAGCTGCTGGGTTCCACACGTCACCACAAGGGGATACAGTGAGCAATCATAAAATTACTATGTTAACAGTGGTTCAATATGAAACACAAAACTTGGTGCAAATTTGTTGAACAATCAGCAATCTCTGCAGTTATGGGATGCAATTGAATCAAAGTCTATAGTTATCCGAAGTAACTATTTGTAGGTCACTAAAGATCATACATCACCAGTTTGAAGCAAATCCAACCATACTGTACGAACATAAACCAAAGATGGAGAAGCAGCTTTTCAGTTCTTGTACACCTTTAATGTGAAACAGACCCCTAGAAAACTGTGAAACAGCTGAAACATTAAAATCCTTTGCAGTATAGCGAGGCTAAAGACTCAACTGTTGCCTTTGATCAGTAGTCTGCGATCAAATCCATGTTAAGAGCTGCTCTAAACAAAGTATTTTATCATACATTGACCTTCTCCCTATGATCATGTGTATCCTGTTGATGGTCTTTTTTTAATTTTGTGTGATGACTCGGATGTTCCGATGATTTGTTGTGCTAACAAAGAAATACTTACTTACAATTCATCCAGAGCTAGTTTTTCTCTAATAGTCACTAGTGTCAATTGTAAAAGGATTGCTGCCAAACACAGGAATTTTGTACTAATGAAGCTGTTAAAATAAATACAGGTAAAGTGGATAATGTTTGTACCCACTCTACTTTCAGGGTTGGGAAACAAGTGAAGTATTCTTGAGTATGCCTGTGGCACAGATGTATTAAAATACATAAAAATGGGTATACAGTCGCTTTGACATGTCTTGTGGACAGGCAACCTCAGTGTGTTCTCTCATCTTCAGATGTGCAAACATGCAGGGCATCCTGTGGGTGTTGTCACTTCTCACTGACTCTCTGACTTAACATGAGAGGCTGGTAACATAAGCTTTTCACCAGTTTTTACCAGTATTTATTGTTATCAAATTTATCAAAAGTATTGTATTTAAGTTAAATAAGAGCAAAGAAGAATAATGTCATGCAAGTGTTAGTCTGAATAAGAGGTATATAACAGCAAGACACAAAGGACGTATTTAAGCAGATACCTTCATTTATTTTCTTTGTAGTCTTCTGTAAATAAGATAAGATAAGGCCTTTTGCCTTCTTTTGAGCAAAATCTCTTGGCTGTACTACCAACAGCACCGATTTTAAAGTAGGGCATTGTGAATTGTTGGCCTTCTTAAGCTCGAGGACAGTAATTCAACACCCCCACACACTTATGCTTGGGAGATGCCTGAATTATTATCTGCTTATATTACTTATTTTCTGCATTTTACATGGATTCACATGAGAAAATTGCCCATGTCTGTGACACTCGGGGGCGGGCATGAAGCTGGATTTCAGCCATTCTGTATAACCTCTTTCCCAAAGCCCTCCATGGAGCATTTTATAGTGAGTTGCAGCAGAAAGATGGGGAACCACTTTGGTTGGTTGCCAGAAATGTAATACAGTTGTGAGTTAAACACCATTATGTTTTCCTAATCCAACAGAACTCTGCTGCCTTATTGTAAATAATTCACTTAGTAGATCTAGCTATTTTATCCAAGCGGATATATTGAAAATAAATTACTTAATTTTTACTAAAATAAATAAATGATATCTTAAAGACTGTAACACTAACATATATATAAGCATAAACATTTTATTTACTTCCACCTTTAATACAAGACACATACAGGTGCTGGTCATAAAATTAGAATATCATGAAAAAGTAGATTGATTTCAGTAATTCCATTTAAAAAGTGAAACTTGTATATTATATTCATACATTACATACAAACTCATATATTTCAGATGTTTATTTTGTTTAATTTTGATGATTACAAATGACAACAAATGAAAATCTCAAATTCATCATATCAGAAAATTAGAATATTACTGAAGACCAATAAAAACAAAGGATTTATAGAAATGTTGGCCAACTGAAAAGTATGAACATGAAAAGTATGAGCATGTACAGCACTCAGTATTTAGTTGGGCCTCCTTTGGCCTGTATTACTGCAGCAATGCGGCGTGGCATGGAGTCGATCAGTCTGTGGCACTGCTCAGGTGTTATGATAGCCCAGGTTGCTCTAATAGTGGCTTTTAGCTCTTCTGAATTGTTGGGTCTGGTGTATTGCATCTTCTTCTTCACAATACCCCATAGATTTTCTATGGGGTTAAGGTCAGGAGAGTTTGCTGGCCAATTAAGAAACGGGATACCATGGTCCTTCAACCAGGTACTGGTAGCTTTGGCACTGTGTGCAGGTGCCAAGTCCTGTTGGAAAATGAAATCTGCATCTCCAAAAAGTTGGTCAGCTGCAGGAAGCATGAAGTGCTCTAAAACTTCCTGGTATGTGGCTGCGTTGACCCTGGACCTCAGAAAACACAATGGACCAACACCAGCAGATGACATGGCACCCCAAACCATCACTGACTGTGGAAACTTTACACTGGACTTCAAGCAACGTGGATGAAGTGCCTCTCTTCTTTTCCTCCAGACTCTGGGACCTTGATTTCCAAAGGAAATGCAAAATTTACTTTCATCAGAGAACATGACTTTGGACCACTCACCAGCAGTCCAGTCCTGTTTCTCTTTAGCCCAGGCAAGACGCTTCTGACGCTGTCTGTGGTTCAAGAGTGGCTTGACACAAGGAATGCGACAGCAGAAACCCATGTCTTTCATACGTCTGTGTGTGGTGGTTCTTGAAGCACTCACTCCAGCTGCAGTCCACTCTTTGTGAATCTCCCCCACATTTTTGAATGGGTTTTGTTTCACAATCCTCTCCAGGGTGCGGTTATCTCTCTTGCTTGTACACTTTTTTCGACCACATCTTTTCCTTCCCTTCGCCTCTCTATTAATGTGCTTGGACACTGAGCTCTGTGAACAGCCAGCCTCTTTAGCGATGACCTTTTGTGTCTTGCCCTCCTTGTGCAAGGTGTCGATGGTCGTCTTTTGGACAACTGTCAAGTCAGCAGTCTTCCCCATGATTGTGTAGCCTATAGAACTAGACTGAAAGACCATTTAAAGGCTTTTGCAGGTGGTTTGAGTTAATTAGCTGATTAGAGTGTGGCACCAGGGGCCATCAATTTTGAACCTTTTCACAATATTCTAATTTTCTGATATGATGAATTTGAGATTTTCATTTGTTGTCATTTGTAATCATCAAAATTAAACAAAATAAACATCTGAAATATATGAGTTTGTATGTAATGTATGAATATAATATACAAGTTTCACTTTTTAAATGGAATTACTGAAATCAATCTACTTTTTCATGATATTCTAATTTTATGACCAGCACCTGTATACAGCTTTAATCAACTGTGATGTTAAAACATATATAATTCAGATGGTGGTCTTACTGTTTTTATTAGAAATTAATAATTAGTGATTGTAGGTTACTAAAATGATGACAGTTCACTGAAGATACAAGTTACTCATTAATAAGAAATAAAACATCAAAAACCAAATTGAATGACCTCGCCAAATACAATGGGTTTGCAGCTGTCATGGTCACAAAACATGCAAAACAGAAGCAGAAGTTTTCCCAATCTTTGATCCTAATCATTTCTGTCCAAAGGGAAGTCCAGTGGGAGCAACAATCATCATGCTCATCAATCGTCACTTGCAAAAAGTCAGGTCCATTTCAAAACTACTTTAGAAGACCCCAGTCTCCTCCAAATGTAGAGACTATGCTGATCTTCCCTCTAAAGAGCATCAATGTTGTAACTCCTGTCCATTTTATTGTTCTATGAATGGTAGCTGAAGTCAGTGTTGGGTCTGCGGTTGCAAAAGTTCCCACCGTTTTCCCCACATTGATCAGGACGTAATTCCACTTGCACCAGTCCATAAAGTCCTGTATCCACTGTCAGATCTCACCTATGATGAGGCCAACTTTGGCAGAGTCAATTGAGAACTGAACATTGCACCCTGATGGAAAAGATTGCTGTTTGGGACACTACTCTGAACCTCTGAGCGGTCTGTATGTGAAGCAGCTTACAATATGTCCTTAAATTTTGAGGAACTATCAAGGTAGTCCAGAATCAACTTGGACAGTTTGTGGTTCACTCCTGACAACTCCAGTTTGCCCTTCAGATGTGTGGTTTTAAATGTAGTCCTCTCAGTGCTCTGTAGGTGGGTCAGAGCTGTCAGAGCTGAGTGTAAATGGTAGATGACATTATCAGTTACCCCAATACTAGACTGTTTGGAATATTGCAGAAGATTAAATAAAATCCTCAGCAGGGTAGAAGAACCTTGTGGACCAGTCTCTAAGAGCAGGTATGGGCAACTCCTGTCCTTGAGGAACAGTGTCCAAAGACATAAAACCATGCCAATTAAGCTAACATTCATGTTTTTGGAATGTTGGAGGAAGCCGTAGTACCCAGAGAGAACCCATGCATGTATGGAGAGCCTCAGCCTCAGTATGCAAACTCTCCATAGTCCTGGTAATATTTTATTTTTTAATAAGGCTGTGTTGGAGCTGAGAAATATATAATAATGTCTGGATACAGGACCGCAAGACTTAAATGACCCATTGCTGCTCTAGAGGTCTTATTCAGTTACAAGTTTAGTACTGCTGGCCAGTAACTGCTGGGGACCTTTAGATGTGTTGTCCTGGCACTGTTATCACATAGGAAGTAGCTCACTGAAGTCTGTTATATCAGTTTCCCTTCTGTCAACCAAACAGACTATACTCCTTTGACATAAATGAGGCATTTTGTGGCTGTATTATCTTATCCAACTCATTGGTCTAAAATAATTTCTAAAATAATTAGACCAACTCATCTGGCATCAACATTTATTTCACATTTTAAGCTTCTAAAACCCCACACCACCACTACCCCATTTTGATAAACACCTTGAATATCAGGACATAGTCTAACTATCACATTGCTGCCATGTGATTCAAAGTGTGAGTAAACACAATTATCCTAAATCCATAACAGATCAACATAACTCAATGTCTCGGATAGCAAAGAGTTACTTAAAAGAGGCAGTTACTACTTAAGTGCATTTTATTTACAGTATGGTGTTAGTTTTTAGTACAGTATACAGCGGTGGCAATTTGCAAATGTTAAGCACAATGTAGAGCTGACTGATGCCCTACTGAGTAGTGGTGAGCCACTGGGAGGTCAGTGCATCATTGAAGGGTCGATGGTAATTTGATGGCAGTTGGTGAAAGGGAGAACTCCTCACCTCCACTCTCCCTCCCAATTACCTGCCAGTTGAGAAGGGATTCGATCTGACACCCCACTGATTGCAAGCTCATTCTATCACTGTCAGGATATAGCCAGTCAACTCCCTATTGTTTCGGCCATCACTACCCAGTAGTTTGACATCACCTATTTGCCAAGCCAGAAACATGTGATGTGTTATGATTATGCCTTTCAAAAGAGGAGGAATTCATGTATGTGCAGGCTAATAATATGGCACTCTTGTTAACATATCAGTCCATTGCTGGGCTGTGTTTCTCCTTCTGTCTGCGGACCTCTGGTTCCTTCAGTTATTCATGAGCCATCTGCTTGGGCAAGGACTGTGTCAGATGTGTAGCAAACAGGACCTCATCTGTCCCTCCCGTTCATCTTCTAATTGTGTAGCCGTCTGCAATCTGAGGCTGTCACTGATTACCCCGCAAGAAAAACTGATCAGTTTAGGGACTACTGTCAGGTCTGTCATGTTTTAAATATTTGTTTTATCTGATGACTGCATCTTTATTTTAAATCACAGCATTTGGTTCTTGAATGTCTTAAGAACAAGTACTTGCCTAGCATTGTGTGGTTTTATTTTCTCTGATCTGCAAAGCTGAATGGAACACCAGTTTAAAAAGTAATTGGTCAATTCTATAACAAACATTGGCAGCTGTTTTTAAACAGAATAACAGACGTAACAAATAACTGCCAACAAATCTGAGTTTTTTATTCTAAATTGTGAAATATTAGTAGTAAAGGCATAAGTTGAATAAAAAAGAGATGTAGAGTTAAGTCATATAACATTTTAAAAATGATCCTGACTCAAACTGATTAACTTAGAAAAGACATAAATGGACTCAGATTATCTATCTTTACTGTGGCCTGAATATTTATTCATCCATAATTTGTTGTTTTTTTTACTCCCTGTGTTTCTCACTGTTGTCACTGTTAAATGTTTCAGAACCTCCAAAGATGTATAAATTGGATAAAGCAAAAACAACAACAACAAACAGTGGTCCATTAAAAATAAAAGACTAAAATTACTGTTAAAGAGGTAATTTATCATTCAACAAACCATCCACACCAAGCAGAATGAACAAATCGGTGAGACGATTGGACCTAAATTCCACCACAATGGTCAGTAAGCACAAGTGCATCATGGTAGTTGTTGCTTTCAAAGGGTGGCACAACCAGTTTGTTTAGATACCTTTAACATTTGGGAAATTAATCTAATTTTGGATTTACTGAGATTTTCTTCCTTTAGTATCAAACTCTGTAAACATTTAAAATGAATAAAATAGCACAGCATTGGCAGTGTGTGGAAAGGAAATCGTTTTTTATTGATTTCCATATATATGGCAGTCAACTGAAAGCGTGGGAATATTATCTTAATACAACCACACTGTAGCCTTACAGGAAATACAGTTTGTTTAAAATGCATTGTACTGTATAAATAACATAAAGATCAGTGACATAAAAATCATGATATAAATTTGCTGAAAAGGGTTGATATTTAATTTATAATGCTAAGTTAATGCTATTTCCTTAATCACGTTTAGTTAATCTTTCTGCTTGTTCTGGCACCCTTCAAGAAGAAATAAAAATGTGGAGTTTAAACTATTGCTTCTATAGACATATATGATATATATTAACCACTTTACGTTTTTGGTTAATTTGCTTTACGACCTGGTTTTAGGCTTACGACCTGGGACTTTTTACTTTGAATTTAAACCTGGGATATGCATGTCTATTATTACATTTCTGCATTAAAGCAACTTTTGTGTTACAACCTGCTTAGATTTGAGAGTCTATTACTCCTAAAAATTACTTTACAGAAAGCAATAGGGAGAAGAAAAATTAAGCTTTTGGACAAAACTGCTTCCAGTAACAGATGCAATAAAAAGGTCAACTTAGTTTTTTTTTTTTTTTTTTTTTTACTTCAACCTATTGCACATGGAAATTCTCTGCCATCCAATTGGATGGCAGGGAATGAGTCAGGGATGATACTCACTGTCCCCATAAAATGAAGACCATTTTCCCCCTTATAATAAAACTTTTTCACAGTCTTATGAAAGGAAAAGAGGTTCAAAGCAAACTTAATAGAATATTCCCCTGGTTTGCTGTGACCGTGTGACTGTAGGCTACTCTGTAACTCTCACATTTTTCCCAGAGAAGCAAGAAACTTCACATAGGAAAAGGTAGATGCACACAATCACAATGTGATCAAAAAGTCTGGGGCAGAACAGAAACATTGATTTACATGTTAGGAAAGGAAATGTACTTCTTAACTTTTCAAAACTTTGCATGAGATTGTCTTGCTGTCTGTACTTTTAAGTGCTATGCAAGTCTAAATGGCTATTTAATTAAAATGGCAGTGGTTTAATTAAAGCAGACTCAAATCCGCTGTATTTAATTCAGTTGTGATCAAACATATGTATATACTTAAACTAAAAAAAATGACACTGGCTTTGTTGAACTATTGTCTATAAAAAAAAAAAATTATTCATTCAAATTTGTAATATCTGTGGCGTGATTAGAATGTAATTCAATTTCAAAAGCCAAAGGTCTAATAATTTCTGGCTAGATATAACTATTGATTGGTCAATCCCAGCATAAAGAGTGATTAGTTACCATAGAATTGATTATATACTGTATAAGAATAAGAGATGTAGATGTAGAAGTAAGTAGGACATTTATTTTTAAACTATGCTTAAAAGCCGGGTTCCGGCTCTGCCAGTGCTGCAGAGAAATATTACAGAAATGTTTTGGGTGACTTCAAACACCATAGAGTTTATTTGCAACTTGATACATACAGTACATATGGATATATAATTTGTATGTATACTTTTAAATGTAATTTTGTTTGGATTTAGGATCAAAGGATCTGATCAAAATCAAATTTGATCAAATTTTGATCAAATTTTTAACCTAATCTGTCTTTTACCTATTCTTTGGTTTGTCTGGTTGGATGGTGCATATGTTGTGTGGTCCACATTGGAAAAGTAGCAGTTAAATTGAAACACTAAAAGCTGTCATGGTCTTGGTTCTGCTGTTCTTTACTTTGCTCCTTGTTTTCTAGATTTATTGGTTTAATTCCAGTTTTGTTGTATTTCTAGATTTATATTAGTTCTCATGTTTTTCTGTTGTCCTCTTTGCCCTCTTGTGTGTGTATGTTCCTTTCCCCTTGGCTCCCTCATTGTCTCCTCTCACACCTGCTCCTTGTCTGCTCGTTAGCCCTCCCTTATCTCTCTCTGCTATATACAGGTGCTGGTCATAAAATTAGAATATCATGAAAAAGTAGATTGATTTCAGTAATTCCATTTAAAAAGTGAAACTTGTATATTATATTCATACATTACATACAAACTCATATATTTCAGATGTTTATTTTGTTTAATTTTGATGATTACAAATGACAACAAATGAAAATCTCAAATTCATCATATCAGAAAATTAGAATATTGTGAAAAGGTTCAAAATTGATGGCCCCTGGTGCCACACTCTAATCAGCTAATTAACTCAAACCACCTGCAAAAGCCTTTAAATGGTCTTTCAGTCTAGTTCTATAGGCTACACAATCATGGGGAAGACTGCTGACTTGACAGTTGTCCAAAAGACGACCATCGACACCTTGCACAAGGAGGGCAAGACACAAAAGGTCATCGCTAAAGAGGCTGGCTGTTCACAGAGCTCAGTGTCCAAGCACATTAATAGAGAGGCGAAGGGAAGGAAAAGATGTGGTTGAAAAAAGTGTACAAGCAAGAGAGATAACCGCACCCTGGAGAGGATTGTGAAACAAAACCCATTCAAAAATGTGGGGGAGATTCACAAAGAGTGGACTGCAGCTGGAGTGAGTGCTTCAAGAACCACCACACACAGACGTATGAAAGACATGGGTGTCTGCTGTCGCATTCCTTGTGTCAAGCCACTCTTGAACCACAGACAGCGTCAGAAGCGTCTTGCCTGGGCTGCTGGTGAGTGGTCCAAAGTCATGTTCTCTGATGAAAGTAAATTTTGCATTTCCTTTGGAAATCAAGGTCCCAGAGTCTGGAGGAAAAGAAGAGAGGCACTTCATCCACGTTGCTTGAAGTCCAGTGTAAAGTTTCCACAGTCAGTGATGGTTTGGGGTGCCATGTCATCTGCTGGTGTTGGTCCATTGTGTTTTCTGAGGTCCAGGGTCAACGCAGCCACATACCAGGAAGTTTTAGAGCACTTCATGCTTCCTGCAGCTGACCAACTTTTTGGAGATGCAGATTTCATTTTCCAACAGGACTTGGCACCTGCACACAGTGCCAAAGCTACCAGTACCTGGTTGAAGGACCATGGTATCCCTGTTCTTAATTGGCCAGCAAACTCTCCTGACCTTAACCCCATAGAAAATCTATGGGGTATTGTGAAGAAGAAGATGCAATACACCAGACCCAACAATTCAGAAGAGCTAAAAGCCACTATTAGAGCAACCTGGGCTATCATAACACCTGAGCAGTGCCACAGACTGATCGACTCCATGCCACGCCGCATTGCTGCAGTAATACAGGCCAAAGGAGGCCCAACTAAATACTGAGTGCTGTACATGCTCATACTTTTCATGTTCATACTTTTCAGTTGGCCAACATTTCTATAAATCCTTTGTTTTTATTGGTCTTCAGTAATATTCTAATTTTCTGATATGATGAATTTGAGATTTTCATTTGTTGTCATTTGTAATCATCAAAATTAAACAAAATAAACATCTGAAATATATGAGTTTGTATGTAGTGTATGAATATAATATACAAGTTTCACTTTTTAAATGGAATTACTGAAATCAATCTACTTTTTCATGATATTCTAATTTTATGACCAGCACCTGTATGCTCTCCCCCTGCACTCACTCTTTGTTGGTTCCTTGTCTTTGCTGTCCTCCCGTGCTGTTGTCCACGTTCCTCGTCTCTCCCTGGCTCCTCGTGTTTGGTTTCCCCCAGATGTCTCCATAGTGCTGGTTTGCTTTGATTATTAGTTGGATTTTTGCATTCCTGCCTTTGTTACTGTTTTTTGCCCCATTAAACTCCCAAGAAATCTCCTCAGCCTCTCTGCCTCTGCATTTGGGTCCTCTACCACAACCAAACCCTGACAAAAGCCCCCAAACTAACAGTAAATTCATAACCATGATGATAAACATCTGACTTAAAAGAAAACAAAAATGTTTAATCTAAGTATTATTACACCACTGCAGTTCTATCTATAGCTACAGTTTACAGAATGCACTTAAAGTTTACACAGTTTGAAGTTGTGGAAGCAATGTACATCAGAAGAGAGTGAAATAGGATTGTAATGGAATACAATAAGTTCCAACTCTAATAAACAGTGTTATCAAATGTAAAGGGAAAAGTAAAGCAAAATCTCTTTTACTCTACTTTATCAAAGTGTCACTAAGGGGGGTGAGGTTGCTTAAAGACCTAAAAGCAGAGATGAGCGAGACAGAGATGAGTTCTTGTAAGTTTAATGAAAAACTGAGGCAAACATCCAAAAACACAAATACCACAGCAAACATCAGGGAAAACTCATGTGGGGAGCCAGAGATGAGGAAGCAACTAACAACAACAAGGAACCAACACTGAAGAACTGCACAGGGAGAGTATACGTATATGGGAGACAGGACTTAGGTTACGGTACATTATCATAGCAGCCTAGAGTGACCCAAATCCGATTTTTTTTGCCCATATGCGACCTGGATCTGATCTTTTCATGGCTGTCTGAACAACCTCAGATCAGATTTTTTTCCAATGCGACCCAGGCCACTTGGCTATGTGGTCCTAAATCCAATAAGAATCTGATTTTTTCAAACGCAACCTTTGTCTGAACAGCCAGGTCGCATTCATCTGACCTGTACTCCATTAATAGAAGCGGCAAGAAAAACAACAACCATGCTGCACGATGATGAGGAAAGTAGTATTTACAGTATATTGAAAAAAAATTGTCTTTCAAGTTAGGAAAGATCGCTAAATACACTGCAGTTCACACATAAGATCACATACAAGTTGCATATATTTGGAAATGTGAACGGCAATGAAAAAATCAAATTTCACAAAAAAATCGGAATTGAGCATTAAGGGCTGCATTGTGAACATAGCCATAGACTGGGGTAATCAGATGATATGGAGCAGGTGTGGATGGAAGTGACAAGAAGGGAGCTAGAGGAAAGGAGGCAGGCAAAGGGGGCAACAGAGAATAACTTAAGACTGGCTTAAATATAACACAAAATGGAAAAAAAAAAAAAAAAAGAATTATTTAGATAATGAAAGGTGAAAGCTAAAAAAAGTCAAAGTCCCAAAGGGGGGGAATGTAACGCAAAAAAATTGACAAATTAAACAACACAACAATCTGCAAAATTGAAATTGATTTCTAGACAGTTTAAAAGGAAGAATCAGAAAAAATATATATTTTTATGAAATTAGATAATGATTTTTTTTTCAGTCCTTGAAAACTATTTTGTTATGTTAAATCCCTGATAGCAATTTGTGTGACTGTGAGTGTTATTAACCTTTTCAATCTTTTCTCTAAATAATTTAAATTTGCCTCGTTTTTTTTTTACTGGTTTTCATACAGCGATTATATATTTTCTGTGTTTTCACTGTTTACCCTTTTGGTATGATGTAGACATTATTTTAAGAATGCATTGATGAACTTATATAGAATACACAAAATCACAGAGATTATCACTTAAATAAACAATGGCTTACCTTGCTGCAAAACAATAGTGTGTAATTTCAGAAAGAGACTAGGAGGTCCCTCTGGAGGACAATGTGATTTATCTCTGACAGATACATCACTTCCACTCTGGGCAAAGGAATAAGGCATGTTAGCTGTCTCTTTTCTTTTCCCGGCCCTTCAAAGTAAAGCTACCGTGATAAATCGGAGGCCGGCTAAATGTGCTGTCCTAACATGCCTTCTGTCTACTTTATGCATTTTGTTGCATGAACGTGTCAGAATGAATGTTTTACTTTAACAGACAAAGGAGCACTGAGTATTTGTGTAAAACTGCAAGCATGCCAGGGACATATGCAAATAAGTGAGGAATCTGGCAAAGTGATGCCCTTATGAGTAAACAAAGCTGTCTGCGCCCACTCTTTCATCTCATGATGACATCTTTATGTTTTTCTTTTTTTGTTTTCTCCAACAGAATGTGGTGTACTCTGGCTTCTGCTGGGGTATTGGCACCACAACATTTAAACTCAGGGTACGGTTTGTTGATTTTATTTATGAACTCCTTTGGCCTTTAGTCTGTTTTTTCCCCTCCTAAAAAACAAACCAACAAAAACACGTTAAAGGTCTTCAAGGAACACCAAAGTTTTTATGAAGCACATTTTTTTTCCAAATGTTTTATAGGATACCTGTACTCATCTAATCACTTTTTAAGGTGCACCTTACTGCTTCTGTAAGGGACTTTTTATGTGTTCAATCAGAACTCAATGAATGCTTGGTGTATTACATTTACAATTGATGCTGGGCCTCCCTCAGAGATTTGGGCCACCTTTGTGTATTTCCTTCCTTCCACCAAATCATACATATATTCTATTGAATTTAGATTTAGTGAATGTTGATGCCCTTGGTGTATACTATGCCAACCCTGAACCCCACAAGGATTTGAGCATGTAACATGGTGCAATAAGCTCCCAGAAGCATCTATCAGAATCAAAATGACTACATGGCATACTTATTGCAGATACATTTCCGAGGTAGGGATAAGTACTTCAATGATGCCTGTCTACTACTGCTCTCCTAGTCACCTCCATTTGGAGTATTTTGTGGGATATCCCACTGGGAGGATTTCCCAGGCCACACCCATATTTTGATCTAAGTAGTTTATATTTTTGATGAACTCCTTGGGATTATACATAAATAATTGGGGAGTGTCAACTTAGACAGGAATCTCTGGTTTTAGCTCCTGGAGATTGACATAAAAATGTCTCTGGCTGGCTGGATGAATGCTGATCAGTGGCAGCTGCTCTCTAAAACACGGGAGGCTTTGCTGTTGTTAGAGGCATTGTTGAGGATTTTTTAAAGACCTGCCCTCTCCACTTAAAATAAAAAATGCACATGCACAACCCTGTACCCGCTTCTGAGAGGAAACGCCTGTTAGACGTGTGCAAGAGCATGCACAAGCCAATTTCTCCTCGCGCACGCTCCATTTAAAAGTTGCTGTTTTTCTTCTTACTTTCCGAAAGAAGATTTGTAATTTTTCTACTAGTACAGATTCAGCACCGGTAAGTCAAAATGGCGACGAAACACGTAAGACGGCCTTACGTTAACATATCACTAGGATGATTGACAATTAGGAGGACCACTCATTTTGATGATCCGCCCGGAAAAAGAACATCCTCCACTATGCCTTTAATTAAATCCATCAGTATTCATTAATAAATTTGAAACACATAACACATTTCTACAGCTAGGAAAGGTAGAGCACGTAGCTCTTATTCTCTACACTGCAAAAACAATCTAAATAATAAGTAAAGATTTCTTAAATTAAGTGTTTTTACCTTTAATTTGAGTTGGTAAGTAAGAAGATTTGCAAATGGAATGAGTATATTTACTCTTAAAATAAGACAATTAGATCAAATTCACTTGAAATAAGACAATGCAATTGTTTTTTTCTTATTTCAAATGTGAATTATCTCGTTCCATTGGCAAAGTGTCTCATTTACCTCCTCAATTCAAGAAAAAATGCACTTATTTTAAGAAAGAATTACTTATTAAGATAACATTTTTTTTGCAGTGTATATAGCCAGATAATACTTGGGTCACTCTGATACTTTGATTTATTAAAAAACCTCAAGACTGAACGTTGTGAAGTATTATGTCATTTTGAAGCCATAACTTTTCAACTCCTTGCCATGCTTTATTACTAATAGCTCCATGTGTTGTTCATAAACTCCTAAATCTGTGCTGACAGCAATCAAAAGAGCAATCAAAATCATATAAAGAGCATCACCAAAGTTAATAGTTCTCTCTCAAAGTAATAACTGACGATTTAGACCAGGTTTTAGCCAGCAATTGTGGTGTTTTTTCCCCCTATGTTTTGTCAAAAAACAAAGCAATATTTAGGCATAAAGGATGAATTATAAATGAACGTTTTACACTGTCGGTCAGAATTTAAAGTTTGGGAAATTGCTTGTTCAGCAACCTGATCACAGAATGCAATTGAACCGCAAAGAATAGATGTCCACATTTGGAGACCCAGTGTATGTCTTAGTCTTTTACACCAGTTGTTTTCTTTTTACTTTGGTTACAAAAACGTTGCTGTGTCCCTTCCCTCCCCAAACCAACAATTTCCACAGTTAAACAAAGTTAACCCCCCTGCCCCATCTTTCTTTGTCCTGCCTTTTTTCATTAATTGTCATTCTTAAGAGGATAAATAATGTAAAGAGATTTTACACAATGTCAAATAGAAAATGGTCTAACAATGTGCTTTATTCTTTAGTTTAGCACTACATGAGCCAATCTCAAGTCTCTCTGCTTTGGAAGTTCGAGAAAATTACTATTGGAATTTGTGCAACCTGCTGAATGAACTACGTAGAAGATTTTTTTTTCTTCTTTTATAATTCTACACAAATGATAAATCCAAGGATAGAAATTTACAGAAAGATCTAGAATAATATAGTTTTGACTTTGGGACTGTATGGGTCTTTACATATCAACCCAGTGGCTGTGCATGAAGAAAGAACAAATAGACCACATTAAGATGAGGCAGCTTTTGATCCCCAATGTAAGGATTGCATGAGGTTGATTTGAAGCAAACTCAGACTTTGAGGAGAACATTTGTGTTTTTTTTTTTTTTTTTGTATTATTTGTTTCCATCTAAAAGTATGATAATAACTGGAAAGACTATAAAAATCAGGCGGCAGTGAGTTTTCCAATTTTGTTTTTCTTTAATAAGCAGACTTTTATGTGTTTTTATTAGCTTAACATTATTTTGTTAATAGTTGCCTTTAAAAATACATACATTTCTACAGAATACTACTTGAGTTAGCTTGACGATAACAACTTTGAAAATCCTGTCCTGACATTATGATATATAAAGTATACGATATTATCAGTGATATGCAAAATTGACGATAGGTTTAATAAGCCACAAATAAATATTGCCAAGTCAGTTGATGATCTTTGGGGGTCATTCTTTCTATTAACAGTTTCTCACAAAGAAGAGAAATATAATTCTTAGTTTTTAGGAATTAGTTGTTTTTTTTACCCAAAGTGCAGAGACAGAAATAGGCCGTTAATGAAGAGACAGTTGAGAGGGATGAGGAAAAAATGTAAACTAAAGAGGAGATACACAAAGCATGTTAGGAGGTAAAATCTAGCTATTGTTAGTGTATGCTAGGGGAAAAGTGCTGTGGTGCAGAAAGAGTGGAAACTCTTGACAGCTTTCCGGTGGCAGTCTGACGGCTGAGCGGGGAGGCTAGAAGGAAAGTGCAGCAGAGGGCTGCTGTCAGGCCACAGCAGAGCCCCATTTAACAAGGTCCATAGATGAGCTGCACCACAACACTTTGCAGGCGAATGAGAAGAGGAGGAGTGGGGGGGTTGTAAGGAGGGATGAGTAAGGCTTATACATTTTTACACACACTCACCACCTGTCATGCCTGCAAACCCTTAAAACCCTAACGTGTATTGGAGAGAAAATAGGAGATTTTAAGTTATAATGAGATTTGAACAGGACTAAGGGAATCGGATGAATATCAGAGGAATATCTGATTATTCCAGCTTGTGGAACCTTGACACCTTCATCTGTACACAAAGAATGGATGAGCAGCAGTAGATAACCTTCATAACTTACTCAGTTGTACAGCACTGTCAGCAGGGTTCGTTTATGTGTTGTCATCAAACCCCATTTCCGCTATAGTATCATCGTTCAGGAAGCTCATCTGAACCGTGGCAGAGGATACAATAAATAAATTATTTTAGTTAAAGTAATCTATGTTTTATTTCCAGAGATGGGAAGTAACGAAGTACAAATACTTCGTTACTGTACTCAAGTAGATTTTTCTGATATTTTTACTTTACTTTACTATTTATTTTTATGCCAACTTTTTACTTCTACTCCTTACATTTTTACACATATCTGTACTTTCTACTCCTTACATTTTAAAAAATTGGCTCGTTACTTTAGTTTTGAATCATTTCAATGGAGTTACCGTTATTATTTTTCACGTCATCAATACCAAATTTAATCTAATTGGATGGGAATCTATGTTGCATTTGACGCACCACTACAAGATGTATCGACAGATTCGGCGGTATTCATTCGAGGCAAATCATTGCAGCTTGGTGGCGGTGGCGTTAGCATAGTAGTATGGACGACGAGATGATTGAAAATGAACACAACGGAGATCTTGTCCTATTGGCAGACATCCATTTAAAATGTAGGCAACGGCATGAGAAAAGTGGTTTCTACTTTTACCTTTATACTTTAAGTAAATTTATAAGCCTGTACTTTGTTACTTTTACTTGAGTAAAGAAGTTTAATCAGTACATCCACTTTTACCAAAGTATTTTTTAACACAAGTATCTGTACTTTTACTCAAGTACGAAAAGTGAGTACTTTTGCCATCTCTGTTTATTTCTAATAATGGTAAAAAAATGAAAATAAATATAGGCCATAGTGCTGATGCCCTTATTGAACATTGTACATTTAGGCTGCCCCTGAAAACTTTATTTGTATGTGCAGGCCAAGATGTGAGGTTTTATGTTGTTATTAATTCTTTTCAAGTCTGGTTAATTACATTTTAGCGATGTAAAGAGACAGAGACTGGATCCAAATAAACCCAGACAGGTTAGTGACGTTTTTGAAGATTTATTGAGAGGGTTAATCAGAAAGCGGGGCTGGATCTGTGTGGGCAAACTGGCTGCAGGAAGACAGGCGGGTAGATTGAGGGAGGTTTACCAGTTTTATCCAGGACAGAGAGGCAGGCAGTCAGGTGGAGCTTTTCAGAGTCAGAGATCCAGAGAGAGGGAAGCAGGCAGGCAGAATCAAACAGGGTTCGGGCAGGCTCGGAGTTAGGGGGCAGATCGGGTCAGAAACAGATAGGCGGTCAGGTTCTTCTTTTGATGCTGGATTATTCGTAGCTGGTTGGCTTGAGATAATCTGGCACATAGGACAGATCTGATGGGGTTTTTAAAGTGCTGGAAGCAGGTGACTCCAGTCAGAGCTGATTGCAGATGAGTGGAGCAGAGCAGGTGCATGGACTCAGTGATCAGGCCAGAATCAGTGCAGAAACCATTACAAGCGATTAAGTGTGTTAAGTGTAATCTAATGACGCATTTTTTTCCTTAAGTCATTAAAGCTTGCTTATACCATGGATACCCATAGCCATCACAAAGGCTAATGCTTTAATTATTGAATAATGGAACAGATAATGGGGAAACTCTAAAACCACCCATTTCATCATCTTGAGATTGATATTAAGCTCATGTACTGTTTGGATCAAAAATATCTTTACTTATTAATATTAGTTATACTAGCTTTCAGCTCCCCTGCCATATGAGGGGGTCATGCTGTGACTTTAAACAAACTAATGTGACTACCAGATACTAAGTTTTGAACTATCACTAGCTAGTTAAAGTCCCAGCTGTAGTTTTATAACATCTATTTTATGGTTGTCTTTTATTCTTTTGAAACCATTTAGTATGAATGGGCAGTGGATTTGATGTATTACATGAACACAGCCCATTAAAACTGGATAGTGAGAAAATGAAAGTCAGAATATAAAAAATATATAAACCTGGCTGATAATCCTATCACCCCTTAAAATGTCTAAAGTAATAGATTAAACTTGATGGGCCCAAAATAATTGATATTTTAGTATCATGATTGTAAATTTAAGGCACTTTAGCAAAGCTTTTTTTCTTATAATTTTTTTTTTTAATCACTTCACATTTTTTTACTCATTCAAGATAATTTAAGTTACAGGAACTTTCAGTTTGATATTAAAACTCAATTAATGTCCTGTTTAAATAATCTAAAGGGAATTTTTAGGTCATTCTTTAATATAGAGTCTATTCTTGAGTTTTCTTGTCGAGTGAAAAATGATATATAAAAAGTTTTTGCAAGATATTTTTTTTGTCGTTTTTGCTTAGTAATTTCTTTCATACATTCGGGTACCAAGTCAACCTTGATTTCAATGAAAAAAACATTTGTAATGTCTGTTATGGTTTTTTCACATATAATACTCACCCATTCGAATTCAAATGAATCAACGAATGGCAGGACTCATGCTGCTTTCAGTCAAATAACATCAAAGCTATAACATACAACGAATTATAATGGGATTGTTAAACATGTGTTTAAATGTTTTCAGCATTTAAGCTAACTTCTAAAGACAAATTTAGGATTTTTTTTATCTGCTATTTCATACAACTGTAACTGCTCCTATTTAAAATGCTCTTAAGGTTGTCTGGTTTTATTTTTACTGGCTAAGATTATCTCTGTGTACACATTTTCTGCATTGTATGTAATTTAATTCAGTATTTAATACCTCATTTACTGAACCTCTTCTGTCTTTTTTTTGTCTCCACAGGGGGGCGACTCCTTTTCCTAGTAATGTGGCTGAACTTATTGCCTCAAACTGACAGCTGCCCTGCCAAGTGTGTGTGCTACAGTGAGCCCAGGCCCACTGTTGCTTGCCAACAACAAGGACTGTTTTCCATTCCTTCAGAGATTCCTGTACGGAGCCAACGGATATTCCTCCAGAGTAACAAGCTTACTGTGGTGAGGTCCACTAGCTTCAGTTCTTGCCACAATCTTACTGTTCTCGGGCTCTACTCAAATAACATAAGCTACATTGAGGCTGGAGCCTTTTTTGGTTTGGAAAAATTGGAGGAACTGGACATTGGCGATAACAGCAACCTCCGCACCATTAGCCCAACAGCCTTTAGGGGTTTAACAAAGCTGCACACCCTTCACCTGCACAGGTGTGGCCTGTCAGAGCTCCCTGTTGGGGTTTTCCGAGGAATGTTCTCTCTCCAGTACCTTTATCTGCAGGACAATAACATTCCCACACTGCATGATGACACCTTTGTGGACCTTGCCAACCTCACCTATCTCTACCTGCACAACAACAAGATTAAGATAGTAACTGACAACATGTTTCGTGGCCTAATAAATTTAGACCGGCTTCTACTGCATCAAAACAGGGTAATTTTTGTCCAACCCAGTGCTTTTAGTGATCTCGGTAAATTAAAATCCCTGTTTCTCTTCTTCAACAACCTTACTGTCTTGACTGGGGAAACAATGGACCCCCTGATTTCTCTCCAGTATTTGCGCTTGAACGGTAATCAGTGGATTTGTGACTGCCGGGCAAGGACCTTATGGGACTGGTTCAAACGTTTCAAAGGTTCCAGCTCAGAATTGGAGTGTCATGTCCCAGAGTTCCTGGCAGGAAAAGACTTGAAACAACTGAAAAGTGAAGAATTGGAGGGATGCATTGAAACAACACATATCCAGACAAGTCTTTTCAATTCCAAGGCACAGGCTGGAAAATTTTCTTCAACTGAAAGTCCTCTAGGTGACACCATTCCCAGGTGTTGTCTTGGAGATAATGACAAGTCCTCTATCCTGTCAGGAAAGAGTCGACAGATCACTAATAATGGTCTGAAGGGAAAGGAGAACATGTCCAAGACCAATTACAAGCTCCAAGAAAGAACAAAAAATGAGACCCAGAATAAGCAGAATGATGGGCCACTCGGAACGTTATCTAACAACCTGGACAAGACATTGGAAAATCTAAACCCAGAGTTCATAGAGAATCCGGAATCATCTACAGCGTCAAACAAAAAGAAAAAGAAGTGTTCTAAAAAACCCAAATTGGATGCCCACTGCAGTAAAAGCCAGAGCTCTACTTTGCAAGTGCTGCACTTTCTTATAATTCCCATGATTTGGATATCTTTAGCCATGTCTTAGGACTCCTGACAACACTCTGCACAAAGGACTAAAGAATGTTTATGCTAATGACAATGATACAGAAGATCTAGTGACACCTACAGTACAACAGGCAGTGACTGAAAAACAGGGAGTCATGTTGACCCAACATCGCTGGCGACACACAATAAGGAAAACAGTACAATAAAAGAAATGGATGCCTTTACAGAACAATACAGATCCAATGTAAATATTGATTTGGTGCCCAAAATTGTTTGTTCTCTATGTACTCAACTGTACTTTGTCTAAGCTACACCTGGGAGAATTCTCCCATTTTTGAAAGCGTTTATTTAGACAGATCGTGACAGAACAAAACAAAGGACTAAATCATAGGTGATTAAAAAAACGTCATGCAACAAATCAGAGACACAATGAAAACCAAGAATGTTTGGTCTGTTTAAAAAAGAAAAATAATTCCCCTCTCATTATTTATTCAAAATCATACATTTGTTGCAATGTTTTTTTTATGTTTATTAAAACAAATGTTTTGCCTCCCCTGGATTTTAGTTCTATATTTTCATGAAAGAAAGGAAATATGGGGAGCATTTGTGAAATGAATGCCATGCTTTTATTCATTGGAGATTGCAATGGAATCATAGATATGCATTTATTTTACTTGTGTACAAGTATGAATATATTATAAATAAAAGTTCTTATTTCATAAATGTTGCATATTTTGTGTGGTATTTTCTGAAGTTATAAAACAATTAGCTGTTACTTTTGTTTAACTGGAGAATCTCTCTGATAGGTTTATAACTGCATCGAAAAGATGTCTATAGTAAAAAAAATAATAATGACGGTGTAAGAAAAAAAATCTGTGCCTTCCATTTTAATGTTCTAATACAGCTGGGTTTTTCCCCCATCAAACAAAAAGTTTTTAACTTTTATTATGATATTTATGTAAAAGAAAGGTTTCTGGTCTGGTATGTCTTTATTATATGACTGGCTCTTTGTGAACTTTCCTCAGTTATCCCTTCTTATATATTGAGAGTGGAGGAGACACTAGTTACTCCATTTTATCATGTTTGAAGCAAATCATCAAAGCTAAGAAGAAGGACTGCAATATGTTCTATGTTTTCTTTCTTAACTCAATTGACTTATTTGAAATTAGAACGACTTCTAGGATATTTTTAATTCATATCCATCCCAGAAACAATTCACCTTCAAAAAATAAATATATTTATTCACACTTTCCTCAGCTTACTAAGTTTTGACCACTACTGATAACTGATACATACACCTCAGCTTGAAGTGTGGCAGTATTGTTACACTTCAAGCACTTCAGGCAGTTTGCAAAAATCCTAGACTAAATTTTTCTCTCATTCTGGTGATGCTAGCATTACAAATCACAGACAGTGTATCAGCAGGTATCTAGTCTTGGCTGCTGGTCATTTTTACACTCTCACAATGTTGTTACCTCTGAATTTTAATTATTTTATATCAAAATATTTTTTGGGGAAATGTATATGCTTTAGTTTAGGACAATTTGTGCTGGTTGGGCATCAGTTCATATCCATCAGGAGAAAATGTTATACATGCTTTGACAAAGAATTATCTACTGTGATATTCTGTGTTACACTGATATTTTGCAGTAAAATAAAAATATGATAGAGATAACCTAAGAGTTCTAGTGGTGTGATTGGGTGTCCTGTCAAGAATCTGTAAAATTTTACAAGGAACACCCAGCAAACCAGGGATAAGAAATGAGAGAAAAATTAAGATTTAGTATACAAATTTTTTCAAAAATTTTTTCTACATAAAGGTATATGAAAAAAATGTTACAGTATGCCCTTTTTTGTAATACATTATAAAACTACTTATAAGAATAAAATAATGTACAAATGGTTTATGTACACTCTATGTAAACAATTATTTGTAGCACAAGACAAAGAGCAAAGATCAAATTAGAGGTAAAGATTTGAGAAGCAGACATTTTACTCAGTCTTGGTTGTGGGCTTTATTTAGGGCGATAGAATGGCTTTATAAATGAACAATATTTTAAATTAGAATCTCAACTTTTTTGTCTTTTTTTAGATTTTTGTTTTAATCTTGATTTCATACTGGTCAAATAATCAGTGAAATACTTAGAATTTCAGTTTAATTAGTTCTAGTCAGTTATCTCTCTCTTTAAGATATTTTGAAACATCAGTGGTTATAATACGTATAATTCAACAAGCACATGAAATTATGATGCACAATAAATGCCCCAAAAAATTGATAAGATTCAGAATATGATTACAGATTTATATATTACATATACAGATGCACTGTAGCTCTATATGTCTGCATGAAAATCAAAGAAATATAAAAAATAATGTATATCACTTCAAGACATTGACTTTAAGGAAAAATAGGCTCTCTAGGTGTTGCATAAAAAAAAAATATTATATATTCTTTAGACAGGAAATGTAGCATGAAATATTAGAATAAAATAATGCATTATATTAAACATCCCTACTGAGACAGGTAGTCTGAAAAAAAAAAAAATCCATGCCGGGATTTTCATAGACAAAAATAATGTAGAATTAAGATGTGCTAGAACCTGTGAATATCTTGTCAACAGCATTGTTTAACTTGCTGAATGACAATTCTTTAGACCAGAGGGCCCTCACAAAGCCTTGTGGGGAAATTAGTAAGGAATATTAAGATGGCTTCCACAGCAGCTCTCTCCTTGTTTTACCTTTACATGGCTTTGCAACCTCAAAAAATGAGTCATTGAGCATGCCTTGACAACAAACTTGACAGGATGCACAACTGTGAAGCCGTCTACAAGAAGGGACAGAGCAGATTGTACTTCGTAAGGAAGCTTAGATTTAGATTTTTTCACAAAAAATTATTCTTAAAGTGAAAAAATATATAGGCCTACCATAGACAAAAGTGAGCATCCTCTTTAAAAGATTTTTGAACATCAACATTATCTTCAGAAAGAGACTTATCCAGATCCGATGCAAGACAGACAGAAGATGAAAGAAGAAGAGCCTCCCTGCCTACAGCTACACCTACAACACCTGGATTTAAAAACAATTACCTATGATTTACTGACACATTAAATTTCCCTTTGGGATTATTAAAGTATTCTAGAACTTAATTGCATTGAATTAAAGTTCAATTCATGCTTTCTAAATTACAGTCATCGTTATCTTTTGTCCTGCAGATGTGTCTCTGCTTCAACATCCCTGAATAAAATACTCAGAGTATTAACATAACACTGGAGAAGTTGACTCTTTGTCGAGGAGGTAATTCACCAAATTTGATTCAGGTGTGGAAGGAGAGAAACATCTTAAATTAGCAGGACACTGGAGCTTAATGAACAAAATTTAGGAGTCCTGGTTTATGTCTTCTCATATTTTTGTTTAATTCCCTTATTATTCAGTTTTATTCTTTAATTCACACTGCGATTTCCAGAGAGTTGATAAAGTGTCAAACAAAAGTAGCTCTCTGAATAAATATATAAAATTGTCTCTTCTTCTAAACATAGAATCGGATCAGTGAAAGAATGTAACAGGAATTGTAAAGTCATAGGTGCAACAGTGCCAGGGTTAATCGCACAACCTTATATGTAGGGCTCAGTCTGACCTTTAATGGACGTCTTCCCACCTCTTAGGCACCTTTACTATCTTTAAAAGATAATACTAAATAAAGGCCACTAGTGCCTTTTTTTAAAAAAAGAAGGAGAAGTATTTGGAAAGTGATTAGTTCCTCTTTTTTTTTCTAAAACTCAGAAGAGATAAGTTGATCAGGAAAAATGTGACTTTTAAATGGGATACCACATTTTGTAGAGTGACCATAGTTTTTTCTGGTTGTTAATAAAGAGGTGCTCCATGCTGCCTTTGATTCACCTGTTTTATTGCCAGTGACTTTTACATATTTCTTTTGATTTTACAAAAATGTTAAGAAATCTAATCTGATTTATAAGCTGTAGCTTCTATTAAAGTAAAAAATTTTTTCTCCCCTCATTTGCTGCCGACATACTGAATGGTTGGCCACACCCATTTAGTGAACAACAGTCTTTTCAAATCATATTGCAGCCTCGTTCAGCCTCCAAAAAAAAAAAAAAAAAAAAAACTCCCCAAAAAGGAAGGCTCTGGTGAAGAAGTAACAACAACTAGATAGTTGCAATTTGGGCTGAGTGAGGTGGAGCTGAATAAAGTCGAATGGGTGGAAAAGTGGCAATAAAAGCTCCAAACCATTGACACCAAAAACAAACTCTGGGAAGTGCTTTTATTGCCTTGAAATTCGCCTAGGGAGCGAAAGGAATTTGCAAGGAAGGCAAATGTGCCTGGGGGGTGAAAGGCTCCCATAAAATTGATTGTGCTGGTTATTGATATCCACATTCGTAGACATCGATATCTCTGAGCAAATTGGAGTGCTTGTTATACTTTTGAAAACTGAACAAAACAGCCAGCATCGACGTCCCTGGATTCACGAAATTCTCCAGAGACGGAATAAGTATGGACATCACCATCTCCTCCAGGAACTACGTCTGAATAAATGTTGTTTGCAGTGGTACTCCCGCCTATCTATGACCCAATTCAGGGCCCTGCTGTCCCACACTGGGGGACGAATCACTTGGACAACAGAGGGTAAGGTGACATGGCATTCTGGGGTTCAAAAAGAGGCAGCGAGAATACACAAGAACACCAGCGGGGAAAAAAACAGAACTGTGACCAGACCGCTAGCAGTATCGCCATCTGGAACTATTGAAGCACAGCAGGAGATTGGAGGATTCCCCCAAGGAATCAGCACAATAGAGCGCTGAGAGGAGGCAGAGTGGGAAGCCCGCCAGGGGCAACAGCACCAGCATGGAGAGGCTACAGCTGGCTTCAGGTTAGCTATAGAAGCTTCTTCTTCTTGTAAGGTTTTATGGCGGTTGGCAAACCATTTTAAAGTACATTACTGCTACCAATTGATAAGGCGTTAAACAAAGAAACAGGGAACAAGTATCACACCTCCCAAAATATAAAAAATAAATAAATGAAATATATCAATAAATCAAAAAAAAAAATACAATTTTCTGAACTATCCCAACATAATAAATAACAAACACTTAATAAAATTTGTCATCATGGTTTCTAATTTATCTTTAAGTCATTGTCATTCTGCTCGTTTCTGATTGTCCTACTCGTTTTCCAATCATACTTTCAACAGTTTCCCAGTTCAAATCTCTCACTTCAAGATACTTTTCTGCAGCTTTCACTTTTATTCTGGTTTTTTCGGTTCTCTTTATCGTCTTAGCAGTACAATTGATCACTTCTACCATGAACAGCACAAAATCCTGCTTTTTAACAATCAATGAATCTTCTGCAATTTTGGGACACTCCTCCACTTGTCATTTACACTACTGTTGATTTGGGTCTTTCTAACTGGAATGAGATTCTTTTTATTGCTTCAGTATAAGTTATTCCAAGCTCCAATTTGACTTTTTGTACCTCTTCAGATCTTTCGCTCACTTCACATCTGCGAAATGCAGCAGTTTGTTCTCAGGCACAGCTACAGCATTTAATCTTTACTTATTTCCCACATTTTCCACATTCGTGCTCTCCAGCACCCCTTCCACATCGCTGTTTTCCCTTACATACAGCTGCTATATGTCCAAATTTTTGGCATTTGAAACATCTTAGAGGATTGACATTGTTGCTCATATCTCCAATGAAAAACTTACTGGGTAATTGCTCGTCTTCAAATGTTATCAACGCTGATAAGCTGTCACACCTTTCTCCATTTCTTGTTCTTTTTAACTGTTTCACCTCTTTTTCTTTTGCACCACTTACATTTTCAAGAATCTCTTTGTCAGTTGCTTTTAGAGGAATTCCTCCAATGACTCGCCTGCTAATCCTTTTGTTCTCCACCAAGCTGCACTGAACTCTTTTCTCCTCAATCTAGTTTATGCGTATAACTTTGCCTTGTTGAGCGCTGTCTCTGCAGTTTATTTACAGGTCTCGACTATACAATATTTTGGCACCTTGGACATTTCCTAAAAGTTTGTTTATGGAATTTGTTAACTGCAGCAGATTCCAATCTACAAAAGAGACTCCCCAATTAACTAGTTTGAAATTTCTTTGTAATCATATTGTTTTCCTGTGGAATTTCTAGATTGTTCATCACTTGATTGTCCTGAACTGGACTCCCCTTCAATTCATCTCTGCTTTTTCTAAACTTTTGATTCTACTCTCTTTCAATCTTTTTTGTTTTTTGATTCTACTCTCTTCCTATCTATTTCGTTTTCAATATTTCCTTCTTCCATCCCACATGAATCCCTTCCTGTTTCATCGCAACCCATGACCCAGGACTTTTCTCTGCAACCGACCTGTCACTCCTCTCAAATCAAGCTCCAAACTCTAGCCATATAAGTTAATTGCGATGATTCAGATTAACAGAGGGGCACAGCGGCAGATTGGATAAGTGCACTGGCAAGACGCAACACTGAAGGCGGAGTAGAGAATACAGCTGCCTGGGAGTAGGACAGTGCCACATTGGAGAAGCCAGCAATGAAGGCAGAAGTAGGAACAGGCTACTGGTGGCTGGAGGTAGCCTCTAGGCTAACTGCGGGAGAAGAAAGGAGTACAGTGAGTGAATAAAGAAGCTTTCCCAGGCAGACACCGGCACAGCTGGAGTGAGAAGACATCGTCTGCGCTGAAGGTAAGACAACAAAGTAGTCCTTATTGGGCTAAATTAAAACAGCTTTTTGAAAAGCCACCTTAAGTACTCTTAAGAGCATACTGACCTCATCCTTTGTCAATACTTTTTTTGAATTCATCAATACCATGCTGGTTTGCCACCCTACATTCAACACAGCTTCGATTTATATCTAACTCTAGATCCGCCCTCTACATAGAGATTACATGGGAATCCTTAGCTCCAGCTATAAAATCTGCATCTTAAATAAAGGGGTGATTAGTACGGCTCTGCAGGCCATTTTGGCTGCTGAGGAGAGTGTGCAATCATTTCATACAGGTATGGTTGAGCAGAGACACAACTAAAAATATCCAGGACAGTGGGTCCTGAGAACCGATTTTGAAAGCCACTGTCCTAAATTGTACTTGGGTGGCTTCATCATGCTCAACCTTTGTCTTCCGGCTCCAGCTGTCATGCCTCCCCAAAGCCATCTTCTTTCTATGATGGTTACTCCACCGCACAAATGAGAATTCTAGCAGATAGTAAAAAGCACCTTGGTGAATGTTTGGCTCAGTAACATCTTCATAGAGTAGGAATATTCTTCACTGCAAAGCCCATGATTGTACCATTTCACACTCTTTTAAAAAATTGACTTTGCATAGCTTATATTGAGACTTACCTGCCAGCCTTTTCTCCACCATTTATTAGGGTGAATTACCCTGAATCTTTACCTGACCCCACCAAACTTTCTGTTAAAACAATTTCTGTGAGTTTTCTAAAGCTATAAGTCTTTGTATTTCCAGAGGCACTTTGCTATATGTGGTATGCCTCTCCTCACTTCCAAAAAACATACTGAAGCCTGTTCCTTGTGAATATCTTGCTTAGCACTCTGTTTAGCACTCATCAAGTCAGATTTTTCATGACTGTGATATTTAAAAAAGTTACTTCAACTATATCACAGCGCTAAACTTATGTTAAACCCAAGTTTCCAACACTCCAGAGACTCCACTGTCACTAAATCAGAATACAATAAAGTGCTGAAACTGGAGTTTTTTTATTTATTGTGCAGTAAGCAAACATGCAGCAAATGCAGAATACTTCCATGTCAGTTTGAATCAAAATCTTTAATGAAAGTTGCTGATAGTGTTTTGGAATCTATTTTGCTAAGAATTTGTCAGGTTGTGTGGAGATTTTTAGAGGATCCAAATGCAGAGACAGAAGCTAAGGTGGTTTCTTGCATATTTACTATCCAAATGATGGCAACTGAAGCAAAAGTCCACAAACAAAATACAGGAAAGCAAAATCCGGGACATGTCAGGGAAAACGCACGAGGGGCAAAAAAAAAAAAAAAACGTAGAGGAACCAGCAAACAGTAACTGTAGAGGATAAGTATATATGTCAAACAGAACGAAGATTTGGTAATCAACTGATTGGGAGAAGGTGTGGACAGAAGTATCATGAAGGGAGCTAGGGGAAGTAGACTGACACAAGAGGGCAACAGAGGCTAAACAAGATATACATAAGCACTTAAATACAACAAGAAAGCAATACAGAATGGAAATTGAACCAACACACTAGAAAACACAGAAAAACCTGTAACTGAAAACCCAAAAAGAAAACTTAAACAGAACCAAAAGTTCAGAATCATAACAGAATTAATATAGTTTTAAAGTTAAAACATAATTCAAGTCTTCACCGTATTTTTATGGAAAGACTGAATAATAAATATTGGATGTGTATTAGGAAAAAATATATTTGATACAGCAAGAGTTTTAAAGTCTTTTGTTTTAAACCTGAACATCCTTTTTAACTGTGAGAGACAAGTTTTTCTACTTTTAAAATTATTTGTACCATTGAGATTTTTAACAGCAATATTTATCCTTTTGAACACTTGTTTAAATGTGATAGATCTTTAAACGCAACAAAAACACATAAAGATGCCTTTTCTCAATGTCTATTCATCTGAAAATGACCTGCCTTCAACTCAAATGCAGATTCTGGCAGACACTCCATGTCTCTCCCAGAAAACAGCAACCTTTGATCATAAGTAATAAGACATTTTTTTTCTTAGCTTCGATGAATGTGACTGAATTTTTTGATTTCGTGGCTTGAGGCAAAGGCTTATATGAGAAAGTTTAGACTGCTCACTGTGGAGGATTTTGACGGTGGGGCTAAAGGAGTTTGCGTGGTGATCTGCATACTAAAAGCTCTAAGTCTATCACCCTTTGTTTCCATCAAATCTCTCTACAATTCTCCCACTGTTTTTATTTTACTTTTTATTTCTAACACTACCAGGGAGTGCTCTTCTTTTATAGTTTATCATTGCTTAAATATTTTGATATCTATTTAAAGCATTCTACATGAAATTAATGATGTGTTAAGATCAATTAAAATCAGCTGGATTTATCAACACAACTTAGAAAAATATGCAAAGGGTGAGAGTAGTTCAGAAATAGACAGTATCTTCTTTATGCAAATTTAGATGCTTTAGGTAAAATGTTTGACAGGCCAAAATACAAACATACCTTAATTATACACCCTAAACACTATTTCATATCTGTTTTGTGTCTCAGTCATGTTTTAATATAGTTTTAAGTTTATATTGCATTCCCTTTCGATTTATTGAATCTTGTATATAGATTTTGCTTTCTTGTAAGTTTAAGATGCACTATATACTGTACTGGATGTGCACCGCATTGCTACAGAATGTAGAAAAATGCTAGTCCAATTGATCTTATATTTTGCTCATTGCAATGCAGTCTATAGAAACGCTGTCTGCTGGAACCAAAGTTCTGTATGCTCAGCTTATGTAGTGCTTGCAGTAGCTCTATCAAGCGGATGGTTCAGTCTATTGTATCAATTCATTCATCCTTTGACTCAAAGACCGCTTTGTGGCATTATTGTGTATAAAGCATTGTAGTTTCGAACACAGATGGTAAGGTTATCATTAAGAATGACAAAAAAGAAAAGAAATGCTTAAATGTTTTTCTGTTGTCATGCATGGTAGAGCAGGGCCCAAATGTAGATGTAATGCCTAAGCTTTTAACTTTTAGGTGTAGAGTGACAGGGAAAAGAAAACATGCAGCTAGAAAATAGCAAGATTGATGGAGGAACCGAGTTCAAAGTGTTTAAATAGAAGAATCCATAAATGAATAATTATATCTGTTGTGATGTACACAGCAGTTATAATTGACACATAAGGAATGGGGTTAAAAACAGATGAGTTCATCTGGAGATCATGTGAAGCAGCTGGGGAAATGCAAGCACATTAAGATAAGGATAATATTAACAGTAATGGAGCAGAATTAACTTCAAGCCAAGGAGAAAAGCAAAACTGAGAAATAACAGAACTCATTCTAAATGTACAAAATAGTAAATTAGTAAATTAAATGTAGCAACACCTTAAGGGTGACAGAGAACACAAATTAAGAGGAAATGGTAAGACCCAGGGAACATGATAAAATTACAGGACAACTATGTAACACAACAGAAATTGAGAATTGAAAGTTTACATACCCTCCCATTAAACAAAGTGATACATTCACAATAGTAAAATAGAGAGAACCAAATGAGTTCATGACATTGCAGTAAAAAGGTATTGTGGAGGATTTTCAGGAATTTTTGAAAAGACTCGCCCTCACCTTTTGGGCTACTTGCAGCATTTTATCTTTGCATTTCTTATACTGTATGTATTTCCTCCTTTAGCATGATTTATGTGTTTGTGTCTCATTGTATGGTTGGGGCCTATTTATGCTTTTGCAGCTGCCTTTTGCATCTCTAGTATCTGTAATTAAAGCATTTCTCTTTTGCATTTTTTCATTTACCTTTGTTTTGTGTTTTTTTTGTTGTTGTGCTTTTTGTGTTTGCATCATCCGCAATATTAAGGTAACTATCAGGTAACTAAGGTAACAAATCATGGAACAATTAGATTGTTGCTTACTTGCAAAGATACTTGTTTTACAAATCATTGTATGCGGTCTTAAAGGTTTAAACCAAATATCATGAGGGAATTGGATGTTTAATTCAAGAGCACCAGATATGCTTAAGTGGTCTCATGAGCCAACTTCAGAGCTGTCACAGTATTGGCCTATGGAAGTGCTCTCGAAAGGTCATAGCAGCAGGACCTCCTTCCTGATCCTCTTTTAAATGACAGGGATCAGTTCTATTTTTACTAGGACTTGACTGCATTTCACGCTATGAAATGCAGCTAAGGAATAATCTTTTAGCATTTCAGATTGACATGGCCTTAAAATTAAGCTTTTATTCTCTGGAGGAGGTCTTTCATTTAAAACAAATAGGACAAAGATTGTGAAGATAAAAACTGATCTCATTATGACAGTGTTCATTGCTACTACTATGGGGGAAAATTCTATATATATTTTTTCTTTCTTGTTTGTTTAAAACCATATTTTCTTGGGAGAGAGATGAGCTATATAATTCAACCTTTGATAATAGGAGAACCACCCATGCAGTCACTCTTTCTCTGTCATTGTTGGACTGAAGAATATATAGCTGAAATGACTGAATATTCTAAATAAGATGTATAGATATTAGATTTTTGTATCCATGTTTTAGTGGTGAGTGATACAGGGCCCAACAAAGCAGCAGCTACAGACTGTAGAGCTTTTGCAGTAGATTAGGCTGATATCCAATAGGATTTGGTTCTACACACCTCATGAAAAGCACTGTCTAAATGGGTCTATCTAATGATCCAACTTAATATGATTAAAAAGAATAAAACCATTTATATACACATCCCTACCACTCCTCATACACACAGACATAAATCCACACACACAAGCCACTCACATTAGCCATGTTATGCCAGTTCATGTGGAGATCTGTGCTGATGTGGGGTTATCACCAAAAATACCACCATACTGTACTGTCCAGTAATCTGCCCCAAACCAGATGTCTCTGTCTGTCAGCAGACCCCGCACTAGGCCTACAGAATTGTGATTTGAATTTGTGATTGAGTTGTGATTTGCTTCTACTATTTTGCTTTAACATATTTATTATGTAGGAATTTTAAGTCCGGCTTTTATTTTAATTGATCAGAATATTTCTATCCTTCTTGGCTGAGTAAAGAGACATTCAATTTTAAGTCTTCAGAAGGAACAATTTTCAAATGTCACATTAAATCCACAAATGGGTTGAAACAAACACATGTATTTCCATAAAGTATTTATTTTTGTTGTTTTGTTTATTCATTCTTTTCAAGAGCAAGAACTCCAGCAGAAATCTCTGCAAACAGATTTATTTGTGGGGTTTGGATGCTCTTCATATTGCCTGCAAGGCTTTTCTCCTGATGCATCTTCTTCCTTTTGTCATTAAAATGATCAGACAATCCTTCACTCCATTGTTCATTTCTTCTCTCTAAATTAAACAAATGTAACAGATATCTTTGCACTGTAATATTTCAACATTTTGTATAGTATAGAGAATAAAATACATAGGTTGGGGCCAGGACAGAGTTGGATCTTGCATTAATGCACTCTTTGCTGCTAAGCCATCTTCATAGGCATAACATGCTCTTAAAAGGAAGAACTGGCTGGCTAACATTTCCTGATGTACTTCAGGGACTTAGGGGGAATGTTCAATTCTTTACACTCCCATGACTCCAAATTTCCTTCTCAAATAGAGTGAAATATTTTTCAGTTTTGCAAAATGAAAATAATTTATTTTATTCACCATGTTGGCACAAAGCAAAACCTTAGGAAATATGATTAGCTTGATTTATCTGTTACATAGTCTTATTATTAAGTATAATTTGGTTTAAATTCACCTTGACCAGAACTATTATTTCAGTTGTTTACTTTTTTTTTTCTTTTTTTTTTATTTATTGTCTTACTACAGGTTTAATCTGTTCATTGAGGTGCAGCTATGTTCTCTGTTACCCCATATGTATTTCACAGGTTTGGAAAAATCTATTGAATTGTCTTTGACCTTAAAGAAAACAAGATGTAAATGCTTAACCAATCTCATTAGTCTGTTCATGATTAAGAACTACACTCAAAATGATATTATTAATCTTCCCACACAACCATGCACTCTCAATGGGACCTAAAAAATTTGGCTAAAGATATTAGCTTGTACCACCTATGTGACCTTAAAATTCACTCGCCTTATTCACAGGGTGTTTATAAAAAAGAAAAAAAAAAAGAAATAGACATCTATCCATCTATCCATCTATCCATCCATCCATCTATAAATAGTAATTTTTCTTTTGGAAGACCAGTTTACACCAAAACTTTACCTTCTGGCAGAATCATTACGATTCAGTATTTTCTCTTTACATTCCTTCCTTATGATGCCATGTATCTTGTTAAAGTGTAACTAAACCTGAGATGTGACACCAAAGCGGACAGTAAACAAAAGTAATCCAGTAAACAAAAGGGGTTAAGCAGTGGTTTCGTCAAGAAAGGGCAATGAGATTACCTCAAATACAGTAAAATATTACCTAAGAAATACTATTTTAACTTGTGATGGGGCCGTTTGTCCGAATGAAATGGCTTTATGGTTCATTTCATTTTGACTCGGATGTAAGAATGCTTCTATGTAAAAAATGTATCTGCAAAACAATGTTTATCTTGGGTTTATTTACATACAGTGTGGCTTTGTCCCTCCTGCAGCAAAATAACCAAACTGCATGTTACACCCAGCTTTGTACTTTATAGTTTTTTTTTATGGTATCAAATCCCTGTCTGCAATCTTGCCTAGTTCCCTTCAGTTTTTCATGATGCCACACATGGAGGCAGTGTGATTGAAACACAGAGATTTCTGTAAATCATCACATTACTGTTTGGCTTTCCCAAACTGTTTGAAGAACAGAACTTTTTGTCCAAGCAGAGATTTTTTTGAATCAGCTGAAAAAGACATTTTGGAAACTATGTACGATTACACAGCAATATATATATATATGTATATCCTTTTCCTCAGTGTTACTGTTTATAATCCCGGTGTTTGTGTCCTTATCTGATTGTGATCCCAGCCATGAGTTTTTCAGTGCGACATTACAAACATCTGGCAGGTCATCTACTCTCAAGCTGTTATGAAAAACCCAGCTAACAGAAAGGACTTCTGGACAGTCATGAGGAATTTTAGTGATAGAATATCCCACCCCATTCAAGTCCTAATGTAATGCTTCGTCATTGCAATGTGATCCACCACATAATGCCGTGCTGGTGTGGGTATGTGATTAAAAAGCGTAATCTGAGTGTTCTGTGTAGACTGATATGCAGTATATCACTTCACAGCCCAGGTTTCTACTCTTAGCAATATTTTGTGATTGTTATCTATTCAGTTTGTGCTTCATTATTGTGAAACACAAATGACAAAGGATAACAAGTGTTGCTGTATAAAAGAGCTTTAAAGTAAACTATACATATTAGATATGGACCAGCTGGACACCCTCTTCAGGGTGCTTGATAGCTCATAAAAGTTTGTCCAACTGGTCCATATGTGATTTATGGACCTGAAGAAGACATTTGACCATGTCCCTTGTGGGGCACTTCTGGGGGTCCTCCAGGACTACATAGTCAGGGGCCCTTTATTGGGGGCCATCATGTGGCTGTACAAAAGGAGCAGGAGTTATTGTCCATTTCCAGCAATATGTTGGACCTGTTCCTGCTGCATGTTGGAATCCATTAGGACTGCCCCTGTCATCAGTTCTGTCCATAGGTCTTATAGACAGGATTTAGTCCAAGGGCCAGAGGGATTCTGGTTTCAGGACCAGTGGATTTTGTCCCTGCATTTCAAAGATGAACTGGTTCTGCTGGCATCCTGCTGTGAAGACTTACAGCATGCACAGGGGCAGTTTGCATCAGACTGCAAAGTGGCACTCGATGTAGATCAGCTCAGGGATGCTGAAAGTCATTTTGACCAGGGGGTGCTGTGAAAATGTATTTATTATTTTTTTTTCGACAAAAGAATTATGAGGCTATAGGCCTATTTAAGATACATTAAATAAAAATAAATAGATTGAGATTTACTACTTTATTTTTATATCTACTTCAGTGCACGGGATACCTCTTTTCTCTGTGAGCATTGGCTCGCTTGACGTTGCAATGACAATGTAACTCCCATGAACTTGTCTTGATTAGGACTCAAAATAATTAAATTAAAATCCAAATACATGTAATATCAACATAAAAAATGAAAAAATACTTTGCACAAATTTATAAACCATGTGTTTATAAAGAAAGTTTTTTTATGCATTTTTTTTCAAATCTCCCTCTCGCCACTAGGGGTGGCCACAGCATCCCTAGCACCCCACTTCCCGTTGCCATGGTTCAGCTCCTCCAAGTCGAGATGCCACTGTTCTTGCCAGAAAAAATTGGCTTGCCCTCTTAGGTTCGGAGGAGACTTCCTGCCTCAAGTGGGGGACTCCTGTTCATGTGTGAGTTGAGATCTCTTGACAGATTGGTGAAGCTGCTACCTGGATCTCGGCCATATATATATATATATATATATATATATATATATATATATTACCTGTGTTATGTTACTACCTGTGTGCTACCTGTGTGCTGCTACAGTAGAATTAATTGATACAACGTAAAGCTAGTCTGTGAAGCATGACTCAGGTGTGTCAAGAACCCCTCTTCATGACAAGCTTTTAATGAGGTATCATTACTTGTTTCAGTGATGGATTTTGTGTATACGTACTTTTGCAGCACAAAATGTATGTATTGTCTTTTTTCAGGGTGATATGTATATATATATATATATATATATATATATATATATATATATACACACATTTTACATGCCATGAAAGGCATAAAGGCACGTTGAACAGCATGGGAGAAGAAACTCAATTAATGCCAGTCTGTCATGAAATGAAATACAATATGTGATTGTTTTTTATACATACTGGTAATATTCTAAAAATAACTCTGAGTAACTTTCACGTTTTGCTTGAGGTTTGAAGACCCAAATGCAGAGGGGCACTGAGGAGATTTCTTGCAGTTTAATGATGAAAACAGTAAACAAAGGCAAGAATCCAAAAATCCAACTAAAAATGCAAAGCAAACCGGAACCATGGAGACATCAGGGGAAACCAAACACGAGGAGCCAAGGGGAGACAAGGTAGGAAGATAACAGCATTGAGAAACCAGCAACGACAAAGAACCAACAAGGAGTGACAGCAGAGGGAGAGCATATATAGCTGACTGAGACAAAGGCAGGGCTAACGAGCGGATAAGGAGCAGGTGTGAGTGGAGACAATGAGTAAGCCAAGGGGAAAGGAACACACACAAGAGGGCTACAGAGGACAACAACAGAAAAACCTGACAACTAACATAAATTTAGAAACAACAAAATAGGAATTAAAGCTACAGTGTGTAACTTTTAGCGACATCTAGCGGTCAGACTGCAGACTGCAGCAACATGAACATCTCCCCCCCACCGCTTCTCCCCCCAACAGTACGGCGAGCGTTACGGGACAAAATGTCTTCCAAGACGTCCGCATCACCTACCTTCTCAAGTGATGAGGTTTGTTTACATAGATAATTTTACAGATAGTATTTCATTAGTCAGTGTAGGGTATAGATTTCATGTAGACTTAAGATAATAAATATACCCGTTATTTTTTCTACATCGTTGTGACGTTTTGGCGATCACGCAATCGCTAGTTTGTTGGCTCTGCGCTGCCGTAGCGCAAAGATGTCTGCCTCCATGGCTGCGAGACCCGCTCTTATGTAATTATAAATAACGAATTCTAAGGCAACGCAAATATTAAGGTTAAGAGGCTGAGCTCGTAGATGATAATAAATAACATAGTTATGTATAATATATTACATTTCTGACTGTATATCCCTGTAATTATTACACACTGTAGCTTTAAACCAATAAAACTGGAAAACATGGAACAAAGTAAAGCACAACAGAACCAAGACCATGACAATAACCAACAATAATTTTAGATATTTAACAATATTAAAGATGTCTAAAGCATTTGAAACTTTTTTTTTTTTTTTTTTTTTTTTTTATAAAACATCAACTATTGCAACAAATGCAAGTCGGACAGCACTTAAGAATTACTTTTCACGCCTGGGTTATTTTGATTAGAGGAAAAATCTAACTCTGGCAGATAATTGAAGTACAGTAGCTACAGTTATGGTATTCACTGTGTTTTATTTTTTACCTATACTGTTTCACTAGCAAATTTATTTCCTTAGGCTTAGTTTGTTGGTGATCATTCTAGGGTATTTTCATTTTTAGTGAGATTTTATTTCTAAAAGAGAATTAGAAAAGACATAAGTATCTCCTCTTTTTCCCTTTACCGTTCCAACGCAAGGAGCATTTTTAGAAACATGCTAGAGGAAAACATCTGATAGTCTGCAGAGAAACACTGCCATTTGCAAAATTTACCTCCAAACTTTAATTATATGGAAAATATATTTTCCATATTGTAGGAAAGTGCTTCAGAAAGCAGTGACTAAATGTTGTAGTGGCAAAGCTACAATCCAAACTTTGATCCTGTCAAGAATCTGTTAAGGTACAGCCCAGAGTGATGTCAATGAATCTTTTTGATGATGCTTTTGCAACATCAAAGACGGAGAGATGGTCACTAGCAAAAAGTGTGCAAAAATCCCTTTGGGTTATGCAAAGACAAGATTCACATCTAGAGGAGATAATAAATGTTTAAGTGGTAATAAAAGCTTTGACCTAATTAGGCAAGATATTGGAAGTCATTTCGAGGAATAAGAGATGTAATGAGATAAGGAACCCCACTGTTACTGAGATCTTTTTTTTTTTTTTATCATTTCAATCATTTAACATGAATATATTTATTTTAAAAGATGCTATTTTAACAGAAACATTTTTTAGACTAAAGAAAAAGCTACTTGTGTGAATTAGATTTTAAAAAGTAAAAAGATTACATGAAGAGAAATACAGCCAGATAGAGCTGATTAGCTTCAGAATGAGGACAAGCTTTTCGAATGTTTCCACTGGTATTCTATTTCACATTTCTGGTCTTTATAACTAGAAATGCTTCCAAATTATTTATCTAAGATCACTCAGGCTAAATAAATTGACAAGTTTAAAGAAGAATTGAGAATTGTCAAACCTGTCTTCATGGGTCAGTTTCAAAAAGCAGGTTTACTGAAAACTCGTTTCCTAAACCTGATATCAGGGAAAATGAATTTTCCATTTCACAAAGAGAGATTATTCAACCTCTGTTTCTGTTGCCGTAGTAACATTCTCCTCAGAGATAACCTGGTCGGGAGCACTGCATGTAGAGAGAGGAGCGGTAAACTCAGACTCTCCTCTGTCTCCGCTCTCCTTAGAGCCAATCAGTTGTTTTATTTTCTGATTTAGTCAGGAGATTTTCTCATAGTTTTGTACAATAAAAAATCCTTCACTGGGTCTGTTAGAGATTAGGTTTTAAAAAACAAACATTGCATCTTCTTTTGACGAGGATCTTAATAAAGAATGATCATTGATTCACAGAGAACAAATGCCTTATCCGTCCACACATTAGCAGCATTAAACAGACTTGATATCATAGGAAGTGTATAAAAACAGTATTAGATAAATTAAAATTACACTTTCACCGGTTCTTATGGCTCATAATATGCAGGTTATTATTTATACCAGCCACTTCGGCCACCTCTAAAAGTTTAATTTAGCCTACTATTTACCTATTTTATAGTTTTTATCTACATTATATATATCTACATTAAATGTAACTATTTAAGAAAAACAACTATATCTTTTAAAATTTTTGTTCAAAGAATTATATGTTTCAGTCACATGGATTTAATGTGGTGATTAAAAACAACTTATTTGACAGGATATGAGATTTTTTGCTTTTGGTTTTGCAATATGCAGATCTTTTTTGTAAAATATATAAAGAACTACTGAAGTTATTTTCAGATTACAAATGAATACATCAATCATTTCCACAAGAAAAACTAACTACTTTAGGATGAGGATTAAGATTGATTCAGTGATACCAACCTACTAAACCTACTGGGAGGTAAGAGGCACAATCTGAGGTCATTCTATGGGACTGATAACCACTAATACAGCCATTTGTTGAGATGATAACATCCAAAGCGTTTGCAAACTGCCATTTAGTATTTACTAAGTAATGGAAGGCAGAATCAAAATGAGAAGGAATCCCATAAGATCATGATAAAAGAGTTGTATTTGCTTCTCTACCTGCACTTATCATACTTTTATCTATACCTGCTTTTATTCTGCTTATATTTTCCTTCTATTTAATTTTTCGATTCATGTCAAGAACTCTGAATTGTCTTTGTACTGAAATGTGCTTTACAAATAAACTTGCCCTGCCTAGAGACTGCTGTTACCAAGATTAATCATTTGTTTGACACATTTTTTTATTTTCCTCTCTTAGTACTTGGTGTGTTCTATTTTAGTGTCAATCTCCTATTAATTGCCTTTAACAGAAAAGTTACTGTGTTTAATGAATTTCTGCATAGATAAGTGGTATATGTATGTGATTGTTTTATAAAAGTGATCTGCTGTCTCTAAAAGCTAGTGCTTGAAGCATTAATAGTTATAGTTGTTGTGACATTTTAGCTGTAAATTATGAACATATCATTAACCAAAATTGGAAGTTGTGGTTAGATTATGTCATTCAAATCAAGGGTAAAATCAAGTAATTAATACTATTTGCTTGATTTCCTGGTGTTATACACCACTTACCTTTGTGGCTGGGTACCTTGAACCTGCTGTTAAAAATCAAGGATTACTTTACCATCCGTAATTGTACATAACTTTGTTTATTATTCAAGCAGAGTTATTAATCATTACACACAAGGAAAATATCTGTCTCTGTCTAGTCAAGTGTTAGCCATAGGGAGGGACAATCTGGCTCTGAGGGATAAATCATTAATTGCATAAATAACCACAAACTACTACAGATTAAAATATTGATGTCTTTATTTGCTAATAATCCAATTATTATATAAATAAAAGGGGAAAATTTGTAAGTCTGATCAGAAAATCTCCAAGGAACGCCCAAGTTAAAGTTAGGTGCATTAATGCATTCGTTGATGTCCGTTCAGGCATATGTGAATAATAATAAATGCTGGGATCAAAATGCGACCAAAAGGTTGTTTCATTCAGCTTACAGTGGATAATGACAATGATTAATAAATCCATTTAAAAATAGCAGCATTGCAACAGAATGGTCAAAAGTATAACCATATGGCCAAAGCAGGTGGGTATAAGGCTGAATCCCAAACCGACCCCTAAACACAAAGACTCCTGTTGTGTGATCCTTACAGCTAGATCAGGAGCGTCCTCAATGACAATGCAAGCCATAGCTGGATCAACTCTGCAGCGCCAGATCCTCACAGCAGGGATTGTAGCGTCACAGTGGCAGGAGCAGGGTAATTTGGTTGACCAATGACGAAAACTCTTCAATTTCTTTTACCCACTTCAACAGCGGGCAGGTATCGCGATCCATACACTGCATTAAGAGCTTCTAAATTGTAGGAAAAGGCAGTCTGAATTACCAATAACGCAGACCCCTCAAAGGACTTCATGTGAAGGGGAATATCTCTCCCTTCAAGGCTGGAGGCCACAGGGCAAAGAGGATTTCCAGATAGCTGAACTTTGTTTGAAAGCGGCATGACGTTGGAGGGTTATGTTAGCTTGCATTAAAGCTCTCGAGCAGCAGGGTGGTCTTAGAGGCGTGACGTCTGAGGTTTTGGTCTGTTTGCATCATCGTGATTCGAGCCAGCTGCATCTTTCTAGAAAGTATGAGCTAATGGATCTGCTTGCGCCTGTCTAACCCCCGAAATCCCACATTCTCTTTGACCTCCCTGCTCTGTTCCAGACTGCCTACGCAAAGCAATGCCCACAGCCTACAATTAAAAGTCCCCATCAGTATCCATCCCACATGAAGTTTCTGCCCAAAAATGTTCTTTTCATTGTGGATCTTTGTAATAAAGGCAACTAGGATTATACAAAATCGTTTTGTTCTCTACTTCCAAAATCTGCATCTCTTCACCCATACTGTGACTGGATATGATGAAACTTTCGGCCTTCTCAGTATAAAACAAATATTTTGATTGAGATGAGAAATCTGCTTCATGGTTTGTTGAAATACCAATAGTCTGCATCCAATGAACAATTAAACTGTCTATATAACAATCATCCTCTAATTAGTAGTTACCAAGCAGTTGTTCCCCTAATGTACTTTCATAAAAGTGGATAATCTCAATATTTTTTTCCTGTTTGGTACGATTGTTGCCCTTCACCTGGCTGGCTTCCAACAGACCAGAGTGGAGAAGTAAATAGCCTGGCTGCGTATTTTGATGGTGAAAGATGGAGAGGACATACATGGAAGAGAAGGAATATAGTGGATGTAGAATGTTGATAATTAAAATAGCCAATTTCAGTTATAAGTAAAACATTTTTTTAACATATGCTAGTGTTTAAACAATCCCTTTTGCTGGTAAATTAGTCCAATGATTGTTAACCGATCATCTAGATTATTTAACAGAATCATTGAATGCTAGCCCATTAATCACAATTCCCTATTGTAGATCGGAATGTCAGTTTTCTGTGGATGGTTTTAAAAATTATAGTAATTATAGTTATAGTTAATTAGATATTTCAATTAACTTTTAAAATGTATAATTTTAACTTCATATTCATAATTAAATAACATGAATCATACAACACCTAAAAGCCTGTGCACCTGAATTTTGAGCTGACTGCTTTAGCCTTCACAAGGCTTGACTCATCAGAAGGTCTGTATGCCAAATTTTAGTCAGTCAGTTTCTGCAGGTTAGTTTTTGCGATTTGATTTTTACAGTTAAATATCTGTGGGTGAATTTATAACTATTCAGTTCTAGAAACTGAAATTTACACACACACAAAAAATCTAGGGTGCAATGTATGATTTCACAAAGCAAAACATTCAAATGACTCCTGTGTTTGTTTAAAACTTTTACTATTTACCGTAGAAACAAAGCAAAGCTGTAGGATGCTAATGTTTTTCAGGTGAATAATAAATCAAGTTAAAGGAGTAAGACACGGGGTAACAATAAAGATGCACTAATAAACAAATTGTGAATCCTCCACATTTCTATCATCCAGCCTTTTCACACCAATAAACAGCTGGTGGCACAAAAAGGGAAAGTTTGTTTTGATGTTTGTGCAGAGTCAAGGCAATTTATTGGACTGGGATTTAGCAAATCAGAATTCATTGCTGAAACTTTCTGATCCTGGAGGTTCAAGGGGTCTGAATAAACAAGACTGATTGTTTCACAGGAATGCATATATTACCTCTGTTTGAGCAAGCACTATTAGGCAGACAGCTATGGGAGTTTAAGCCAGTTGCATTGAAGAGATTTTGGAAAACATGGCAAGATCAGTTAATATATTTTTTCTATGCAAGGCAAAGTAAGCGCTAAGAAAGCTTAAACTGCCTTAGTCTTAGAATAGATGAGATCAGATTTAAAATGTGTTGAAACCTGGGCAAACAATATGGAAGCTAAGATATCCCAGGGGCCAGAATATAAAGAAAATCTGTAAAGTTCAATTTTTAGCATAAATGTAAGACCAGGCACAACAATTGAGGAAAAAGGAGAATGAAAGGTTAGAGTATAATCAAAAATACTCCTTTTGGATGAAGAACAAATACCACATTGATCAGAAAGCACTCATGGGCTGTATTTTCGAGATAATGTACAACAGCTCTGACTCAGAAAAAATACCCTTTTGTATACAGCACACATAAGGCTAATAGACTTTCTTTTTTGTTTCCAGCCTGTACCAGTAGTTTCAATTTCCAAGACAGCAGCACTTTGATTTATTAAATTTTCTTTTTTTATTTTCTTTTTTTGTTTTTTTTTTTTGTGCTAAAGTTATTTTTCAGACACTTAAATGCTACTATTTGCACAATGTTTTCACTTTCTGGACCAGGATAATCCACCTCTGCCTTTGACGTGCTTCTACAAACAATGGTTTACTTAGTTCAGTTCAGTTCAGTTTATTTATATAGCGCCAATTTACGACACCTGTCATCTCAAGTCACTTTACAATTCAACCAGGTCATACAGTCAAATTGATTCAAAGTTTTCTATCTAAGGGAAACCAGTTGATTGCATTGACTTGAAGGCAATCCCTCACACCAAGCATGCTTGTAGCGACAGTGGAGAGGAAAAATTCCCTTTTAACAGGAAGAAACTTCCAGCAGAACCAGGCTCAGTGTGAGCGGCCATCTGCCGAGGCCGACTAGGATTCAGGGAAACAGAAGCAGACATCGAAAAAGAAGAAAAGATACAAAAGGCAACCGTCAACCAGCTCCACATGCGGCTTTGTCCAGGACACACAGCCAGCCAGATAAGCTCCATCCAGCCAGTCACTGTCAGAAAAACATGACTACAATGAAAAACAGGCCGAGCTTTTTTAGTGTTAAACCTTTTACCTTTTTCCTCAGGTTTACTGGTAAACTTCAGAGGAGTCCATCCAGGCTGATTTGAAGGAATCCCTCTTTGACAGTTAATCATGCATTAAATAGTTTTAATATCTAGAATTAATTTGGCCTATATAATAAAAAAGAGGTTTAGACATTCACTTTTCTACCTCACTGATAGCACAATTTATGATTAATAATAAGTACCTCAAAATGGTTTTATGCACTCAACTGGAATACTCTTGGCATGAGATTGACCTAAATTTTGTTTGCCTGTCACCTATTTTTCGCAAATATTGTATTATAAAATTTAGTACTACTTTGATGCTTACTTTTTCCTACCTTTTACTATCACCACCTATATCTCCTATGTCCTCACAAATAAATGGATACCTCTGTGTACTCATCTAAAATACCAACCAGTAGAGCATGCATCCCCAAACTCGGTCCTCAAGGCCCCCTGTCCTGCAGGTTTTAGAGGTTTCCTTGCTCCATCACAGCTGATTTTTATTGAAAGCTGATTAACAGGCTTTAGGTCTACTGCAATCATTATAACCAGCTGTGCTGAAGCAGAGAAATCTCTAAAAGCTGCAGGTCAGGGGGCCTTGAGGACCGAGTCTGGGGATGCCTGCAGTAGAGGAATCCTCTGCAGGTACTTTTCGTCACACAGCAATCCACCCCCTCTTCATCTGTCTACACATCCTCTGTTGATCAGTCACAATCAGCAGCCTTTACACTCAGCCATTCTTCAGTCATCTACCCCGCTCTTCAACTCTCTGGGTTTTTATGAATACTCCTCCGCACCTCCAATCAGTCATCAATCAAGTAAGATTGTATACATTATTGCAGCAATTTACATCAATATACTTCCTCAACAAACTTCCAACTTCCGTCTGTCCTCTGGTAGAGCTCCAGAATAACTTTCCTATCCATATCAACTAACATCTTAAATGTTTTGTACATACAGTACAAGTCAAAAGATTTGACTTACAATAAAGTGTAATTAATGAAATAATAACTGGATGTGCCTGAAATAGTGTATTGTTAAACAAATGTAGTACCACATTATTTACAATAAATTGATGCAACACAAAGACAAAATTAGAAACCTGGCCTTTTGGATTTTAAAGTTTCAGTGTACTCTCGATTTACAATGGATTCACTAAGATCTAGTGTTATTTCAACTTTGCATGTCTCAAGATCTGTGATAGACCTGGTGATGTCACGACTGACATTTAGGGTGTGCTGCTGACTCAGCAGTGTTTGTTGAACTACTTCATGATTCCAACACTGCTTTAGGACAAAGAAAATCATGTTTTCTTTGTCTAAAAACATTCCTAAAAACTTAAGTTAAAATCTGTCCAAAATTGCAGCTGTATGTTTAAGCTAGATTAAAATGGCAGTAGGTGCTTCTAGGAAAAATATTTTTGATAATAACGCTTCCTAAAAGCACAAGTGGTCAGTAAAAGCTACTGGTAAAATCTTATGTGTTTTAAACAACAACAACAAAAAGCTAAACAGATATGGTTTTCTTTACCCTCTCAGGCTCAAATTAAGTTGTAGTTGCAGGAAAAATCTGATATTTGGAGAAAAGGATCATATGGGGTAGTAATATACAATTCAGACTTTTTTTTGGGGATGTTGCAGATTTGCAACAGTGGCCCGGAGTGGTAAATTAACACTGAAAACTAAATCTGATATGAACATTAACTTTATTAGAATGTCACAAACTAAAAATTAACTAAGCAAAATAAAAATAAAAAATTCTCTCACAAAATTAAAGAAAACTTTTTCTCCACCTTTTTCTCCACCGACATCTCAACACCTCTTGAGAAGGCCGTTTCTGTCAAACTGGTGATCAAAATATAGGCAAACTAGTATATAAAGCATGTAGCATCCATTGGTACCTGTTTGGGCACACGTTGCAAATCCACAACATTGAAATCGAGATGCCTCTGGTGAAAAACCCAGGCAGATAAAATCTACTAATTGGCATGTGTCATATCTATACACATTCATGATTCATCTTATGTATTATTGATTTCAAAATAATGGAAATTGGTAGTGATACTTACATGAAATTGGTGCTTAGAAAATCTGTTTCAGTGACACCAAGGACTCAGCCATGTTGAAAGTGAGTCAGCAGTGTCATCTGGTGAGCTGGAGAGAAACTGTTTGTTGCGAATGCACAGCTAAGTCCTTCAGTTGTACTTCTGAGTAACAAAAGCTCTTAAAATATGGATGTGTAACATCCATAAAAACATCCGTAACAAAATATGGATCTGTAACATCTTACAGTAGTAGCCATTCAAAATGTCGCCACTTTCCTTGATGGGCTCTTGGCTAGTCCTTGGCTGGTCCCCTACAATTCCTTTTTAAACAAATCTTTGTACTAAAATATTATTTCTGTCATGATTTGTGGACATTAAGATCTAAAGTCAAGCGTTGTCTCCTGGTCAGACCCTGTAATTCAGTGAAAGGGTGGAGTCAAAGTAAAAATATGCAAGAGGAGGTCACTCCAGTGGCTAGGGGTTGGAGGGGATGTTGCTAGGAGTTGCAGGGAAGCAGCCATTTGGGCTTGGAAGGGCCATTTTGAATGGCTGCGACCGTAGGACCCAATATTCAAGTAGACAGATCAGGGTGATTTCAAAACCAGCGTTTATTAAATCATTAACATGCGGCTACTCGTCAGCTGGTGTAGGTTCACTGGATATTCTGGTTCTGAGTTCAGTCTGATCCAAGTAAAATCCAAACGGGAGGTTTCTCCACAGCTAGAGGCGGGAGCCGCCCCCAGAGTCCTGAGCGATGAGCAGAGCAGACTAATAAGCAGGCAAAAGATGACACCTGGGAGCAGCAGTATCCGTGAGGGGAAATCCAAAGCTGGAGTCATAGCAGAACCAGCTGACAGGACCAGAAGATCAGAGAGCCAATTAGGTACCAGAGGAGAATTCAAGCCGAGGTCAGAAGACAGGTCTAAGTTCGGTAACCCAGTAGAAATCCAGAAATCAATCCAGAACAGATCAGACTAACAGAGCAAATACAGGGGCAAAGCAAAACTGGGAAGTCCGAAAAGCAGAAACGGGTTGGAATCAGAAAATCAGAATGATATAGAGTTACTCTCATAAAAGGCTCAAATATTCTGGTGCAGACTGCAGACAAACAGGCAGCATAAATAGCAGCAAGAACAAGGTGGATCATATGGACGGTAATGAACAACTCTTCCTTGTCTGCTGGCTTCTGCCTGTCTGGGTGGCTTCCGCCACATTCCTTTGAAAATCATCCAGATGGATCCAACTCCTTCCTCGGGGCTCGGACTACACTTAAGATCAGGTTAGTGATTCACATTTTCACTATCATTCCCCATAAGAGTTAAATGGTCACTAACCTGTGTTTCTCTCTATAAAGAAATTCCAGCCATCTAGTCCTAGCTAATAAGCCACAGATCTCTGTGCAATAAACTGTGTTAATAAACATTTTTTATAATTCACTTCAGTGTGTCTGCCTGAATTCTGGGTCCAACATTCTGAGTCCTGACAGTTTCAGGGGAGTGATCATAGCACAATGAATCAGCAGTGGTGTGTTTGTCGCCCTGCCAGCTGGGCATGAGAAAGAGGGCCCCAAAATGCTTGGGGCCCTCTTTCAAAATGCTGCCATGTCTTAAAGCTGATCCTGAGAGGAGGGATAGTGAATGGGAAAGATACAGAAAGAATATAGGGGCAGCAAAAAAAAAGACCAGAATGAAAGAGATGAGAAAAATGTTGACGCTAGTTAAAACAACAGATATGCAAAATACCCAAGATATCACTCATTGCCAGATGCACTGCACACATTCTTTGCCCAATGTGAGGATTCAAACATACCTGACAACACCAGAATTGTATCACCATCAGGGTACATACCCCTCCGTGTGTCTACCGCATATGTTAGGAAGACCCTCCAGGACTTCTCTAAGGCTTCAGGCCTTAACAACACACCAGGGTTGGTATTAAAGAACTGTGCACACCAGCTATCTGAGGCATTGGTGGATATCTTTTAGATCACATCATTACTGGTATCTGTCCCAACATACTTCCCATCATTGTCACAAACAATGATAACCCCTACAAAAAAAAGGGAAGACCCCACCTGTCTCCCATAGACTGTCGGAGATAGGCACATGCCCCAATGTGACCCTGATGGAATAAACAGTAGAAGATGGAAGGATGAATTGACATTGGTCACCTGGTTCAAGGGTGCAAACACAATAACCTCTGAATCAATGCGAAGAGGACTAGGGAGATGGTGGATCTCAGAAGGGACAATGATTCTTCTCCTAATCCCCTCTACCTCAGATGAGCAGCTGTGGAGATGTTCTCCAGCTCCAGGTACCTGTGTGTACATTTATCCAGTGTCCTTACCTGGAGTACAAACACTTCCTGTTCGGTCAGGAGAATCCATCAGCATCTCTAGTTTATCAGAGAGGTTTGTAAAGCCTTACTCTGCTGCTCATACCTGAGGAACTTTTATTGTCACCATGTGGTACGGCCACCACACTGCTGCTGAGAGGGTGGCTCTCTTCTCAGATATTAACAAGCATGCCTGCTGGTATGACAATAAATAACTACTTGATCCCTTGAATCGAAAGAACAGGAGGAGGAGAGAAGCCCTGTGAAACTTAAGCAGTACTTCAAAGACTCCAGGTGAAGGAAAACAACTGGGGCAATTTCCATAAACAAGATCTTTGCGGTTAAAGAATTATGTATTTCAAAGTGTTGCAGAACCATTTGCAATTTTATTTTAGAAACAGAAATGGGAGGGGGGAAAATGGCAAGATCTGGTGACTAGGAGGAAGGACAGAGTAGAAAGAAATTAACAAACAAATTAATATATTGATCTTGTTTTTACCTTGATCTTGTTTAAAAAGAAACTAAAGCCTACATTAAACACTTTATTAAACTATATTTTATGTTGCCTCTGCAGATATACCTGCCACATACACTCACCGGCCACTTTATTAGGTACACCTGTCCAACTGCTCGTTAACACTTAATTTCTAAGCAGCCAATCACATGGCGGCAACTCAGTGCATTTAGGCATGTAGACATGGTCAAGACAATCTCCTGCAGTTCAAACTGAGCATCAGTATGGGGAAGAAAGGTGACTTGAGTGACTTTGAACATGGCATGATTGTTGGTGCCAGAAGGGCTGGTCTGAGTATTTCAGAAACTGCTGATCTACTGGGGTTTTCACGCACAACCATCTCTAGGGTTTACAGAGAATGGTCTGAAAAAGAAAAAAACATCCAGCGTTCTGTGGGCGGAAATGCCTTGTTGATGCCAGAGGTCAGAGGAGAATGGCCAGACTGGTTCGAGCTGAACCAGAACAGGAAACTGAGGCTACAATTTGCACAAGCTCATCGAAATTGGACAATAGAAGATTGGAAAAACGTTGCTAGCATGGGGTACCTAATAAAGTGGCCGGTGAGTGTATTTCCACCTAGGCTGGCAGAGATGACTTTTATCTAGTGACAACTTCAGCCAAACTTTGTTCAGCTGATCCAAGTCCTCTAGGAGCCTTTGCATGTGCTCTCCCAAGGTAAACCAATACCAGGAGCAAACTTGTATCTCCCACTGCACTCTCTGTGGCATTCTGTAACTCCCTGTGACCAGTGTTGTGCATGAATGTGTTAAATGAATGGCATTCACTGAATACTTTCATATTTTTAGTGAAGGTTAACTGAATGGACCAGTTTTGAAGTAGTAAGTGTGAACAAGAGAGACTTTAATTCTGAGAATTATAAGCGACACACACAGCTCACGTTCACATTCATTTAATTAATCAATCAACAACACTTTTCATTGGAAAACGTCTGGCACACTTATTGTGACACACAGCATTACCGACCAGCATGTTTACTTCTAGTACTAGTTTGAGCAATTCAGACAAATCTATTCATAATTCTGAAACCAGTTCTGCAGAGAGCTTGGCAGACATTTATGAACTAACAAATGGAAGCATAGGAACAAAAAAAAAAAAAAAATGTTTTTGTGTAAATTTTGCCTACCTGGACCTAACAAGCAACTCAGTGCTTCAGCCACGTCCACCTCAAGTTTAAAGCAATACATCGAGCTAAAGCATCAATATCTGCTACTGAATGAGGAGTGTAAGAAATCATTTTTGAAACAGATCTTTAAAGCAGAACCTGAATGTACCTATATGGTTCTGAACTTCTGTGTAATTTGGCTAAATAAATGCTTCACCGCACATACAGTATACATTTACTGCATTCAGTATTTTCCATTTCTTTCTATATATTATGATCATACATTTAAAGGGTCAAATATGAGGTTCTATTCTCTAGCATTATGTCTAAATTTACCAAATGAACTTGAACTAGTTCATCTATAGGTTTGTAAACTTCGTTCATTTTTTTTGAAAAGTAAGCTATGAACGTGAGCTAGTTAATTTTCATCTGTGTGAACTTCTTTTTAACTATGAACTGGCACAACATTGCTAGTGGCATTCTTTAAACCTGATAAAACCACACTTAGTAGATAAAAGTTGTCCTTTCTCTTCCTCTGCCATGGCAACCTGGTAATAACCTGGCCTTGATTCAAGTACATAAAACCACAGATTCCCAACTAGCATTCGAGTGTATCTCCTGTCTAGGGGACTGTGTACCGATCAGGCACAATTCAGCTATTCAAGTTTGGGGAACACCGCTGTGAAAAAGGCTGCCTGACAGTTTGATGTGTTGAGCTCTTTAAGGGGCGGGGCTTAGGGCACCGTAGCATGTAGATGAGGAAGGTGAGAGAAGGAAAAAGGAGCAATGGAGTTTACCGTTCTCAGTTTGTGGATTCTGTCCTGCTGTTGCAGTTTGTTGTCACCTTCCTTTTGATGTGTGTGCGTGAAATGCAAGTAAGTAATGTCAGAAGTCAGTGACATTGTTTGTTTAATTAAGTATTTCAGTTTGCTTCTAGTTTATGACATGTTTTATTCATATGCACACTTAAGAGTTAAATAATGTGATTTGATTACTCATGCGGTGTATTTAGTTAGAAAAGATGTTTGTACTAATATTGCAGTTTATAATGTGAGATATCAGTTTAGTTATTTGTTAAGAATTATTCAGACAGTGATATTATATTTTTGTTGTCTTTCTAGAAAACCATACACATTGATATGGAAATTAATAAATAAACTGCAAGGACAAGTTTGACCTATTTGAGTACGACTCTGCTTTCTTGGGAGTTCTAACCGGACTCACCACAGCGATCTGAACTTTCCTACTAGCAATTAAGTCCCTATTTTTCATTGGTCCTTCGAGCCGGATCGCAGATTGCTGTTTAAAGATGCAGAACCCAGAGTCAGAGGCATTGGACACTAGACCCAAAAGGCGAACGTCAGTTCCTTCCTACCTATCAGATTATGACCTAAGTGGAGCTGAAGCTCAGAGTAGATTCCGAACAGCAACTGCAGGGGAATTTTCAGTGGAGAAAATGGCACAAGAACGTCCAATTTTCAGATCTCCATCACCGCCCATTAGCCAGAGCTTCGACTTGATGAACACGGGGGATGATGAGGAGCAAAAACGAGAGCTTTGTCAATCTATGGAGCAAGTCACCGGGAAGCAGCAGACCAACCAAATTCCTGAGTTTAGTGCTGCTCTCCAAGAGATGCGCCAAGAAAATGCTGAGCTTCGTAAACAGTTTCAGAGCCTGATGGTTGCTATACAGTCCCAGCCAGCATCCCATCAGCCTCTATTCCCACCTCCTCCGTCTCAAAGTGTTTATAGTGGTGGTTATGGACATTACCAACCCCCTACCACTACTCCAGCATACCAGCAGCTGCACTATCCAACATACAGCTCACAAGGAAAACTGCGATTAGATTTCACTAAATCTAGATTTTCTCAAACATCCGGTGGCTTGCCTCATAGCCCATACTACGCAGACACACTGCAGCAGTGCGCATTTTCCTATCCACAGAGATATTCTACATTCTACCATGCCTCTAGCTGTAATGAGTCACAAAGAGAGACCACATACAGAGGACCGAAGCCCACTATTCCCAGATTTACATCACCAGACCCCAGAGAGTTTGCACGCATGAAGATTGCCTTAGAGAATTTATTGCCAGGTGATGCTACTGAAAGATACAAGTACCAGATCCTCACTGATCACCTCCAGTGTGAAGAAGCTTCACTTGTAGCAGACTCATACTGCAACTCAAGGCAACCTTACACTGACACAATGTTGGCTCTCAAAAAAGATGTATGGACAGCCTCACAAGCTTGCAGTACAACGGATTGCAGAATTAATGGATGGTCCAAATATACGCAGTGGTGATGTTAAGAGCTTTCGTCTGTTTGCCCTCAACGTGCGGTCACTAGTAGGCATGCTGGAACAACTAGGGCAAAGAGGTCAAATTGAGTTAGCCTGTGGCTCTCATGTTTCAAGGCTCTTAAGCAAACTTCCCTATGACCTCATTGCCAGCTTTAAGAGATTTATCCACCCCCTGAGAGTAGCCATCCCTACCCTCATTGACTTTGCTGATTGGCTAGAATATGAACTAGAAATTCAGGAAGACAACATGAACCCCCTACAGAAAGAGGAGTCGTTTAACAAGAAGCCTGACGCCAAGCGCACTCCCAAGCCTTCAAGTAAAGCTGCTACTATCCTCCTGAGCACTGAGAAGTTCTCTGGAACATATAGAGTAACAGCACCACCTGCATCTGGACACGCTGACAACAAGTCAAAGGAGAAGGTTACAGCCTACTGTCCCTATTGTGACAACGAAAAGCATTTCCTGAACAACTGCTCTAACTTTAAGACTTTGAGCAAAGAACAGAAGGTGACATGGATTAAAACAAATAAGTGTTGGCGTTGTGGACGTAATCACCAAGCGGCAAAGTGTACCCTTAGAGCTCCTTTCAAAACCTGTGGTAGGAGACATCTGTTAGTGCTGCATGAGGTGAATGAGAGAGCAGAGGTGGAACAAGCATCAGTTCCACCTTCAGGTGAAAACTGCCTCGTTAACACTGCCAGCAAAATCGTGTATGTCGACCGGCCAGTCTACAACTGCAAGGTGCTACTGAAGATCAGTAAGGTACTCCTGAGAAATGGTGGGCCGGCAGCAGTGAAAATTCTCCTCGGATGGACGCTACAGGGACCAGCTCCAACCACTGAATCCCTCACAGAGGTGAGTCACTGCCTCTTCACATCTATATCATCACCCCCAGAGCTGTTCTCCTGTGTAGAGAAACTATGGCAGATGGATGTGCTCCCGTACAGTAATGAGAAGTTAGCAGTTAGGTCACGACAAGATCAAGAGGCAGTTAGGATCCTGCAAGAACAGACAGTGAGAGTCAATGTCAGTGGTGTTGAGCGTTATGCTACACCCCTTCTTCGTATCAAGAACATGCCTCTCCTGAAAGCCACACCAGATGCAGTGTTGCCTCTCCTGAGAGGCATAGAGAAACGTCTAGCCAAGTCCCCAGAACAAGCTGCTGCTTATCAAAAGGAGATAGAGAAGCTTGTAGTATCTGGCTATGTAGTGAAGTTGGTGGACAATCAATCTGAGACCAGTCATGAAGCTTGGTATATACCCCATCACATGGTTCAACATAATGGGAAGAACCGGGTGGTCTATAACTGTTCATTCCAACACCAAGGCTACAACTTAAATCAACTCCTCTTACCGGGTCCCACACTTGGTCCAGCCTTGCTAGTGGTGCTCCTACGTTTCAGAGAACACACTGTGGCCTTCAGCAGTGATATCCGTGGTATGTTCCACCAAGTGAGGCTCCTACCTGCAGATCGACCCCTGCTTCGGTTTCTGTGGCGGGACATGAACCGAGACATGCCCCCTGATGTTTATGAGTGGCAGGTGCTTCCATTTGGAACTACTTGTAGCCCTTGTTGCGCAATGTTTGCGTTGCAGAAACACGTCATGGACCATAGCCAACCAGAAGAAGATGTTCATGTTGCCATTAACAAGTCCTTTTATGTGGACAACTGCTTACAGAGTCTGGCATGTCCAGTAGCCGCCAAGGCACTTGTTGACAAACTGTGCCACCTCCTGGCTGATGGAGGCTTTGAGTTGAGGCAGTGGGCCAGCAACGATCCAGTTGTCATCCAACACATGCCTCCAGACCTCAGGTCCTCCAACTGTGAGTTGTGGCTCAGTCAAGGTCAGTCTGACATCCAAGAGCCAGCCCTTGGCCTACACTGGAAATGTAAGTCTGACACCCTCACCTACAAACACAGACGCATCGATTGCTCGGTGACAACTATGAGGGACATCTATAGAGTTCTAGCCAGCCAGTATGATCCTCTTGGTTACATAGTGCCTTATACCACTCGAGCTAAAGTTATCGTACGCCACCTGTGGGAGAAACAGAGGGGTTGGGATGACCCACAACTCCCTGAGGTCCTCCTGCAGAAGTGGTACGCGTGGGAAGCAGAGCTGGAACAGCTGCACAAGATCACACTGCCTAAGTGCTACACCAGTGATAGGCTAGACCAGCCCAACTCCATAAGAGATATCCATGTATTCTGTGATGCCTCAGAACAGGCATATGGATCAGTGGCTTATCTCAGGACAGAGAGTCCTGAAGGAGAAGTTGAGGTTGCCTTCCTTGCTGCTCGTTCTCGTGTTGCTCCAAAAAGGCAACAATCAGTTCCTCGGTTAGAGTTATGTGCAGCTCTAACAGGTGCTCAGCTCTACAAAGTAATCAGCTCTGAGTTAACTCTTCCCATACGCTGCTGTATCTTGTGGTCTGACTCAGCCACAGTCCTAACCTGGTTGAGTTCAGACTCCTGCAGATACAAGGTTTTTGTGGGTACTCGTGTGGCGGAAATACAGGAGATGACAATCTTCCACATGGAGGTATGTGCCCTCAAGAGACAACCCCGCAGACGACATCACTCGTGGCCTCACTATTCAAGACATCAGCAAAGGCAGTAGATGGACACATGGACCTGATTTCTTGAAATTAGCTCCAGGTTACTGGCCTGACCCATCAACCCCACTCCAGCGTGATCCTGAAGGTGAGCTGAAACGACAAACTGTCTGTCTGACTGCGTCCAGCTCCAGTGTTCCAGATCCACACCAGCACCAAACCTGGAACAGCTACTTAGAGGCAATCGCCCATCAGCTTCACGGGGCGGCTGACCCCAACCACCCTCTCACTGCTGATACCTATGATGCTGCTGAGATAGAAGCTCTACAACAAGCCCAAAGGGAATCATTCTTGGAGGAAATCAAGCAGTTAAAGGCAGGTAAACCTGTCGCCAAATCCAGTCGTCTTCTTTTACTTGCACCTGAGTATGATGAGGAAACAGGGCTCATCAGAGTAGGAGGTCGTTTACGCCGGAATCCTGACCTGGCTGTAGATGAAGTTCACCCCATTGTTTTGGATCCCAAACATGCTCTGACCCGACTTATCCAGAAAGAGTGTTTGAAGAGATCAGAAGGAGATACTGGGTGCTACGTGGATGTGAAGCAGTACGTCGTCATCAGAGATCCTGTGTTAGTGCAAGAGGTGGAAGGGTCACCCTGACTGGAGGGAGGTCGGATGGCCGACCTCCCTCCAGCCAGACTGCGTCTGTTCAAGCCGGCATTCTATTCCACAGGGGTGGATTGTTTTGGGCCATACAGCATCAAGATCAGACGCAGTAAGGAGAAAAGGTGGGGAATACTGTTTAAATGTCCAACTACAAGAGCAGTGCATCTTGACCTGATTCCCAGTCTGGACACGGATGCGTTCTTAATGGCCCTGAGATGCTTTATTGCCAGGCGTGGAAAACCTAAGGAGATCCTGTGTGATCAGGGGACAAACTTCCGGGGAGGAGAACGTGAGCTGCAGGTGGCACTCAAAGCTCTTCAGCCCAACCTCAGAGAGCAGCTGGCTCGTCAGCAGATTGAGTTCATTTTCAATCCTCCTGGTTCCCCACACTTTGGAGGCTGCTGGGAGCGTGAAATTCGTTCTCTGAAGACTGCTCTTCAAGTCGTCATCGGAGCACAGATTGTCTCTGAAGAGGTGCTGCACACCGTTCTGATTGAAATAGAGGGGATTCTTAATTCAAAACCCCTAGGTTATACCTCATCTGAGGTAGCGGATCCTGACCCGGTTACCCCCAACTATCTCCTCATGGGCCAGCGGGATGCTTCGCTGCCACAAGTCATCTACAACAGTCCTGAAATTCTAGGGCGGAGGAGATGGAGGCATAGCCAGATTCTAGCCGACCATTTCTGGTAGAACTTTTTGAAGTACTATCTGCCAGGGCTCCAAGCTCGACAGAAGTGGAAGACTGAGTCTGCCAATCTGCAAGTAGGAGACGTGGTCATGATTGTGGACAATCAGCTTCCGCGAGCCCTCTGGCCTGTGGGTAAAGTCTCTCAAGTTTTCCCTGGACCAGACACCCGGATAAGATCAGCTCAAGTGACTGTGAAAGGACGATCCTACATTCGACCAGTGGCCAGGCTTGTTAGTCTACCTGCCCTGCCTAAGGACGATTAATTCCCTTTCTTACGCAGCCTTTCTTTGTTATTCGTATTCACAGGTGAATACGGGGGCGGCTGTGAAAAAGGCTGCCTGACAGTTTGATGTGTTGAGCCCTTTAAGGGGCGGGGCTTAGGGCACCGCTGCGTAGCATGTAGATGAGGAAGGTGAGAGAAGGAAAAAGGAGCAATGGAGTTTACCGTTCTCAGTTTGTGGATTCTGTCCTGCTGTTGCAGTTTGTTGTCACCTTCCTTTTGATGTGTGTGCGTGAAATGCAAGTAAGTAATGTCAGAAGTCAGTGACATTGTTTGTTTAATGAAGTATTTCAGTTTGCTTCTAGTTCATGACATGTTTTATTCATATGCACACTTAAGAGTTAAATAATGTGGTTTGATTACTCATGCGGTGTATTTAGTTAGAAAAGAGATGTTTGTACTAATATGGCGGTTTATAATGTGAGATATCTGTTTAGTTATTTGTTAAGAATTATTCAGACAGTGATATTATATTTTTGTTGTCTTTCTAGAAAACCATACACATTGATATGGAAATTAATAAATAAACTGCAAGGACAAGTTTGACCTATTGGAGTACGACTCCACGCTTTCTTGGGAGTTCTAACCGGACTCACCACAGCGATCTGAACTTTCTTACTAGCAATTAAAGTCCCTATTTTTCAACCGCCATTTTTCTTATGGGAAACTACTACTGGAGTAGCGTAAGGACTGTGTGACACCTTAAAGGTCCAATTTTATGTAAAATTTCTATTATTAAAATTTTGTAAAAGTCATATGTTTATAGAAGCATGTGTCTGAGGTTTACAAATGGAAAAAAATATCACCTCTCTCACTGCCCTCTGAACCTCTCATCTAATGTCTGCTCTGTTTGAAAAGCATGCACTTTATGACATACTTTGGGGGAAAAAAGCAGATCCCCCCCTTCCCCCCCATCTGAGACCGCAATGTAGCAGGCACCATCTTTCTGCTAACTGACATTATGCATCGAAACAGACATGGCGGAGCTAAAGCACATAGGTGGTCTTTTTAATGGCTACTTAAAAATGGCTTCTTTTGCTGCCTTCATTAGAGCTTCTACACACCATAAATAGAAGAGTGGAACACTCCAAACTGTCGGTTACAAAGCTTAATAGGTAAGTAATGTACATGACTTTGTTGTGTAAGATGGCTTAGCCTTATTTCCTATAACAGGGCCCAAAATTGATTGCGGGATAGTGAGAATAGTACATTATCTGATCCATCCCTGCATCCCTCTTAAAAAATATATAGTGATATTTAGCTACTAATGTCTACGTTTTCAGATTTAGATGAAGAAGAACCTCCAACAGGCGTCGATATCACTAAGCAGCCAAAAGATACGTATCAGCCAAACTGATGCACGCTACATTCTTGGTGAAATTAGCTGCTCCATCTGCAAAACTTTCGGTCCTCTACCCTTTACAAGCCAAAGCTGTAAAACCTCAACAAACATGAGACAGATTCAACTAACTATGTTATGGCCAAAAGCTATCCACAATGCGCAAGTGCAGCATGAAGATGACATAAAGGGGCTTCTTAAAACTGCTTACTTTGTTGCGGAAAACGAAAATGGCCAAAGGAAAATTTTGCATATATGCATTTATCTGAGGTAGGAATATATTAAACTGCGTAGGTAACCTAACACATTTTTTTCTTTGGAAAAAGGGAAAAAAGTATATTTTAGGTTTTCCATCCTTAAAAATATTTTCTTCCTTTAACCCCACATTTAAGTGAGGAAAAAAGAGATCATGCAAGGCAAAGGACAAGAGAGAGCAGCTAAAACAACAGGACAAAAGGTGAAAAATCAATATGACATATTAATCTGAGGTATGATTAGCAGATTGGCGGAGCGTCTGCCGTGGAGCGGGCGCTGTTCCGGTCCGTCGTGGTGAAGAGAGAGCTGAGTCAAAAAGCGAAGCTCTCGATTTACGTGTCGATCTACGCTCCTACCCTCATCTATGGTCATGTACTCTGGGTCATGACCGAGAGAGCGAGATCGTGGATACAAGCGGCCGAAATGGGTTTCCTTGGTAGGGTGGCTGGGCTCTCCCTTAGAGATAGGGTAAGAAGCTCGGTCATCCGGGAGGGACTTGGAGTAGAACCGCTGCTCCTCCACGTCGACTCGGGCATCTGGTTAGGATGCCTTCTGGACGCCTACCTGGTGAGGTGTTCCGGGTGCGTCCCACCGGGGGGAGGCCCCGGGGAAGACCCAGGACACCCTGGAGAGACTGGAGAGTTTTTCTCGGCTGGCCTGGGAGCGCCTTGGGGTTCCTCCTTAGGGGCTAGAAGAAGTGGCTTGGGAGAGGGAAGTCTGGGTCTCCCTTCTTAAGCTGCTGCCCCCGCGACCCGACCCCGGATAAGCTGAGGAAGATAGATGGATAGATTGATGGTATGATTAGCACAACATAAGACCTGTAGTCATTAACTAATAACCCCCCCCCCAAAAAATGAATAAATCCCCCCACTCTCAAGCATATAAGGGGGGATTTTCGAAATTCAATCTAAAAAGGGAATTTCAGGCACTATGTAAACACGTTAGCACTCAAGCTAATGTTTGTCTCCTTGTTTTTTTATGAAAAGAGTGTGGTTGTTATAAGATGGATAAACTTCTCTATGCTTCACAAACAGTCTTTTTAGTGTAATATGTCAAAACATTCTCCAAAAGTACTGCAGCTTTTAAAAAGATGGCTTTCAAAGGCCAAATATTAGAAATTTAAAACAGATTTCTCTGACTTTGGAAATTGTTAAGCATGATTTCAAACCAGGTTAAAGGATAAAATAATAGGACTGAAAAAAGAGGCTCTCCGGTTTCAAGAAAAGGTCACCTTTCTAATGAAGAACATTAACCTGTTAGATGGTCATAAAAATCAATTGGTGCCACATGAGCCAGTGGATGCTGCCAGCAGAGGACCATTAAAGAAACAAGTATTTCTGGGATTTATTTTTGATGGTTAACCATAACCTAAGATGCCCCACTTGCTATTGAATGTAAGGATATTAATCTTGTAAACACAGGCAAAGCTTGGACCCTCTTCATGCAGTCAGTTTTTTTCAGGAAATAGGTTTGAAAACCTCAATATTTTATTTATTCAGTAACACCAGATATGTGCATTGATTTTACACCTCCTCTCCCACCAGCACTGATAATCAGGGATTAAAGACAAATGCCTAAAAGTTCAGTGGATAGAAATATGTTGTGATAAACAGTATCATAGCAGACTGCAAGTGTCTCCTTTTAGCCGTAATACTTGTGAATACTTCCAAAAAAATATAATAAATACTGTTCTTACAGTAAGATACATTGATAACCTTTAACTCATTACACAGCTTACAGTAAACATAGAGAAGTTGTTTTTAAGCAGTTTAGAATAAAAAAAGCATGTTTGTATGTTATCTCAATGTCATGTTACACAGGTGTTCTTAGCCCATTGTTGGAGGAAATAACACAGTCACTGAGTAATTAATCCTTATCGGACAATTTCTTTGTTGTTGTTAATGAAAATAAATTAGGCTTTAGTCTTTGTCCTTTTGATTTCAGGTTTTTGTTACAATATGATTTCCCCTTTGCAGTCTCATTGAAATAGATAATACATTTTCTTATCATTTAATTTTTAATCATATGTGCCAGCCAGTGTTGTGCCTGAACGCGTTCATTGAACGAAAGTTCATGAACTCGTTCATATTTTGGGCGAACGTGAACTGAACGTACTGTATTACTGCCTGATGAACGTTATTGTGAACTCGTTCATTCTGGTGTCTGTGAACGGCACGCTCTCTCAGTTCAACTTCGTTCAATAGGTTGCCAGATTTCTATAGAGCCCTCCAGGCGAAACCCCGGTTAAATCACACCGTAAACAAGCCTTAATATGTAGCGGGAAAAGCACCCAATCTGGCAACACCAGCTACCAGTGTCGCAGCCTACAGCCGCGTGCGTCATCAAAACAAAATGCAGCGTGGAAGCCACAGCAGCATGGAGGCGACCGTGGAGCCGACAAAGCAGCAGTATGATCACTTAAAACAGTTTTATGACCAGGTGGTCAGTGAGGAGGATGGCAACAATCTTACATTTCTCTGCAAACTTTGCCCGCCGGTCTTGTGCGAAATTCTGTTTCCCCGTGAAAATCTGTTCCCCCTGTGTCGGGAGCGCGCATTGCAGCCAGAGAGGCGGATCTGACCATTCTGAAAAAAATCCGCACTTCAGTAACCTTAAATTCCCACCTCAGCCTGGTCCCTCAGTTTGTGTTAGTAAAATGTTCTTGAGGGTTTTACTATTCATGTAACTTGTTTGTTAAACCTGCCTGGTATAATTTTCCAGGATTCCAGTATTCTTTTTTAGTATGTATAGAAATGGAATTTCAAATTGAAAAAAATATTAAAGTTAAAAAAACAATTGCACCTTAAAGACTACTTTATAATTATTGCGTGGCCACAAAGTAGTATTTCGTGCGCACGAAATACTACTTCGTGGCCACAATAAAAATTTTTTTTTTGACCATGTCATCAGAGGGGCTCCGTATAATTGAGCAATATATGAAAAAAAAAAAAAAAGAACTATGAACTAGTTCATTTTTTGGAACTGGGAACTTAGTTCAAAATTTTGAATTATGAACTATGAACTGAACTAGTTCATTTTAAAATGTGTGAACTGAACTTTGAACTAGTTCACGTAGAAAGAGAACTTTCCCAACACTGGTGCCACTATTACATGCTGGCACATATGTCATACTACTAAGATGCTTCTCAGATAACTTGGATTCACGAGGTATATCTGTAATAGTTGTTTATAAATTGATAATAGGTCATTAGGATTACTTTTCTGATGTTGAAATGTACTAGGAGGAATTAAAAAAGTTATTTCACATGCAATGGGTGAAAACCATTGTTAACATACCCCTTTTTTGTTTTACACAAGGGAAGATATGCTCCTATAACTCCAAACTGAAAAAAACATCTGTGTGCCCTGCTCCTTTCCCAAACTCCACCCAATTTGAAATATTATATATTAATTTAAGGGATTGAATCCCATTTTTATGTCTAATTCTGTAACTATTGTGAGATACAACTGTTTTTAGTTATGATTTCTAAGGTACTAATTCACCTTTTGTGGCTGGCTTTACAAAATGCAAAGTGGGTTCTCGGAGAAGATGAAAGTAATCCCCTTATCCCTATTTATAAAAATGTCTTTTGTATTCATTGTGAAGCTTTTTAAAAAGTTTCAAAGTACAAATCTTAGCCAATATATAATTTCAGAAGCTTGGAACCGTGCATCCAATATTCAAGCAGACAGATCTGGTAAATTTCAAACAACCGTTTATTTCAACAACAAACGTGTGGCTGCCAGCTGGGGTTGATGAACTGGATCCTCTGTAGAAAAGAAACTTAGGCGTGCAGGTGGCGCAGTGGTTAGTGCGTATGACCCATGTACGGAGGCCTTAGTCTTTGACGAGGCCGACCCGGGTTTGAATCTGACCTGTGGTCCTTTGCTGCATGTCTCTCCCCATCTCTCATAACCCCTTTCATGTCAGACTACTGTTGAAAAAATGAGGCACTAGGCCCATGAAAACAAACAAAAAATAAATAAGAAATTGAAACTCATGTTATTGACGTGAGGGCTGGGTATACTCTTGCAGTAGTGTGTCACAGTTAGCTTGTCTCAGGTATGACGCAGATATTTTTGATATATGCCCAATTTTGAAGCATGGTCTGTGCTATGTTATTCTACGGCACAACACAAAACGGACAATCATGAGCTAGCTAGGACTGTGGGTTTCAGTGTGTCGGTTTGACGTGCTTGTTAGCCGTCTACAACCCCTCATTCAACGCCGGACAACACACAGTTCGCCCATGAGTGCGACGGGGGGCATATCTACTTTAACTGTGACACACAAGCAGACAAGCTGGTTTCTGACCCAGGCTTTAAAAAAAAAAAAGGACTTGTCACCAATAAAAACAAAAGTCGCTAACCTGGTTCTGACTTCAGTTTGATCCCAGAGGAAGTAGTTGGATCAGAACGGGAGATTTGTCCACATTTTGCGGCGGGCGCTGCCCCCAGATTTCCAAGAAAAGTGCAGAGTTGAAGCTAGCCGACACCGGGGAACAACAGTGTTCATGAGGGAATATCCAGAGCCGTAGTTGAAGCAGAACCAGATTAACAGACCAGATGATCAGAGAGCTGAGAATATACCAGAGGAGAAATCAAGCCTGGGTCAGAAAAACAATTAAAGTTTGGTAAGCCAGCAAAACCCAGGAATCATTCCAGAACAAACAAAACTAACAGACAGGAGCAAAGAAAAAACTCGGGAGTCCCAGAGAAACAGGTCCCGATCAGAAGATCAGAACAATATAAATAAAAATATATCTAAAAAATAAATATAACAAACGAATAATAATAAACAATAAAAACAACAGTCTCCAGTCTGTCACCAACATTCAACCCGTTCCAGCTCACCTACCGACGGAACCACTTCATGGAGGACGCCATCTCTGCTGCTCGCCACCTGAGCCTGGCACACCTGGAGGAGAAGAACTCCCAGATGCTGTTCCTGGACTTCAGTTCAGCTTTCAATATCTTCATCCCAATGCATCTGATGGGCAAACTGGAACAGCTGGGATTAAATACACCCCTCTGCAATTGGCTGCTAGACTTCCCCACAGACAGACCTCAGTCAGTCCGGGTCGGAAAGAACGCCTCTGATGTCATCACCCTAAGCAGAGGCTCCCCTATGGGCTGCATCCTGAGCCCCCTGCTGTTCACCGTGATGAAACATGACTGCGTCCCCAGGCACAACACCAATCACATTGTGAAGTTTGCAGATGACACCACTGTGGTGGGCCTCATCAGAGACGAAGGAATACAGAGAGGAAGTGGAGCAGTCGATGCGCTGGTGCAGAGATAACAGCCTAATCCTGAACGTGGAGAAGATGATGGAGATCATCGTTGGCTTGAGGAAGAACCTGCCTAACCACGCTCCACTGGTCATCAGCAGCTCAGCTGTAGAGGTGGTGAGCAGCACCAAATTCCTGTGGGTGCACATCACAGACACCCTCAACTGGACTGTTAACATCACCTCACTGATCAAAAGGGCCCAAAATGTGCATGTAGTTCTTGCCGAGGATGAGGAGAGCCCACCTGTCCTCACAAATCCTCAACACCTACAGAAGCACCATAGTGAGCATTCTGACCAGCTGTCTCACTGTGTGGTGTGGAGGCTGCAGCGCCTCAGACTGGAAGAAGGTGAGAAGAGTTGAAAGAACAGCAGAGAGGATCATCGGGGCTCCTCTTCCCTCCATTAAAGACATTTTATCCCAGCGCTGCGTGTCCCGAGGCCGTAACATTATAAATGACCCCTCACACTCCCAACATGGACTGTTCTCCCTGCAACCCTCTGGAAAGATAAATTGAAGCATCTGATGCAGGTCCAGCAGATTCCAGAACAGTTTATTCCCCACTGTCATTAGACTGCTGAATATTATATAAAATGGGGTTATAAAAAAATATACACTTGTCTGTACAAAATGACAATTAAAGTCTGTCTAAGTCCAAGTCATATTCAGAAAGCTAGAGTTACTCTCACCAAACAGCTTGAATAATTTGGCGCTAATGGCAGCAGTAGATAACAGTGGGAACCATGTGGACAAGATGAATGTAATGCAGAACTGGGCGTCCCTGATGTAGCAGCCCCAGTGTGCAGGCAGAAGTCAAAGCCAGGTAAGGGAAACAATTCAGAACAGGGCAGTTCTCAGATCCAGGAGTTTGCAGCCGTGTCAATGGGTCCAATTTGAACAGGAACAGACAGATCAGGTTCAGCCAGGTTCAGGGTTCGATGAGTCCAGCAGTGAGCTCAGGCAGACATGCTCAGATGAAGACATGCGGGATCAGTGTTAGAGAGGTAGAGACAAGACATGGTACCAGGAGAACTGTAGAACTTTAAACTGGCTCCCTCCAAGAGCCAGGACTATGGCTCTTTAAACTAGCTCCCCCCTGCCAAGCCAAAACAGGAACAGGATGCACTTGAACGGAAAAAAAACTAAAACTTAAACTAACAGACAAACATACAATGATTTGGCCACGATAGCTGGGCTGAACCTTATATAAAGTAGAAGGAGCAGGTAGATAAGATGAATGATAACTAGTGAGCGGGGAGGGTTCAGCAGGTGAGTGAAGTGTATAATTAGATCAGCTACCAGGGCATAAACAGATCTTGCATTAGCTAAGGCTGAAGAGTAATTGATACCTTTGTGCAAAGGGATATTTGTTTTAAAAGGAAAGGGGGCTTGGCATATCTAAAATGACTTTAGATGGAGTAGTTGTCTTGTGTGATGTAAATAGTTTTAGTGGTGCTTATTTTAAAGTACATTTAGATATTATGGTGACGGCTCTAAATTACTTTAACCTTTCTAGAAGAAAACATTTTTGCCAGCCTCTTTTATTTAACTCTTTACAACAGGTGTTTGCTCTAGGGCAGGGATTACTGCAACATAACACAAAAATAGGTCACCAGAAACCTCAGAAACTAACCGATAAAGACATTCCTTTGTTTCTTCTTCTTACCTAAATTCAAGAGTAAAAGGTAGCTTGCCTGTAGTGTTTTGACTGACTGATTTTACTTTTTTACCTTGGTATTGTGATACCTGTTTTAACCATTGTCCCTTCTAGTTCTTGACAGCATCCCCTACTGCTGGTGTGCACCACCTGGTTCGAGGATTGCTGCTGTGACAGATACCTCAGTATTTATGGCAACAGCGATGGGCGGCTGCATCAATGAAAGACGCAGAGAACATATCCATTCAGACTCGATGTCCCTAGCCTTTCCAGGAGTCTTTGGGAAGCCCTCACGATTGTATGAGTTGAACACACCCTTGACTGAGGAATCCACCATACTTTCCCAGCAGATCTTCACAAGTTGCCATGGCCTGCGAGGTCTTGTTGTCTCCCCTGTCTTCATACAATATCCAGTTTAGGGACAGGTGGGTATTAGTGGGCAGTTCAGTGCACCTATATGTGCTTATGTGCTGGAATATGGTGTCCATTATGGACAACCCATGACTTTCACTGAAGTATAATAAAACCACACCACTCGACTTCAGAGCTGGGGTTCAGCCCCCCTATGTCTCCTCTCCATGTATCGCTGCCATTTCCCACTTGGTTGTTGAAGTCTCCTGGTAGATTGATTTAATCTGCTGTATGGGTGTTTTCCACACCCCTCCACTGATGCAACTAAGGCATGGTACTCCTTATGTTTATTCAGCCAACAGGCGGAAACAATAGTCAGAGATCTCCCCTGGTGAACCAACATAACTATTTCTTTTCCCCAGGAGTTAACTCCCACACAAGACGACTGAGCTGAGACAAGCGCACACACTCAAGCCCTCCGACTCATCCCATGCAACACTCCAGATTAGAAGAGGGTCCAGCCTCTCTCCAGGAGCTGGGTTCCATAGCCCAGGCTATGCATGTCGCTCATATACTGTACAGGTTTTTTTTTTTAATACTTCATAGCGGTTTGATATAAAAAGTACATAGAGAACCTCCAAAACTGCCTTATGATGCCTTGACAATCTGGACCTAAATTTCAAGAATATGCAAACTAAACCATAGAAATATTCAGAGGAAACAAAAAAGGTGTTTTAATGACAATAAAATCTACACCATAGTTGAATAGATATAAACAGAATCTATAAGAGAGTTATATTCAAAGATATATGTGCCTTTTCATCAGGGTATTTAAAATAAACACTAAGCAATTAAATATTTACTCTGGATATTATTTATGGTAGAAAATAAAGAGAGTTTTGCATCACCTATTTTAAGTTGGAAGAAATAAAATTATGATAGTTAGACAAAAGGATTTTTTTCACTTGCAAGAAGATGTTGATCAGCAACATATAGTTTTTTAAGTGATCAAGACAGAGAGTGCTGTGCTGCTCAGAGAACATCCAGTGTGGTGTGCAAGCGTGGACTCTTAGCAAAATAGGCAAAAAGAAACTTTTCTGCACAAGCACAGCTGGCTGAAAAAGTTTGTCAGTGTTGAGCTCGCAGTAGCATAATGTTCCAGCTTACTTTCACCCCTGCTGCTGCTACCATGGTACTTCTGAAGTCATGCAGAATGTGTGCTGCTGCATGCCAAAGTGGTCGTGACCAAACAGGATGTAGAAACATGGCTGATAATTCTTAGTTTTTGACTAACAGATTACAGCACAGTGAAACATTTTAAACGTCTGATAGACCACCCAATCATGTTTTCCTCCAGTCTCATCCAGTCAACAAAAACAGACACACGCAACATGTTTTCGTCATCAAATGTCCGCAACATGTTTTCGTCATCAAATGTCCTTCAGTTCTCTCTATCATGAAAGAAAGGAGTGTCAATTAAATTATTTTGTCATGATCATCATCATCATCATCATCATCATCATCATCATCATCGACGAAAACAACACTGATCCAATAAGAAAGCTGATTGCATCAACTCATTGACTCCACAGCAATCCCTCTCACCAAGCATGCATGTAGTGACAGTGGAGAGGAAAACTACCTTTTAAAAGGAAGAAACCTCCAGCAGAACCAGGCTCAGAATGAGTGGCCTTCTGTCTAGGGCAACTAGGGTTAGGGGAGATGGAAGCAGACATAAAAAAAAGAAGCAGAGACACAGAAGTTAACTGTTAACTAGGTCCACAGGCAACACTGTCCAGGAAAGACACAGCCAGACCTGTGAGCTCTGAGCCAGTTTCCATGACAGAGGATGAAAGAGAGCACATGCAGTTATTCGCAATAAGAGAAACATGACTACACAGAATAAAGGCCAAGCTCCAACACCGATAAATGATTAAGATGTTTATGGCACCACAATTTTGTCACCCACACTTGAATTGGCCAGGTGAAGCTAATATGATGAGAAAAAGCAGAAAGAGTTTAAGCTTATGGTTGGAATTGATAAATAAAACAGAGATAAACTGAAGCAGAATGATGAAAAGTGGTCCCTATGTCCTCCATCACCAGCATAACTATAGAAATACATCTGGACAACCTCAGCCACTCTAACTATAGGTTTTATCAAACAGTAACATTTTAAGCCTAGCATTAAAATTAGACAGGGTGTCAGCCGCATGGACTAAAACTGGCAGTTTGTTCCACTGTTACGAATTGAACCAGAGGTCCCAAAGATAGCCAGACAACAGATAGCATTAAATAGTTTTTTAGAGGCAGGCTGCAGCAGTTCAGGGAAGAATCACCAGTGTCAGAGACAGGAACCTCGGCCGATGCATTATGAATCTGGGAATAATCTCCTTAATACGAAGTCGAGGCACAATCAGGGATCAAGCTCATGGGAAAGGTAGATAGCAGCGGTCAAGGGACATGCACAGGGAAAATCCAAGGCGAAATCCAGAGGCAGGGTAAGGCCACAGAAATAGGTAACAGATCCAGGTAATCCAAAAATTAAGGTCCAAGTTAGTCAGGCTCAGAAAATCAGTAGGAGAAAGGTGTCATATACAGGTCGGCAAACAAACAAAGCTCACTGGACTAACTCACCAAATAGGCTTGAATAATCTGGCACCGAAGTCTGATCTGAGGATAGGTTATATAGCGGCTGGTGCAGGTGGATTTGATGATAGTTAATGAGAAACAGAGTGGAGCTTTAAAGGTGTGTAAATTGAGCAAGCAGACCAGCATCAGTGCCGAGATCATGACATCAACAGGAGAGGAGTCTGATAACTAAAAGAACTACCTCACATTCTACTTTTAGAAACTCTCCAAGCTCCATCTTTCATTGGGGATATGATCATTTCTTTTCATCCCAACAGAGCATGTAGCTCTCAATCTGCAGGTTTACTAGTGGTTCTCTGATAAAAGTTGGAGCTTGATCATATAAGGCTTTATATATGTGAAGGAAGGTTTTTAATTCTAGTTTGGATTTAATAGGAAGCAAATGAAGGGAAGCCAATATAGGAGAAATGTGATCTCTGTTTTAATTTATAACTCTGGCTGCAGCCTTTTGGATCAGATGAAGGCTTTTGATTACAGTTTGTAGATCTTCTGATGATATAGATTTACAGTTGCTAAGCCTTGAAGTAACAAATACATGGACTAGTTTATCCACATCAACCCCTGGACAGGATATTTCTAATCTTTGCAATATTCCACAGATGAAAGAAGGAAATTCTAGAAACCTCTTTGATATGGGATTTAAATGACAGGTCCTGATCAAAAATAACAACAATGTTGTTTATTCTATTATCTGAGATAAGTGTAATCCCATCCAGAGGAAGTGTGGCGAATCACATAATTTTTCAGACTCTGGTCCAAAGACAACAACTTGTGTTTTGTCTGTATTCAGAAGCAAAAAGTTAAGAGTCATCAAGTTTTTTTTTACTTTAAGACATGCCCGTGTGGAAGACCATTGGTAGAATTCTTTTATGACAGAAAGAAGAATACTTGAAAACGATTTTGTCCTCCGGAGGGGGGAAATATTTTTTCAGAATTCATATTCCTACAGCTGTCTTAAACACTTCATAAGTTCAGCGCTACATAATGAGACATCTCAGTTTTCCCCCGAATATGGCGCACCCATCTCAGTATTTTATACCTTCCTGAACCATGTGTGTGTGAATGTATATGTTTCCTAAGTGTGTCTGTTTGGCTTTGATTTATCCTAAGTGTGTATGCACACGACTAAAGTTGGGTCTAATACGTAAAGAGGAAAAAGATTTGACCTGTTTTTGCCAAAATCTCTTGGCTCAAAAACCTGCGTACAGGTCACCAGTTAAGACCTTGTTTTTGCCAAGATTCGTACATGACCTCTGCTTTCCATTGGTTCTCTGTGCTTGGGTTCAAACACCCTTTCTTCTATATACTCTATGTGTGTTGCTGATTATGTAATTGGCTTTGAAATATGCAACCATTGCAGATTATGTAATTGGCCTTGAAATATGCAACTAATACCTGTAGTCTGTGTATGTAATGGCTTAGTTTCATAACATAATATCAGCATAACAGTTTCAGAACCTCTGCATGTCATCTTTTTTTTTTGTTGTTGTTTTTTACCTAAAGAATCTTAAATCTGCCCTACCTTTCTTCTGGGTTTGTTCTGCATGTGTTTTAGAAAACAAGAGGCCATGACAGATGTTTAGCATAAGCAAAATTACGAGGGGTTTACAGGTGTAGCACCTCTAGTGGTCAATGGTTAAACAGTGTGTCTTTAAGTAAAGGTCTAATAACAGCTAATTAAATGCCTCATGTACATATCCGTTTAACAGGCATAGATTCATACATTCTAAAGTGGAGGTGGAAATAAAAGGAAATACTTCCTTAAATAATTTGCTTGGAATTGGATCTAACATACAAGCTGAAGGCTTAGATGAAGATAAAAAATGTTGCTAACAATGAAAGTTCAATTGGATCAAGACAGTCTAAACCCCATTCAGATTATATAGTTACCTTAGATGCTGCTTTACCTTCCAGAGATAAGCCAATCATATTTAGAGTGGTGCCAACGCTCGTATTTTTAGAGGAATCAATCTTTCCTTTTATGAAGAATCCCATAAAATCATCACTGCTAAGAGCAGGGGGAATGTACTGTTCAAAAGAACTAAAGCTCTAGGTGAGTTTGGCAACTATATTGAAAATAAATTAGGTATTACTCTTATTCTCCTCTATAAATAGAAATAAATATGCTGCTCTTGCTTTACAAAGGGTCATTTTATATAGCAGTAAGCTTTTTTTCCAGACTAGGTAGTATTTTTTTTGGCATGTATTGTGCCATTTTCTCTCCAGTTTCCTAGCAGTTATCTTCAAAAGTACACACATCCGTAATAAATAAAGAGGCTAGTTTTTGATTTTTAAAGTTGTTCTTTTTCAAATGGGCTACATTGTCTAAGGCAGTAGGCAGAGAACTAGTAACCCCATCAGGAAAACCATCAATTTGTGAAGGGGAATAGACTAAAGGGTTGCCCTCCACAGTATTGTTCAGTGATAGAGGAGATAAGAAGTGGAGCAGATTCTTCAAAATGTAGAACTGCATTTTCTGATAATGATCTACTAAATTAAAAACTTTTTATGGGGGGGGTTAAAGTAAAAGTAATTTTGAAGGTTACTATAAAGTGGTCAGAGAGGACTGGATTGTAAGGAATTTCTGTTGTTTATTCACATTCAATGCCATATGTCAGCACAAGGTTAAAAGTATTAAGAAGAGAATCGTTGAGACTATTCTGAAAAAGCTGAGCGAGTCTAAGCTTTAAAAGCACTTTTTAAGCTACTACCTTTAATATCAGCATGGATGGTAGTATTTTACACAAAATAAGATAGGAACTCTGAAAAATGGTCTAAAAATTGAGAGTAATGACTGCTGGACAATACAAAATTACAAAAAAGAAGAGGTTTGGTTGCTTTGCAATTTGGATGGTGGAAACTAAGGGTTACATGTTCAAAAGAGTTTTAACAATAAACTGGCTTTGGACTAATGGACTAAGGACAGACTGAAAGTTTCTATTGCTTCTCTTCCTCGCTCAGAATTTCTGGGTATGTGAAAATTTAAATAATTGGTGGCAGATGCCTCATTTATGCTAAATCAAGGCATTAAATGACGTATGTATCGTATGTTAAATCAAACATGCTTCTGCTTTCCTTTCAGTATTTAAGCATAACAGCATTGCAAGCACCATTCAGTTAACTCTGTGTATACTCCAAGGATTACATATTACTGTTTTACAACCGAAAATTATTTGTTAATATCCTTCATTTATATATATATTTTTTTTAAAAAAGTTCTTTTTTTATCACATTAAAAATTTTACATAAAATAACACAGTTTTCACTTGGCATTAAAGGTCTGACTTAAAAAATAAACTACCTGGAACTGTGGGAGGGTGAAGGTCAAAATGGAGTTATTTCCTTAGCCAGGGTGCTGCAAATGAGAATGCCTGGTCACCCTGATTCCTCAGTCTTGTCCTTACATCTAAGTCTTGTCCTTACATGGCACATCTCAGATGACCTCGGAGATGTACAGAAAAACTATTTTTTTTTTAGATCGATAGGATGGGGATTGGCCCTTTAAGCTCTTCAAAAGATAACAATGAAAGTTTAAAATTGATTCTAAAGGTTACTTTTGACATTATGTGCCTGTTGGGATATCCACTGTAGACAGGCTCACAATAGAGGCTCCATAATTAGGGAAAACACATGTTTCATCTATCAGTCACTCTGTTGTTTATACCTGCTTAGAGTGTAAATAGATCTTAAGTCCATCACATGACAACACAGTGTCACAGGAAAAACAGGTTTGCATAAAGACACATCATCCTAGAGGTAATGTGAAGAGACTGTCAGTATGGGGTGAAGAGGAGTATCATGATAGTAACCATGCAGGTACAAGTAGAAGATAGAAACCCCACTAGTTATTCAAATTGAGGATATTTATGCTGAAATGCATAATTTTAAGATCTGTACTACTGTGCAGTCACTGCTGTATCCCTTAAATAGCAATGGTACACGGTTAAAAGTGAGTAGAAACCATAAACAAAATCTGTTCAAAGTAAAGTCTTTACTGGAGGTGGGAGATTTAAATATGCTACTTGAAAAAAAAAGGTTGAAAAGGTATATATAATCAGATTTATTATTTTTGTTTTTCAAATCCCCATTTAGAAATAGGATTTGAAAAACATTGCTCAATGCCAGTGTTCAATAATGGATTAATAAATACATTTGTTTTTAAATAATTCATTTAAGCATGTGTAATTAAGAAATGCTTTTCAAATTGGCTTAAAAATGCAGGATTTAAATGTTGAATTGTAAACGGATGGTTTTGTTTTTCAATGACTCTCTAGCTCTTCCATACCATTAGAAGTAGGGTAAACTGGATGCAGTGCGAATTTCTCTTTTTTTTATTTGCTGTAATTTAGCACATTTAAAATGCAACTTCTCAGTGTCTCCATTTTTTTAGGTTTCCCCAGTAAAAATAAAAAGTAAGTTTGCCTTGGTGTAGACATACCCTATCAGAGGATGTGAGTTATCAGATTTACTAGGATCCTATTCAAGGAAATACTCTTACTAGAGCATTGAATCATCCAATCTCCTGCTCCCAAACCTCACCTCTCACCCTAAATCAATAACAGTCTGATTCCACAAGTTAAGGCTCCTGTTAAAGGCTTTAGTAGGTAATGGGAATGCTAACTCCTGACAGATCCTTCTTTGTGCTGATCTTCAGTATAATGAATCCAGGGAATAAAGCAGAAGGGCAAGGTATTTACCCTGGCTCAAAGCAACCTCTGTCCATCCGCCAAACAGCTTTGCTGCCACACTGAGGCCCCAGTAATGAGCTGACAGGTGCAATGTTTACACTCCGATTGCCACTCACGTCTGAAGGGCTGACTTTTGGTTTAGTCTACTTTGACATTAATGATGCCATCCAAAGTGACTCAGCTCTCTGTTGTGGGTTATACATTTATTAAGGTATCATTTACCCTTGATAATTTTAGCACTATCCTAAATATTTATAGTTTTAAATCCAAAATCCCATATGTTTTTATTCTGGAGTGTCTTAGTTGGTAGTGGTGGTGATATATTGGGCAACAAATAAACATTGTGCCCTTAAAGTTGATAGAAGCTGTACAACATTTGCATACCTAAGATTTGCTCAAGCCTAAAAAAGACCACAATGAAGTGAGGTTACTATCTATACATGACATTAGTCTATAATAAGAAGTCAATCTGTTGGAGGTAGTGATGCTTTTGATTATGTTATAAAGATTTTTTTTTTTTATGTAACCATGTTTCTGCAACATTAGGATTTATGTAATCTTTTTGAGTGTTAATGGGTTATTATATGAGCATGATCAGTCCTCACCAGTTTCATAATTATTTAAGCATTTACTCACCTGCAAGATATTCTTAAATTCAAGTTTAACAAGTTAATTTAAACACAGTTTGATGAATAGCAGTCTTGATTTGGGTAATGTATTTGAGGAGCCAGGGGGGCAGGAAAGGACTGAAAAGGAGATTCAGAGGTTAGTGACTGATCACTGAAATGGATATTGAAACAATTATGGGGGAGATGAGGCCAGGGAGGAATGAGTTAGATTTGGGGGCATACGTCTGAGTGGTGTTAGTAGCCAAGGTCCTAAGAAAATAATGGTTACAACAGTTCTGGGGGAAGGGAGGATGGAGTATGAACTCATGGTCCAGAGATGTTTTGTCCAAGAGGTGATCATGGTCTGGCAAACTTGGAGGGATTAATCCACTAATCTTTCTGTAGAAGCCAAAGAGTAATGTACCAAATAAAAAGGGAAAATGTCAGATAAAGCCCCTCTTTGTTTTTTGTTTCGTCTTGCTTAAAACCATGTGACATTGAGATAAAACTTTTTTTGGTGAGTTGTTGTGACTAGGGACTGGCAACCTGTCCAGGGTGTACCCCGCCTCTCGCCTGTTGACAGCTGGAGATAGGTACCAGCACCCCTTGTGACCCCGCTTGAGATAATCGTGATGGAAAATGCATGGCTGGATGGATGGATGGATGTTAAGATTAGTTTGGTCGGAATGTCAGTTGTGATGGAGCTTTTAGAACACAAGAACAATATTTTGTGGGATCAAAAGCTGCAATTGAAAAACAGGAAAACCTCTCATTCCCATCTGTAAGTACTTTTAGATGACCACTCATAAAAATGGTTACATGATGTTTGTAAATTATAATAAATAAATAAACAATTAACCTCAATATACACATCAGCATAATTATCATCAAAGGGCTGGTTAAACTTCGAAACTTAGACTTAAACTAAGACAAACTTTATTGTCATTTTGTATATGCAGATTGTATACAAAACAATACACCTTTTTTTAACATTGAATGAGTACCTTACAACAGCAAAATTATAATTTCCATTCATAAATTGCAGCAGTGATCAGAATGTAAACAGTGTAGGAGAAAAAGAAAACCGGTTTAAAGTCATGGTGCAAAAGGCATTGCTATGAAAAGGTTCAGTGCATAAAATAAATATGGTGCAAGATGCAGAAGAACATTGAGTTGTGTTCTATTTAAAGGGATTAATCAGCCATGTTGGTAGTGCAAATATGAAGTCTCCAAGAGTAATGCAGTCTTGATTGGAGTCTTGATTAGAGTTTCAACAGTTCAACAGTCTTATGTCTGGGGGGTGGGTGGTGGCTGAATGCTACAAGGCCTCTTCCAGGAGGGCAGCAGGGAGAGCAGTCCATGTTTGGGGTGTTAGGGATCACTAATGATGTTACAAGCTCAGGACACGCAGCGCTGAGATGAAATATCCTGATGATCCTCTCTGCTGTCCTCACCTCTCTTCTCACGTTCTTACAGTCTGAGTCGATGCAGCCTCCACACCACACAGTGAGGCAGCTGGTCAGAACGCTCTCTATGGTGCTTCTGTAGAAGGTCATGAGGATTAGCTAGTGCAGGTGGGCTCTCTTAATCTTCTGCAGAAACTACATGCACATCTGTTCCCTTTTGACCAGTGAGGTGGTGTTTGCAGTCCAGGTGAGGTTATCTGTGATATGCATCCCCAGGAATCTGGTGCTGCTGACCACCTCTACAGCTGAGCTGTTGATGTACAGCGAGGTGTGTTTAGGCTGGTTCTTCCTGAAGTCGACGATGATCTACTTCGTCTTCTCCACGTTCAGGATCAGGCTATTGTCTCTACATCAGCTCAGCACCTGCTCCACCTCCTCTCTGTAGTCCCGGTCGTTGTCTCTGATGAGATCCACATGGATGTACGTGTATTTGTATTTTGTCCATTATAGAGATAATCTTCATTTTGTAACAATAATATGCTTTTTTTTTATTACGACCTCCACCCTTTTTATCCATTCCTTGGAAGAATAAGCTTATCACAGCTTTGGAATTTGTCAGGAGATCACCAGATTTGGACCACAGAAGACAAGACAGACAATCCAAGGAGGATTTTTCAAGAAGAGCTGATATCCCTTCAAATTTTTCACTTTTAAATCAAATCATCATAGATAATTTTATTTGCTTCTTGCCCATGAACACTAAAGTAGTAACTGGTCCCCCTGCTCTTTGGCAGTCCATGGACACGTCATGAAGACCCAGTGGTTGTTTTTGACCTAAAGAGAAAACACAAAGTAAAATCTTATTTTTTCTTTAAACTTTCCACTGATTGTTGCTGTGCTGTTATCTGCTAAAATCAAATCAAATTAACTTGACCGATGGAAAACTAAAGATACTGTTCTGTGTTAATTAGCATAAGAAATTCCATGTTTATATTTTATTCTTCATAATAAAAAATAATAAAACAATTAAAACAAAAATTACAATAAGTTGTACAGATAACAGGGGAACTTAACTCACAAAGTCCTCTTGTCATGAGTCTATTTTCACACAGCTGAAATACATCTTTACATGTTATACATATTACTGTTTCCTTTAGTGTGGGAGGGATGCACAATAGCAGTTTTCTTTTTTTCTCCCCTAGAGGCATCTCTTTAAATCACTTAAAAGCAATTTTCCATTCCACTGTATGACTCTCCCAGGGGAAAAGAAAACCCTTTGTCTAGTTGTGATTTACGAGTACATGTCCTGCCTTGAGGGAAATGTGACAAAATGAACAGTTATTGGAGTAAATGATGGTTTTGGTTTCTTTACAATTAATCATATTTACTCTTAGTTTTTTTGGTATGACATGTTACATAATTTCAAAGGTGCACAGTTAACACTGAGGGGAACTAAGGAGATGGTAGTAGATATCTGTAGGGGCAGACATACCACTCTGACAGTCTGACAAAAGTGACAATTCAGGGAACTGAAATTGAGATAGTGGACTCTTAGACGTACCTGGGTGTTCACACAAACAACAAACTGGTGGCTAGTAACAACAATGATGCTCCATACGCAGGTTCAAGCAAACTGCTGAGGACACATGTTTTTTGTTTTTTTTTAGTGGCATCAATATTCTTGTGTTGTTGATGGAGCAACTTATCTGTGGATAAGAGGAATATGTTACTTGAGTTTATCAGGAAGGTGAGCTGAATTCCTGGCTGACCTCTTCACACAGTTTAGGTGTTTGGAGACAAAAGGATCCCAGAAAAGAAACATTGCTGTTGGACAATGTCTTCTACCCCATTAATTAATCTGCTGCAGAGATGAATTAAGATAGATAGATAGAGCTCCATATATAGATGTAGAGCTCCATAACTAAAATGCATGCCTTGTATTGCCGTTGGTGATGGAAATCAACTTGACAAAACTCTTTATGTGTCATGTTTGGTTTAAGGTGTCTAACCCACATGCAGAACACTCAGAGGCTGGAGAAAAGTTCAAAGATGTATTGAGAAGTTTGAACACAATAAATGAACAGGTCCAGAGGGGAACTCGTTTGGGCACGAGTGGGTTCTGAAAAGCACACAGATAAATCAGATCCAGGACTGGTCACGAGTGGGTTCACTGCAGAGGGGGACAGAGGAGTTAGTGGAGGTCCAGGTATTTTGCAGGATGAGAGTGTGCAGAGCAGTACCTGTTCTGGAGTTGAGCAGAGCTGCTGAGGGGGGGAACCTTGAGGGTCCAGAGGCTGTCGGCAGGCTGAGGGCTAGGCGGAGGCAGAGCTAAATTTGAGTGCTGGCTGATCACAGATTTGAGTTTCCTTCCAGTATCTTCTGAGAGCGGGCAGGCAGATCTTTGACAGGAATAATTCTCCAGAGTTCTTCTGAGAACAGACATGCAGATTACCGGCAGAGTAACTCTTCAGGGTTTCAGGTTTCAGGCAGGTTCAATCTAGGAAGCAGAGAGGAGAAAACAGATCAGATTCAGGTTCAGGTTTTCAGGGAGTCAGAGGTTCAGACAGGCTGGTTGGCAAACACTCTGGCACTGGAGAGAAGTCCTCTGCCTCCTTAAATACGGATCTCCTGATGAGCAGATGAGCGACAAGTGGTGCAATCAGCTCCAGCTCCAGGAGATCTCGTACGCCCTCTGGTGGAGAAAGTGGACAGACCTCCAGATCCCAACAGTACCCCCCCTCAACGACCGCCTCCTGGCGGTCCAAAAGAAGTAGATGGCAGAGACTCACGGTATTCATCAATCAGAGCAGGGTCGAAAATGAAAGATCCAGGAACCCAAGTGCGATCCTCCGGACCGTAGCCCTCCCAGTCGACCAGGTACTGCCAGCCGGGGCCCCAGCGGACGGTGAAGGCAGGGTGACCATCAATGTCCCGGGCGGGTGGAGGGGAGTCAGACGGAGGGTAAAAAAGGGCTGGTCAGGACAGGCTTAATCTGAGAGACGTGGAATGTGGGATGGATCCGGAGTGAGGATGGCAGATGCAGGCGGACGGCAGACGGGTTGATGATGGACTCGATCTTATACGGACCGATGAACCTGGGAGAGAGCTTACGGGACATGGATTTGAGAGGGATGTCACGTGTGGAGAGCCAAACCTGTTGTCCGGGTGTGTAGGTAGGAGCAGGGTGTCGTTTGCGGTCAGCAAATCTTTTATTTTGGGCAGATGTCCGGTTCAGAGCGGCAATGGTGTCTTTCCAAATCTCACGGCAACGGCGGATGTGGTGCTGAACTGATGGAACAGAGATTTCCTTTTCGTCGGCGGGGAACAAGGGTGGCTGATATCCTAGGGAGATTTCGAAGGGGGACAGACCGGTTGCAGAAGATTTGTGGGAATTGTGTGCGTACTCTACCCAGTGAAGATATTGGCTCCAGTAGATCGGGTTGGTTGAAGTGAAGCATCTGAGGGTTAATTCTAGTTCCTGGTTTAGACGTTTTGTTTGACCATTGGATTGTGGATGATAACCTGATGTTAGGGAGATGTTAGTGTCAAGAGCTGAACAGAAATGTTTCCAGACCTGTGCGGTGAATTGAGGCCCTCCGTCTGACAAAATTTCCTGGGGGATGCCATGGAGTTTGAAAACGGGCTTATCGAGGAGCTGTGCTGTCTGGAAGGCAGTCGGAAGTTTTCTGAGGGGAACAAGATGGCAGGCTTTTGAGAATCGATCTATGATTGTAAAGATGGTGATCATACCTCTGGATGCGGGCAAACCGGTTACAAAATCCACGGCGATGTGGGACCAGGGGCGAGATGGAACAGGAAGCGGATGGAGAAGACCAGAGGGAGGTTGATGTGATGGTTTGTTGCGAGCACAGACGGGACAGGCTAGGACATACTCCTTCGTATCCTTATGGAGGGATGGCCACCAGAAACGGCGAGAGATCAGGGCTATGGTTCTGCTTACACCGGGGTGAGCTGAAAACTTTGAAGAATGCATTCAGTGAATGAGACGGGACCTGACTGAAGAGGGAACATAAGTTCTGTTGGGTGGACCGTTACCAGCGTCGGGTTCAGAAACTTGGGCCATTTTTATCAGATCAGAAATTTCCCAGGAGACAGTAGCCACCGTACAGCTGGCAGGGAGAATGGAATCAGGAGTTTCAGGTTTATCAGGAGAATAGAGGCGTGAAAGAGAATCGGGTTTAATGTTCTTGGAACCAGGCCGGTAGGAAATAATCAGGTTAAATCTTGAGAAAAACAGGGACCAACGGGATTGAAGGGGATTGGATCGTTTAGCAGATTGAATGTACGATAAGTTTTTGTGATCTGTCCATACCAGAACGGGGTGCTCTGCGCCCTCCAGCCAATGCCGCCATTCTTCCAGAGCCAGTTTTATTGCGAGGACTTCTCTGTCTCCGACATCGTAATTCTGCTCTGTGGGCGAAAGTCTGCGGGAGAAAAATGCGCATGGATGAGCTCTTTGGTCAGAATCAGATACTTGGGACAAGACTGCCCCCACCCCAGAATCAGAAGCATCCACCTCCAAGATGAACTGCTTGGAGGGGTCAGGTTGGATGAGGATGGGTGCACTAGAGAACAGAGCCTTGAGTTTATTAAATGCAGCCTCCGCAGACCAGTGAAAAGTCCTTTTGACAGATGTCAAGGCAGTCAGAGGCTGAGCTGTCTGGCTGTAGTTGCGGATGAACCTTCTGTAAAAATTTGCAAACCCCAGAAACCTTTGTAGTTGTCTACGGTTCTCGGGAGTGGGCCAGTCCAGAACCGCCTTGATCTTGTCCTCAGACGGCTTCACCTGCCCGCCCTCGAGCACAAAACCTAGAAAGGTGACAGATGGACGATGAAACTCACATTTCTCAGCTTTGACAAACAGCTTGTTTTCAAGGAGTCTTTGAAGAACCAAACAGACGTGCCTCTTATGTTCAGACATGTTTTTGGAGTAGATCGGAATGTCGTCAATATAGACAAAAACGAAGATGTTCAAAAAATCTCTCAGAACATCGTTAACCAGGGCCTGGAAACAGGCAGGGGCGTTGGTCAGACCAAAAGGCATGACTAGATACTCAAATTGCCCTAGAAGAGTTTTAAATGCTGTTTTCCATTCGTCTCCTTCTCTGATTCTAAGGAGATGATAGGCGTTTCTTAAGTCCAATTTAGTGAAAATCGTAGCTCCTTGGACGGGTTCAAAAGCAGAAGCTAACAAGGGTAAAGGGTATTTGTTCTTAACTGTAATTTGATTAAGACCTCTGTAATCGATACAAGGTCGCAGAGATCCATCCTTCTTTCCCACAAAGAAGAAACCGGCCCCGAGACGAGATGAGGAAGGTCGAATTATACCGCCGAATAAGGACTCATTAATGTATTTTTCCATGGTCTTCCTCTCGGGCTTGGAGATATTATAGAGTTGACTGTTAGGGAAAGGGGCTCCAGGTACAAGATCAATAGCACAGTCATAAGGTCTATGCGGGGGAAGAGATAGTGCACTAACCTTACTGAAGACAGGTGCAAGGTCGTAGTAGTCAGGAGGTACTAAGGAAAGATCAGGCAGGTCAGCCTCCTGACGACTGGTTGGAGACTGAGTCGAAGGTGCGGCGGAGCGGAGACAGGAAGCATGGCAGGATGCAGACCAGGACTCAATATGTCTTTTGGACCAATTGATGTGTGGGTTATGATGTTGAAGCCACTCAAATCCAAGGACTATGGATGAGCTGGCTGATGGAAACACGAAAAAGGATATGGTCTCTCTGTGGTTACCAAAGAGAGGATGAAAATAAACGCTTTTGAGCGCAGATTCGTTCCATCCGGAAGCTGCGGCTTTAACCCGGAAGTCGATTGAGAATTCGGCAACAGTTCTATTTCCCTGTTTAAACTGTAAAAGTTCGCGAGATTCAGTGGACTTATCAGTGTCTTGATTGAATACTTGCATGAACTCTTGGATAAATTCCCCAAATGAGCAATCAAAAGTAGATTCTGAAGAAAATCTGGCTTCCGCCCATTCTAGGGCCTTTCCGGACAATTGAGACAGAATAAAGGCTATTTTCCTCTTGTCATTTGGAAAACTAGACGGCGAATGCTCGAAAATGAGCTTACACTGGAACAAAAATCCCTTGCACTTACTAGGATTGCCAAAAAACTTTTCAGGAAGTGAAGGGCGGAATTCAGGAAACGACGGGCTGGGTTCTGACCTGAGTGGAGGATTAGTATCTTAAACCGGATGTTGAACGGTCTCCGTTCCAGGTGTAGCATTCTGAAGATAGCCGGCTATTTCCTGTACTGAGCGATTTGTTTGGTCATGACGTGTGTTTAACTCACGGAGGGCGGTGTCGTGGCTCTGAATGAGGGTTTGTTGTTGCTCCAACATTGTCCAGGTATTTTGCAGGATGAGAGTGTGCAGAGCAGTACCTGTTCTGGAGTTGATCAGAGCTGCTGAGGGGGGAAACCTTGAGGGTCCAGAGGCTGCCGGCAGGCTGAGGGCTAGGCGGAGGCAGAGCTAAATTTGAGTGCTGGCTGATCACAGATTTGAGTTTCCTTCCAGTATCTTCTGAGAGCGGGCAGGCAGATCTTTGACAGGAATAATTCTCCAGAGTTCTTCTGAGAACAGACAGGCAGATCACCGGCAGAGAAACTCTTCAGGGTTTCAGGTTTCAGGCAGGTTCAATCTAAGAAGCAGAGAGGACATAACAGATCATATTAAGGTTCAGGTTTTCAGGGAGTCAGAGGTTCAGACAGGCTGGTTGGATCAGGCTTGCTAACCGTTACTGGCAAACACTCTGGCACTGGAGAGAAGTCCTCTGCCTCCTTAAATACGGATCTCCTGATGAGCAGATGAGCGACAGGTGGTGGAATCAGCTCCGGCTCCAGGAGATCTCGTACGCCCTCTGGTGGAGAAAGTGGACAGACCTTCAGATCCCAACACTATGCCTTGACCACAAATCTAGTGATGCAACACAGTGTTTAACAGAGCCTGCTCCATGTCACCTCCAGGTCCCATTACCTACTGCATTCCTCCAGACAGCAGCTGAGCTAGCTCCTTGCCTCTTGATGACGTTGGCACCTGCTCAACTGGCACCATCTCTTAACCACACAGTGACAGTTGCGGCACCTCACCAACTAAAAGAGTTCCAGAACAATCTCCTTACATTCCTGTCCGGTCATGGTTCAAGTATAAACTGCCTATCATTCCTGCTTGTTTGAGATTGTCTGTACTGCTGCTCCAGTGGTTAAGCTTGACCAAACTTGACCTTGACCTGGATAACTAAGAATCTTCACCGATATGCTCCAGTGGTCTTTGCTACTCCTGCCCCAGATGTCTCAGGTGTTCCTGTTAATGCAGAGCTCTCTCATGGCTTCTCCCAAGCCTTCTTGTGTTCTCTATGCTTCTACCAAGGCTCTTCCTGATCTCCAGGCTTTACTCAAGCTCCTTGGTAGTGACCAAGCTTCTATCCAAGCTTGGAGCAAGGTTCTCTCTCGGTACCTGCATTATGGTCAGTGCAGGAACCCACATCTGTCTCTTTTGCCTCTAGCATGAGAGACAGCTGCCTGATTGCCTTCATAAACTGTCTAACTACGTATGGTTTCCTTGCCGTCCTTTTAAGGCCCCCTCCATCTACCTTAGTTGTTTCTTTATTAATCCTGCACTCTATTAGGGTATCTGGTATCCACCTTTAGGGGAAGAGTAATACCATGATTCAGACTTTGTTTGTTTTTTGTTAATTTTAGTCCTTATTTTGGTTGACTCTTATTTTATCTTAATCTGTATTTTATGTTCTGTGTTGGGGATGTGTTTGTTATCGTCCTCTATTATCATGATTCCAATTTTTACAGTTTATTATTAAATACATTCCTTCAACATGTATTTGCTAATGTCCTGTTGCAGCTTTGGTCCTTCATCCCCACCAAACATGACCTATAAGATATATAAGATATTATGCATATATTTCTTACTCAAAAGGTCATCCAAATGCATAAAATTGCCAATGCTTTCTTTAAAGTTTTATACTTTTTACATAAATGTGGCCTGTCATTTTCTTTTGGGCAAGAAAAAACTCAGGGTCACATGACCTGTTTAAAATCCAATAAAAAATGAATATGCTAGAAAAAAATGTGGGAATGGAAAGTATTTACAGAAGCAGCCAAATTGTGACAATGACAATATATGGCCTTTATAACTGCGGTTCCAAGAAAGCTGCATATGTTTTTTTTTTTACATCCCTGCTGTTTGCACAAATTTCAGTTTTCTTTGTCACTAGTCTGTTGCTGATTTTTATGTACAATGTGTGCATGCAAAATTTGTGCATCTTTTAACAATTTAAAAATGTTCAAGGAAAGAGCATATTTTACTTTGCTTTTTACTATACTGTTTTAATAACTATAGTGTATTTTTCTTCTGTTGTAAATTTGGCCTTTCCTGCTGCTGAAATAACCTACATCCCCTCACTGCAGTAGGAAATGGTATTTTTGTTTTATGTTCTATTTTTATAAGGTGTGTTTATTTGCACAGCTCATGTATGAGATAATCACTGATTACTGCATAGAGCTGAGAGTAAATGAGCTTTGTTGAGATAATAAGGATTCAAAGGCTATTTTAGGCTACTTATCTAAATATCAAAATTATTAAATAACAACAGCTATAACAATACGATTACCCTTATTTTACCTCATTTATTAACCTTTAATTTCCATAGGTTTCATATACACTTTTAAAATTGAAAGACTTCAGAGAGAGTGGTCATAACAGGCCCTATTCTGATTTCGAAAACTAACTAAATAAATAAATAAATTATAGATGCCACAGTAGAAATGGTCTTTATGCCACAGCTCATTAGTTGTCCATTTTGTAGCACCCTAATGCTGCCAAGACATGGCTTTGAATCACCATTGTCCTACTCAATGACTACCTCTCAGGTCTGAGACGTTCTTTTCGTCACCCTAGTCTTACTCTGTGTAAATCCACATTAAAGCCCAAACCAAGAAAAACCTAATGAGATACTCTCGAAAGGCAACTGATATATGTCCTTGTGAAAAGAACAAAAAATGTTATGTTACCTTTGACAAGTCTATCAGGTGCTTCTAAGGGCTTTGTATCACATTTGTGCCATACATTAAAGAACACACTGCTCTCTGTCAAGTAACGGCTTGATGATAAATAGACCTTGACTGTTGTAAAATTAGACAAGACTATGTTCAGTACTTGACATGACAGCACCTTTTTTTTTTTTTGCAAATTATATATTTTTCTACAGCTGATTACTAAATCCTCATGTTGAGTTCAGAGTTGAGAAGCTGATTTTGTTTTGGAGAACAAATGCAGTGTTGGGGGCAGAGAAATACAGTGGTCAGTGAACCTGTAATAATTTATTTCCACCAAGATCACCCAGAAGTAGCCACCAGTTGCTCAGTAAGTGGGGCACTGCATTTTAATGGCTAATCATGCCTTTGGGTTGGTTAAAGTGTCCCAGATTTGGAGAGACTCGAGCTGACAGATCAATTTGACATTATATTAGAAGAGGGCTCACAGGATTCAGAAAGTAGCCCTTGATCCAATGTGCTACAAGGGTGGAAATTGCATTGAGACTTGCAGCAAAAAGGTCTTCCACTAAGGGGGCAAGAGGCTATTCTATGTATTCTTCTAATCCAATTTTCAATTATATAAGTGTGTCCTAAAAAATGAAACAAAATCACAAAAAGCAGTTGTTTACTCTGTTGTGATGTGCATATGCAAATTATTATTATTATTATTGTTGTATATATATATATATATATATATATATATATATATATATATATATATATATATATATATATATATATATATATATACAGCAGATTCCAGGAAAAACATCAGAGGTCTCTGTCCAGCAGAGCGCAGTCCTAGGAACAGCTAAGATACTGCGCAGAACCCTCAAACTCCCAGGCCTCTGGTAGAGGACCCGAGCTTGAGGATGACACATACCACCCCACGAGGGGTGAGAAAACAGTTTTAGTTTTTTTTTATATATATATATATATATATATATATATATATATATATATACTGTATATATATAATTTATACATGGGCTGGATTAGGGACATGTTAAAGGTTAATTTCTTTTTGCTGTTGTTTTCCTCTTCTTTTCTAAGAAACGTTCCCTCTCGAATAAAAGAACTGGAAGATCACATTAGACATATGTAAAAGGTTTGGGACACCAGGTCGCAAGAACTGGAGTTAAAAACACCTGGATCGGTGCCTCAACTGAAGCAATCAGGAACACTTCTTTGATCTTTTGAATCCAAGAAAGAGTCCGGAAAATAAAGCTCTCACAGCCTTTCCAAGAGTCCAAACAAGAGCCATTACTTCTCACAACTGAAAGAAGAGAGTCAGAGATTTTCTTTTTTTTCTGGGTGGGTGGGTTAGACCTACAAGGTCCAGGAACAATGTGCTCCCAAAAGCAGGCATGTTCAAAGTTGGTCTATGAGGGATGCTGTCAAGGTTTCCCCGTGCTGTAGCAGAAAAACATTGAAAACCTGTAGGACAGCGGCCATTGAGTACCGACTTTGGTCTTGCCAGTCCTTCAAACTCACTTTACATCAACCAGAGACCTGCAGAGTATTGTTGGAAACAGAATGGCCTGCAAACCGAGATGATGGATGGATGGATGGATGGATGGATGGATGGATGGATGGATGGATGGATGGATGGATGGATGGATGGATGGATGGATGGATAGATGGATGGATGGATGGATTTAAGATGTGGATTTGCCACATCTTAATTTTTTTAAATGTTATAAATTAATGCAAATAATTATTCATAACAAAGTTTAAGACTTTACCCTTTTGTTTATGCATATCTATGTTTCCAGTTCTTTAAACAACTTTATGCAGTGTCTATTAAATGTGTGTTATATACATGGCAAACCTGAATTGTTTTTGATTTTGAAGAAACTTTAATGAAACCTTCAATAAAGATGAACAGTACAATCCTTTTCTGTATCCTTGTTCCTTCTGATGTATTTTTATTTACATATTTTTTGCATTCAGATCACTGCTATATACTGTTTCTTCAGAAGGTTTAAAAAGGAATCTGGTTCTTTACAATATGCTACAAGGGATCACAAAGTCATGCTGTCACTTTCCAGCTCTCAGTAATGTATGACAATCTTGACAGCCTGGCATCTCACATTATTCCCCAAACACTCCAGAGATGTGAAAACAGTATTCTGAAAGTGCACTGTTTTATTAACTTCAGCTCAGGCATGTTTAAGACTTATTTTGAAAGTTTTGTCTGAAATTTCATACTAAGGAGGTGTGCAGACAAGGCCTAGTAGCTCTTTTTTGAGCTGTAAGGAAAAATCATTTGAAAAATAACCAGCTGTAATAAAGTAAAGAGATTTAAATTTGAGATCTGAGGTTTGTTCACTGTACTTAATGTCAGACTTAGAACTTTAGAGCGTGTTCATTAAATATCTCAGTTAAAGTATAGTTATGACATAGAGTATTAAAATATACCTTAAAGAAGCTGATTTTTAAGGGGATGAAACTTTAGTGATATAAAATGAGAGAAAATGACAGAAATGCTTGTATGTGTTTGTAGCTGTGCTGTTTGTTAGGTACTGCAGCATAAGCTTGTATTGTAATAATCTAACCTATGTATCATCATTTAAATATGTATGGAGGTAAAGCTTTCTCTTTTATCTCATGTCTTTTTTCTTAAAATTTTCTTCATTTTATGTTAATACATATTTTAGATTGAGTGTTAGATGTCTCAACTACACAATTTACCATTTTGGAAGCATGTTTTTCAAAAGTATGAAAACCCTTTCAAGCAAATTTTGGAACATTACAAAAATGAATCTCAACTTATTTGAAGGTTAGGATGGTGAATGATTTAATTCATTGGTCACGACATAGCAGTGCATTATTATGATGAAAAAGAATCTGTAACTTACTTTTTAACAGCTAAATATGTAAACGATGGGGCATCTATAGTCAATCTTGTGTCACTGTTACAACCAGTGAGTCGTAGCTCTTTACAGGACTGAGGACCTCGGTTTGGCATGGCTTCTGGCTCCACCAACAACTGTCAAGCCTGGGATACAGTGTTGATTGGCAAGCTAAAATTGTTCGGATCAATCGCAAAGTTAAAGTCACAGCTTGCGATGTATGTCCTCATAGTGTACAAACCAACGCTGAGATGTGATATGACTACTAAAGCTGGTCGGAGTCTTGAAAAACCCCAACATGCAATAAATAGTGGTAGCTACTAATAGTGGTCTTCAACCATTTGATTCCATTTTTGTTTCGTGCATGGGCAATGTGGAAATTTCCAAGGAAAGGATTTCAGTCTGGTCATGCCACCACTTTAAAATGGAATTCACTTTGAATCCACACCTAAGATATCAAACAGGTTTGATTTTCTTGACACTCAGGATTTCTGATTGGGAGCTTACGTGAGGTGCAAATTGGCTATTATGATCCCCTTGTATACTGCACAACGCAGAATATAGCCAAGAGTCGGCCAAATCCCAAAAATTGTTGCATGACTGGAAAATTATCTAAAAAAACAACCAAAAATCGAAAACTGTATGCCAGGCTTCACTTCTTCGTTAATAACCTGCTGGGGATTTATGGAGCAATATGCTGGTCTTTGATTGATGGTTAACCTAGTAAACTCAAGTCCCCTGTCTCCTGAGAAACCACCTAATTTAAACTAAGAGATTGAGTGCTCAGGGCTGGACTTGCTCATCACCCAGGCTGAAGTCACAGAGGTGGTCAAAATAAGTCCATGGATGCAAAGCCTAAAAAAAACATGCTAAGAAAAATATATGAAATTTACTTTTTTTTTAGTACTCTTATACCAAATATACAGAAGAATAACAATGCCTTTCCAACACTGATTAAATCAAAACATATATACAATATATGACAATGCGTAGTCCTCAACACATAAAGTGACTTATCAGTCTTAATTGGATGTGGGTCTTACACCTCCACTTCTTTGTGGTGTATGCTTTAGATGCTCTGCAATGTGTAGTCTCATGCAGTCATTTTACTCACTGCCTCTTTGTCAGTTATGATTCCATCTGCATTTGCAGTAAACAAAAAAGTTATATGTATAGACAATCTGGAAAAAGCATGCAAATGTGTTGCTGGGTCCTCATTTTATGGGAGCATAAGCACAAACACAACAATAATTATAGATAGCATCACTGAATGAATACAACACTTGCAGTAAAATGCTGTAAAGCTACCAAAACTATTAATACTTAAAACACGATTACTCACACCAGCACAACCAGATTTGGTAATTCCAGAACATTTTAACACATTCCACATACAATTAATGAAGCAGAACCAAACTGACCTCAACATTTTGAGTGGGTAGCAGTTTAGCTGTTGAACCTTATAAACAAAATATTGATAAATGGAATGAGCTGGTGTTAGAATGAAGACAGGGGCTGGTTCTAATCTCACAAGAAATATAGACTCATGTTGTCCCCATGTACGTTCTTGACAAGAACATATGAAAGTATGGACTCGGGGAACATACAGTACAATCAAATCTTTGTCAATTGGAACAGAAGCATACTCGTGCGATCACCACACACCCAGCTCGTCTGGCCCTGAATTTCCCCTCCTGTTATTAATAGTGTCTACATAATAATAAATCATAACTTATTTTCCATTTGTGAGGGAATAATGATTAACACAGTCCAATAAACACCAATCAAATGAACGGTTTGCCAAATTTACAAGAAAAAGTCATCAGAGCCAACAGTGCTACACACACTGCTATGCCAAGAGAGGGCTGCTGCAGACAGACAAATGTAGCCTTGGCTGCGGTCAGCATTAGAACTCTTTTTTCTTTTAATTAAATAAATGGGCTACATAGTGAAGCTTAAAAGTATAATGTTCTCACCTCAAATTATCCTAAAACATACTTTTGTAGACGAACGGCAACAGAAAAATAAACTTTTTTTATTTCGTCTTTTCTCAGTCTTGTTTTCTTGTAAATCTGATCAGTGCTGGAGCTGAGGCTGATGACCTTTCATGTTTTTTGTTTAATAAAGAAATATTTATATTTATTTGTGATCAAATAATTATTATCCTAATTGATAAGAAAGTCATAAGTTATCAGTTTGAGCCAGTTCTTTAATTAAACATTTCAAACTTAGTGAATATCCATTAATGCTGGCTGAACATTTATATTTTCTTGATAACTCTGAAGCAGGGCGTTTCATTAAGCAAGCTAAATGGAAATTAACAAAATGTAAGACAAAATGTTACAAAGAAGATTTTTTCCTCTCCAAATCCTGTTACACAACCTCCTGGGTCAGTTTCTCGAAGCAGGTTTAACAAACTCAGATTCAAATCCTCAACTCTAAATTTATCTAGTTGGGAAGTATGAGTTTTCAGTTTCACAACAGCTGATATGAATTAGTTTAATCAACTCTAAGTAGGTCCAATGAGACTGAAAGGAATAGTACACCCAAAACATGATTAGCCTTCATTTTCTACTCACCCCCATGCTGAACAACACTCTGGAGTACTTTATTGATATCTCAGATGCATCTGGAGATCTGGGAGGCTTCTTGCTGTCTGCTGACATTCAAATAATGGAGGTCTATGGTGCCCGAGGCAGAAAGGTCCATAAAAGTCCACAAAAAACGTGTCAATATTCCTCCATACTGCTCGTCCAATGTATTCCAAGTGTCCTGAGTTGGTAGTGTCCATAATTTACTCGAAACAAAGTCATTTAGAATGTTTTTAGAGCATAAACAGTAGTGTATAGGATTTCCTAAAAACGCGCGCCTGCGAGTTCACGAGCCTACGGAAACTGCGGCAGACCAAGCCAGATGAAAGTGCGCATTCAGCGTCTTCTCTTGATAATGCAAGCGTAGAAGTAGAAATTTGCTGTTTACCTGTGCAAAGAAAGAAACAACGAAAGAAAAATGTCTGAGGACTTCAGTGTTGAGGAAGAGCATGAGTTCTTTGCCGAGCTGAATGCGCACTTTCATCTGGTTTGGTCTGCCGCGGTTTCCGTAGGCTCGTGAACTCGCAGGCGCGCGTTTTTAGGAAATCCTATACACTACTGTTTATGCTCTAAAAACATTCTAAATGACTTCGTTTCGAGTAAATTATGGACCCTACCCACTCAGGACACTTGGAATACATTGGACGAGCAGTATGGAGGAATACTGACACGTTTTTTGTGGACTTTTATGGACTTTTCTGCCTCGGGCACCATAGACCTCCATTATTTGAATGTCAGCAGACAGTAAGAAGCCTCCCAGATCTCCAGATGCATTTGAGATATCAAAAAAGTACTCCAGAGTGTTGTTCAGCATGGGGGTGAGTAGAAAATGAAGGCTAATCATGTTTTGGGTGTACTATTCCTTTAAGCACGTGCATGACAAGTTTAAAAAGCCATCATCAGTGGAGCCCTGAATCAACAGTTCACCATAAAACAGGCAACAGGAAGTGCCTATTTCACCCCAGTGGAACTAGAGATTATAATAAAAAAAAAGATAATGTGTTTAAAAGACAAAGAAACAGTGTTAATGCTACAAAGAAGTGGAACATGGTGAAGGAGAAGTATTATGTCCTCGGTGAATATGGTGCTTACTCAGTCAGTGTGATTGGTTTGGTCTGCAGCAACCTGGGAGCAGTGCATGCTGGGAGACAGGAAGAGTCTCTAGCATTTTGGCCGTTTCTCGATATGTGTACTCAGGTGCTCATGTACTCGTGAAATGTCATCAACCTGAGCCCTAGTACTGTTCCAATTCACAAGAACAGCAGACCAAGAACAGACAAAGTCCCCGGATGTTGTTCTCATCCCTCTCTATTTACATAGTATGCATCAGAGCAGACTTTGTCACTACCCGATCCGTCCCGGAAGCACGATCCGTTCTGCAAATGCGTTACCAGCTCATTCGTGCATGTGCAAACGAGTCGTCCTCGATTTAATTTTTTTTTAAATACCTAAATGACGTTTTCCTTTCCCAAAAATAGTAAACGTATAATGTATTTTCTGAGAAAATAAATGCCTTACAATCCTTTCTGTTTTATCACCCGTGTGGTGGTCCGTCCAGTAAGGCACAAAGACAAAGGCATACAAAAAAGTATTTTCTATTTATTTAAAAAAAAAATCTTCACAAAAAAAGGACTTACATCAAATCTCAAAAAAATTTTATAAATGTCCATCCATCCATCCATCCATCCATCTTCCTCCGCTTATCCGGGGTTGGGTCGCGGGGGCAGCAGCCTAAGAAGGGAGGCCCAGACTTCCCTCTCCCCAGCCACTTCTTCTAGCCCCTCAGGAGGAACCCCAAGGCGTTCCCAGGCCAGCCGAGAAACATAGTCTGTCCAGCGTGTCCTGGGTCTTCCCCGGGGCCTCCTACCGGTGGGACGTGCCCGGAACACCTCACCAGGGAGGCGTCCAGGAGGCATCCTAACCAGATGCCCGAGCCACCTCAACTGGCTCCTCTCGACGTGGAGGAGCAGCGGCTCTACTCCGAGTCCCTCCCGGATAACCGAGCTTCTCCCCCTATCTCTAAGGGAGAGCCAAGCCACCCTACGGAGGAAACCCATTTCGGCCGCTTGTATCTGCGATCTCGTTCTTTCGGTCATGACCCAGAGTTCATGACCATAGATGAGGGTAGGAACGTAGATCGACCGGTAAATCGAGAGCTTCGCTTTTTGACTCAGCTCTCTCTTCCCCACGACGGACCGGTACAGCGCCCGCTTCACGGCAGTTGCTGCGCCATTCCGCCTGTCGATCTCCCGCTCCCTTCTTCCCTCATTCGTGAACAAGATCCCAAGATACTTAAACTCCTCCACTTGGGGCAGGACACCCCCCCTGACCCGGAGAATAAATGTGCCCAAAGAAATCAACTAAGGCATACCTAACTCAGGATAACAAAATCAAAAAAACTCAAGTCACACAATGAACGCACAGGGGAATTTATACACTAAGGCTAGCCTACACAAACCAGGAGGGGTGGGTGATGAGACAAAGACAAACAATGCATAAAAATAAATAGCAAATTCAAACTAACACCTTTTGACTACAAGACAACTATCAAAAGAAAACAACATAAAACCAAAAATGCTTTAACAGTTATGCCATAAGTGGAGAGAAAGAAGCAGACTCTAACAATCAGTCCCCTGCTTCCAACAGCCTGATGGTATGTCCCACTTCCTGGTTTGCCTTTCAACCAGTCCTCTCCACTCAGCCAGTGCTTCAACTCAACAAAGAAAAGTAGTTAATTCAATTCAAATAAACAAAAGGTGTTTACTAAATGTGTGCACCCATAATAGTAAACAACCTAATGCCAAAAAAAACCCACCACAAAAGTGAAATTATAAACGTACTGTGTGAAGACCTTTAAATAAATAAATACTAACACTGAGGAAAAGATGGAGGAACCTTCACAACTCGTCTCTGCCCGATCTGCACCGGAAATGGGATCCTACGCTACTTCCGGTGGCTAACTTTTTCAGCTCAAATCTAGTCTTTTTGAGTTTTATGTTTTCATTTCGTTTAAACCTTATGTTATATAGTGCGTAATCTAAAGAAAGAAACAACTAAAATGTAGATAAACTGTTCTGAGCATGTTTGATGATGACATCAGAAAAGCAGTTTAACGAAAAAAAATGTAAAAAGCATAAAAATTGTCTTACAAAATTCATAAAACATTTTTTAAAGATGTGTATTAGCATTCTTTAGTGAGTTAAGGGTAGAATTAATTAGTTTTACTAGTTGTACATCTTTTGCACGGATCGTGCTTCCGGGATAGATTAGGTATTGACAGACTTGTCCGTTCTTGAGATTGACAGCTGTCCCAGCATGCACTGCGGCACCAGCAGCTTTCAATGGAGCACTCCATTGAAAGGTAAAAGTTCTCTTTTCTGTTGCTGTTGTTAAATAAAATTACTTTTTAAGATAATTTGAGATGTGAATATTATACTTTGAAGCGTAATTTACCGATTTAATGCGTAATAAAAAATATAAAAAATTCAGATGTTTAGATGACCACGGCAACCAGCGGACCTCCGAGGCTAATGGCAGCCAGGGTTAACTGCAGCCCATATGCAGCAGCTCTCTCTCGGCATAGCTGTTGGTGAAGTACCGCTACCTCTGATTCCCTTGTTTTTTTGTTTTATTTAGCAAAATGTTCATTTGATATGTGTTTATCTGACTTTGTTAATTATTATTCCCCCACTAAATGAAAAAAGTTATAATTTATTAATTATCTTGAGACTATTAATAACAGGAGGTGAAATGCAGCCGGACATGCAGTGATGTCACGAGTACGCTCCTGTTCCAATTCACCCACCGTTTAGGTGGCCATTCTGAGATTTATCAGTTTGACTCATATATTTATGATATCTGAAATACATGTCTTCATAGTTAAAATACAGTAATACAAATGCTGACCACTAACAATAGGAATATGGAGATAAATACAGATTATCCATATTCCTGAAATACATTCCTAGACATCCAGAATGTTGAGATGTAAGGAGTGTGATCAATACAGTAAGGCAAGGGGGGAAAAAAAGTTTCTTTTCAGATATCAGGAATACATGTTCAGTAAAACTAGTACAGCTTGCCATAGTCTTTCGTGATCACAGTAACGAGTAACGAGTTTACTTGTTGAATGGTAGTGGATCAATGTATCCTTTTAGGTGAAATTATCTGCCGGCAGGTGAATATTAATCATAAGATTGTTGTTCTAATAAATAAGACCTGCAATAATGTTATGGGTTCTCAGTTCGATTCCGTCTTCCATCACAAAGTAAACACTAAGTGGTAGCAGCCGCTTTGGCTGTTATCATTCCAATAATGGGCGTTATTAGCAGTTATCAGTCCCATAGAATGGCTTTAGATGTGCCAGTAGGCTTAGTAGGTTGTTACCAGCGAGTGATTTCTAACCCTACTGTTAAAATAAATAAATAAAAAATGATCCGCATGTCGCTCAAAATAACTAAACCAAAAATAAATAAATTTCATATCCTATCAACTGAGGTTTAAAATCCTCTTACTATGAATATTTAATTAAATTCAATTTCAATTCAGTTTATTTATATAGCGCCAAATTCACAACACATGTCATCTCAAGGCACTTTACAGTTCAACCAGATCATACAGTCAAATTGATACAAAGTTTTCTATCTAAGGAAAACCAGTTGATTGCATTGACTCATTGACTCAAATACAATCCCTCACATTAAGCATGCTTGTAGCGACAGTGGAGAGGAAAAACTCCCTTTTAACAGGAAGAAACCTCCAGCAGAACCAGGCTCAGTGTGAGTGGCCATCTGCCGAGGCCGACTGGGGTTCAAGGAGACAGAATTATGTCTGAACAAATGCAGATCATTCTTTAATAAGATCCTCGTCAAACAGACATGCAATGTTTGTTTTTAAAACCTAGTGTGTCTAACAAACCTAGTGATTTTTTTTTATACACAAAACTACAACAAAAATCTCCTGACTAAATCTCCTGACTAAACTAAACTAAGGAAATAGAACAATGTGATTGACCATAAGGAGAGTGGTGACAGAGGACACTCTGAGTTAAATGAACAAGACCTGCTCCTGTCCAGGTTAGTTCTGGGTAGAATGTTAAGATGGTAACTGAAACGGAGGTTAAGCAAACTGTCTTTGTGAAATATAAAACACTGAGTTTCCCATATTTCAGGTTTAGAAAACTATGAGTTCTCAATTAACCTGCTTCGTAAAACAGACCCCTAAAGACAGGTTAAACAGTTTTCAATTCTTTTTCAAACTTATCAATTTCATGAGCCTAAGTAATTTGATGAACTGTGTTTTACCCCTCCTATCAATGTCCATGAGTATGGACATTACACTTACAGTATCAGCCGTTCAAAATGGCCCCTCTCAATCAAATGCCAGCCGAATGGCAGCCCTCTTCCCTGCAACTTCCAGAAAAATCCCCTCTAACTCCCAGCCACTGAAGTGAACTCTTCCTTCTCCTGGCATCCATATATTTTTACTCTGACCCCATCCTTTCACTGAATTACGGGGTCTGACCAGGAGAAGGTACTTTGCTTTAGATCTTAATGTCCACAAATCATGACAAAAATAATATTTTTGTACAAAGACTGACGTTTCTAAAGGAAACGTAGGGGACCAGCCAAGGGCCCATCAATGAAAGTGGGGAAATTTTGAATACCTACTACTATGTCAGGGGCTGGGTCGGTCCTCTATATGCTAGATCCTAAAACCCAAGACTTCCCTCTTATCAGATACCTCCTATAGCTCTGCTGAGGGGAGCCCGAAGCATTCCCAGGCCAGGAGACATACAATTGTATTCTAAAATTTGTCCTGGGTCATTGCCTGGACCTTACCTGTAACTTTTTCTTAGGGAGGCATACAGTGGCATCTAGAAAAGATGTCTGAGATGCTTTAGCTGACTCCTTTCAATGTGGAGCAGAAGCAGCTCTACTCCAGACCTACCCGCAGAGACTAAACTCCTCACCCTATCTCTAAGCGAGTACCCAGACACGCTGTGTAAAAATGCACTTGTATTTGGAATCTTGTTTTTTCTGTCATGATCCAGATTTCATTATTATACTGTGGTTGAGGGTGGGAATGTAAATCGGTCTATAAGTCAAGAGCTATATTTTTTTGCTCAGCTCTTTCTATACCAATACAGACTGGAGGAGCATCTGCATTATAGCGGTAACCTTACTAATCCATCTAGATATCTACTGCTCTATTCTCCCATTACTTGTGAACAGTTCCCCAAGATACTTAAACTCCTCCACTAAAAGCAGGAAATCTCCTCCAGCCTAAGGAGCACAAGGCACCTTTGTTCAGTCGAGAACCATGGCCTTGGACTTGAAGAAGCCTATACTCATCCTGGCTTTTTCATACTCTGCAAACCACCACAGTGTATGCTGTAGGTCTTAGCAGTAGGGAGCCAGCAGAGACAGATTATCTGGCAAAAGTAGGGACAAAATCCCCAAGTCTCCAAAATCTGTGCCCCTCCGGCCCTTGGTTGCACCTTACAATCCTGTTCATGAGGGTTACGTAAGTAGTAGTCATTCAACATTTCCCTTTCCTTCCTTGATGGGCCATGGCTGGTCCTTGGCTGATCCCCTACAATTCCCTTTTAAACATCAATTTTTTACTAAAACATTCTTTCTGTCATATTTGTAAGGTGTAAAGAGAAGTGCCTTCTCTTGGTCAGACCCTATAATTCAGTGAAAGGATGGAGTCAGAGTAAAAAAAAATGCCGGCCCAGGAGAAGGAAGTTGGAGGGTATTTTGCTGGGAGCTGCAGGGAAGTGGGCTGCCTTTTGACTGGCGTTTGACTAGGAAGAGCCATTTTGAATGGCTGCTACTGTACAGTAGAGTACTGTGTTCAAATCGGCAGACTCAGAGCTGGGTGTGTGGTAATCTTATCACACCCCTTCAGGTGTGACCGTCATTTCCGACATGGGTCTTAAATACCCATGGCAGAGTGATGGAATCCATGAATGGAGCATTATCCAACACAGGAAGAAATTATTTTCTGTAGGCCTTCTTTCAGTTTAGCCTATGTTAAACACATTTCAACATCCTCTCACTTATTCCATCAAGGTCATGGTGGGGCCCGTGCCTATATTCGACACTCTATAGATGTGAAGTGGAGTAGATCCTGGACAGGTCGCCAGTCTGTTGGAGGGCAACAAAGAGACATACAAAGACGTACAACACTAACACCTGAGAACAATTTAGAGATGCCAACTAATCTAACAGTAATGTTTTTTTTTTTACTGTGGAAGGAAGCTAATGTACCTGGAAAGAACCCACACATGCACAGGGGAGAGCATGCAAACTCCATGTACAAAGATCCCAGGCCGGGAGTCAAACCCACAACCTTCTTGCTGCAAGACAATAGTGCAAAAAAACCTTGCCGCCATGCAACCCAATCAAACCCTTACATAATAGATTCAAATATACTTTTACAGGATAAAGAAACGCATGAATGTCCTTTCTAAAAAACCCCTGTAGAAGCTGACTCAGTGCAGTTCCATAGTGATCGTAAATTAGTTTTTAATTGAATGATGGTGTCCACATATATTTGCAGTTCACCTTTTATATTCCGATTCATTAAGTTACTAATGAGACCATTTCCTATGTATGGACTAAATACATTTTATAACGGTTTGGTTGTTCAGACTATAGAATGATTTCCAACATCTACAACATCCTGAGAAAATGAGCAAAGGAAAACAGCTTCCAAAGTAGGCTATTAATTATACATTTATTGTCAAGAAAGAAGATTGTAAAGTTGAGAATCCACAGCCAAATCCTAAGAGGAGACTGCAAAGGATTTTCAATTATAGCTATTAAAACTCCGGTTTGAAATCATACGCATCTTCTAAAAGGTATCACAAATAGAACTGTAAACCTTACCATCTTTTATACAAAGGCTTTTAATACGCCTTTGTATTCTATTGATAGTGAGCATACAAATAATGTTACAGACCTGTTATGCATGACAGGGGAAATTGATTTACATATATTAGCTACAATTTCATTTCAGAGTAAGACATAAGAGGTGAGGCAGTTGGAAAATGTAAAGACATGATGAAGAATAAGAGACAGAGTGAAGAGACTGTAACAGTCTAGCAATCCCCTGCAGAAACTGAGACAAGCTGCCTGACAGTACTGACATTCAATCCATGGAGCACCCGATAGGGCGAAAATATCGAACAAAGGGCCCTGAACCTTAACTGTATTGAGCACGAAACAAAGTTTTGGCATTAGGAAAGAGGAGATAAAAAAGGTGCAATTGATTGTTTATATTCAGAGGTGATGTAGAGGCAAAGCTTCCTAAATGTCAAGAAACCTCTGAGCTGCGTTGGGGTTGGAGTATCAGTCCATTTGAGTGCTGCTCCTTTGATTGAGGAAAATGGCATGTCAATTAATATATTTGTGACTGTACCACTGCAGCTGATTATTTTCTAAGTCAGTTTACACCCATGCTAACCTCAAAAAGCAGCAGTTTCCAAGCTTTTTTGAAAATGTAAGGAGGGACAAGGCAGGAAATACTGATTTATCCATGGCATTTTAAGACAAATAACCTATTCTGTTCTGTATGACAGCCTTAACCCTGTTTACAGTGTGCAACAGCATTACAACTTACTTTTCTGCATAATGCATATTGTGTATTTTGATTTCATTCTCTTTAATATTTGCACAGATATGGGGACATGCCTTTCCTTTTGGGGTTTAATACATAATATTATCTACTTGCTTAAAGTTGCTTGAAGAAACTTTGAACACATTCTACATGATGTATTTTGTTACAAGAATATGTTTTTATCTTAAAATATTTAAGCATCAATAATTATATTTGTGCATGTCTGGCGTTCATAAAGTCTTTTTCTTACTGTAAGCAGAGAAATAAGGAGGACCAATATTACTTTGTTACTTTAAATAAACATTCACACCACATTCTTAACTGCTAAATGTGCATTTACATTGAGGCAGAAATGTGGCTAATTAGGTCACGCACAACGTATACATGAGATTGAGCAGTGTGATTCATACATAAAGCTTAAAGATTTCTCTTCCTGCAAAATCTGTTTTATGATGTAAGTTTGTGAAATGCCTGTTTACTGAAACAGAGTTTTCTGTTTCAAGGAGAATTCATGACTGTATTGATCACAAAGAGCTTAGACAGCAAGGCTCAAAGATCCTGACAGGGTTGACACAGGAGCGGTGCATTGTTTGATCTTGGAGATTTGGAAAATATCTTAGAATTTCAGTAACTATTTCAGAATACCTAGTGAGATATTTATATTCAACAGAGCCCATTTTAAATAATCAGTTACTGGAGCTCAATAATGCCTGACAAGTTACTTTTTTTATAACTTGGGGGTGGGGGATCCTGGAATCTCTGAAGATGTACAAAATCAACAGGAGTCTAAGAGCTTCATTGCAAACTCCATGGGGCTGTGGAAAACCACACTTCAGGGAAAAACGATGAGGGAAAAACACACATGATCAGCCAGGAATTGACGGAGCAAACAACAAATGACAATAAACCAGCACTGAAAGAAGGCTGTGCTACTCTTTATAGCCTAGCACTCTCATGGGACTGATGAGCTTCACCTATTTAGACCACTCAGGTTGTCTACAAAGATCCTTTCTTGAAGAGATGCATAACTCACAAGCACACACACAGGATCCCTGACAGTGCCATACCTTCAATGGTGGATACTGGATGCCCTGAGAATCCAAAAACAAACGCGAAAACAAAAAAGAAATACAAAACAAACCACCCAGGGTGGGCAGACAGGGTAAAAAAACAAACCGAAAAAAAAAAAACAGAGTCCGAAACAAAAGAAAAATTAATAACCACCGAAGGGTGGGCAATGGTGAGGCAGAGTCTCTGTAGGCCAGTCATGAGGCAGGAGATGAAGCAGAGTCCCAGGAGGCTGGCCATGATGACAGAGGCGAAGGACGACCTCTAGAGGATGGTAGTAAGGACGGCGATGTAGGTGGACCTCTGGAGGACAGCTTTGAGGACGGAGACTCTACAGCAGTAACCTTGGAGGACAGTGTCTCTGCAGCAGGAACCTTTGAGGAAGGTGTGTCTGCAGCAGGAACCTTAGAGGATGGTGTTTCTACAGGAGGAACTGTGGAGGCCGGTGTCTCTGCAGCAGGAACTGTGGAGGACAGTGTCTCTCCAGCAGGAACTGTGGAGGATGGCGACTTTGCAGCAGGAACCGTGAGGGCTAGCGTCCCTGCAGCAAGATCCGTTGAGGTCGATGTCGCTGCTGCTGTAACCAACCGTGGAGGTTGTCCTCTCTGCTACTGGAACCGTGGAGTTTGGCACTCGGTGGCACAGAAGAGGCAGCTATGAAGAGGCAGAACAGCTTGGGACCCACAAGAAGTGGTGCAACTTGGGATCCATGAAGACGTGGAGAGCGCCCGGTGAGGGGTCTTGGAGGCGAGGAGCGCCCTCTGAGGGACCTTGGAGCTTTCACAGCCTTGGGGCACTAACAGTGCTCTTTTTAACAACTTGAGCTATCATGTGGCTCAAGCTGGACAGCACAGAAGATGTTCAGGGATCTCTGGATGGCACAGAGTGTGCTCAGGGGTCTTTGGACATCTCGAAGTGTGCGCATGGGTCTCTGGATGGCACAGAGCATGCTTTCTTGAAGAGATTCATAAAACAAGTATTAAACAAGTATTGAAACTTATTTTCATTGATGATTTGTGTGCCTGATAAACCATAATAATACCAGCCTGTTTTTTCTGAGAAATTTAGGGACAGTTCTTCTGTCAGGATAAAAAAATAATCTTCATGTATGTGGCGAAGATTTTGGAATGTTATGAGATCTAAGAACACACATAAGTAGCCAATTTTCCCGGTTTCCTTGAAGGGCCCTCGGCAGGTACTAGGCTGGTCCCATACAATTCGTTTTTAAACATCAATATTGGTACTAAAATATTATTTCTCTCATGATTTGTGGACATCAAGATCTAAAGAGGAGCCCCATCTCATGGTCAGACCCTGTAATTTAGTGAAAGGGTGGAGTCAGAGTAAAAAATGCACGCCCAAGAGAAGGAGGGGGTCACTGGCTGGCATTTTACTGGGAAGGGCAATTTTGAATGGCTGCTAGTGTAGTGAAATATATTAATATGGCTGGGGCCATGGACTTTCCATCAATTACAAACACGTATGATGTAGTGATGTGACGATGTGGGATGCTTGAGTTGTATAAGACTTCTTTAACTGTGCTTCGGGGCCAACTTCCAGAAGAAGCAGCCCGGTTGGTTAGTGCTGCCATATGTAACCCTAAGCAATTTCTTTGGTCTGAGTAAGATGATAATTTTTGTCAAAATCATGTTTCATGGTTATTTAATACATATACATTATTTATTTTACTATAAAGAGTTTGTCCTGGGTGATCTCTTCTCAGAAAAGAATTGGGGAGAGAAAGATTCAAGTTTTAAAAACAGAGCTTTCCTTTACAGTGCAAGCTGTGCAAAGAGGCACCAGAAATAATCCAGCATCTTACAGCAGGATGTACTGTAAGATACTGGCCAGAAAGAAATACATAGAACGTCATAACCAAGTAGCTTTTATACTGTATAGAAACATTTTGCAGAATACAAACTGTAGAGCCTCATGACAAAAAAAAGCCCCCTTCCAAGGTGGTGGAAAATGACAGAGCTAAGATCCCATAGGACATTCGGATAAAAACAGACAAAATGGTTTTAGCCAACTAACCAATGAAAATTGTGATCATTGATAAGCAGCAGAGGAAGGCAATAATGATCGATGTGGCTATCCCAAATGATGGAAACATCAGGAAAAATGTACATGTGAAATCACCACAAAGGCTCAGGGAAGAACTACAGAGAGCCTGGAAGGTGATAACTGTTGTGCCTGTGGTTCATCAGAGCACTCAGGACAGTAACCGCTACGCTGGAGAAGTGGATCCAACCCATACTTGGAGAAACATCGGAGATCTCAGTCCAGAAATGGTAAATATACTGTGAAAAACCCTCAACCTTCTGAAAATGGACCAAAATTATTGCCGTCATTTCATTGTTATAACATTTTTCATTCAATAAAGTTGACATTTTAATTCAATCTCTGTTATTGATTATTAATAATTTCCGGTTTGTCAAGGAGAAACATTTTTTTTTTCTTCACAATATCACCTTTGACTTTTTCTGAAATAAATGTGCTGTAGTTACAACATATTTCAGAGATTGGTGATCAAGTAAAATACTGGTTCAAACCAACACAGCTCTCATAAAGAAAAAAGTATTAGGGTTTAGCCAACTCACGTAGAGAGCCTATGGAATGATCCGCTATAATCCAAGCAGTCGATACAGAGGATAAGGGATTCTGTTTGGCCTTTTGACGGCACTTGATTGATTAGCTCACTCTTGCCATTTGCCAAAGTGGATGATGAGCAAAAAAAGCTCCAGTCAAGGGTATCAGTTTCCTTTAAGAAGCTAACCTTCAAGGCCGTGAGATTGCCAGAGGCCAGACAGCTTTGACTCTAGAAGTGCTCCATGGCATTTTACCTAAAGCAGTGTAGATTTGCCTTAAATTCAGAATACTTTTTTTTTTTTACCATTGTTGACAATCTCTTTATAAAGACAATAGCTTTACTTAAATCAAATCAAGGGTTTGGTTTTAATTTGTATCATGCTGAGATGATGAAATCATTTTCTCAGTATTATATTTTATATTTAAGATTATTGAAATATTTTTCTACAGTCTTGTAATCTTTTTCCAATGATTGATTAAACAAGATGCTCTTACTATCCATTAGATTTTTTTATGTTGTCATATTGGAGTAGTCATTGTTGTGTGTGAATGACAAAATGCCAGATGTAACCTTTTCATACACATGTATCTGTTCTGACAGTGTTATACTGTTTTCATACTCTTGCAATAGGCTCTCACAACCTCTTATCCCACTCCTTTATTGCATTAAGTGGAACAATGATTGACAGAATATCACTATCATTTTTGCCACAAATCGTTATGATGGGTGATGAATTCTAGCCCATATGCAGAACAACTCGGAGACAGGGTAAAAGTTTAAAGGTTTATTTAAAGGATGTAGATTAAAGGGAACAGGTTCGAGGTTGGGAAGACTGGTCACGGTTGGGCTCACTGCTGATCTGGAGATGAGCTGAGCTGCAGAGAGGGGGGGAACCTTGTGGATCCAGATGCTGTTGGCAGGCCGAGGGCTGAGGGCTAGCAGAGCTGAGTGCAGGCAGGAGGTGAACTGAGAGCTAGGCTGAGACAGTCTGAGTGCTGCGGGCTGGTTCCAGGTTGGGAACAATGTGCAGGCAGGAGGAGAGCTGAGAGCTAGGCTGAGACAGTCTGAGTGCTGGCAGGCAGGTTTCTGGTTGGGAACCCTGTGCAGGCAGGTGGAGAGTTGAGACCTAGGCAGAGGCAGTCTGAGTGCTGGCGGGCAGGTTTCTGGTTGGGAACCCTGTGCAGGCAGGAGGAGAGTTGAGAGCTGGGCAGAGGCAGTCTGAGTGCAGGTTGGCTGATTCCTGAAGAGCTCTCTCCCTCTCCTGAGAGCTGAGTTGAGTCAGTCAGAGTGCAGGCTGGCTGGCTCCAGGTTTGGTTCCCTCTCTCTCTCTCTCTTGAGGGCTTGGTCTGAGGCTGAGGCAGGGCTTACTGTATGATTTCAGGCAGATCACAGACAGAGTCTCTCTCCAAGTTATCTTCTGAGGGCGGGCAGGCAGATGCTGACAGGAGAAGCCCTCCAGAGTTAAACAGAGAGCAGGCAGACAGGTCACCGGCAGAGAATCTCTCCAGAGTTTCAGGTTAACAGGCAGGTTCAACCTGTGAGGCAGAGAGGAGAAAACAGGACCAGGTTCAGATCACAGAAAGTCAGAAGACTAAGACAGGCAGGTTGGCTCAGGTCTTGCTAACCGTAACTGGCAAACACTCTGGCGTTGGAGTGATAGTCTCCTCCTCCTTAAGTAGGCCCAAGGCTGATGAGGAGATGAAAGACAGGTGTTGCAGGTGAGCACAAGCCCTCAGGAAGGGATCCTTGGCGCCCTCTGGTGGGCAAGCCTCTGGATCCCAACAGACAGCAGAAGCCCTAAGAAAGGGATCCTCGTCGCCCTCTGGTGGGCAAACCTCCGGATCCCAACACAAATATGGCTAAAAATTGTGATAAAAAAAAACCACACTGCATGTAGAGGGTAGTGATATACAAGCTATGACAGAAAAATCTGTTAAAAAAAACCACTGGATTTAATAACTGACAACCTCAGGCACTATCATTTGCAGTAGCAGTCTAATGACAAAAAAAGAATTGCAAATTTCTGTTGTCTATCTTAGAGAAACATCAAACCTCTCAGTCCAGAAGTGCATAGTTCTGCAGACAGCTAAGATACTAAGAACCCTAAAGGCTGATTTATAGTTCGAAACTTGGTCATCTGCGTAGGTGTCACAGTGAACGCAAAGACGTCCCCGTCCCCTCCGCAGACACTCTGCTGCACCTCTCCCAAATTGTAGGTGACCGCAGAAAGTGCCGCAGACAGCAGACCGACTTGTTTTGTCTTTATGACCGCAGTTGTTGAAAACAACTCGTGAAGTTTGACCAGCTAGAAGAGCGAGGTGCGCGAGAAAACTGAGACCCTTTTTCCACCTGGATCCCTGCTATTTTTGACCTCATGTCCCTCCGTTGTCGAACAAACTTACCCCCACTTTCTCACAGCCAGCTGTATCTAGACCCACAGCTAGTTCACCACAAATGCAGAAAGTTTCAGACCTCTACAACAGCTACAACAGTTCCAGAGCTGTGGTGCTTTGAACTTTTGTTGTCACCAGCATCTCCATATCTCTCTGTCACTGGCTGACAGGAAGTGAGATTTCAGTAACTGTATCTGTCTCAAAACACGTCATAAAAAGATGCAGACATTTTTGTCTTGTAGCTCAGAAGACAGTGTAAAGAACCATACCAACCATTGCTGTCATATTTGGTTTAAGCGATCTGACCCACATGCAGAGAACCACTCAGAGACCAAGGGGAAAAGTTTAACAGGTTTATTGACTGTAGATGAAACACAGAAGTAGGAGCTGGATCTCAGTGGACTGGTGAACCGGAAAGTCTGAAGGAGAAGTCAAATTGATCAGTTCAGGGACCGTAGGTAAATTGGCTGAGGCTTGAATATAGCTGGAGAGAGACTCACATTTGAGGGGACTCTTGTTAATCCTTGAATCCAGTTTGTGGGGAATTATTCAAGAGGAGAGGGAACTCATTGGAGAGCGGACAGGTAGACATACGTTGGACCCAGAGGAGCGAACTGTCACTTGGTTTTCCAAGGAGGACTTGAACAGATCATTTGGACGTTTACCCCTGTTCAGTGTGTACTCAATAATCCTTCCAGGGGGAGAAGGTCCAGATTATCCAGTTACACAGGAAAGGCTTCCTTCCGAAGAGCAAAGACAAAAACAAGATTAAACAAAGCTTCATTTAGACTCTGCTAATCTCAGTTTGGCTAGAGTACCCAAAACTGGCAAACACTCTGGCGTCGAGGTAGTGACAGCCTGCTACTCAAATACTCCTCTGGTAATGATCCAATGAGCCGCAGCTTTGCAGGGAGGCCCAATGAGGAACAGGGCACCATCTGGTGGTGGAGAGAGAAAAACACAAAAACAACCCACACAAACTGGATTCCTAACAACTGCAGGCTAACAACTGAGGAAATAAGTATTAGGAAGTAGATATTAGCAAGTTGCTGGGCATTAGCTATGACCAGCTAACTTTTCTGATGTCAACAACCAGACGTTATGGGCGATTTTCTCATCATGGAATATTTCTATTATTAATATGCTCCATCACTTCCAATCTTATGGATGAATGGAGTATAAACAATTGAAGATTGAATTTATAAAACGGCTACATGTATATACGTCTACAAATGTAGACCCGGAGACCGGGGGTAGCTGTTTAGTCTAAAAATTACTAAACAAACTTTACAAACATAAACCACCAAAACAAATTAAAACAACCAAATTGTATCAAGTAGCACTTTATCTCAACCTGTGCCCCTGAAGAAGCTCTCAGGATGTAAAAGGTTGATGTCCACTACCTCGCCAAGCCAGTAATACTGCTTCATGGTAACATGCCAGTAACATGCCTCAGTATCACTCACTAACACACTTAAATATTACACTGTATATATTAGCCTTATTAGACTGATGCACATATTTACATCAACATTAAATGTAGATGTTTTGACATGACTTTCAACCAAGCCCCTGATTCTGGACAACCCTCTATTATTGCTATTTTAAAGCAACTCCATAAAGAGGAGTGGAACAAAATTCCTCAAGAGATGGCTCAGGGGAAAATTTCTCTGGTTTTGTTTATATTTCTGAGAGATCTATTCTGTTTAACTTGTTTCATTTGCAAAGGCAAATGTATTCTGTAAACAGATAAATGCTATTTTAAAGCCCTGAACACTGCAAAAACAATGACAAAGAAAAAACAGCAGTTTTATAAGGAATCTGTGTCTTCCAGACTTTTTTTTTTACAACCAACTCTTAAAGCTACAGTGTGTAAGTGATGAGGTTTGTTTACATAGATAATTTTAATACTGCCATCTATTGTTCAGTACCGTCTCAGTTCATCTCTCTCAACTTGCCGTAGTTACTTTCGAGCGTAATGGGCGATCTCGCAATCGCTAGTTTGTTGGCTCTGCGCTGCGAGACCCGCTCCTATGTAATTATAAATAACGAATTCTAAGGCAACGCAAATATTAAGGTTAAGAGGCTGAGCTCGTAGATGATGATAAATAACATAGTTATGTATAATATATTACATTTTTGACTGTATATCCCTGTAATTATTACACACTGTAGCTTTAAATGCATAAAACTAATCTCTGCTTACAGTTTATATTCATAACTGCAATTGGATTTTTTATTCTTTTTTTTTTTGCATTCGATTCAATATTTTTTAAATTTATTATAGGCCCAACTAATCTATCATAAAGATGACGAGAGAGTTGTCAGCTTAACAAAAAAGAACAAAAATTAACTGCTGACAACATTTTATTATACTGTACTTTAATCATTTTAGAATTTTATCTTGATTTAAGGATTATAAATATTCATTTTTATATTTGTCACATCAGTAGTTCTTCAAAGTCACTCTCAGAATGTCAATGCATAGGTCCACCACCCTTGGAGCTGCTCTTTTCCTTCAAATAACTAGTTCAGTGAACATGTGATCAAACAGACAGGGTCCAATTTTTCAGCATGCTTTGGTGGATGTTTCTACTTGTTCATCCTTTTGGATTAGTGTTTGAACATGGCCTTTGACTTAGAGCTGATGAGGACACTGTTTCAATCTTCTCTTGGTCTGAAGGCTCAGCAATCCTTAGCTTGGATGCAAAAAAATTAACCTTCCTCTAAAGTATTTCATCTGTCGTCACCATCTCAAATTTAATAATAAAAAAAAATGTTGTGGGTGTGTGTGTGTATATATATATATATATATATGTATATATATATATATATATGTATATATATATATATATATATATATATATATATATATATATATATATATATATATATATATATATATATATATATATATATGTGTGTATATAAGCTTTGTAAGCTCTATATGCCCAGTCCAGCAACCACAAATAGCTGCCTATTAATAGCTGCCTATTAATAGTGAAGAAGAACTTGCAGGAGTGTGGGTGCAACCATCTGTTAGTGATGCAGCATTCAAAAGTATGTCTTAACGTTACGGAAATGGCCAGTCGGCCACCTGCAACACTGATGATTGGGATTAGATTATGTAAAGGAATGTGCACAGTTGACATTATTAAACACTGCCTACCTCAGAATAAGAGCCTCATCTTTGACCTGATGCATGGGTGTCAGAAGGAAAGTTTCCTTTTTTCCTACTTTCTTCCTTATTTTATTTGCTTCATTTCTACCTCTTCTTGATAGAATAAAAAGCACCTTAATGTAGATCTGCTGAATTTTAAGAGTAACATCTTGTTTATTTGAGTGCATTTGGATGGAGTTTCATATGACCGAACAACTAAGTAAGAAATGTTGTTCCTTCATAAAACTGTAACCCTTCCATGTCTAGATGAGTTAAACTGAGGTGATGTAAACAGTGCTAAGTTATGAATTTTTAAACCTTCCCTGCTTTTCCTCAAGTTCAGAAACTTAGTCCGGCACCACATTACAGTCAGAAACAGGTAAATTAAACAAAAAGTTGTCCTATGAGACATAACTACCCGCTGCATCAGACTGTATACATATACACGTATACAACTGTATACATATACACGTATACAACTGTATACGTGTATATGTTTATGTATGTTTTAAAAAATACAGCTCAATATGATAGTATAGCTGTGGAAATAAATGTCATATGATTTATTTTAGAGATAATAGGTATTGATATTTTTGGATTAGTTACAAATAATTACATGATAATTTATAGTACAGTTTATAAAAAGTGAGATTTTCAAGGATTTGAGGAATTTAGACATTTTTATCCATACAAAACCATTAGCCAGCTCATTTATAACATGTACACTTTTAATATTTTTTTTTCTAAAGGAATAAGAATGAATGAAAGGGTCTGAACACGAAACAAGGAATCTTAGTCAGAACAGGAAATGGTCAAACTCAAACGATAACTGACCCTAGTCAAATGTTGTTGTGTGCACTCACCCAACTGGCTACTTTTCAGAACTAAAATTCAAAGCGTCAATTGGGCTCAAAACCATGAATCAGCCCCACATCTGGAATAAATATACATCCATTCTTGTACATACATACAAACGTATCAACAAAAATTATTAAAGTATAAGTTTGCAGCTTATGTGCTCTCAGTTATGAAAGTACATAAGCTGTGCTATAGTTTAATGAGCTATTGTTTCAGTTTATTCCGAACATGATTGTTGAAACATCTTTCAAAGCTTGTATTTTGTTGCCTTTTTAATTAAAGTCACATCCTAGAGAGGATGGTTTAGATAAAAGCTAGTTTTTAAAAGTCCCTTTTGTCATTTTTGTAATGCAACTTCAGGGAGCCCAAAAAAAAAATGGCTAACTAGATTTCATATTGCCCTGCCCTACCATTAATATTTTAATTGGTAAAAAATACTTTTATGTATTTGTTTTACACAAAAACTCAATCTAGATTAGTGTAATGGTTTGCCCAACAACAATAAATAACAGTCATACCTCCTGAATGTAATAAACCACCTCAGTGTCTCACTCGCAGCTCAGTTTGATGTTGCACTTTGCAGCCTTATCTCCTGTTGTGAGTGATTTTGCCTTACCTGTTGGTCATCTCCTGTTTCTTCCTCATTTTGACTCAAACCATAATTGTCCCTGCATTGTGTTACGACCCCATATTATTTATATACTGTACCAGCTTTCGACTTACAATAGCATGAAAAATAACATTTGTTGAGACTTTTTTATACATGAAAATTTTTGACAACTGATTTCCAGACGTGTTTAAGCTCAAGCTTGTATCTGTTATTAGTATAACTTAACCCTAATAAAAGTTTTGCTGAAATTTTAAGATCTTACCTCCACTTCTGGAGCCACTTCTGTTTGTGTTTGTGCTGCATTTCTGCGCCTAGACGAACATAATAGCTTTAGCATGCATGTCTAAGATACAGCTCCTGAGCACAGAGATGGCACATTTTACAAATGAATGGGGAAACATATCTCTTGGTTACTATGGAGGAGCATTTCATCCTATAAAGGGTGACAGCACTGATCTTTTTAAAGAAAAAGTCCTGCTGTTGTTTAAGTCTTTTATTCAATTGTGGCATTTTGTTTTACAAACAAACAAACAAAAATTATTATCAGAGGGTTGATGTTACCTGGTAACACTGAAGTTAGCAGCTCAATAATGTACAAGTGTTTGTGCCAGGATTAAGAGGAAGTCAAATGAAATGGTTTCTAAATGTAAATGAAAAATAACAACACGTTATAAACAAGACACATTCATGAAACCCTTCCTACAGACCGTTTTGCTTTACTTAAAGGCCTCTGATTCAGATGGTAGCTGATAGCACAGCCTAAACAGACATGTTGTGTAGTGGATGTGTCGTGAAGTAATAACTAGTGTTGCACCGATACCGATACCAGTATCGGACGGGGTGCCGATACTGCCCTAAAATGGTGGTATCGGTATCACCGAGTACCAACAAATAGGGCACCGATACCATTTTGAGAGCCATAAGTTTATTCAACTATTGTCACCCACTCCTGGTAGGCAATAAAAACTTTTTATTTTTATTATACAGTAGAACTTTTTATCAAAAAGTTCTACTGGATTCACTTTGTATTAGATATTTTCCTGCTTCACAAAGGTAGGCAGCAGCTTGACAGGGCCATGATGGCAAAAATTTTACATTATTATGGTATCGGTATCGGCCGATACTGCACAGCCAGGTATCGGGTATCGGTATCGGGGCCAAAAAATGGCATTGGCGCAACACTAGTAATAACCCTAACCCTTTTAGTACTTGGGATCATAATACATTAGGGGCTTAAGGAGGCATGTGGTGTAGTGGGCATACACATTCTAGTTGCTTTATGTTTTTTTGGGGGAAGGGGACAGATTCTTCTCTTTACAGTGTTGGGGGAGACACATCTCCCCCCATTCCCCCGGGCCCTATGTCTAGGTATCCTTAATGTTTAAAATTATATTATAGAAAACTGAAAATGAAAATAACCTTTTACATTATTATGTCAAAAAAACGTAACAAACACAGGTACAATTAGAGTAGATTTGCAATAAATTCATCAACAAAATGCTACCAATGAATTTGTTATGAGAAAACCACTCTATCTTCAGTGGGGTTTATTTTATTAGTCACACTCATTGTGGAATGTGTTGGAAGAAAATAGTTATATAACATTATGTGAAGTAATAACGAATCCATTAACTCAAATCAGAAAAAAATACATATTTAAGCAGAGAAAGAAGACATTCAAAAAGACAGCTGTGTGATTGGGAACTCGCCATTAAAAAGATTATTATTATATACTGTATTATGCATAATTTGTATTAAAAAATGAACAGATACATTTGTTATAACTTTATGCATCTTAAATAGCAATGGCTAAGAAGAACTGATTATAGATCTTTCTTATAGTGGGTCAACAGGATAGATTTGCCCGACTCTTTAGTGGTGAAAGGCATCTTGTTCTTCTCCACCATTATTCTATCAAGGTCTAAAGAGTCGAAGTAACACTACTGCTTTCACTCTTTCAATTAAAGCAGTCAGAAATCAAGTCTGACTTTTTATGTTGCTCAGGGCAATTTCTCAATGGCCATTTTGCCCGTTTGCATTATTTGGATGTCCATTGTTACATTTTTTAAGCTATTTGAGTACCATTATAATGTTGTTTTTTTTTACATCTCTTTTAAAGCACTCAAGCTAAGCATTTTAACAGGGATTTGTGCTCTTTTAGGAGCCACAAACTGAAGTAAGTTTGCAATTTCAATCTTTTCATGATTAGGTTTGAGAATCTATGTCACCTAACAATGCCAGCCCTAAAAAAGGACTCTTTATGTGTGATATCTGTGTGCAAATACGATTCCAGTTTTAACAATGAAAACCAGTGTTGGGCACGTTACTTTGAAAAAGTAATTAGTTATAGTTACTAGTTACTTCTCCCAAAAAGTAACTGAGTTACTAACTGAGTTACTCCACAATAAAAGTAACTAGTTACTAGTAAAAGTAACTATTGCGTTACTTTTGCGTTTCTCGCCCCGGTAACCCTCACCACTTAGCCCCCACCTTCTCGTGGTGGGTTTCCAAAGCCAGCTGAATAGATTGGATGACAAAGACAAGAACCTGCAGAGAGTTTAGCATTTATTGCAACTCAACGTAAATGACATCAGGGGGGAACGCGATGTGAAGTTTTTAAACAGGGCATTCAGATCTGGTGAAATTAATAACTGGGCATGTCTCATTCTGAAATCCTGTGTGTTTGGGTCGTTATAGATACTGCAACATCTATCTATCTATCCATCTATCTATCAAGATGTATACTCTGCGTGTGACGTAAAATATGGATCTCCATCCCTGCCACAAAGGCCATCAAATAATGTTTAAAATAAAAAATACAGTAGGTTGAAAAGGCAGAGTATCCATCCATCCATCCATCCATCCATCCATCCATCCATCCATCCATCCATCCATCCAGATTTCTCCCTTTCATTTGATCGTTCACGCTCTCCATAGTTCTCCTCTGGCGCGAGCACAGGGCGACTGTTGCGCGCCTTTAGGGAGCATGCGCGTTTCCTGTCGCTTGCGCAGGGACTCGTGCCGCCTGCGCTGTGCGGAGATGCAGAGGAAACCGTGTGTGATGGGGAAACGCAGCTCGACGTAACATCGGTATTTCCATCAGAAAAACGCTGTTTTGCTGCTGGAGTCATCCTCACTCTCCATCTCTCTGTGTGTGCTGTACGTTAACACCCACCAGCAGAAACACCCACCTACCAACTGACAGACGGAATCTCACTATACATCAGCCATTCTCATCCTCCCCTCTCTCATGACAAGGCGCGCACCTCAGGATGACCTAAAAAATAATCTTTAATATCTCTTAAACAAAAGTAGCACAAACAATATTTTTTTTCTGCACAAATCTGCACTAACGTTGCACTAACCATTCAGTCTATTTGCTGAGTTTTTTGACGTGGGTGGGGTGTCAGCTTCACGCAGCTGCGCACGAGTCCTATCATGAAAAAAGGTTCATTGTGCGACCTGAGTAACGCGCAGTAACGGGTGTCTGCAATGGTAACTGCGTTATAGTTACAGTCAAAGTAATTAGTTAGATTACTCGTTACTAAAACAAGGTAACGGCGTTAGTAACGCCGTTACTTTCAATGCCGTTAGTCCCATCACTGATGAAAACAATATATTTTGTTATTGTTGGATATTTGTCAAACATATCAGAGAGATATCGTTTGATCTTGAATGAAGAGCCCAGTTTTTGCTGCTGTCCCCTTTTTAACCTTTGCTGTAAGGCCTGTTCAGCCAAGCTGGTAGCTGTTCAGAGGCAGACACAGCTGTGCAGGGCTTGGCCTAGAAGGCATTTGTTCTGTCAGCTTGAGTGGAGGTTTGAAGAGGACACAAATGCAGAGACGGAAGCTGTGGTTATTTTCTTGTAGATTTAATGCAGGATTTAAGGCAACAGAAGCAAAAGTCCATAACAAAATGCAGAAAACCATAATCCAGGAGATGTCAGGGAAAGCACACATGAGTGGCAAAGAAACGACGGACCAGTGTTGTGAGAGTTAACCAGAAAATTATGAATATATTAAATAACTAGAACTGGACGTTAAGGTCAATTAATAGGTCATTCAAATCAAGGCTAAAACCTATCAGGTAAATGATGAGTAATGGAGGGGGCGTTTCCCCGAAGCACGTGTCGACGCTTCATTAAATTAGGGCAGGGGCCAAAATTGATGACGTCTGAAGCCTTGCTACCATGATACTACGTGACCGCTTTGGGAAGTGGTTCAGAAAGCCCACAGAAACAGGCATTTTAACAGCCTCACAACTCAGTCAAGATGTGGGAGTTTGTAGGGGAGTATATTTGGATATATTCTAAGAAAAGATTGGTTGGGAAATCAACCAATCTAATTGGTTACAACTATTTTAGTTAGATCAAACAATGTAATGATAAAAATCTGTGCAAGCCACTGGACAGAGCTGTATCTTTAGTGTTAAGTACTATTGATGACTTTACCAATAGTTACCAATGTTGGTGGTGTCATCTATAAGACAGTGCCTTTCACTCCTGAGGTGGATGATTCAAGACCCACCTTAGACTTATGAAAGTTGTGATTATACTTAAGTATTTTGGCTAATGTGACTAATTTGTATGAGTTTGCCCTTGTAAAAATATAGATTGTGTAAAAACACTGCCAAATTAGATTGGCTGGTTTAGCCAAAAGATTGGCTGAACATATAACCTCCAACCCGATTAAAACCAAAAACCGTGGAAAAACTTATGTTTGGATAAAAATGATTAAAACCTTTAATTTTGCTCACCATTGCCCAAGCACTTTCACTGTCTGCTTAAGCTTATTTCAATAAAATGTCAGAAACTGTGTACCTTAAATGATTGTTCTCTTCAAAGACATATTACACAAAAAACCCCAAAAGATGTTATTATAAACACCCCTCCATGATCAGAGGAAATGGTAATTGGCACTGAACACTGGTGAATATTGAAAGTTCAGTATAATATAATACAAGTGATTTTTATTTTTTAATTGCTATTTTGCACAATTTGCATAACTACGTATTTTTTGTTGTTGTTTTTTTGCAGATTACATACATTGTTAAGATTTACTTATATCTTTCTACCCTTTTATAGTATGGAATAGAATACAATAGAAAATCTCTTTATTGTTCCACAATGGGGAAATTTACAGCAGCAAAAAGATTATTGAAAAAAATGGTCACACAAATGTGGACCTTAGAAAAATTTATAAAAATGGACAAACCAAAGACAGTTCACAATCACTATTACAAAGAAATGCACAATAGCATGTTGGTGCTTCATAGCACCTCTTTTAAGACAAGTGTCATTGTTCCAGCCATGCTTTGAAAAAATGTAATAAAAACAAACTTTAGTTGAGGGCTATCAAAAGCTGTCAGTAATGCTCACTGTATATAAAATAAAAGGCAAATTTTTCAGAAATCCTGAAAAAAGGCATATTTCTCTAATCCAAAAATGAAGCAAACACTGCACAAGGGATGTGAAAGCAAGGGAGGAGGGCAGCTGGGGAGCAAATGAAAGGATAAAAAAGGAGGCAAAGATTCTCTCTAATTAGTAACTAGAAGGTGTTATCGCAGAGTCGTGACTTTGTTCTACAATTTGTCCGAGTCTGGTGTTTTTGCATTCTTCTTGAAGATGGGTTCCCCTCCAGTTTAGAGAAACATATGTCTCTGCAGAGGTTGCTTCATCACTCCTTTCTGACAGACAGCTAATTGGATCCAGTTGGATTGACCCCATATTCTTTCCTATCCCAACTGTGACTGAATCTGAGTGCCGCCCTTTGACATATTGTTTAAATTCAGACTTCTTTATGATTTAAAACATGACTTGCTAAGATATAGAATTCTGCTTCTGAATCATTCTGTGACAGGAAAGAATATGAGAGCTTCAATTATCAAAATACTTTTGATATTTTAGAAGTTACCTTCTTTGGAATTGAACCATGCATTTCTTTTTTTATTCTATTTTCAGCGCAATACATTTACTATTTTCTCTTTTCCTTATTGTCCATTAAATTACCTCTTTGAACTTTAGGATAAACCTTCCTGACCTATTTTTACTGTCACCTATCTGCTGAGCGAAAAAAAATGGCTGAATTTAGGTATCTAAGAAACGGGGATAAAAGGGAAGAGAACTTGGTGTGAGCAAACAGCATCATCTCACCTAATTAGCAAGCAGGAGATAAAAGACTGTCATTCATAATTGAAGCTAGCGGAGGAACCCTGTCATCCCTGGATTTGCAAGTGAGAATGTAGAAGCTGCGTGATTCCTGCTCTGCTTTCATCTTACCAACAGCCCAGAAAAGAAATTCTAAAAGGTCTATATGTGTGAGTTTTTGTTAAACCGCTTGAAGGGAAATTAAAATCATTGTGCTGTATTTAAAATAAATTGTGACTGCCCCCCACCCAACATCGCCACACAAACAGACACCCCATAAAAAACAAGACAAACATCTCATATTCCTCCCAGGTAAAAATGCTGTATCTTTTTCGGCTCATCGTTCTGTTGCTGTAAATCTTCAAAGTCTTCAATGATTCAATTTGGTGCATAGCAGGTGAGCTGGGTATGCAGAGCCAGAGTTATGCAGTGTGTCAACACTTTCAGAGAAAGATGATCAATACAGTATACTGTTCAAGAGGGGCTGGCTTTGTGCTTTCCACATCCCTTTGTGGGAAGCTTCCTTCACCATTTTCTTCTTTTTTTTTTTTTGAATCACAATGAGACTTTAGAGATCCTTCTTCTGCAGCAAAATGTTAAAACTGCAGAGGCCCACAAAAGCTTTATCAGTATAGGCCCCTCAGTTTATTTTGATTTCACATATGTTATTTGTCATTACTAACCATAAGCAATAATCAAAATGAATACCCACTATACACCTAAAAACTAATAGGAATAAAAGTCCAGAACATTGCTCATTGCATAATCCACATGATATACTGAGCAAATCAATTAAAATTCACATTAGTGTTGGATAGTTGTGTAAATCTGCAAAAACAATGTCAAACTGTTTTCTTCCCTTATTGGAACAATGACAATACTGAATGTTTAGCTGCATGCTTACAATTCAAACACAGCCAGCCTAGGCATTGTCCTGAAAACAATGTGAGGTACATAAATAATTGGCTAACATTTTAGGGAAAACCTGGTCCGATCCGGAGAGACCAGATCTATCCAACATTTGAAAGAAATCTGTTCACTCTAGGAATTGGGACTAATGAATTATTTAAATAAAAGATGAGAACCTAGGTTCCAGGTGTTGTCATATTTCTATACTTCTGTACTGTTATCCTCCATCTTGTCACTGAGTCAGAGTCTTGCCATAGCCAGAATCAAACATATAATTGTTTTTATTTAAAATCAGAGAATAAGAAAAAAATAAGATTAAATGGGAAATATAATGCAATTCCACCTGTCAAATATGTTTGTTTGTACTTGAAGTCTCTAATTGTCCAGAAAAGTTTAATTCAGGCCATTCCTGGTTATGTTAGATGTTTGGCATATGTGTGACTGGCTTTGGCAAAACCAGGAACAAGTCTACCATTTTAAGTTATTCAGAGATTCAATTATTAATATTTACTAGTCTCTACTGCCTAAGATGACTTAGTCTCAAACACAAGTGACTTCTAGATCATTCATTACAGATTTGTTTAATCATACCTTGAGTGGTCAGAGTTTATCTCTATCTGCTGTGGTGCTTTAGGCATGCAGGGTTTGTTATGCTGCATTTGCACACTTAATCCAGCTACTGATTTTGATCAATTTCTTTCTATTCTCTTGCTCTTCTATACTGTTAGAGTTTATAATATTTGTCATTATTAGTTACAGCATGAGTTCACCATGCTATGACCTGACCAGATATGAGTCTATGACTGGTTGCACAGGAGGCAACTGGGGGCATTGTTAACCCAGAGAAAATAAGCAGCCCTTAATGCTGTGTGCATTACTCATTTTTTGGTGTTTATCTTCTAGTCGAGCACACTTTACTCAGTGAAGTCAGGGTGGTCCAATCAGCAGTTTTTGAAATAGAATTAAGTGGGGTCTGCACTGTGCAAAGGATGCTGGTCTTGGGGACCATGCATGACTAGAGATTCTAAAAGGCACTTTTAAAAGAAGAAATTGGATAAAGCTGGTTAAGGCCAAAGCTCAAAATGTTTTTGTCATGATCACAGCCCTGGTAGCTAATCTAATTACTCATTTCATTCAACTGCTGTACTGTCCTTGCTCTCTAATTATCATTGATCTTATCCACCTGCTTCTGCTGCTTTGTATACCATTAAGCCCAGCTATCCAAGCCAGATCATTAGCTATTCTTCTTTGCTGCATGTTTTTTCCTGTGACATTAGTTTGAGTTGTTTTCATGGTTCATGTTCCCGTCCCCGGAGGCCAGTCGATTTAAAAAGGTTTTTGCATTTGTCTCCTGATTGTGTCCCGGCTCTCCTCCGTTGAGCTCGTTCTGGTCGTGTTTGGCTCAGAGTGTTGGGGGAGCTTGGGTCCTGGCTGTTCTCCAAGGAGCCCGCTTAGTTTTGGCTCCACATAAGGGAAGAGCAAGTTTTAAGTCCTGTGATCCTGGCTCCTGGATGGAGCCACTTTAAAGTTCTGCAGTTCTTCTGGAATCATGTCTTTTATCTGTTCCTCTCAACCACTGGACCCTCCTGTCTCAATCTGAGCATGTCTATCTGAGCTCGCCTGACCCCTGACCGGGCTGTGGATTCCTAAATCTCTGAACTGCCCTGTTCTGAACCGTTTCCCTGTTCTAGGTTGGCCTCATGCCTGCTAACTGGGGTTGCTGCATCAGGGACACTCTGGAAGACCACATGTCCATCGGCTGCTTCACCCGAGAGGATGAAATTAACTGTTAAACCAGGTGAGTGACTCACACGAATAATCATCTCAGATTATCGTGGTCACTTACCTGTGTTTCTTCCAAAACTAGAGTGCCAGTGAAGCCCGATGCTCCGCCTTCTCCCACAGCTGTTGAGGGTCAGTGTATCTGCCGCAGCCCACATTCTGTTTCTGTTCTATTTTATATTTGTCACTCAACATTTTGAAACTTCCTACTATCTGCCTCGCCTGAGTACTGGGTCTATCTTTCCCGTTTTATACTGTTTTGTGAATAAATATGAATGCTTTATTGTGTCCAATTTTATTGTTTGACAAAATGAGTTTGTGCAAGAGTCTCGCACTTATTTATTCCAGGGCAAGGTGAAGCAACATTTCACAAAAACCTCCCCACACAAATAAGTACTTCTGTGGGCATAACAACTATTTTTTATGCACATCTGCATAAGGACCCGTGTGCTTATTTCAAGCATGCTTCTTAATGGTCTAACCCATGATAAAAATTGGCGCGAAGCAAAACATAGGCGGTATATAAATTAGCTGTCGTTTTGCCCTCCAAAATGTGGATGTGGTCTGACTGAGATTTTATAGTGAAAACAAGCAGAGTTTAAATGCAATGTTTACAATTTCAAACCCACTTAGTGCTCTAAATGACAGTATGTTAAGTACGTTAACTTGCAAATTTTGCAATAAAACAAAACATTTTTTTCACAAATATATATATATATATATATATGTGTGTGTGTGTGTGTGTGTGTATATATTCAGTCTGTGTTCTTTCAACTTGTTCACACTTTTCTTATGGTACATCATATATCTAGCTTGGCATTCGGTGCTATGAAACAGTTACTTGCGGCATTGGCAGAGCTACTGCTTCTAAGAATGTGATGTTCTTAAGCTAGTGATAACATACCTAGCTCTGTCACTGTTTCTGTCTCTCTAACTTTACATTGCCTTGCTTCCACTGCAACTAACTTAAAGGTATTGTGACGGATTTTTGTAAAAATTTTTAAAAAGACATGCCCTCTTCTGTTTAAAAACGATGTGTGTGCATTTCTCCTCATGCACGCTCTGTTTAAAGGTTGCTGTTCTCATTGCTCATACAAGCTTACTGTGCCCGAACGTCAGCCCTAACGCCTAAATCCCAGACTTTATATAGTAGACTTTATAGCCAGCTCAGTTAACCGATGCACAGATGATCACTACTTTTTGCTCTGTTGGCCACATAACTCCTCCTCCACTGCACGGGGCCTGCGCCATCTTTGTTAATAGTCGCCGCTGTCAGGTAGCGATAGTCTATGGCAACAGCGGGCCACTGTGAAAGCAAATCCCATAGTGATTTGCGAGGAAAGCTCTCTGCGCAAAGCATTGAGATATATCTGCCACTTCAGAGGCCTTTCATTTCTTCTCATACACTTCGTAGACACTTTTTCTCTTACGACCCTAGGCCATTTTCAAACAACAGCAGTGAGAAAGTTGAGCTTCAAAGACTGTCTGAAACCGTAGCTCACCACAGATATATGCCTAAAAGTGTGCATGGGCAGAAAAAGATAGCAAAGACAAGCATGTAGCTCTGCTTTATGTAAACATATCATCAGAATGATTGACAATTAGCAGGACCACTTATTTAGATGATCCCCAGAATTAAAAGATTGCCCTCTATACATTTAATAACTGCGCTTCTCTCCTAGATGAAGCCTCTAAAGAGTCTTCTACTGCTATTAACTTTTTCACTTTTATTTTAAGAGAATGCACTACCGCATCAGTGCTTCTGTGGGTTTTTTTGTGTGTATACTCTGTCTTTTCTACCTAAATTTCCCCACTCGGGGGACAGAAAAGGAATTTTCTATTCTATTGTTAATGTTAATGCATGCTCAATATGAGGGATCATTGCAAAGTTGATGACACAATGCAAGGAACAGTCCACTGTCACCACATTCTTGCCAATAAGTAAAAGTTGTAAGTCAGAGAGCAGGTACAGTATGCTGAATCTAGAATCAATAATTTTCATTGTCATATGGACCTATATTTACATTTTTGTCAAGACCTTTGGCTCATAATGCAGACATTTACAGAAAATAGACAATGTTGAAACCTGTTTGCAAGCCTCTCTTTTAGCCTCTGTCCCTGAGAATGAGATTGAGGAGGTTTTCCCTGATCTTTCCAAGCTGCCTTCTTACTATAATGACCTCAAGGAGGGATTCATCAAGTCCAAGCCTACATCTCTACCTCCTCATTGCCCTTTTGACTGCTGCCTTGATCTTATTCCTGGTTCTACACCCCTTAAAAGCCATCTGCACTCTCTGTTTGTGCCCAAGTCTCAGGCCATGAAGAAATACAGTACATCTACAAGTCTCTCAAGATGGGAATCATCTGCCCGTCATCCTCTCCCACTTGTGCAGGTTTCTCTTTTCATGGTAAAAAAGGATGGTTCTCTTAGAACTGTACTGACTACAGGGGTATCAACAATATAACCATTAAAAACTGCTAACTATTACCCCTCACAAACTACAAGATAAAAAAATAAAGCGGCACAAATTCATCTGAACCTTCTGGTAAAACCATGATCCTATGGAACACGTGATACAGGTGTTTCAGATGTTATTCAGATGCTTTATGTTATTATCATGAAGCTATTACAGTACAGAAATGAATAACAATTAGAATAACATTAGCCTCCAGTTCTTTCCTGAATATTTTACAAATTTCTCTTACGTCAACATCACCTGGGTTTGACATCGGCAGGTTCTTCATAACCATTGGTCAATGTCTGGTTTATACACTGGCTAATGTTTTCTTTCTGCCTTGGTGTGGACACAGTAGATATGGTTGTTGGCAGCATCTCACATTAGTGTTTTATTGAACAACAAAACAACTATTTCTAGAGTGAATAGAACAAAAACATCTTTCTGAAAATATTCCAAGCAGGGAAAAGTTGCTATGGAGTGCTTAGACTTCCTTCTGGCTTGCCTGACATGCTTCACTGTCATGATCTTGGTACTGATGACTGAATTATTGGTTAATTTCTTCCACCTGCCTAGCTCCACTTAGTTTTCATTCTCACTCATCAGAGTCACCTGTTCCAGTGTTCCCAGCCATCAGTGCAAGATTATTCGAGCCGTGTGTGAGAGTTCTTCAGGGTACCCAGTGTTTCTGATTACCTGATCCTGACTAATTTCTGCCTCTGAACTTCTGAGTACTGCTTGCCCCTTTTCTGATCTATTTTGCCTGACCTGTCTTTGGACTGCTATCTGAAGTCTGTCGGCTAACAACTTTGGATCTGTCTCCTGACCCCGGCTTTGATTTCCCCTCGGTACCTCTTCGGATCTCTGATCCTCTGGCCTGCAAATCTGCTCCTGTATCGACACTAACTTTGGATATTCACCCCCGGATTTTTCTCTCTTCCACGTGTGCTGGCTTCTGCATATCACTCTGCTATGCTTTACTCCTGGAACTCGCTTAGGGGCTACAGTCGCATGCTGTGGAGAAATCATCCAACTGGGTTCCACTTCTCCCTCTTGACTTGGACTGAACCTTAAAACCGGGTTAGTGACTCACATGCTAACTATCGTTCCCTGTCAGAGTTTCATGGTCACTAACCTGAGTTTCCACCTCTACAGAGATTCCATTAATCCATCTGACGAACCGCAGATTTCTGAGCAGTAAATAAATGCTTTTTTTGAAATTTCTCTGATCTGTCGGGCATGAATTCTGGGTCCTATATTCCGAGCTCTGACATTCTTCCACTTTGAAAGAAGTTTAAAATCCTTAGAATACTTATATAAGCTGACACCATTGTTATAAGGGTCTGAAGAGCAGAATCACAGAAGTAAGAAGAAACATGGGAAAAAAATATGGTCTGAACAGCTGTTTATGAAATTCACAAATGATTGCTAATGGCATAAATTATTTGATTTTTGAAAAAAATCAGACAAGTAAGGGCAAGATGAAAGACAGAACTATATCCAAAATGTATGGAGGAATTTATTATAACATCAAGCACAGATGGAAAGAGGTTTCCCACAAAAGACTGGCATCTCAATCCCAAAGCCTAACCTACTACTACATAAAGTAATTTATATGCATCTGCAACAATTATTAGGAGGATAAACTTACCAAACTGGTTGTCTTATCCTACTTCAAGAACATAGACATTTTTGTCATTAGATAGCTTTGCATCAGAGTTTAAATAAATCACATGCTTGTTCCCAAAAGGTCAATCTTGGGCTCCCATCCTCTTTAATATCCACATTCTAACCCTAGATCAGAAAATAAAATGGCAATTAATGACAACATCAGTGACCAACCCTATGCAGATGTCACAGCTCTTTTTCAGAATGTAACCAGTTGACTAAGAACCTACAGAACTTGGCAAATGCTTAGAAGAAATGAATACATGGGTGAGAAAACATTTTTGTTTTAGCTGAATAAAAACAAAACTAAAGCAATATTTTATACCACAGGAAGATAGATCAAAAGCTACCACAAAGCTTATTTTATTGCATCTAGTAACCACTGCTTAGGCCTGGTATCTGAGTATAGTGATGAAGTCAGATCTGATAGTTAGTCTCTCAGCAGAGTCTTTAAAAACTATTCATACGTTTATCTTTATTTCAAATATATTGCTTCACTGTCTTTTTCACAGTTCTGTCTAAAAGGCAAATCAGACAGCTCTGCTAGTTCTAAAGTCTATACATTGTCTCTCAGAGAATAAACTTAAATACATTTGTTTGTAAATCACTGAATGGCTTAGCACTAAGATCCATTACAGACTTGTTATCAGTGTATGAACCGTCCAAACCTCTCAGGTCTATTGGCTCGAGTCTACTCTGAATAACCAGACTCAGGGCTAAATTTATTTAGGTCTTGTTTCCACTCCAAGATGACTCTAACAGTGCATAAACCCTAAGGTTTAAATAACTATTTGTTTAGAGACATTTTAATGTTCTATCTAAACTGTTAATTGAAACATCATTAGATTAAATATGGCGGGAAAATACTTCAACATCAATATACATATCACAATATAATTTTTTTCAATCATGGTGAGAGGACAGTGGAATACATTTTCAGTATTTCAATCAGTGTTAATTTCGTCAACCAGGACGATGACGAAAATATTTCGTCAACGCCCCTTTTTCCCGTGATGATGACGAGACGCACAGAAATTGTTTTCAGAAAATAAAAATATGACAAGAATAGAAAATTATTTTTGTTAACGAGACTAAGACCAGGCGAAATTTACGAGCCATGGGCAAATGGATATTAAAAAATGTAATTGTTTATAATTTTCTGTAATTGTTAATATAATTGCTTCTTGAACTTCATAGATTACAGATTGTTGCCCTGTTTGTCCCTACACGGCGCCTGTCCCACAGTGCCTCGTGCCTCTCAATCAGAAGTAGCACAGGTCTTATACTCCTAGAATTACTGGTAGTAGTTAACCGTGACTAGCTCAACTTCGCAGTCACGGCGTCAGGCTCGGATACCAGTGTACGGTTTGTTGGAGGAGCTGGTCAAAAAAACGTCTGGATGTATGGAGCCATTTTGTTTACAACGTGAAGTACAACAACCTGCAGGATTAATGATTGATCATGCTGCCGATGCCGGTGGTGGCCAAGAGGTGGAGACACCGGAGGAAGGACGCCACCAGAGTCTACGGCTTCAAAATGGTCGGAAAAAACACATCTCAAGCAACATCTGAGGTGCCAACATGCTGCCATATGGAAGAAGGTAAGGAACAGTTGGGCCTGTAGTAGTAGTACCGTGTGTGGGTGGGTGTGCACAAGTAGGCACACATACATGTAGATGTGTATGTGTGTGCCTTCCTGTGCCTGTATCTGTCTGTCTCTCTGTCATAGAAGAAAGATGTTCAACTGATGAATTAATCGTTTAAATTTCTTCCTCCCAAAGAGCAAAAGAGCAGAAAGCCCCAGAGAACTCAATGGCAAAGTGAATTGGGCATTCTGGCCTGCCTGCAAGGCCCAGAGGACGAAGACTTTGTGGATATTATGAAACAAGCCAACAAAAGGTTCAATGTGTACAGTGTGATATATGTTAAAAGAGAATCAGTGTGTGGAGAAGTTCTATTCTGCACAGTGTTATATAAATAAAATAGAGAAAAAGAGAAGCAGTGTGTGGAGAAGGTCTATTCTTTACAGTGTTGACTAAAATGACAAAAATGACTAAAACTTGACTAGACTAAAATAGATTTTCATCATTTATACCAAGACTAAACTGGGAAGGCAATGACTAAATATGACTAAGACTGAAATTGATTTTTGTCATTGTGACTAAGACTAAATAAAAAAAAAATGACAATAATAACACTGATTTCCATGTGTGCTGCAGTCTGTGTTTACAATGTTTGCTACTGACTGATGTTCTGGGCACAGGCGATTAAAGCCAAATAGAAACATCAGATTGGTAATGTAATTGTGACATAACTGAAACTTAACTTTTACCTATATAGATCCTCAATGAGTATTTTAGGTATAATTGCACCACTGAGATATCTTAGATGATATGATAGAAATGGCTCTAAAATGAGCACATTCTCATTTATTTCTCATAAAACAATGTTGTTTTTCATTTCTGTCCATGGTGATAGACGGGAATGGCAGAGTGATTTGAAAAATTTGGAAGCTTATCCACACATAATGACAAAGTTGGCTGTGTGCTAATACACAGCCACATCAATGTAGTGAACATGAAGGCCAATGCTCAACAAAGCCGGTGTCTGAATGATTCCTTCCATAATGCTGGGGCAGTGGTTAAGGAGCCTTCATAATGAAAATCAAAAAATAATAATTGCATTACATGTAATTAACTCAGAATGTACAACCCAGAATTTGAGGCAAGACAGAAAGTCGGGAAAGTTTAAAGGATTTCATAAAATAAGCATAACAGAAACGTGTATGTGTCCACCACCTATTACAGCTACTCTGTTTAGGAACAGAAACACAGGTAAGCAACCACAATAATCTGGAAAAATTATCGGAAGATGATTGTCTATGTGAGTCACTTGTCTGTTTAACAGTACAGTCCATCCTCTCGAGGTGAGGCAATATCCAGCCAATGGAATGCCAAACCATATACGGCAAGCGGCCCAGAGTGTACCAGATGCTGCAGCCCCAGTGAACAGGCAGGAGTCCGAGCCAGGTCAGGGGAACAGTTCAGAACATGAGGGTTCTGAGATCCAGGAATCTGTAACCCGATCAGCGGCTCTGATCAGGACCGGAACAGGCAGATCCACGGTTCCATGAGTCCACAGAGAGTACAGGCCGGTTCAGGATTCCATGACTCCAACAGAGAGTTCAGACAGAAACATTTGGATGCAGACAGGCAGGCTCAGTAGTTGAGAGGAAGAATAAGACACAACATCAGGAAAACCCCTGCACTTTAAACTAGCTCCCTCCACTAAGCCAGAACAGGACAGTGCATGCTCAGTTGATGAGAGTCAGGACGTAATCAGGAAACACTAACCACTGGCCTCCAAGAACGAGAACATGAAGTCTGAAATCGGCCATGAACTCCAAATAAAACTCAAACAATTTTACTTAATGACCTGGCCCTAATAGCTGAGCTGAGCCATATATAAAGCAGCAGGAGCAGTTGGATAAGATGAATGATAATTAGTAACCGGAGAAGGTTAGGCAGGTGAGTTAAATTAACAATTAGGTCAACTATCAGGGCAGCAATCATGCCATTCATTTAAATATAGCCCGGAAACACATTGAACTATGTTGAACCTGTAAACATCAACATGCTTAAAAGCATATTAAATGGCTGTCTGCTATTCATACTCAGGCAAATTTCACACTCTCAAAGGAGTAAAGGGGACTTTCTTTAGTAAATTTGCTAAAGGAAACTTCTTTAGTAGAAGACTGGACAGTTGACTTCCTCTTTGTTGTGGTGAAAGACTTCACAGTATGTGTGCAGTGTACCTTTGACTAAAATCAAAGTTGCAAAGACACCTAATTTACAACTCTGACTTGTATCTGGTTTTAGAATTAAGCAGTGCTGAAATTAAATACATTTTTAAGGGGTTGGATGTAAATATATTCCAATGCTACATTTGTGTTAAAGAAAAACACTTAAAGCTTGATACTGAAACAAAAGGATGGATAGTATTTACAGGACAACAGTCCAACCGTGATTTACATCTTTTCTGTACTGTTAAGTATTCATCCACAATATCAAATAATAAAAAAGACATTCACTGTAAGCCCACTGTTATTTCTTTAGAGTTTATTTGGGCTGAAGAGTAGGGTGACCAAACAGTCCCCGTGTTCGACCACCTGTCCCCGGAAATGTCCACGTATTTACCATTTTATGAATGAGGGGGAAAATGTTGCACATAAACTGTTATTATGGTAGAAAAAGCGTGTGAGCATGCTGCGCACAGAAACAGCTGTTAATCTATAGATGAAGGGCAGAATGCACCAGTTTTAAAACAGACGAGGGAGTTCATTATCACAGCCGGCTGGACGCAAATACCCTGTGTTACCCTAAAATCCCACATCCTCTGTTACTGCCCCGCTCCGCTCCAGAGCGCCTGCCCAAAGCAAAGCCTACAGCCTCTGCTGTTCCTCCTGTCTTGCTGCACTCCGACTTCTCAGGGCTTGAAGAGAGGATGTGCAATATTATTATTAAATTCATAGGAGCAAAACATGCGGAAATGAATGCTTAATTTAATATGACATTAAAAAAATCCCCATCAGCATCCAGCATAAGTACAATTTGTTCTGCTTCAAGCTGCTCATGAGAATGATACAGATTTATAGATGTGTTTTAATTGTTGTAATTTAATCTGAATAAAAAAATGAATAAAAAAATCTATAAGATTTTTTTTAATAGTGACAGATTTTAATTCATGCTGCTGGAGGCTACCCAGTGCACTACAGCTGTCCAGGATACAGTATAAACAACTGGAGGCCATTTCAGTTCATAGCTATCATTATGTAGAAAAAAAATTTTTTTTTCAATTTGTACATCTCTAAAAAAGTCTGATTTTGATTTTTTTGAATGGAAAAAGAGGGAAACTCACAAAGAGTCTGTATTGATGCAAACCGGCCTGTCCCAGAACACAATGTTATATTGCTCACAGGGGAAGAAGATAGAGAAGACTGAATTGAACTAATAAACACTACTGATTGAAAAATATCATTTATCTTAAGAAATGGAAGAGGCATTTTCCTGGATTTCACAATTGATTTTTGTTTGAATATTAATAAATATGTAAAATGGATGAAAATATCACTGTCCCCATTTCCTAGTTTAATTTTCATAAAAACTGATCTAGGAGCTGGAAATGTCCCAAGATTAGATTGCAGAAATCTGGTCACCTTACTGAAGTACCTATAAACTGAACAATCCCCATTAACCCCCTAAAAAAGAAAGAGTTTGCTTACAGCGTTCTTTCTTAAAGGACAACATTATGACCCTCTATTCTCACATAAACTCAACCAACAAAATTCCAATTGACAAACCCATTATTATCAAACTGAACCAGTGCGTTTCCAGCTAAGTGGTTAACTCTTTACACAGCCCTGTACTATTTTACTTCTTTAAAAGGACATTTAGATATCTATGTTGGGATCCTGAGGCTTGCCCACCAGAGGGCACCGAGGATCCTCTTCTGTTTTTTGTTTTCTATTAGGGACTGGGGTTACTGTTGGGATCTGGAGATGTGCCACCTTTCTCCAGCAGAGTGCGCTGTGGGTCTCCTGGGCTGGAGCCCTCCAGCACACCTGAAGCTCATCAGCCCATCAGGAGACCTTCCTATATAAGCAGCAGCCAGACCTTCCTTCAACGCTGCAGTGTTGACCAAGTTTGGTTAGCAAACCTGAGCCTCTGTCATTTTAGAGAATCTTAGTTGGCTCTAGAGGGAAACTAGATTCTAACCTGCCTTTGTCTTATTTGCTCACAGGAAACCCAGAAGCTCTGGATGAGCTTTGCCTGGAAACCTGCCTGCTGGCCCAAGGAAGCCAAACCAGAAGATATCAGTCTGGATTCCTCCTACAGCTCTCAAGGAAGAGCTAGGAAACCAAGTCAAGGTCAGAAACCCAGAAGCTCTGGATGAGCTTTGCCTGGAAACCTGCCTGCTTGCCCAAGGAAGCCAAACCATAAGATATCAGTCTGGATTCCTCCTACAGCTCTCAAGGAAGAGCTAGTAAACCAAGTCAAGGTCAGAAACTCACGAGTCAGAAGCTAGACGCTGCTGCTGCTGAGCTCCCTGCTGAATCCATAGTCTCTGGACCCAACCGGTTCCCCCCCTCTCAAAGGATCTGCCAGAACCTCTCCAAGGTACATTCTAAATTAACACACTCGACAACCCATCTAAACTGCTTGGCTAATCAAACTATCCATCTCTGCAGATATCAGTGATTCCAGTCCCGGACCAGTACCAGAACCAGTTCATATTTCTCTGTGTGTGCCTTTAAGAAACTGTTGAACTTTTACCCCTGACTCCGTGGTGTGTTCTGCATATGGGTTTATCAGAAAGCCATCATGACAATCTAGTGTTAACCTAAATACGCTGAAATGTAATTGTGCCAGCTACCTTAGCTATCTTTTTCAAACAGGATGACTATTGGGTTTTGAAAAGTCTTGTGGGCAAGCATTATTCAATTGTAGAAGAGAAAATTATTTGCTGTAGTATTTTCTTTTCCAATTTTTTTTTAGAACAAAACTTTAAAAATGCTTATTAAAATCAGTTTTAATTAACGAGGTATTACTAGTTCTATGTTATATTTAGGATATATTTCCATTCAGCTGGTTCCCGACCATTAATTTCCAATGACAACTTGCTTTATTCAAGCACGCAGCAGCCTGACAGCAGCCAGTACTAAAAACAAAGGAAATTGTCAGGATGCCTGACACTGTTTGTGCATGTCTGCTGAAGTCATCGAGGTGAATTTGCATGCTTTAAATATAAAAATGGAAATGTTAGAAATTGTACTTGTAAGTTAAATTTGTATAAAATCCTCAAGACATTCTTGTTAAAGTGTGGATCTTCCTTTGATAAGATCATCGTCAAATGGACTTGCAATGGTATTTTTAAAAGCTAATGTGTGTATTGGACCAGGTGAAGTACTTTTTTGTTGTTTTATGCACAAACCTACGAAAGAACCTGACTAAATCAGGAATTAAAACAGAGTGATTGGCTGTTAGGAGATCGGAGACAGAGGACTCTCTATGTAATGCGCATTACTATGGGTATGCTGACCTGACAGGGTATGCTGAGCTGACACTTATAGACTAGTATACGCGTTTGCAACTGTGTATTACTATGGTAATGCTGGCCTTACACAGTATTCTGAGCTGACAGAACACCAGTTCAAATTAGTCATTCAACTCCTGCTGTCATTGTACTTAATGTTGAAATATATATTTTTTTCTTTTAGGCTTTTAGCTTGTTTATGACCTGCCTAAGCATGTGGCTATAGCATCGCAGTAATGTTTCTATAAATACTTATGTCTTGTTGTCAGAAACCAGGTGACAAAGCACTTCTCCACAGATCATAAGAAGCTAACAGATCTCTATATCTTACCAGTGCTGCACCATGTTTCTTGAATACAAGCAGAGTTGATTGGCTTGTTATATAACACACGACCAGCGCGACGTATGTGTGATGTGCTCGAAACCATTACGTAAATTAGAGGGTAGAACCTCGTCTGGAATTCCCACATCATGCTGATTAGAGCTAAGGTGATTTTAACACAGTTCGCTTACCGAAATGCTTGCCCCAGGTAGACATGGGTCAGTGAGGTATTCCTACAGCCACTGAAAGCAAATTGTTCCCGGGTTCAAACAGGCTTTTTAGCTAGTGGGATGGGTGTGTTACAAAAAACAAATCCAAAGATGCTAAAGGTAACTGCCAACCAACTCTACAGGGGGGGCATCCAAGAAAGACATAGCCAGGCAGACAAGCTCTGAATCAGCTCCTATGTAAGAGGATTGAAGAGAGCACATACAGTTGGTCGCAATAACAAATATAGGACTACACTGAAAACAGGCCAAGCTCCAAAATCTCTAAACAAAGATGTTGATGGAGCAGGAGCACGGATGATAGTTCTCTCTGGGGTTGTTTCACAGCAAAACAGATACAGGCCAGATGAGAAAAAGCAGACAGCATAAAGTTAGAGGTTGAACTCACAAACATTGCACAATGGGAGAACAGAGATAGAATGAAGCAGTCTAAGCATATAGCAGCAGAACTGTAGAGATAGCTCAGGATGACCTGATCCGCTAAAAGCTAAAATAAATAAGCTTTATCAAAAAGGAATGTTTTAAGCCTAGCTGTAAAAGTAGACAGGGTGTCTGCCTCATGGACTAAAACTGGTAGTTGGTTCTACAGGAAAGAAGCCTGATACCTAGAAGTTCTGCCTCTCATTCTACTTTATAAATTTTAGGAACCACCAATAGATTGAGAGCAAAGTGCTCTTTTACTAACATAAGGTAAAATCAGATCTCTGATATAAGATGGATCTTGGCAATTTAAGGCTTTATATGTGAGAAGGAGTATTTCAAATTCTATTCTAGAATAAGAGAAGCTATGATGGGAGAAATACATAGTCTCTCTTTTTAAGTTTAATCAGAACTATGGCTTTATCAGTTTGGATCAACTGAAGTCTTTTAACTACCATCCATCCATCCATCCATCCATCCATCCATCCATCCATCCATCCATCCATCATCTTCCGCTTATTTCTTCAGGGTCTCTGCCTATCTCCATCAGACTGTCGAAGGGCAAAAGAGAGACACACATAGACATACAACCATGCACACAGACTCACACCTAAGGCAATTTAGAGAAGAGAATTACTTTAACAGTCATGTTATTGAACTGTGGGAGGAAGCTAGAGTACCAATAGAGAACCCAGACATGCACAGGGTGGGAATATACTCCATACAGAAAGACCCCTACTGGGAATTGAACTCAGAATATTCTTGCTGCATTGCAACAGTACCTGCAACATTTATTGTAACTATAGCTTGTGTAATTCCTGATAGTAAAAGAGTACAATAGTGCAGCCTTGAAGTAACAAATACATGGTTTATTAGTATCATCCCTGGATATTTATTTTGTTGCAATCGAGGAAAGAAGGAAATTCTAGAAAGCTCTTTGATATGGGATTTAAAGGTGTTATGATCTTTGCACTGATGACTGGCTTAAGTAGTCATTTCATTCACCTGTCTAATTCTGACTGGTTTCTCATTACCTCTCATCTGATCCACCTGCCCCTGCCTATATTTAAGCTACTTGCCTCCAGTCAGCAGGGCCATATTATTCTTCTTCTCTTGTGCCAGTGGTAAGACGTTTTTTAGCATACCTTAGTGTTTCTGATTTTCTGATCCTGACCTGTTCTCCCTCTCAACCACTGAGCCTGCCTGTTGCTGTTCTGATCCATTTGCCCAACCTGGCATCGGACTGCTGGACCTCTGAGCCTGCCTGTCTCTGTTCTTATCTGTCTGCCTGACCTGTCTTCGGACTCCTGTTGGATTCTGCCTGCCTAAAACCTTGGATCTGCCTCCTGACTTTGCCCTCTGGATTATCCTGCTTTCCGTCATCTATTCAAATTTGATCTCCTGTCAGTTCTGTGTCCTTCAAGGCTTAGGCGTCTGGAACTCTCTGTGTCTTGTCAGCTGACAGGCTGGTATCAACCTTGTTCTCTGGGCATGGGCTGTATTCTAAACCAGGTGAGAGATTGCGTTCAGATCATCCTCTGTCAGGTTTTCTAGGTCACTAACCTGTGTTTCCTCTCTCCATAGTTACCTGCCCCAGACACCCTATCCACTGCTCTTATCTGTCAGTGTTTTGATAAACGCTTTTTGAAGTTATCCCTCTGTCTGTGGATTAGAGGATGTCTAGTGCAAGGGGCATTGTTAGGCTTTTCAAATTAATGGAAGTTAATGGAAAGTCCTGTAAAGATGGAGAGGAGAGTTGGTGTGTGTGTGTTTAACAACACCTTGGTCTAAAAGATTATAAAATGGTACAATAATGTGTATGTAGCCAATTAATGTTCCATGTCTAAATATTAAGATAGGATACATACTTTAATTACAATATTAATTACAATATCATATTTATGACAAAAGTAAATGAAATTTTTAAATAGTCTTGTGTATTGTAGTCTTGTAAAATAAATACAAAGCCCTCCAACATTACCTTTTTCTGCAGGTACTAGAATGCAATAACCCAGTTAAATATAAAAAAAAAAAAGCTCGCACCTGCCAGCTCCTGTCAGCTACAGGCTGCTGGCCACCAGGCAGCCAGGGAAGCCTGTTGCCAAATCAGACTGTGCCGGTATAACTGGGCAACATTAACACTTCATAGGCAGCACTGTTCTCAGCAGAAGGTTCAAACATCGTTGTTCGATTCATGCACTACTGACTCATATGAATTTGAGAACAATTTATTGTTAATTTCCCTTGTGTGAGCTTTGTAGAAGTAAAAGAAAATTGTGGCAGTGGGCAAAAATACCACTGTTTAAAACAATAGCAATTACTCAAACAGCAATGACACAAGGTTATCAAAGTTTTAAATTAGTGTTAAAGATTCATTATTTTATTAGGGAACATTTTAGTTTTTTCAATTCTGAAAAATGCACAGTACAGACCAGAAGTTTGGACACACCTTCTCATTCAAAGAGTTTTCTTTATTTTCATAACTATGAAAATTGTAGAATACCACTGAAGGCCTCAAAACTATGAATTAACACATGTGGAATTACATACTTAATAATTTTTTTGAAACAACTGAAAATATGTCTTATATTCTATGTTCTTCAAATTAGCCACCTTTTGCTTTGATTACTGCTTTGCACACTCTTGGCATTCTCTTGATGACCTTTAAGAGGTAGTCACCTGAAATGGTTTTCACTTCACAGGTGTCCCCTGACATGTTTAATAAGTGGTATTCCTTGCCTCATAAACGGGGTTTGGACCATCAGTTCTGTTGTGCAGAAGTCAGGTGCATACACAGATGACAGTCCTACTGAATAGACTGTTAGAATTTGTATTATAGCAAGAAAAAAGCAGCTAAGTAAAGAAAAGCGAGTGGCCATCATTACTTTAACAAAAATGAAGTTCAGTCCAAAAAATCGGCACAAGTGCAGTCCCCGAGTGCAGTCGCAAAAACCATCAAGCGCTATTAAGAAACTGGCATACATGAGGACCGCTCCAGGAAGGGAAGACCAAGAGTCGCCTCTGCTGCGGATGATAAGTTTATCCGAGTCATCAGCCTCAGAAATCGCAGGTTAAGAGCAGCTCAGATTAGAAACCAGGTCAATGCCATACAGAGTTCTAGCAGCAAACACATCTGTAGAACAATTGTTAAGAGGAGACTGTGAATTAGACTTTCATGGTGGAATAGCTGCTAGGAACCCACTGCTAAGGACAGGCAACAAGCAGAAGAGACTTGCTTTGGCTAAAGAACACGAGGAATGGACATTAGACTAGTGGAAATCTGTGCTTTGATGTGATGAGTCCAAATTTGAGATCTATGGTTTTAACCATCGTGTCTTTGTGCGGAATAGAAAAGGTGAACGGATGGACTCTACATGCCTGGTTCCCATCATGGAGCATGGGGGAGGAGGTGTGACGGTGTGGGGGTGCTTTGCTGGTGACACTGTTGGGGATTTGTTAAAAATTGAAGGCATACTGAATCCGCATGGCTAATAAAGCATCTTGCAGTGGCATGCATTTCCATCCGGTTTGCGTTTAGTTGGACAATCATTTATTTTTAAACAGGACAATGACCCCAAACACACCTCTAGGCTGTGTAAGGGCTATTTGACCAAGAAGGAGAGTGATAGGGTGCTGCGCCAGATGACCTGATCTCCACAATCACCGGACCTGAACGTAATCATGATGGTTTGGGGTGAGTCGAACCGAATAGTAAAGGCAAAAGGGCCAACAAGTGCTAAGCATCTCTGGGAACTCCTTTAAGACTGTTTGAAGACCATTTTAGGTGAATACCTTTTGAAGCTCATCAAGAGAATACCAAGAATGTGCGAAACAGTAATAAAAAAAATGTGGCTACTTTGAAGAACCTAGAACATTTACACCCTACCTTCTGCCATTACCAACAATGAATGTCAGACATCCCAAGTTCAGCTGGATTTCTTCACTAACTACAGCCTGGATTTTCTGTGTATAACAGAGACTTGGCTGAGAGGACAGCCCATTTTCTGAATTTCTAACAACAAATTACTGTAATTTTAATTTGCATCTACCTACAAAACTATCCTCAAATGTCAACAGCATCCAGTGACTTTTTTTTTCTGGTTTTGAATTAACCTCCTTTGAGGTAAGTAGTTCAAAGCCTGCTTTCTGTGCTGTTATTTACTGCTCCACCTCAATATGATAAGAACTTTATACATGACTTCTCATGCTTTCTGTCTGGGATTATGCCAAGCTAGGGCTGGACGATATGGTCTAGAATTAAATCTCTGATTTTTTTTATTTTTAACTGGATTTATGAAGTCAGAAAACTGTCTGTAAAAGACAGTAATATCTGTTTATTTTCAAACTTTTCCTTGAAAGCAAAACTATACATTTGAAAAGTAAACTTGGTTTTGTGGTGTTTGTGTGTTTTAACCAAGTTTCATGTTGTTGTCCTTTTAGTTCCCGAGAGGATCAAAGTGTTTTACACTATGTGTGACGGATATTAATCACCCACTAAACACTAGTTTTCCAAACCGCTATGTTGATTTATGATAACATAGGCTATTGGCTTGTGGTCTCTTTCACAAAGAAAGTTTACAGAACACTCTAGGTTTTCTAAACCTGAAATATGGGATAATCTAAGATTTTTGTTTCACAAAGAGAGCTTAGACAACCTCTATTTCAGTCACTGTCCTTCTCCCCAGAGCTAACCTGATGTTGAGCAGTTTAGTTCAGTCAACTCAGAGTGCCCTCTGTCTCTGCTCTCTTTACAGCCGATCACACTGTTTTTTTCCTGATTTAATCAGATTTTTGTGCATAATAATCATTCACTAGGTCCCTTAGACACATTAGCTTTTAAAAACAAACATTGCATGTCCATTTGATGAGGATCATATTAAAAAATTATCTGAATTTTTCACAGAGTATTAGTTGTTTTTAGGGAGAGGATTCGACAACTCAGTTGACAGGACATAAGATTGCTTTTAGTTTGTCTTTGATTTGTTTAATATGAGCGACATGCGGATTGTTTTATTTTTGTTTATTCATTTTTACAGTACATGAAGAACTAATTAAATTATTTTCAGATTACACATAAATAGATTAATTAATTCCGCAAGGGGAAAAGGAATTATTTTAGGGCTAAGATTATGATTAATTCCGTGAAAACAATCTACCGAGCATACTGGCACGATCTGAAGCCATTCTAAGGGACGGATGACCTCCAATAACCTTTTATTGGGACGATAACATCCGAAGAGGTTGGAAACAGCCTCTTAGTATTAACTCTGTAAAAGAAGACAGTATCAAACTGAAGAACCCCATGAGATGATGACCAGATTCCATCTATTAGAACAATGTTCTTAGACTTCATCCTTACCTAAAATCAAGAAATAAACCCGTAATGGTATTGTGGTTTCAACAGGCTATGGCAAGTTGATTTGTTATGTGTTAGTATTACTGAATATGTATTCCTGGTAGCTGAAAAAAAGAAATGTCCTCATCAAAATGACCATTTGAAACAGAATGACACTCTTTTCATCTAGAACAAATACTCTGGATGTCTAGAAATTTAATTCAGACATATTCAATTTTCTCCATATTCCATTTTCATTTGTAATATTTTGACTATGAAGAAATGTATTCCAGATATCACAAATACATATTTATTCAAGTTGATAAATTCCAGAACGGCCACTTATTTTCTAGCTATATAAAACTTAGTTAACTTGAACTCAACTAGTGTTGTTGTTTTGTTTTTTTTGTTTTTTTTCATGAAATTTAGTTTCTGCTACAAAAATGTAATTTAGAAAATATATTATTATTGTTAAGTATAGGAGTGTGATTTTGATCAAAAATAATGTTATTTTGGTGATTAACAAATGGAACATTTCTTCATTATCGGGAACCTTTTGTCTTGCTAGTGTTCTGCCATTGAGATGCTAGGTGAACAGAAGGAACTGATTTGTAATAACCACAGTTATTGTTTAACCACGTGGGATAAATTATCAATTACTTTGTGGAAACAGAGAGGACTGTTAACAACGGCAAAAATGACAGCCAAGAATAACATAATTACCTGCCCTCCTCTCACTGCATCTTCATCACTCCTCCTTTTATACATATTTTTTGGGTAATTGATTAACTGATACTCGTTTACTTTCATGTGGTTTGTTAAATTTAAAAAGGCACACTCCAAAATTGTATTTTGTGCCTCTTATAATTTTTAATTCCTTTTGCACCTGTCCTGACAAATTTTCTGTACTAATTTCTGAACACCGGAAAGGTCAGACATGTTGGCTGTTTAGCTGTAAAGGCTGTTTATTGCAAAATGTTGGCATGTTAATGCATTGTTCTTTTTTCAGCACAATGATGACGAAAGTTTATACAACGATACAAAGATTGTCATGTTCGGCTGAACGTATTTAGCCCACATGCAGACCACACACGGCAACAAGTATCAGTTAACAGTTTATTGAGTTTGAGGGAGAGAGAGTAAATGGTAGCAACAGAGTCGACGAGGGAGCAACAGCACCCGGACCCGTTCGACTTCTGAAAGGAGAAGTTAGTGATTAGCCGGGAAGGGCGATCAGGGGGAAATGAATAGAGGGACGTGAGCTTACCACCGGACGCAGCAACCTAACCGGGGGAGGACGGAGCAGACTCAGGCTCTGACCGAAGGAGCTGGTGGCGGGTGTCTCAGTGACCGGTGGGGCTCGGGCTTCAGGGTGACCGAGCTGCTCTTACTTTCCTGTGATCCTGGGCAGCAGGAGAAACCAGAGTGGCTCGAAGCACCTTGCTTGGAGCAGGGGGAGAAAGGGAGGACCCAGTGGAGACTCAGAACCTGGAGTCAGCATGAGTGGGACCCTCTGGGAAGGCGATCGTGAGGAAACCTGGGGAACACAGAGGTTGGGATTAACGAGAGAAGTTAGTATTCAGTTGAGAGACTGTGGCCTTAGGCGTACAGCTACGGTTAACACTCTGGCGTCCTCCTGCTGTCTGGATGCTGCTCTTATAGTGCGATCAGACGCAGCTCAACCAGCCGCAGGTGCGTGCGCCCTGCCCACCTGTCAACTGCAGACCCCTGCGGAGAAAGCAGAAAGAAGCAGAACCGGCAGAAACTGCACGGCCCTGTCGGCTGAGTCCTGACAAAGTTGATGCCTCTTTGTTGTTGTTCTTCACCCAACTGTTCTTTCTTTTTTCAATCTCAACCTGTTTTTTGTTTCTCTTCAGACAAATTTTATTTTATTTTATGATACATGTGTTTAGCAGGGCCTTAGTTTGTTTTACCCACTCAGTAAAATTCCTAGAGCCACAGTACAAAAAATATGATTGGGGAGAAGTTAACTTTTTGTACCAGACAGATTTCTTTTAATTAAAGAGATATATGCTAACTTAAATGCTTTTGGGCCTTAACTGTTTCTTTTCTTGCTAAAAACTAAAATGTAAAAAAAAAAGCAATCAGTATAAAATTCCAAAAAAAGAAATAAAAAAAAAATAATTCACTGTTTTTTCTTTCCAGGTTTCTTTACAGCTTTATTGATTTGAGAACATGCTTTCATTTTTAAGAACTAAAAAATTTAAGTTTGGTCAATTGTAATTTAAATTTAAAATAAAATGAAATGCAGTAATACCTACATATAATCAAGCTTAGTTTAATTAACAGGTGGTAAGATATAGTTCAAATTAAAGATCTTTTCACATAGTTAAACATAAATACTGCTCTCTGCATTATCATCTGCCATGGTTGTTGTTTTTCTTGACGCTTCTGCGTAGCAAGATGCAGAATAGTGATCTTTGTAGTGTTATTCAGACTGCCATGAAAAAATCAGATCCAGATTGCTAATCGGCAAAAAAAAATTGGATTTGGGTCACTTCAGGATGCGGTGTGAACGTAGCCTTAAATATTCCATTTCATTCCATTTGGAGCTCAGGTACACTGAACATAGTTACTTCACTCATACAACTTATGCCTCATTACCTAAGATTTTTAGGGCAACAAAATACCTTGATTTTTTTAAAAGTACATTAGACTAATCCAGGGTTACATCCTCGTCTATGCATTTGGGTCCTCAAAAATCTCCGCCCTCATTGTGACATACACACACACAAACTAAATCCACCCAACCCCTGCTACAATTACACGTCAACTCGTCAGCTACTTTTAATTGTGCCTAAGGTCCTAATTGAAAGACAAGCCATCGAATGGAAAGTTTAAAAAAAATATGACATTCAAGTTTATTTCTTCTCTGTGTAATTGATAACATTAAAGGCAATGACACAATGGAATCAGACAGTTTTACTTAGAAACCTTTTACTATTCCGACTGTATGATCTGACTGAATGATATCTGTAAAGTATCTTTTTTATCTGTTGTGAGTTGATGGTATATAATATATAATTACCGCAAAGTTGACATATCAATAGAGAGATCCCTTAAATTTAGTAAGAGATTGAGGTCAGTTCTACAGGTCTAACTAAAATTTGTCTACAGATACAAGAAGAAACATCAGGATATCCCAGTTTTATTTTTATTTTGCTTTGAGAAAACACACTTGAGTCATATGGAGCAATATCTCTAAGTTTGTTGTAGATGTAACCCATATTCATTTCTTTTTCCGGCTTGTTCATGTACCTTGCAGCTTTTCAGCTGCCTTACACTGATAATGATAAGTAGAATAATTTAAATTTATTGATCTCACATAGGAGAAATTAACCTCTGCATTTAACTCATCCCCTTGTGGAGCAGTGGGCTGCCATTTCGGGGCGCCCGCGGAGCAGTGTGTGGTTAAGGGTCTTGCTCAGAGATCCAGAGGCTCGAACTCAGAACCTCAGGATTCCAATCTCTATGCTTTAACCACTACGCCGCCACTCCCCCAATGATCTGAGAATTATTCACAATAATATAAAAGAGGACACTTATTGAGGAGAGTTTAGATGAGTTCAGTCTTAATATAGAGTTATAAGCAATTGAGGCTGGCCAATAGAGGGTGCAAGGGTGCTGCCACGCCCACCCAATGACCTTGATTAAGACATAAAAAAAATAAAAATGAAATTATGAAATAAAAATATTTTGAAATATATTAATATATTTTTTAGAAGTGCAAGATAAATATTTAATCTTTAATGACAAGTAAAGATGTTTCATTCGGATTGGTGACATACTGTATTTGTGTCTTCTTTGGCCATTGACTCTCGTTAAGTGATGTACATACGTAGTACCTCCTCTGCAATTCAAATGGATAGAAGAGCTCAGGGCGCAGCTCTCCTGCGCCGCAAGCTTAAAGGTATACTATGCAACTGGTGTTGATCTACCAGCGAGGCTCCCCCCAGAGGGCGAAAGTAAAAGTGCACTGTGGTAAATATGCTCAGCTGTTCTCCGTCAAGCCAGGCGGTTGTTTTGAGCTTAGCAGACAGACAAAGGCAACCAATCACCATGTCTACTGCGGTAAGTGACTATTTAGTTGCACAAATATTGCCACTGTGCTAGCAACGAGCATGCTTTTAACTGGGGGCGTGTAGCAGTTCTCGCCGTAAAGCAAGACCGACTCTCGCGAGACTTCTGAGCCTGTGGGTGCGGGCCGAGGGCTCCTGCAATTGCAAGTGCGGTATTTCCCCCACAGACCACCAGGGCGGCCGAGAATACCTTTGTTCAACCTGAAATGACTCATTTAATCATCCAAAACGTTATGGAACACATTAATTAACTGAAAAATGTTGCATAGTATGCCTTTAAAGGGGCTGAAGTCAGGGTCGTTAGGGTGCTGATTGACAGGTTGAGTCGCAATGAAGTGAAGTCCTTTAAAGTAAACTTATGAAGTGAAGCTAGGGGTAAAAGCTTTTAGACCTGATCAGCCAAACATCAAAACTAATCTGCAATCCAAAGACAGAGGGAGACAGTACAGTCTGTCTTTTTCCAGGACTTGGTTTAGCTAATAAACTTGGCTAACTGCATGTAGCGAGGCTAATGCTTTATTCTGCTTTCCTGCCTCCTTTTTCAAATGTCAGGATCTGATCCAGCAGACAGCTAAGACAGGTAACACTGATTTAAAGCACTTTTTAGAAAAGGTAAAGAACCTTGAACAATCTTGGATTCACATGGAAAATGATATGTGTACTTTCTCTAGTTAATTTGCATAGTTCCTCTTAAATAAGCACATTCTCAAAAAAAATGTTTATAAAGCTGACTAATAGTCAGAATATATATATTCTGAAAAATATATATAAAGCTGACTAATAGTCTCTCCATTATTAAAGTGGTACATAATTGTTTTAGGTGTGTGACACCAAATTTACCTATGCAAAACACAGATTTACCTTCAAAGAGCCACAGAAAGGCTAAATTTATGTACAAAAATTAATCCTTTACTTAAAATTCCACCCATCCAGACATTTTCTGTCACGCTTATCCCAAGTGGGGTTGATGGTGCCTTTTTCCAGCTGTCTTCACCTAAGGAGAATTTAGAGAAGCCAATTAACCTAACAGTCATGTTTTTGGACTGTGGGAGGAAGCCGGAGTACCTGGAGAGAACCCACGCATACTCAGAGAGAACATTCAAACTTCATGTAGAAAGACCCCGGGCCGGGAATCGAATCCGGAACCTTCTTGCTGTAAGGCAGCAACTGCTTCACTGGAAGCCCAGTACTTGAAATTATGTTTTATTTTTATAAGGTGCTTTTATAATGTTTTTTGTTGCTGGCATTCATATGGATATACTGGTGTGATAACTTAGTATACGTTTGATTTGTTTCTGGTATACGTCTTTTTTGAACTATTAGCCCCCCCTGGAGAAAACTCCACCAGACGCCACTGGCTGTAAGACAATTTGATAGATAACACTGGAACTCCCATTCAAGGGTTTTTCTTTGGAGGGATTAAGTGACTCCTTTATGCGGTGCTGTATGTTAAACAGTTTTTTGGCCATTAGATGAAAAATGATATATATTTTAACATGTGAAATAGCATTGCAAAACAAAATATGACAGCATCCTTTCATCTTAAACAATTACATATCAGAACACCAGATGAAGTGTCTTGTCTAGACTTTTTCGGTGCCAAGGGACTATAGTCAGGAAATAGAGCATGAATGTTTGATGAGAGACAGCTAGATGGTGATGGTATTATATGGTTGCAAGGGCATGCACTTGAAAATAGGAAAACTAGTTCATATGAACTATTCTGTTTCAAGGTGTCATGCATATTTCAATGACTTTACCAAGATCAGGCAGGTAAATTGGTTAGAATTTTGAATTAGATAATTATTATTATAACTTTAATAGCAAAGCAAAAATAAGTATTTTTTTGATTTCCTGCTGGTTGAAAGCAGATGGTGTTTTTCATATTTGTGAAAGTCAGTGGCTGTGAGCTTAAAAAAGACAAGAGCTGAAAGAGTATTACAAATTCCTTTGCGGGGCCCCAGCATTATAATGGCAGTTATTGGACAAAACATTGAGAAAATCTCTCGGAATATACTTTCTGTTGGTAAATTTCTAATATCCACCAGTATCTCAGCTTGTTAAGATAACAGGGCTTTTAACTTGCAGCAGGAAGTTCAACAGATATAGAGCCTGAAATGTGATGTTAGCAGTGAATTCTACTGTGGGTTTTCATGGCATGGAGGGTAGTAGAAGCTGGTTTCCTGTTGGGGCGGTGGGCTTTTGTTTTGATTAAAAATTCTAAGAAAAAAAATGTATAATGATGAATAATTATTGCGTTTTTCACTGCGGGTCCGAGACTGGAAACTAGACATTTCAGAAGTGGAGCGATTTTTTTTTTTCCCCCACTATGAAAGCATCACTAAGGAACACAGCTAACCAAACTGTCAAAGAGACATATGATGGCATGGATTGCAGCTGTAAAGCTAACAAACAGGACCTCAAGCAATATTACCCTGTTCGTTTGTGTGCTCATGGCATTCCACACAGTTAAATTTTTGTAAAATCATGTCTAAAATCCTCTGTGGTTAACACTAAGTTGCAACAATTTCACAGTTACATGCTTAGGTGTATTTTATTAAGAAAGTATCCAGCTATTGACTTTCTAGAGAGCCATCCTGACCCTTATTTTAAATCTACACAAAACAAAATAGCTTGTACCTTAAACATCCTCGTTTATATTTTTCTGTACACAACTGTTTTCCATTCTTCTTCTGGTCCATGTTGGGTGTGGTCCACACCATGTCCCCACACAGCACACCTGTAGCACTACATAAAGATCTACTGACTGATAACAAGATTGTAGACACCTGTGATGCTAATTAGTGAACACACATTGATTTTAAGATGACCCTTTGGTTAGATTATTTTGATGCTTTAGGGGTACCATAATTATTTTTCAAGGCATGTTTTTACATACATTTATTGTTTTATGATAATTTTGTTGAAATGTCTTACCTTCAAATGCTTATTTTTATAGATTTTTTTAAATTATTATTACTTCTGTCAGATTTAAGTTATCTCTGTAACCAGTTGTTCTTGAATTTTATTGTAATAAACAAGGAGTAAAACATTTTTTACACTTATATATATATATATATATATATATATATATATATATATATATATATAGAGAGAGAGAGAGAGAGAGAGACAAGATCGGGTGGGACTTCCAGATACAGACAGACTGAATGGTATTGGCAAACCAACCTTACATTGTGGTGGTGGACAAAAAGCAGATGAACGCTGTTGCTGTTGGCATAGCAATACCACGTGACTGCAACATCGGGAACCAAGGAGCATGACAAAATAGATAAATACCAGGGGCCCAGAGAAGAGCTGGACGGTCTAGGCATCAGTGGTGTCCGTGGCCATTGGGGCACTCGGGGCAGTGACCCCCAAACTTGAGAAGTGGTTACAGCAGATCCCTGAAAATACATCAGACATATCGGTCCAGAAAACTGTAGTGCTAGGAACATGAAAGATACTGCGCAGAACCCTCAACGTCCCAGGCCCCTCTGGTAGTGGACTAGAGGTTGGAGGAATAAAGGGAGACATCCCGCAGTGGGTGAGGAAGAGTTTATATATATATATATATATATATATATATATATATATATATATATATAAAGATACATATGGCCCTGGAAATGAGCAGAACACCTGTTTTCATTAATGTTCGCTAGATGAGCAAATATCTACAATACAATAGACTTAGATTTATTTTGTCATTTTGTATACACAAGTGTATACAAAAGGAGATTTCATTAAAAACAGCTCTAGACAATTTAATTTTTTAAAGTGCAGCCTAAACACATAGAAAAAAAATAATAATATAAACATATGACTGTATATTTACATTGCTAACAATTTTTATTTTATTTATTTTTATAAATGAAATAACCCATTACACAACATTCAGCAGTTATGGGCTTAGGACACGCAGTGCTGGGATAATATGTCTTTAATGGGGGGGCTTTAATGCTTCTCAGCCTCCTCAGCCTCCTCAGCCTCCACACCACACAGTGAGACAGCTGGTCAGAATGCTCTTTATGGTAGTACATGCACTTTTGTGCCCTTTTGACCATTGAGGTGGTGTTTACATTCCAGGTGAGGGTGTCTGTGATGTGCACCCACAGGAATTTGGTGCTGTTGATCATCTCTACAGCTGAGCTGTTGATGACCAGTGGAGTGTGGTTAGGCCGGTTTTTCCTGAAGTCCAAGATGATCTCCTTCGTTCTCCATGTTCACAATGTATCTGCTCGTAAAATTAACAGGAAATTAGCCACAATTTATAAATTCTGTGATGTATAAGTTGTGAGGTGTGCATATTCACAGAGGCTCACTCTCCAAACAAGCCAAAGAAAACTTCTAAAAATGTTACCTTTGGTAGCTCATTAAAGGAATAGTACACCCAAAACATGATTAGCCTTCATTTTCTACTCACCCCCATGCTGAACAACACTCTGGAGTACTTTTTTGATATCTCAAATGCATCTGGAGATCTGGGAGGCTTCTTGCTGTCTGCTGACATTCAAATAATGGAGGTCTATGGTGCTCGAGGCAGAAAGGTCCATAAAAGTCCACAAAAAACGTGTCAATATTCCTCCATACTGCTCGTCCAATGTATTCCAAGTGTCCTGAGTGGGTAACGTCCATAATTTACTCGAAACGAAGTCATTTAGAATGTTTTTAGAGCATAAACAGTAGTGTGTAGGATTTCCTAAAAGCGCGCGCCTGCGAGTTCACGAGCCTACGGAAACTGCGGCAGACCAAACCAGATGAAAGTGTGCATTCAGCGTCTGCTCTTGATAATGCAAGCGTAGAAGAAGAAATGTGCTGTTTACCTGTGCAAAGAAAGAAACAACGAAAGAAAAATGTCTGAGGACTTCAGTGTTGAGGAAGAGCATGAGTTCTAGGCTCGTGAACTCGCAGGCGCGCGCTTTTAGGACATCCTATACACTACTGTTTATGCTCTAAAAATATTCTAAATGACTTCGTTTCGAGTAAATTATGGACGCTACCCACTCAGGACACTTGGAATACATTGGACGAGCAGTATGGAGGAATATTGACACGTTTTTTGTGGACTTTTATTGACCTTTCTGCCTCAGGCACCATAGACCTCCATTATTTGAATGTCAGCAGACAGCATGAAGCCTGCCAGATCTCCAGATGCATTTGAGATATCAAAAAAGTACTCCAGAGTGTTTTTCAGCATGGGGGTGAGTAGAAAATGAAGGCTAATCATGTTTTGGGTGTACTATTCCTTTAAGATCAGTTGAATGGTAATAATACTCAAGCCAGTTAACTTGCTGTTATTTTTTCAAGGTAGCGCTTCTTTGTTTAGCTTGAGGCAGTCACACACCTTGCACTGGTGGTCCTTTTTTTTTTTTTGTAAAGTGGCTCCTTTTGTGAATTACCCAAAATGGCCTCTGTAGTTCTGCTATGAAGTCAATTCGCAAGCCCTCTAGCACAGTCTACACAACATCTTCTCAAAGGAGTTGGAGCCTTGAAGTTAAACTAATGCTAAAATCACACCCAGATTTAGAATCTTATTAGCTGTTTTCAAGGTTACAAAGATTAATCCTCTCAGTCAACTATTGACAGACACATACTTTTTTGATAACCAACATTAATCCTTTCTCGCCACAATCCAAAGAAACAGCGTCCTTTGTAATATGCAGCACAAGCATTTCAGGAGTGCTGTACTTTCTTTTAGCATATTTCCATTCTGACCATCCTGTACTCTAATCAGGTTACATTTGCATTTCACAGGCAAAAATTAGAGTAATTTTTAGAATGATAAAAGTATTAAGATTACAATAACTTTCAATATTTTTTTTCTACATTTATAAACCACTACTCTGAATTGGAAAGACATTATACATGTGCAAGGTTTTTATCAAAAACTAACAGAGTACTGATTGCTGACTTTTGACAAACATTAAGGATAAATATGCAAATTAAAGTGAAGCATTTAGCTTTTTAAAATCCCATTGCCCCTCTATTATCCATTATACTTCCTGGTCTGAAATGCAATTAGCAGAGGTTACATATATTCTTTTATTGTTTGAGTTTAACTAAACCAAAAATGACCAAGACAATGTTAAGAGTTTTTATGTTAATGGTTCCTAAGCAGGATAATGTGCTAAAGAGCATGACACGATAACATCCTGTGTCATATCTCAAAGCTTATTATCTCACTCTCATTATCCAATTTGTAAATGAATGTCCTCAGTTCTTTTGTGTTTTGGGCCCTTGATGCAGCGATGATATATACAGGCAAATGGTCAGATATTCAATTAACTCTCTGTCTATAACAAATCTAGATTATGGTGCTGTTGTGACTCAATGCTATTTCAAGTCAACTCAATTAAACCTTTTATAAATCACACTTCCTTGACCCACATGCAGAAAACGGGTTCGTCTGAGAGAGAGGAGCGGTTCTTTGCCAGATATGGGAGGTTTTTCCTGGAGTTTATTTAGCGGAGGTTACGTATATTGTTGCCTCTGAAACATGAAAGGCAGCCTACAAAAAACGTACAAAGACAAGTTCAGGTGTTTTAGAATCCCAGAGCATTTAGCTCGGGGGGGGGGGGGGGGGGGGGGGGGCTTTAGTGATTAACACTCAAGCACTGGATAATTTATGCATATCAAGTGCAAAAAAACAACCAGATTTTAACTAAGAAAGGATTTGTACACTCCCTTCCAACATGAATTAACAGTTTCATGGGGGCACAAATTGACACAATTTCCTAGTCGTGGTGCAAGTTTGGAGATCGGGCGGACTCCTAGCAAAATCAAGTCATGCGTCGTGCATTATACAATGGGATAACGGAAGCAGATGGGAACCACACAACCAACCCCTTATCAGAAATCGTTGGGTCACACATGTGCAAAGCAAAAAAAGAACTATCTTCTTCTATTACTAGCTAGCAATATTTATTGCATTGCCAGATAGTATTGTTCAAGACCCCAAGCTCTCTTTGAAGGACGTACTCTATGAGTAGTCAGATTGCATCTGAGCTTAAAGCTGCGGATCTGCAGAAGCAGCGGCTAGGGCATCTTAGGCAGGAGAGAAAAACAGGTTAGTGACCAAGTAAATCTAACTGAGGAAGATTATGAACATGGGTCACTAACCTGGTTTACAAGTTCAGTCCATAGCCAGAGAACAAGGTAAGATCCACCCGGTGGGTGGGAGATAAGTAGACTCTCTTTGTTTCACTCTCCAATAAAATGTGCAGTTCTTCAGTGCTGGTTCCTCGTCTAAATTCCTCCAACTCTCTCTCTCTTAGTATTCCTCCTCGTGAAAGTTCCACCCCCCCCCCCCCCCCCCCCCCCCCAATGTCCCCCATGCCCCCCCCCAACCAAATCCTGACATTAAGATAAACATAATTACAAAATGTTACTCCAATGACTTGCAAAAAGTTCTATACTATATTATCTGTTTTATAAGACACTTTTCAGCAAAGCAGAGAGGAAAATAAATTAATTCAGAACTTCTTTTAGGGCAATTTTTTCTTTTACTTATCACTTAAGTGAAACCCAAATATTAAGCTTTTAATTATTAATAACTGTAGACAGGTTAAGAATGTTTTCCTTACTACTGCAGAATGTAATCCCTGTGATATAGTAACCTCATCTCTTGATATGCACTTTAAGAGTGTCCTACATACATCCATAAATACAGTTATTTTTAGATTGATTTGTAACTGGTAATATTAATGACCAGTTTGTGATACTGTTTATCCCGAGGCACATCTTGAATCTTTGGGTACAAACCTAGTTGCTGTAGAGATGTAGATATCCTACTTCTCACTGTCTTAGTTTATTGGATCATCTCTGAATGCATGCCTCATACCCTGAAAGCTTTACTTGGAATCCTAATTTCCAAGCTGTTTCTGTGAAGACAACTGATGAGGTACTAAAATCATCTAGCCCTTTTGACCCTGTTTGAAACCTATAGGTCTTTCTATTTCCAGAGAAAAATTACTTGAACTTTTTTGTAAAAGGTCAAGATTTGTACGGCATAGCAGATCAGTGTTCAGTAAAAATACTAACAGAGCATCAACACAGTATTCTATCATGTTGATTAGATTATATCTACACGAAATCTGAACTTTCTTTACATACAGTTAGATGAATGTGTATCATGATATGGTATGATATCTCACATTTCAAATGCATGCATAAAACTTTCTTCAAAGTAAATTAAGTTTTATTGTACAAAGTTGGTATATTATTTAATAACAGCATTGAAGCAGGAAATGTTCCTTGGTTACGATTCATAAGGAGACAGAGTTTTACTTTTTGGCTCAGCTGTTTCTTCACAAGAAAAAAAAAATATTTAAAAACAACTGAAACAGCAGCTGCATCAGTGTAGATTAAACCCAAGTTCTGTCTATTTAATCTTGCTTTTAGTTATCACTCAAGACACAAAGATACTTAAAATCCTTCACTTTAGGCAAAGGCTACTCCCTACTGTGAGAGAAAATCCACCTTCTTGGCCACTTCACACTGAGCTGTGAAACTGCTCCACTGAACATGGAAGATTGTGGTCTGAATAAAATCATATAATTTACAAAGAAAATACATCCTGGGGTTTCTAAGCTTTCAGACCCTTACCATGAAACCCACAAACATGATAGGTGACAAGCGGCAGCTCTGGCAAATTGCAATGTCAAGAATGTGGACACAACTCTTGCTTTCGGCATACAAGTATCAAATAGCCATTAAAAGCCGACTAGAAACCCCAGAGTCCCACTGGACCCTCCACCAAATACCTTGTGGGACACTCTTTTAAGCCTTCTCCAGATCCACATGCCGTGAGCATTTCTGTGCTAGTTAAAGGACTTGTTCACTGTTCCACCACCAGAACGAAAGCTACCTTAGAATAGAAATATAATTTATTTTTTAGTAGAGAATTGAACGAATTGGCAGTCAAATGAAAGGCAAATAATATAAATAACAAAAATAATAATAATATGGATATATTTACAGCATATTTAAAAAAGACAGTATATAAGAATAACAGCACACTGATGCAATAACAGAATAAAATATCAAATAAAAATTTTTGGGACAAAACCCTGTACATAATAGCTTATCAGTCAGGTCAAACAATGATTGGTCCCATAATGAAGACATTAAAGCGGAATTTAGATTCTTGTCCTAATGGTAGTTTGATTGCCTTAATTAAGAGTAAAGCCTAACTTTTAGGAGAATAGGTAAAATCAAGTTTCCAAAGATTCTTTGATAAAGCAAAGTATTTCAGTCATAAAATATAATATATATTCATCATCAAACTAAAATATAACAGGAAATAATGCCACATATTATGCAGAGTTCTGCCACACCTGACAAACACCATTCCTAATTCCAATCTTCAAACACAAAAAGAAAAAACATTTCTGAAGAACAAAAACACAATTTAAGATCTGTTCATTTCAAACTTAACAAAAGTGTACATTTATTATCCTAAATTAAGGTCCAAAATGCATCTATCAAGGTTTAAAGTGCAGCTGCACAGTGATTATAAATAAAGATATTTTGTATATGTTCAACAAAACTGTTTTATGGATTTCCTAAATGCTAATTTATATATTACAAATGCTTTTTAAAAACATTATTATTACTTTTATATCACATGATTTGTGATATAGGTACATAAATATTAGCTTTTTTCAGCCCTACCCTTTTTAAAAGTATTTTCCTGTGTCTTTATCTTGGGTTTTAATTATCTAATGTTTATGCAGTTTCATTGATTGCTATCATGCCTTATTATATTTCCCAACTATAAGTTTTATGTAAAGTCTTAGATAAATGTATCTACTACTATTATTATGTTTGTCTTAAATAGATGGTAATTAGTAGACTTCTAAAGCAAGGTCTCTTAACCTTGGTCCCCAGGGCCCGCTGTCCTACATGTTTGAGGTGTTTCCCTCGCTCCACACACCTGACCTGAATGAAAAGGTGTTTAACAGGCTTTTGCAGCATTTGATGGCTGCAGAGGAGAAAATGCAATTATTTGAAACCAGTGTGCTTTAGTACAAACACATCTAAAACATGAAGGACAGTGGGTCCTGTTACTTTTTCTCTAACATCTAAGTACATCAGTGGTTTAAGCTAAATCGGTTTCCTTGAACCTCTACCTTTTTATGTTGCTACAGGTTAAAAGTTGCTGTATAGAGATTTAAATTCAGCTTAGTGAAACTAGTGAAAAGTACAGCAATGCCAACAGTGTCATTAAGTTTGAAAGACAACATCCTTAAATTTGTTTTGAAATAAACTTTCATGGTATGTCATCTTATTGCAAATTACCTGTGTCTAACCCATTCCTCAAACTGAATGATATCCAAAAATGAACACAAGAAACAGTGTGCAGCCAATAATCACTGCATGTATAGCCTTTCTCACCTACAGTAACTGCTGCTCTTGTATGAACTACAACAGCTATAAAGATGTCTGTAAAACTACACTCACCGGCCACTTTATTAGGTACCCCATGCTAGTAACGGGTTGGACCCCCTTTTGCCTTCAGAACTGCCTCAATTCTTCGTGACATTGATTCAACAAGGTGCTGGAAGCATTCCTCAGGAGTTTGGTTCATATTGACATGATAGCATCACACAGTTGCCGCAGATTTGTCGGCTGCACATCCATGATGCAAATCTCCCGTTCCACCACATCCCAAAGATGCTCTATTGAATTGAGATCTGGTGACTGTGGAGGCCATTTGATTACAGTGAACTCATTGTCATGTTCAAGAAACCAGTCTGAGATGATTCCAGCTTTATGACATGGCGCGTTATCCTGCTGAAAGTAGCCATCAGAAGTTGGGTACATTGTGGTCATAAAGAGATGGACATGGTCAGCAACAATACTCAGGTAGGCTGTGGCGTTGCAACAATGCTCAATTGGTACCAAGGGGCCCAAAGAGTGCCAAGAAAATATTCCCCACACCATGACACCACCACCACCAGCCTGAACCGTTGATACAAGGCAGGATGGATCCATGCTTTCATGTTGTAGACGCCAAATTCTGACCCTACCATCCGAATGTCGCAGCAGAAATCGAGACTCATCAGACCAGGCAACGTTTTTCCAATCTTCTATTGTCCAATTTCGATGGGCTTGTGCAAATTGTAGCCTCAGTTTCCTGTTCTTAGCTGAAAGGAGTGGCACCCGGTGTAGTCTTCTGCTGCTGTAGCCCATCTGCCTCAAAGTTCCACGTACTGTGCGTTCAGAGATGCTCATCTGCCCACCTTGGTTGTAACGGGTGGTTATTTGAGTCACTGTTGCCCTTCTATCAGCTCGAACCAGTCTGGCCATTCTCCTCTGACCTCTGGCATCAACAAGGTATTTCCGCCCACAGAACTGCCGCTCACTGGATGTTTTTTTCTTTTTCGGACCATTCTCTGTAAACCCTAGAGATGGTTGTGCGTGAAAATCCCAGTAGATCAGCAGTTTCTGAAATACTCAGACCAGCCCTTCTGGCACCAACAATCATGCCACGTTCAAAGTCACTCAAATCACCTTTCTTCCCCATACTGATGCTCGGTTTGAACTGCAGGAGATTGTCTTGACCATGTCTACATGCCTAAATGCACTGAGTTGCCGCCATGTGATTGGCTGCTTAGAAATTAAGTGTTAACGAGCAGTTGGACAGGTGTACCTAATAAAGTGGCCGGTGAGTGTATTTCCCCACTGGAAGACAGGAGGTTGTGGTAAGTTGCAAAGGTGAACCCAAAATGACTCTCACCAAGAGGCAGACATAATGCATCTCCAGTGGCATCACTCAAAATTTAACATCAAGAATGAACTAGAGAAAACAAGTCAGAACGTGTTGAAACAAAGAGAGGGAAAGAGCAAGGGAAAAGGGGAGTAGGAGATCATTGGAAAGAAAATAACTTGGCAGTCACCCAAGTGGATCATTACCTTCTGCTCCACAAATGTGATGTAGTGGAGAAGGTGAAACTGATAGTTTGGAAATGAGCGGAGCGCGCTGGACTGATACTTAATCATTACCACCACTGCACCATGGCAGATAGCAGCTTCAGGCTTCAAGGTGTTCTCCCCTGATGTTCGCTGGAACAGATCGACAAGCTTGTTCTCCTCCTCTGAAGGGAGGATTGTGTCCATGAAGCGATTAAAAACACACTGCCCACTTTATAACTGTCTGCTAAGTGCTTAAGGCCCAGCAGGAAAATGTTCGCTCTGTTTGTCAACATTAGTTTGATTTATTGACACTGCAATGTAAACACCATATTTGGTCATTCCAATTGTCTTTTTCACATTTCTGACAAATTTCTTTACTTACTCCTCCCATTTCTTCATAGTCAACTATAGAAGTGAGGTAGAGTTTGAATGCAGCTTTCTGTCAGCTATCAGCCATAAGATAAATAAAAAACAACAGCTTCTGTAATCACCGATGCAATTACAGGATTAAAAATAATCTAACCAGGCATCTTTTGTAAGGAATCATTCTCTGAAAGACTGAACCCATAACATGGTGAAAGGTGTTTTTGACTTTTGAGGCAATGTTATCTTTGGCTATTCCTAGTCGTACATTTTCTTAGGAAATTATCTTCAGGAAGGAGGTCAGACTCAGAAACCTTATTTTAGACTGCTTCCAACAGTTTAGGGGTGCCTTATTTTAATTAGTTCTATTAGTTTGTTTTTAAAGACTAGAGATGCTGTTCATCCAAATCAGCTGGATATACAATAATTAGGTTACATAATTAAAAGACCACGTTTTGGCCCACATGCAAATAGCCACCACCATGACTCTGTGAACAAGCCTTCTTAGTTTATTTTACAAGTAACAAATAACTCTTAGAAGGTCAGTGTCAGAACTTTTGTTCAGATGGTTCAGCTGTTTTTGCAAAGGACAGGAGCAATTAGTGAGGATTCTGAAGATAAAAAATCTAAGCAGGTAAGACAAGAATAAGTATTTACTATTCTCAGGTGAGGAGGTTCCAAGAAGAGATAAATGTCCTAATAATGGATCTTGAGTTTCTGGGAGAAGAGGATCTGGGCTGGTTTTTCTACAAAAGACAGGATAAGAAGTGTTATGGCCAAACAATGAATTTTGAATTCAGGATATACAACCTAAAAGCTGCTTCGGTTCTTCTGAGTTTTCACTTAAAGGAAATTACTCCGTCAGTATTCTTTTTTAATCTAGCATTGTTGATTTACTATACACTACAGATATAAAGGATGATATGAGATCAGAAACCTCCTCTAACACCATTGTGGAGAAGTACACACCAGTACACTGCAGGGTTAAGGATATTATACACTGTTATAAGTTTTCATAAATAGCCATTCAGATAACTCTTTTTTTGGCAATCCAGTGAACTAAAACTGATAGAAAGCTTGATATGTAAAAACTTTTGTTTTGGTGCTGCACACTGCAAATATCCTTCGTGTCATGTTCGGATTAATGTGTCTAACCCATATGCAGAACACTCGGAGGCAGATGAAAAAGTTCAAAGATTTATTAATAATAAATGTACAAAGTATATTCAGATCCAAGAGGGGGCTTGACTGGTCACGAGTGGGTTCACTGCTGAGGAGGACAGAGAGATTAGTGGAGGTCCAGGTCTTTTGCAGGTTGTGAGTGTTCAGGTCTGTACCTGTTCGGAAATGGAGCAGAGCTGCAGAGGGGGGGAACCAAGAGGGTCCAGAGGTTGTCGGCAGGCTGAGGGCAGAGGCGGAGGCAGAGCTTACTTAGTGCAGGCAGATCACAGATTGAGTTTTCCTTCCAGTAATCTTCTGAGAGCGGGCAGGCAGAAACATGACTGAGGCTGCCCTCCAGAGTCCTACTGAGAACGAGCAGAGAAACCGGCAGAGAAACTCTCCAGAGTTTCAGGTATTCAGGCAGGATCAACCTGGGAGGCAGATAGGAGAAAAACGGGATCAGGTTTGATTTGCAGAAAGTCAGAGTTCACAGACAGGCAGGTTGGCTCAGGCTTGCTAACCGTTACTGGCAAACACTCTGGCACTGGAGTGAAGCCCTCCGGCTCCTTAAGTACGGATCTCCTGATGAGCAGATGAGAGACAGGTGGTGCGGTCGGCTCATGCTCCAGGAGATCTTGTGCGCCCTCTGGTGGAGAAAGTGGACAAACCTCCAGATCCCAACACTTCGATGTGGTATCTGGACCATCCATCATGTTTGAGAGACACGCTAAGCTCATTATTTACAAATAGAAACATTTTCTTAGATTATATATTTTATATATGAAAATAAGCTTTTCTGATCAGGTTCACTGTTTAAAATGTTCAAAACCTCAAATAAGAGGTAGATGCAGCTCTGTAAAGAGTCTGGACATTTTTTGTCTTTGTAGTGTGGCGTGCTAGGTTAGAGACTTGATATCTGCAGTTCTCTACAGCTAAAACTCATTACCCTCAAGTGGTCATGGTTTATTTACATCTGAAGTGGTGCTTTTGGGAACATGTGATTTATTATGCTACTTTGTTACACATGATTCAGATACTAATCCTTTTGTTTGTATGTTCTTGCTCTTATGCACTGCTACACTGTGTAACCATTGCCGTCGTTATTGACAGCATTATGCTGTGAATAACAGTTTGTGATCTTAGCCAATGCTTTGACCTGAGATTATGTACGCATGCTGAAGACTGACTCTAAAGTTATTCTCTGTGAGGATGCCTTGTGTTTGTGGTCTGGACAGATGTATGTGGACTACAAACTGCTCAGCCTTTAACCTACTAGGGATATGTTTAAAGGCTGAAGCCTATATACAATAAGGCCTTTATTTTGAACTTCTACCCCTAAAAAAGGCACAGCGTTTAAAGCTCTGGGCCTTACTGGTTCCCATGGCTTAAGAAAAAGTGTGATTTGAAAATCGACTTTGTCATGGTTTTGGCGCTGATGTTTGGCTTTTCCATCTACAATTGCTCACCTGTCTAATTGGTCCTGCAGCTGATAGCATAAGAAACACAAAATCCCCTGAAAGTAATTTGAACCAGCTAAAAGTAAGGTGAACCAGTTTAAAACAAAGTTAACAATTTCAAAGACGGGCAGACAGACAGACAGATAAGGCAATAAATATGAAAATTGAAGGTTTCACATAACAATTTATAATGATGAAATCTTTAAAATTTCACTGTAGTTATGATATATAATATACATATACAAAACCTTGTCTCTTTATTATTGAATTACTTCATGCTTAATCCATACATTATTGAATAAATAACAAAATTTGGATTTTATGTACAACTCAGACATCCACCATGTGAAGTGTCTTTCTGAAATAAAGTAAAAATTGCTTAACTTAGTCTCCACAGTCAAATTTCCATCAAGACATGTTGAGGTTGATGATGTGCATGCTTGTCCTTAGGGAAAACGGTGATAGCTAAGATGTATGGATATTATTCCCTTTATTAAAGCAGATGTTCACTTTAAATGGTTTTGTGATATTTTTGCTCATTTGTTGAAGAAAAACAAATGAGGCTAATATTACTTTTCCAGAAATCATTCCCTGTTAAATTGATGAACTGATGTTCAGTTGCAAGGATAACTTCCATCCACCCTACATTTACCTACTGTAAAATGTATGTTATGTATTTTAGTAACTAGTGTAGAGAAAATTTGCTAATGCAAATTTTATATCATTTAAAATGTTTAAGCAATAGATTTTTTTTGTTTCTTTTAAATAATCTGATTTTGCAATAAAATGCAGTACTTAATTTCAAGCTACAGCATTTTGAAGTGATTAAAAAAAAAAAAATCACATAATCCTTTAGTTAAAATATAGTCTACTGATATATACTGACACGCTAGACCCTACTGATATACATACTGATATATACTGACAGTTGTATGTTTTTGTCAGTTATTGTAATAGGTGAAATAATTATTTATCTTTTTGTCTGAGCATGGATTTCTCAAATTCACTATGGGTTCAGGGTAATAAGTCCTGGATAACTGAATATGTGAGACAGCAAGAGATGGAGTCATATTCCAGGAGGAAGGGAATACATCCATGGTTGCTGGGGTTAACTGTAGGTTTGTTTACCATCCCTGTTGATTATTTATCTGCTCCTTGGTTTCTATATCAATAAAAAACAAGCCTTTACACAACCAAGCACATAACACAATAAAAAAAAAATAAATATAAAAGCCAGGGTAAAAAGCTACATCTTGATTTTATTTTTAAAACCTTCAACTGTCTCTGTAGCCCTGAGGCTCTCTGGAAGACTGTTCTATAGATTGTAGTGATGGGAGGAGGCCTTGCCTGAGTTTTAGTTCTCACTTTTGTATTTCCTATGATTCAAACTTGTTGAAAAATGTATCTGATTTAATCTGACAGCCTCTGTGATAATTTATGCAATTTATTTTATTATCGTTTAGGCTTTCCTAATTAATGCACAGATACATATGGACCGATTTCAATGGATTTTAGCATTACAAAACCTCACCATTATTCCTGTCGTGAACTCTATTCTAAAGATTCTGTGGAAGGCAAGTTCTTTCCAATCAATATCCGCCTCTTCTCTGAAGGTTAGTTTTTCTCCAAGCAGGGACATTGGTCTTTGAGTGACACTTCATCAAGTTGGTGGAAAGTGCACTCCAAATTTATCCTTTACTTCATATATTGTCTTAAATCAGTCCTCCTATAGACTGAATGCTTTAGACCTTCCCGACATTGAAAAATGCGTTTCCACTCTTTCCACTGCAGCTGTAACTATCCTATCATCTGCCTCACAGAAGCACTCTATTCTTTGCAGTGTTCTTTTTTTCTGTCACTTTTCCTTTTGTACATATGTCATTGTCTTTTTTGCTTTGAGGTTTAAAACCTAGACTCTTTTTTTATGTAGAAATTCTACTGCTGACCATCTCAAAGGTATAGAGTTTTCTTTTTAAAAGAGTTTTGCGCAAGGTATTTTTCAGCAGCTGATGTCTTAACAAACCTATACAGGGTTCTATTGAGTTTGAACATTTATTTTTTTTACTTTACAGCTTTACCATGTTAAAATTGGACAAAAATGGGATATAATTTTCAGAATTTAAAGGTTAGAAAAGTCTGTTTTCTACTGGTTACCTGTTTAAGTCCTCCACTATGACAGTGATGTCAGTCGTGCTTGTCTGATGTCATTTTATTCTCTACTATTTTCTTTCTTCCTATAGCCGGTATTTTACAGTGTTTGAATAACCGAAAATAGTTGCCACTTACTCATAAAATTATGGGTTAACTATAAACTGAAAACAACATTAAAACTTGGCACTGTAGACTAGTTTGTGCTTACAGTCACTTTTAACCCTCTTATTACAAGAAATCAGCAGTCAGCCATGCGGGGGTGGGATTTGTCAGTGTTCAAACCTTCATTATTTTCTCCTCCTTTTTCTACTACCCCTCCTTATCTATCCTTTCTTCTTAGTCTAATGAGTCGTGTTAGCTTGTCAATCTGCATCAACCCCACAACATGACTAACACTGGCGTTTTTACCTACAAATAACAATAACAAAAACATTGATAAACTTTGTAGGATTTTTTTAAACAATTCTGGTTTAAATTAAAAAAGCAAGAGAAATATTAATATAAGGAAAGTGCTAAATACAGAAGATTTTATTGAGCTCACAAACATGGGGGGGCTAGCGGAAGATACTAAGGAGTCTATTCAAAATATGAATAGAATAGCTACATCAGAACACACTTGATCAATTCTTCATCCCTTTAGCATGCCCTTCAGCTCCTGAGTGATTTCTCTTGCTAATACCAGTGGGGCTCTGCTTTATATTGAATAGTGGATCCCTCCACTGGACAGAGGCAATACTGAAAGAAATTCTAACTGTACCAGTTCATTCTCTCTAGGTTGATTCTTTAATGGTTGGTAAGAGCACATCTTATTGTGAGAAGAGGTCATAGCTTTGAATCAATTTAGGTTCTTAAAGGAATAGTACACTGTTACGGTCACTGACCTCTAGGAGCTCTCTTCATGAGAGAGCTCTCTGTTTGTGTTTCAGGTCTCCCTGGCTGTTACAGGTGCAATGCGTTGAAGCTCGTCAGCCACCTCATAAGGAGCTTCAACCCTGAGATGTCAGGCCCCCCTTCTCTTATTCACTGGGACCTTGATCTGAAGTGATCTTGTTCATGAGCTGAATGTCTCTGTGTGTTGAACAATTGACTGACTAAAGTTTTGTTTTTCTGTTCACAGTGGAAGCTGGTAGGGGTTCTCTGCCATTTTTGTTGAACTGTTTTCTCCTTGTTTTGTGGTTAGCCAGGGAGTCCGGGTATTGTATGTTCTTTTCATTTTCTATGTTAGAAAGTATTTTGTTTTATAAGTAAGGGGGGGGGTTGTTTGTTGTTTTGGCCTTGGAGACCCTGAGGCTTTAAGCTTCCCTGTTTTGCTGTTTGTTTTTTTGTGACCCCTGCAAATTGTAAGTAAATCATATTTCACTGCTGACATCATCTTTTAGTTTACTGACTTTTGTGTTACACCCAGTGCCAGAATTTACCCTTTAGTGTTCTTAAGGGTGGGGGTTGTAACATAAGTGGGGGCTTGTCTGGGATTTGATTTACTTTTTGAACATGGCACAGTTTAGTTTGGAGGAGTTTTTGGGTAACCCTACCATACGACATTTTGATGTCTGTAGAAAAGATGATTTATATGAAATTGCATCACATTTTGGTGTCCGTGTCTCTAAGTCTTTGCTTAAACGTGAACTGAAATCTCTTGTCTTCAGTGGCTTGGTTGAGAAAGGAGTACTCCCAGTGAGAATGGATAAGGAGGAGGCCAGCTCTTCTGAAACTGCTGAACAGTTTGAGGTTTGTGCTGAGGAGGGAGTGAAGACACCACCTGTTGCTGCCAAGCCAGAGTTGGAAAAACCACCAGCCTCTCTCCCACGGTTTGAGCCTTTCTCTATGGAGTCCCCAAATCCTAGTGTTGAGGCACGTCTAAAGGTACGTCTGGTGCGGCTAGAACTTGAAGCTAAGGAAAGGGAACGGAAGGATGAATTTGAGTTCCAGCTTAAGTGCAGAAGAATTGAAGCTGAAACTGCCATCAAAATGCGTCAGCTGGAGCTACAGTCTCATAAAAAAACCACTGTACTCACTACGGATTCTGGTGGGGATGAAGATGACGGCGTTCTTTCCCCAGATAAACCTTCCTCCCCTTCATCACCTTTCACGTTTGACATCAGCAAAAATATTGCCCTGGTCCCACCATTCCAGGAGACGGAGGTGGAGGCATATTTTAATGTGTTTGAACGTATTGCTGTTGCCCTTCATTGGCCCACAGAAGTTTGGTCCCTTTTGTTGCAGTGTAAACTCAGTGGTAAGGCACAGGAAGTATGTGCAGCACTAACAATTGAAGACAGTCTTCTGTATGACAAAGTTAAAGCTGCCATACTCGGGGCATATGAGCTGGTGCCTGAGGCATACAGGCAGTGTCTCAGATCCTTAAGAAAATCTAGTGCACAAACATTTGTTGAATTTGCAAGGGAGAAGGGAATGTTATTTGACAGATGGTGCCAGGCAACTAAAGTCCCCTATCGTGACAAGACATGGAAGGATGTACCACAATCTAGGGTTAAGAACTCTTCAATTTCCAAATCGGAGAGACAGTGTTTTTATTGTCATAAAATGGGGCATATTGTTTCTGATTGTTTGGCCCTGAAACGTAAGCAGGCACCCCAACCAGCTAAAGGGGTTAGCCTGGTTAAGACTCTGAGGACCGCCCCACAACTGTCAAACATGAGTGAACCTGATGATTGTTTTAAACCCTTTATTTTTGTTCTTATTATTCTTGTCTCCCTAACAGGACATTCTGAGGATGAGAAACCGGTGAGGATACTGAGGGACACTGGTGGTTCCCAGTCATTTATCCTGTCCAGCTTTCTGCCATTTAATGCTAGTACCTCATGTAATGAAAGTACAAGGAATTGGAATGGCCTATCTGCCGGCACCTTTGCATCATGTTCACCTAAAGTCCAAGCTGGCCTCTGGATTTTTCAAGGTTGCGGTGAGAGATTCATTTCCTGTTAGGGGGGTTGAATTTATAATGGGGAATGATCTTGCTGGAGAACAGGTACTTCCTGTCCCTGAGGTGGTGGATACTCCCAGTTGCATAATGGGTGAAGATGACATGTTGGAATCCCTTCCTGATGTGTTTGCTGTCAGTGCTCTTACCAGGTCCCAAGCTCGTAAGCTGGAGGAAGTGAAGTTGGATGACTCTGTTCTGGGCTCGGCCTTGATGGAGGACAAGCTGCCAGCAGATGACTATTCAAACTCAGTACTCCGAGAGGACTTCACTCCAAACTCTGAGGTTTTTCTCCCACTATCAATGTCACGTGAGGTTTTGAGCCAAACTCAGAAGAGTGATAAAACACTCACTAAGTGCTTTGAGAATGTGACTGATTCAATAAAGGACAAAACCTATATGTTTTTTATTGAAGATGGATTACTTATGAGAAAATGGATCTCTAGGCCTGCCTTGCAACAGAAGGGTATTGAGGAGGATTGGGGAGTAGTTTATCAAATTGTCATTACTCAAGGTTATCGTGAACATATACTGCGGTTGGCACATGACCACTCATGGTCAGGTCATTTGGGAATCACTAAGACTCATGACCGTATTCTACAGCATTTCTTTTGGCCAGGTCTGAAAAAGGATGTTGCCAGGTTCTGTAGAACATGTAGAGTTTGCCAAATAGTGGGTAAACCTAATCAGAGGGTACCACCCGTCCCTCTTAAGCCAATTCCTGCAGTTGGTGAGCCTTTTGAGCGTGTCCTGGTGGACTGTGTGGGTCCTCTGCCCAAAACTAAAACTGGTAGTCAGTTTCTCTTGACTATCATGTGTGTTGCCACTCGCTTCCCTGAAGCCATTCCACTAAGAAAAATGACAGCGCCCACTATAACTAAAGCTCTTCTGAAGTTTCTTGCAACTTTTGGTCTGCCTAGAGTTATACAAACGGATCAAGGCAGCAATTTTCAGTCCAAACTCTTCAAGCAGACACTACAGTGTTTTGGCATTAAACACATTCCCTCCAGTCCTTACCATCCCCAGTCACAAGGCGCTCTAGAAAGATGGCATCAGACTATAAAGGCCATGATGCGCAAATATGGTCATGAGACAGACAAAAACTGGGATGAAGGACTCCCTTTTCTGTTTTTTGCAGCCCGAGAAGCTAAACAGGAGTCTCTTGGTTTTAGCCCTGCTGAACTGGTTTTTGGGCATGGTGTAAGGGGACCACTGAAGGTTCTGAAGGAGCAACTCCTGTCAGACGACACTCAGAAACAATCCAATGTCCTTGAGTTTGTCACACAATGTCGGGAACGTCTACACCATGCTTGCTCAATAGCAAGAAAATCTTTGTCAGCTGCTCAAGGGAAAATGAAACAACTGTATGACAAAAAGAGGGTGAAGCGTTCGTTTGAACCAAGTGATAAAGTGCTCATGCTGGTGCCTACGCCTAGGCAATCCCCCTCAGCCCAATTTGAAGGTCCATATGTGGTAAAAAGGCGAGTCAATGACACAGACTACATTGTTCATACTCCTGACAGGAGGCGCCAAACACGTCTGTGCCATATAAATATGTTGAAGCTGTTTCATTCCAGGGAAAATGACCACAAGGACACATGTTGTGAGGACTCTCCAAAACCTGTGATCTCTCTTGTGTCTGGAGATAACCCCCATGATGGTTTGAGAAAGTGTGATGAAGGCCACTCTGGTAGGCTATCAAACTCTGTAATACTTAATTCCTTGGATGAGTGTCTGTCCTATCTTCCCAGGGGTGAGAAAGAGGATGTAAAAGGACTGATCCAGCTACACCCCGCACTTTTTGGAGATGTGCCCTCTTGGACATTGGTAGTGGAGCATGACATTGACGTGGGTGGTGCCCCCGCCATTAAACAGCATCCGTACCGTTGTCCTCCAGTCAAGAGGGAAATGATGAAGAAAGAGGTTCAATATTTGCTGGAAAATGGCATGGCTATACAAAGTCATAGCTCCTGGAGCTCTCCATGTCTACTGACACCAAAGTCTGATGGTTCCCAACATTTTTGTACAGACTATCGGAGAGTAAATGCAGTTACAGTCCCTGATTCGCACCCATTACCTTGCATGGAAGACTGCATAGACAGCATTGGTCCTGCCACCTATATCACCAAGTTAGATCTGCTGAAGGGGTACTGGCAAGTTCCCCTAACTGCCAGGGCTTCTGATATTTCAGCGTTTGTCACACCAGACCACTTCCTACAATACACAGTGATGGCATTTGGAATGCGAAATGCACCAGCTACCTTTCAGCGACTGATGAACACTATATTAGGAGACGTTAAGAACTGTAATGTCTATTTGGATGACATTGTAATTTATTCATCATCCTGGAAAGATCACATTAACACTATGAAGACTGTTTGCCCGTCTAGCTCAAGCCTCCCTCACCTTGAATCTGGCAAAATGTGAGTTTGCCAAAGCGGTGGTGACCTACCTGGGAAAGGAAGTAGGCCATGGCCAAGTTCGTCCAGTGAATGCAAAGGTGGACGCTATCCTACGCTACCCTGTGCCCACCACACGACGTGAGCTTCGGCGGTTCTTGGGTTTGGTTGGTTATTATAGATGTTTCTGCAGGAACTTCTCAATGGTGGTGGCTCCTCTGACAAAGTTGTGTAGTCCGAAGCAACCATTCACGTGGACTGTTGAGTGTCAACATGCATTTGACTGTGCAAGGTCCTTTCTATGCAGTGCTCCTGTATTGGCAGCTCTGGATTTTAGCAAGTCCTTCAAGCTGGAAGTGGATGCCAGCGCCACTGGGGCTGGAGCAGTGTTGCTCCAAGATGGAACTGATGACATCAGTCACCCAGTTTCCTACTACTCAGCTAAGTTCAAGCCTCATCAATTAAACTACTCTACAATTGAGAAGGAAACATTGGCCATGCTGCTAGCTTTGCAGCATTTTGAAGTTTATGTGGGTTCAACAAGTCCCGTTATAGTCTATCCAGACCATAACCCATTAGTCTTCCTGTACCGTATGTATAACCACAACCAGTGGTTAATGCGGTGGGCCTTACTGGCCCAAGAGTATAGTCTGGACATCAGGCATAAGAGAGGGGCTGAAAACTTAATAGCTGATGTACTGTCCGGGATATAATGCTACTCACCTCCCTAGAGTACGTATGATGGAATCATTTAATGAAGGATTTTATGGGGGAGGGCGTTACGGTCACTGACCTCTAGGAGCTCTCTGTTTGTGTTTCAGGTCTCCCTGGCTGTTACAGGTGCAATGCATTGAAGCTTGTCAGCCACCTCATAAGGAGCTTCAACCCTGAGATGTCAGGCCCCCCTTCTCTTATTCACTGGGGCCTTGATCTGAAGTGATCTTGTTCATGAGCTGAATGTCTCTGTGTGTTGAACAATTGACTGACTAAAGTTTTGTTTTTCTGTTCACAGTGGAAGCTGGTAGGGGTTCTCTGCCATTTTTGTTGAACTGTTTTCTCCTTGTTTTGAGGTTAGCCAGGGAGTCCGGGTATTGTATGTTCTTTTCATTTTCTATGTTAGAAAGTATTTTGTTTTATAAGTAAGGGGGGGGGTTTGTTTGTTGTTTTGGCCTTGGAGACCCTGAGGCTTTAAGCTTCCCTGTTTTGCTGTTTGTTTTTTTTGTGACCCCTGCAAATTGTAAATCATATTTTACTGCTGACATCTTTTAGTTTACTGACTTTTGTGTTACACCCAGTGCCAGAATTTACCCTTTAGTGTTCTTAAGGGTGGGAGTTGTAACATACACCCAAAACATGATTAGCCTCCATTTTCTAGTCACCCCCATGCTGAACAACACTCTGGAGTACTTTTTTGATATCTCAAATGCATCTGGAGATCTGGGAGGCTTCTTGCTGTCTGCTGACATTCAAATAATGGAGGTCTATGGTGCCCGAGGCAGAAAGGTCCACAAAAAACGTGTCAATATTCCTCCATACTGCTCGTCCAATGTATTCCAAGTGTCCTGAGTGGGTAGCGTCCATTATTTACTCGAAACGAAGTCATTTAGAATGTTCTTAGAGCATAAACAGTAGTGTATAGGATTTCCTAAAAGCGCGCGCCTGCGAGTTCATGAGCCTACGGAAACTGCCGCAGACCAAGCCAGATGAAAGTGCGCATTCAGTGTCTGCTCTTGATAATGCAAGCGTAGAAGAAGACATTTGCTGTTTACCTGTGCAAAGAAACAAACAACCAAACATACACAAACAAACTTTCATCTGGTTTGGTCTGCCGCGGTTTCCGTAGGCTCGTGAACTTGCAGGGGCGCGCTTTTAGGAAATCCTATACACTACTGTTTATGCTCTAAAAACATTCTAAATGACTTTGTTTCGAGTAAATTATGGACCCTACCCACTCAGGACACTTGGAATACATTGGACGAGCAGTATGGAGGAATATTGACACATTTTTTGTGGACTTTTATGGACCTTTCTGCCTCGGGCACCATAGACCTCCATAATTTGAATGTCAGCAGACAGTAAGAAGCCTCCCAGATCTCCAGATGCATTTGAGATATCAAAAAAGTACTCCAGAGTGTTGTTCAGCATGGGGGTGAGTTGAAAATGAAGGCTAATCATGTTTTGGGTGTACTATTCCTTTAAGTACAATATGTTATATAGCCTTGTAATGTTGAATTCAGGTAGAATATCATAACCTGTCACTTTTAGAATAGAATAGAAAATCCCTTTATTGTCCCACAATTGGGGAAACTCTGGTGTTCACAGCAGCAAAAAGATTATAGTATAAAAATTGTCACACAAATGTGGTCTTAGAAAAGTGTATAAGAATAACATAATAGTGAAGAGTTAAAAAAATGAAATACTGTACTGAAAGTGTTTTAGCCATATAAATACTGTGCACCTTGAGAATAAATAACATTGTAAAGCTATGGACAAATTTAAAGTAATGGATATTTGAAAGTAACAGCAAAATCTGAGATGTTTAAAATTACAGCAGTATGTTATCTAACTGACTAAGGTAGAACCTGTGCAAAATCAGTATGAAACAGTTCTTACAGCTGCTGGGAGGAAGAATCTGTGATGATGCTCCCCTGATGCATTTAGGATGCCCCAGTCTGTCACTGAAGGAGCTCTCCAGTTCTGCAATAGCTTCATGCATGGGGTGGAAAGCATCCAACAGAATTTTTTATTTAATAAAGATCATTTTTTTCCCACCTCCTGCACTTAGTCCAGAGGGCATCCAACAACAGAGCTGGCCTTCCTTATCAGCTTATCCAGCTGCTTTCTCTCAACCAAAGATATGCCACTGCTCCAACAGAGAGCTCCATAGAGGATGGCTAATGCCACTACAGAGTCAAAAAGGGTCTTTAGGAGCACCCACTGCACTCCAAATGACCTCAGTCTCCTCAACAGGAGTCTGCTCTGACCTTTCTTATAAAGAGCCTCAGTGCTGAGTCCAGTCCAGTTTGTTATTCAGGTGAACACCTAGATACTTATAAGAGTCCAGTATCTCAATGTCCCTTCCCTGGATGTTCACCGGTGTCAACGGCATGGATCCTTTTGGTTAAAGTCCACCATTAGCTCCTTTGTTTTCCCAACATTGATCAGAAGGTGGTTCTGCTGGCACCAGACCACGGAGTTCTGGGTCCACTGTCTGTACTCTGTACAGGTGAGTCGTCCCCACCTGTGAAGAGGCCAACTACGGAAGAATCGTCGGAGAACTTTTTGGAGGTGGCAGCGTGGGGAGTTGATAGAGAAGTCAGCAGTGTAGATCGTGAAGAGGAACAATGCCAGCACTGTTCCCTTTGAGACCCCAATACTGCAAACTAACCTAAGACACAGCCCTGTGCCCTCACATACTGTGGACGGCCAGTGAGGTAGTCCAGAATCCACTTGGACATTTACTGGTCCACTCCTGACAGCTCCAGCCTGTTCCTTAGGAGTCCTGGGTGGTAGGTAAAATGTAGTAGATCTAATGAAGTCTTCAAGAGGGGGTAGATGATGTAAGACCAATCAGCCTGTAGCTGCTGAGGTCCGTTGGATGTTTTGTCTTTGGCACTAGTACCACACAAGAGGTCTCCCACAGTTGTGGTACTTCTCCCAGCCTCAGACTTAGGTTGAACATGTAGCACAAGATGCTACACAGTTCACTTGCACAGCATGCTGTGTGATGGAATTATTTGGAGTAAGGGGGTTGGATGATGGTTTGGAGCTGGGAGGTGTAAAGTAGTCAGTTGTTGAAGAAGGTGAAGCAGGGGATTCTGGGCTGAGGGAGGTGTGGGTGGTTGGTCAAACCTATTGAAAAAATGGTTCATATCATTCACCTACTTCAAGTCTCCAGCAGTGTGGGTGTTCTGATTTTGACCTGAGATTGTCTTCAGGCCTTTCCAGATCCCTCTAATATTGTTCTTCTGCAGGTGATCCTCCATCTTTTTCTTCTAGCGGTTCTTCTCATCCCTTATTTTATTCCTCAGTTCCTTTTGTACTACTCTCAGTGCCTCCTTGTTCCCTGATGTAAAGGAACTCTTCTTTTTTCCTCGAAGTGCCTTTATCTCAGGGTTGATCCATGGTTTGTTATTGGAAAAGTGATGAATCTATGTGAGAGGCACAGTGTTGTCCACACAAAAGTTAATGTAATTGATGATGCAGTCTTTAATACTATTGATGTCCTGTTGATTAGAAGCACCAAGCTCTTCCCACACAGTATTGGAGAAGCTGTCCCTGAGAGCATCTCCTGCTTCCACAGAACATCTCATCACTGTACGTTTCACAGCTGTTTCCCGGAGGAGGGAGAGGTGATGAGCTGTATGCCTCCTTAGTGTTCGCATACAGTAGATCCAGTGGTTCATTTTCTCTGGTCTGGCAGTTAACATACTGTGTGAATGTGGGAAGGGTGGAAGACAGGGAGACATGGTTGAAATCCCCGGAGATCAGAAAAAGAGCCTGTGGGTGCTATGTTTGGAGTCTGCTGGTGGTAGTATGCAGGATACCACAGACTGTTGCAGCAGTAGCAGAGGGGGAGACATACACAGCTATCACAATAACTTGTGTAAATTCCCAGTGCAGGTAGTTGGGCCTCATGCTAACTGTTAGCAGCTCAATGTCCTTGAAGCTGAGTGTCTCTTTATTGGCTAGGTGTTCAGAAATACACCATCTATTGTTCACAAACAACGCCGGACACCCTCCTCTCTCTTACCTCTCTCCCTTGTTCTGTCGGCCCAAAGTAGATAAATGTTAACATAAGAGTCCATTGTTAGCGAGGTTAGCCACGTCTTCGACAGGCATAAAATGCTAGTGTCTCTGCAGCATCTTTCATGATAAGTTAAAGTCACCAGCTCATCCACCTTCTTAAAGAGAGATCTGACAGTTCAAGACATTCTAACATTGAAGGAGAGGAGAGAAGTAGCATTACAGAACAGCATAACTCCTTGGTCAGAGTCCACAATGAATTTCTACAGTAACTGTTTTACTGGCCTATTTGGTGTACCAGGCTAAATGCTTTTTAACTAAATGGAATGATGCTGGTTGTTTGTCCACTTTTATCCAGACTTAAAAACAGAACAGTTTCTTCATTCTAGGTTTACACGATGTGTGTTTCATTCTGCTATATTACAAATTATATTCAGTATCCTGTTTAACTATAAATAAGTCATTTGTTGAGTCTCTTAATTCTACGTAAACAACTTGTCAAATATCACACGTATTTAACACCATATTTTAACACTATAACTTTCAAATAATCCCAACCCCTAATATTTAGATTCTATGCTCCAGATTAGCTGTGAATATTAACTATTTCATGGTGTCAAAGAAATAAAACATGACATTGAAATAGTCAGGGGAGACTTAACCTCATTTTCCTAGCCTTTTTTATCATGTTGGGGCAAGGAGGATGGGTTCTTTTCAACATATTTCCTTCCCTTTCAATGCAAAGTTAGAGGAAGAACCTCTGTGGAGATCTCTGGGGATCCTATCTAGTGCTGTTTGGTGTTTGTCTCCTGGAAGCAGCACAAAAAATGTGTGACAGAAAGGCAGCATTGTAAATAAATAATTTGCCTGTTCTAAACTTGTACAGTACAATCTGTGCAGCCAAATGGGACATAGAGACATTTTCAGAAACATGCAAGGTCAACGTTGTACAGCTGTGAACAATATAGTGCATAAAAAACACGTATAATAATTAATATATATATAACTGAATTATGAAAGATTCATCATTAACATCTATGGAAATAACTAAATTAAAACAATAATTTTGGCTAACAAATGCTTACAAAGTTTTATATTTTGTATAAGTTTATTATTTAATCATAGCAGGCATATTGACAGGTATTAAAATCTAAAATCTAAAGAAGATATCGTAACATACATTTTGGAAAATATCCACATGAATTCATATTCTATTATATTGTCTTAGGTTCTGACTAAAATCAGTTGCTCATGCCTTAAAGATAGGGTGAAACCTTTAATTTAAAGTGCTCTCCATAATTACTAGAGTCTTGAGAGTTTAGAAACCAAAGAGTCAAAATAAACCATTTTTTTTAAAGAAAACAGCTTTTTTGAAGATATACACATATGACGTAACAACACAACCCCAAGATATACCCAATGACGTAACAACACAACAATAGGCCCGTAAGCAACATTATCTGGGTGGGCCCCATATGAAGTACAACACGTTATTGTTGTGCCACTTAGCTTACCAGAAGATTATGAATATATTAAATAACTAGAAGTGGAAGTTAGTTAATTAATAGGTTATTCAAATTAAGGGTAAATCTAGTTATTTATTATCAGTTGATTATAACCTTGTAATGTGCTTTCTGAACATGGTTTTAGTCCCTTTCCTGAAAGGGTTACGGTTGTTAAAAATCCAGTTGTCTTCACCAATTTAGTAATTTAGGCTATGCCTCTTACCAATGTAATTAACCACCAACCAAATAAATGTGGCTCTGTTCAATCGGATGGTACTGAAAGAAGAGTGAATCCAACCTGAGTGATAAACCTGAGTGACAAATCTAACCCTCACCCTAACCGCTGTGTAAAATGAACACAAAAGAACACGGGTTAAAAATACAATCGTACCTTTATTAGCTACAATCACACAGTTTTATATCTAATAACTAAGCAAAAACACTAAAGATTACTGAAAATAAGCAAAATGAAAGAAATAAAAGGGAAAGAAGGGTTTAAGAGTCTGTTCAAAGTCTGTGATGTTCGGAGTTTAAGAATGCATTTTAAAGTGTCCATTATAATAGTAGTAGATAAAATATAAATAAACCCCGACACAGCTGTTAACTGCAGTCAAAACAGTGAAGTTTCATTCAGTTTATGGGGGAAAATGAATAATGACCAAGAAATGCATTAAACTATGATGAGGCTGAAAGATCCGTTACCTTAGCTGGCCCCAGCTATGTTGGGATCTGGAGATCTTCACTCATAGATGAGTACAAGAACTCCCTTCCGTCCACTTCCTCTGGACCGCCAGGAGGCGGTCATTGAGGGGGGGGTACTGTTGGGATCTGGAGATCTGCCACCTTTCTCCAGCAGAGAGCGCCCTGGGTCTCCTGAGCTGAAGCCACCTGCACACCTGAGGCTGATTCATCTCATCAGGAGACCAGCTACTTAAGCAGCGGCTTGACTTCCCTTCAGCGCCGGAGTGTTGACCAGTTTTGGTTAGCAGAACCTGAGCCTCAGCCTGTACATAGACTCTCTGTCTGCTCTGGAGAGTAACCCTGATTCTAATCTGCCTTTGTCTTCTCTGCCTCATAGGAAAAACCTGATCGAAGTCTGGAGCTCTGGAGGAGCTCATGTTTGGGAACCTGCCTGCCTGCCTGCTCTGCGAAGTCAAACCTGAAGATCCTCAGTCTGAATCTTCCTGCTAGTTCTCAGGAGAGAAGTTGGAGAACAACTCAAAGTCTGAATCTCGTTAGCCTGAAGCTAAGCTCTGCCGCTGCTAAGCTCTCTGCTGAACCCTCAGTCTCTGGACCCAACTGGTTCCCTCTCTCCACCGATCAGTCTGAACCTCATCAGGTACAATTCAGAATCAAGGTCTGTCAAGACATCATAGCTACCTGGCTAACCAAACAATCCCTCTCTGCAGATAACTCAGTGAACCCAGTCCCGGACCTGTACCAGAACCAGTGCAAACAATTTACTCTGTGTGTGTTTATCCAAATAAACTGTTGAACTTTTATTCAGTCTCCTGTGGTGTTCTGCATGTGGGTAAAATCACTGAGACCCATCATGACAGAACACTCCGGCCACAAACAAAACCCAGCAGACCACCTCCGGAGGTTGATTGAGGAGCAAGCTGCTCAGATTCAAGGACACGAACTAACCCCCCGTGAGTTTAATACACGCTTGGAAAATCAACATCAAACTTTTCAGGAATTAGCAGGCTACGTGAGGAACGCTAACGCAGCGCCTGCCCAACTTCCGTTTCCGGGGCCATGTCCACCTCCAAGGTCAGAACCTGTCACGTCACTTCCGGAATTCCGTCCGTGTCTTCCTGAAAGATTTTCAGGTATTCAAAGCAAATGTGGAGGATTTTTGTTCCAGTGCCGGTTAATTTTTGAACATTCACCCGCCAGTTTTTCTAGTGAAAAGAAAAAAAATAGCCTTCATCCTTTCTCAACTCACTGGTCGAGCTCTTGAATGGGCGGAGGCTAGGTTTTCCTCTGAATCCAGTTTTTCGTGCACTTTTTCTGAATTCATCACTGAATTTTCCCAAGTCTTTAACCAAGACTCAGACAAATCCATTGACTCCCGAGCCTTGCTCAGTTTAAAACAAGGAAATCAGACGGTGGCAGAGTTTTCCATTGACTTCCGGGTTAAAGCCGCAGCCTCTGGCTGGAATGAGTGTGCACTTAAGAGTGCCTTTTTTAAGGCTTTAAATGAAGACATCAAGGACGAACTTGCCACAATCGATGAACCAGCTAGTTTGGAGGATTTAATCAGATTAACCATCCGGTTGGATAACAGACTCCGAACTAGGAACAGGTCTAGGCAAAGAAGCCTTAATTTTTCTGTTGCTGCTCCTGCATCTAACAGCACTGCTGTTTTTTCTGGATCTCTAGAGCCCTGTACCAGACCAAGGATTAAGAACCAATCGTCTTCCGCTCCTGTTCATGCTACTCACTTTGTCTCCTCGTCCACAGAAGGAGCTAAGGTCGAACCCATGCAGATTGGGCATACAAGGCTTTCCAATGAAGAAAGACAGCGGTTCAGGGGAAACCTGTGTCTGTATTGTGGTGAGCCTGGCCATTTTATTGCCACATGCCCAGCTAAATCAAAAGCCGGGGTCCGTCAGAGGATGTGAGGAGGCTGACGGACCACCTAAGATCTGAAAAATCTCCTCACCTCCTGTTACCTGCAACTCTGATCAGACTCTCACTTTGTCAGCTTTCATAGACTCTGGTTGTGAGAGAAACCTCATTGACTCAAATCTGGTTTAACAGCTGAAGATTGAGACCATTCCTCTGGAGAAGCCTCTTAGAGTTTCAGCTATCGATGGGAAGAAGCTGCATCAAGTCACTCATCAGACACGGCCATTAGAGCTCCTTATCTCTGGAAACCACCGTGAGACTAACTTTTTTGTCTGCATGTTCATCCCTGGTGCTAGGATACGAGTGGTTGGAGCTTCATAACCCTCACATCAACTGGGCTGAATGCCATATTGAGTCTTGGTCCGCTTCCTGTCACGTCTTATGTCTCCGTTCTGCGGCTCCTGCTATTCAGTCCCCAAGAGGTAGGGGGGAGATGGACCCTCCTGACCTTTCTTCCGTTCCTTCCGAGTATCACGATTTGGCACCAGTTTTCAGCAAGGTCAGTGCGATCTCTCTTCCACCTCATAGACCATATGACTGCGCCATTGATCTGTTACCAGGAGCTCCCCTCCCCAGCAGTAGACTGTATAATATCTCCAAACCTGAGAGAGAGACGATGGAGAAATACATCAACGAGTCACTTGCTGCTGGAATCATCCGACCGTCTTCATCCCCTCTCGGTGCTGGCTTTTTCTTTGTGGGAAAAAAGGACGGTTCTCTCCGACCCTGTATAGACTACAGAGGATTGAATCAAATAACCCTCAAAAATAAGTATCCTTTACCATTGCTAGCATCAGCTTTTGAACCTGTTCAAGGGGCAACAGTATTCACCAAACTCGACTTAAGAAACGCATATCATATTCTTAGAATAAGAGAAGGAGATGAATGGAAGACGGCATTTAAGACCCCCATTGGCCAATTTGAATATTTGGTCATGCCTTTTGGTCTGACAAACGCTCCTGCCTGTTTCCAAGCTCTAGTCAATGATGTCCTCAGAGACTTCCTCAACGTTTTTGTTTTTGTATACATCGATGACATCCTGATCTACTCAAAAAACCTGTCTGATCACAGGAAACACGCTTGTCTGGTCCTTCAAAGACTGCTTGAAAATAGACTTTTCGTTAAAGCTGAGAAATGTGAATTTCACCAACCTTCTGTCACTTTTCTAGGGTTTGTGCTCGAGGGCCGGCAGGTGAAGCCATCTGAAGACAAAATAAAAGCAGTTTTGGACTGGCCTACTCTCGAGAACCGTAAGCAGCTTCAAAGATTCCTGGGGTTTGCTAACTTCTATAGACGATTTATCAGAAACTACAGTCAAACAGCTCTACCTCTCACAGCTGCTACCGGTCTGTCTCCTTTTCAGATATGAATCGGCTACCAACCACGACTCTTCCCAGCAGACGAAAGAGAGATCTCAGTCCGAACTGTCCATCATCACATCCGCCGTTGCCACAGGGTGTGGAACGAGACCATCACTGCCCTCAACCGAACCTCTGTGTGAAACAAAAGATCCGCTGACAAGAAATGTCGTCCCACACCTGATTATACCCCTGGGCAAGAGGTATGGCTATCCACTCGCGATATCCCGTTAAAATCTATGTCCAAGAAACTCTCCCCCAGATTCATAGGTGCATACAAGATCGCTGAGGTCATCAACCCATCTACTGTCCGTCTGCACCTGCCACCCACTCTCCGAATACACCCCACCTTCCACGTCTCTAAAGTTAAGCCTGTTCTCACCAGTCCTCTGTACCCTCCGTCCGACTCCACTCCACCCGCCCGGGACATTGATGGCCACCCTGCATTCCCTGTTCGCCGGATCGTGGACTCCCGTCGCCGGGGTCGCGGTTGGCAGTACCTCGTCGACTGGGAGGGCTACGGTCCGGAGGACCGCACCTGGGTTCCTGGGTCCTTCATCCTGGACCCTTCACTCATAGATGAGTACAAGAACTCCCTTCCGTCCACTTCCTCTGGACCGCCAGGAGGCGGTCATTGAGGGGGGGGTACTGTTGGGATCTGGAGATCTGCCACCTTTCTCCAGCAGAGAGCGCCCTGGGTCTCCTGAGCTGAAGCCACCTGCACACCTGAGGCTGATTCATCTCATCAGGAGACCAGCTACTTAAGCAGCGGCTTGACTTCCCTTCAGCGCCGGAGTGTTGACCAGTTTTGGTTAGCAGAACCTGAGCCTCAGCCTGTACATAGACTCTCTGTCTGCTCTGGAGAGTAACCCTGATTCTAATCTGCCTTTGTCTTCTCTGCCTCATAGGAAAAACCTGATCGAAGTCTGGAGCTCTGGAGGAGCTCATGTTTGGGAACCTGCCTGCCTGATCTGAGAAGTCAAACCTGAAGATCCTCAGTCTGAATCTTCCTGCTAGTTCTCAGGAGAGAACTTGGAGAACAACTCACGGTCTGAATCTCGTTAGCCTGAAGCTAAGCTCTGCCGCTGTTAAGCTCTCTGCTGAACCCTCAGTCTCTGGACCCAACTGGTTCCCTCTCTCCACCAATCAGTCTGAACCTCATCAGGTACAATTCAGAATCAAGCTCTGTCAAGACATCATAGCTACCTGGCTAACCAAAAAATCCCTCTCTGCAGATAACTCAGTGAACCCAGTCCCGGACCTGTACCAGAACCAGTGCAAACAATTTACTCTGTGTGTGTTTATCCAAATAAACTGTTGAACTTTTATTCAGTCTCCTGTGGTGTTCTGCATGTGGGTAAAATCACTGAGACCCATCATGACAAGCTAGAAAAATTGAAAGACTGCGTTCAGCTGCGTTCGCTGACTCGGTCCAACAAATGCAGACTTCTCCAGACGTGTTTCATTGCTACTTAGGTAGCCTTCTGCTGGAAGCGCTTTGCCTAGCCTTTAACGGCACAAACAGCCGGCAAAATAGGACGCTAATATGGGAAGCTAGGGTTTTTCAAACCTAGGCCAGAGGGGTGTGTCTTCAGAGCGGTATACTTCCAGTGACATAAGCAAGGATTTATCGCAACATGATAAAGGTTCAGGATACGGAGACAGTGCCATAAATTGGCCAAGAAGATACAACTATGCATTTCTCAGTAGTATATGTTCACACATCACAAACGTAAAAATAGTAACTGTGCACCTTGAATGGAACCAGCGGACTACCACATGTTACAGACATTCCAAGTTCCAAAAACTTATTTCAGGGAGATGCTTATCGAGACAGGAGGCCTCTGATTGGTTAAATCTACATCCGCTCTACTAAAGCCTATTTCCTGTTTTGTACCTTGCTGGCTTGTTTTGTTTGTATGACCACTATTGCGGAAAAAATGACTCATGAAGTTTAACCAGCTAGAAGAGCAAGGTGTGCAAGAGCACTGGCACCCCTTTCCATCTGGATCCATGTTCTTTTTCGCCCTCATGTCCCTCAGTTGTCTCACAAACTTGGACCTACTTCCTCATTGCCTCGGCCGTATCTCGACCAGCAGCTAGCTCATGATTGTCCCTCTTGCCTTGTGGCGTGGAATAACAAAGCACAGACCACACTCCAAAATTGAGCGTAAATCAAAAATGTCTGCATCATACCTGCGACAAGCCCACTGCGACAAAATGTTGCTGAAGTATAACCAGCCCTTACCTCTTTAGAGATTACAGCTTTTAGCCTATTTGTAGATCTCATATATATATATATATATAACGAAAACTTCTCTCCTAGATGTCCAGATTCATGTGATGCCTTAAACCAGATGTACAGTCATGTGATGCATAGACCAGTAGTTCTCAAACCTGTTCCCAAATCATTACAACCCTGCATGTTTTAGATGTCTCACTGCGGGAGCAGACATGATTAAAATAATTGCATGACCTCGTCAGCAGCCTTCAAGTACTGCAGAAGCCTGTTAATCATTCAATTGTATGAGTCACATGTGTGGCAGCGAGGAGAACTCTAAAACATGCAGGGCAGTGGTCAGGCGCGATTAAAGCTTCTCAAAAGTGTGGGGGATGTGGCCTGTCCAAGGTTGTGGCAGAATCAATTAAATGTAACAAACAGCATTTATTGCATTTATTATACCACTGTGCAATCTGTTTTTTGTCATATCACCATACCTCACATAAAATCTAACATCTATGAATATATTACTGATCAGGAAAAAGAAGTATCTGTAACTAGCACAAATTAAAAGAAGAAGGTTGTTCTGATCCAAACCCTAAGCCATTAAGCACTGCCTTTCTCCCTCCAGTTGTTTTTAACCCTGATATAAAATATATATCATATATGCAAAATACGATAAGGGATATCACAACTGGCCCACCTTTACAGGTACTTGCCCCTGCACCATCTGTGGGCCAGTGGCATCGCTCTCTCTCTCTCTCTCTCTTTCCTTCCCTCAAGGCACCACTAGATCTCTGTGACTGGAATCGGAGTTGGGTAGGCTCAGAAGGTTGTCAAATGGGCACCCCCCTTCACTGGTGTTTCGTTGATTTAAGCCCATGACACCTCGGAGGAGCTCAACGGCAAATCCAGCGTCCTGGACCCACCCCTACCGAACGCCATCCAACTCCTCATCCAGTTCTTCGTTCACTCAGTGCTTCGGTTCTGCCAGCGCACCTCGCGCTGCATCCAAATCCAGCGAGATGCCTCCTCCGCCCGCTTGGTGACGTTGGCTAAAAGCCGCTTCCTTGCCAGCCCTTCATTCCCCAGCAGTCCAAGGGCTCTCCAAAGCGACCGTCCAGCAAAGCCTCTGCAGCCCACCTCCACTGGGAGATTCCAGGTCTTCCATCTATTTTGCTGGCTCTCTAGGATGAGGGCTTGGTATTTATTGAGCTTACGCTCATAGGCCTCCTCCATCCTCTCTTCCCAGGGGATAGTCAGCTCGATGAGCACCACCTGCTTGGTACCTTTAGACCACAGAACAATGTCTGGTCTCAGGATAGTGTGGGCTATCTGCTCAGGGAATTTGGGCTGCTTTTTTAGGTCTGCCCGCATCTCCCAGTCATTTGCCGTGGCCAGGACCCCCTTGCTCTTCCCTCCTACTACTCCACTTTTTCCTGCCGTGGTAAAATGTATGAAACAAGGCCCTTTGGACAGCTGTCTTGCCCTTTTCCTTGCCTGCTCGATGCCGCCGGCCAATTGAGCAAGGATCTGGTCATGACGCCACCGGAACTTGCCATCTGCTAAGATTGAAGTGACATGAAGAGAGGACGTGCTCAAGGTTAGCTGTCCTTCCACAGAGCTTGCAGCTTGGGCTCTCGACCATTCCCCAGGTGTGGAGGTTTGAGGGAGTAGGTAGGACGTCATAAACAGAGCATAAAAGGAACTTGATGCGGTGGCCTTCCATGCTCCAGATGTCCTGCCAAGTAAGAGCCCTCTCTCTCGCACTCTCCCATCTAGTCCAGCTGCCTTGTTTGTTCATGGCTACAGCCTTGACATGCCGGCTTTCCTCCTCCACCCTTCTGACCTCTTTCTACACCAAGCCTCGCCTCTCCTTTGGGTCCGCTTTGTTCCAGCTTGTTCTGGTGAAGCAACCTAAACCCAGCCTTCCCTGGGCTACCGACCCGACAATGTCTGCGTGATTCAGTCTGTCCTCGGCCTCCTTCAATGCTCTGCTGGCTGACCACTTTCGGCCTGTCCAGTTTATGATGATGTCTGCCTGACGTACTCTCTCATCTTTACTGTCTCGCAGCATCATGGCCTGGCGTGTTTTTGTCGCCTTGTATTCTTCCACCACTGATGTTATTGGCAGCTGTAGCTTGCTGCCTGTGCTGTACAGGCCGATGGAGCAAAAGCTTTTTGGGATGCCCAACCATCTCCTCAGGTAGGTGTTCAGCTTCCTCTCCAGTCCCTCAACAGTGGAGACAGGTACCTCATAAACCAGGAGAGGCCAGAGCAGTCTGGGGAGAACCCCATGTTGGTAACCCCAGGCTTTGTACCTTCCCGGGAGGCCGCTCTTCTCGAGAGATGTCATCCAAGTTTCTGCCTGGCTAAGCATCTCCTTCACACTCTGCCTGTCATTGAGGTCCGCCCTGAACCACTTCCCCAAGCACTTCACAGGCTTTTCTTGGACAGTTGGGATGGTGTTCTCTCCAATTTTGAAGTGATACCGATCCTGAATGCGCCCCTTCTTCAGAACCAGGCTTCTAGATTTTTCTGGTTTGAACTCCATCCTTGCCCAATTGGTGATCTCAACCAAGTCCTCCAGAATCCATCTTCCTTCTGGTACTGATTTTGCTGTTATGGTGAGATCGTCCATAAATGCTCGAATGGGCAGCATCTGGACTCCACTTGCAAGTACTGCACCTCGACGCAACTTCTCTGCTGATTTGACGAGAAGGTTCATCGCTGCGGAAAAAAGGATCACTGAAATCGTGCAGCCTGTGACAATGCCCACTTCCAGTCTCTGCCAGTTGGTGGTAAACTCCCTACAGGTGAAACGCATGTTGAATCTGTCGAAGTAGTACTGCAGAAGCGCCTGAAATCGCTTAGGTATATGGTAGGTCTTCAGCGTCAGCTCCACTAGCTTGTGGGGTATTGTTCCATAAGCATTTGACAGATCCAACCACAGTACTGCCAGGTTGCCATGGTTTTTCTTCGTGTCCTCAATGATTTTGGAGATAACGCTGGTATGTTCAAGGCAGCCAGATATCCCTGGAGTGCCCCCTTTTTGTACCGCAGTGTCCATGTACCCGTTCTCCAACATAAAGGTGGTCAACCTCTTTGCCAGGATCCCCAGGAAGATCTTAGCTTCCACATTGAGCAGTGAGATGGTGCGAAACTGCTTGATCCCTGAAGAGTTCTCCTCCTTAGGGATGAAGCACCCCTCTGCGATCAGCCAGTCATCAGGAAGGTAGTTCTTCTTCCATGCCACTGTCAGTAGCTTCCAGAGTCGTCTCCTGAGCCTTTTGCAACGCTTGTAAACACTGTATGAGATGCCATTTGGCCCTGGAGCCGATTTTCCTCTGGCTTTCTTTAGAAAGCTGTTAACTTCCTGCCAGCTTGGTTCCTCTGTCTTGAAGGGGATTGTTGGTTCGGCTGGTTTGATGAGCTTTTCCATCTCATCCAAACTGACCTCCCTTCTGGGATCACTATGGACCTGACGAAGATGTTCCTCCACCTCCTCCTTTGTTGCTTTTAACTCCCCTGATCTTTTGTCGCCCAGGTGTTTTGACAGGTATTGGAATGGAGTTCTGTGAGTGCTGGTTTCTCATTTGGTGTTGCTTTGCGAAAGGCCTTCTTCAGCCTCCGTAAGTCCCTTCTCAGGGTTGCAATCTCCTTCAGGCGTCTATTCTCTTTGAGCTGGGTGTTTGCTCTGCCTTTCAGCTCTTTCCTTCCGAAGCGCTCAGCACCCATGCTCCAGATTATAGAGGACATGGCCTTGAGCTTCTTCCCCACATCTCCTGCAGTGGCTGCTTCCAGCACCTGGTCCACGTCGCGATCAAACGTCTCCCATTCTATTGTTGCAGCTGCAGTTGGCCAGTTCACACTTTGTTTCCGGACGTCTCCTTCACAAGTGATCTGCGCACGCTGCCTGTTATACTGAGTCACTTCACTCTCACTCTGTTGCCTTGCTGCCTCCGTCACATCAGCGATGCTGCTCCTGCTCCCCTCCTCGTCATGTGCCTGGAGATTCTGGAGACTGTGGTTTGTGTCCTGCCCCGGCCTCTCCTCCGTCTCACCAGGTTTCCCTGTGCGTTGCACATTACTTTCAGGTTGTAAGCACTTCATCTTTGTCTGATGTATCTTCAGCCCTTTCTCATTTTTGCATTTCTTCCCACATCTACAGACCCGGGATAAATTGCTTGGCTGTTCCGTAGTCGTTTGTCCGTTGATGGTGGTCACAACGTTGTTCTGTCCTGTGGGTCGATCATCCTCCCCCGCTCTCACTCGGCCCCGGGGGTATCTTGTAATATACCTTTCCATAGCGGTTGTTTGGGTTTTCTCCTCACGGAGAGTGTGGTTGGCCTGCCAAGCCGCCACACCCCAGCTCTGGTCTTTCCCAGATGTCAGCAGTCTTTCCTCGCTGTCACCGTTCTTCCTCGGTTGCCAACTTGTCTTTCCAAGTGGTCACTGTGTCTGCCAGAAAGGAATATGCAAAATACGATAAGGGATATCGCACCTGGCCCAACTTTACAGGTACTTGCCCCTGCACCATCTGTGGGCCAGTGGCATCGCTCTCTCTCTCTCTCTCTCTCTCTTTCCTTCCCTCAAGGCACCACTAGGTCTCTGTGACTGGAATAGGAGTTGGGTAGGCTCAGAAGGTTGTCAAATCGAATCATTTCATTGGAAATCTTCTTGATTATGTATTTACATATTAGCAAACTGAGTTACAGATTTTTCACCTTCCCATCTTCCTTTAATCAATGTTTTTGTATCTAAATTAATGAATGACAGATCTGTCTGGACTGCTTGCTCCAGGCCCCCATTCAAATTTTCCCTCAACCAATCAGAGTGTAACAGAGGCTGGCTGAGTGCAAGAGTGTCCTATCAGGGAAGTGAATAACTCTGACTGAAATCAGTCAATAGTGCAAAAAAAGGAGAAGAGAAACGCATATCAGCTAAGGAATGCATCCCCTCGCTCAAAGTTAGAGGGGCGTAGAATTCAAGTTTAGCTTTTTGTGTTAGAGCATGTGCTAAAGAGGAACAAATATTGATCTGTAGACACTAATATGCCAGTTATTCACTCATTTGAACACCATACTTGTCAACATTGGGTTTTGTGAAAAACCACAGTGATGCATCGATGAATGTGCAGAAAAGTAAGCTTGTGAGAATAATCACACCCAACACGATTTTACGCAAGGGGGCTTGCGTAGGTCTGACCGAGGTAGATCCCGGGTCTATTTTATTCAGACTATGCAGCAATTCAGCTGCAATTTTAGGGGTCTGAGTGGAGGAGATATGGTTACATGACATGGTTATAAAGTAAAACACATCCGCTTTGGAGGAATATACATGATAAAATGCTGTTAATCGCACTAGGAAAAAGTCAGTTTTGAGTCGCACACACCGTATATAGCAAGCGGGACAGATTAATGCAAAAACAAGGAATGAGACACTAAAACACAATACTTTCCCCATGATAGTTGTGTTCAGTGTTCAGAAAACAGATAAAGTAGTGATCCTCTTTGAGCCACTATATACTGAATTAAATTTAGATTATTTTGAATGTACCTTCAATATTTGGGACCATTTTCTTGTATTAAAAACTTCTGAATATATGGAAACAAAGTTGAGTGCTTGAATGGATTATGGGTAATGTAGTTACAAAAAAGAGCGATGACTGAAGATTTCTGTGCCAGCAGGCCAAGTCACAAATTTTGCTAGTGACAGGCTGTCTTACTGTTCTAATAAAGTCTAAAAGAATTATTTCTTTTTTATTTAGAATAAATTAATTATTGATTAACTTAATCAATGTGAAGATAAAAGCATTTTTAAATAACAACCATTAAACAGCCTTTTTCCTCCCACTGTAGATTTAAGGGATCTGATTTGGCCATTCAAAGTGGTTAATTAACTGACCCACCTTTCGTGGGTTGTTTTAGTAGGTGATGTCTATGTACTTTCACCTGTTGGAATGGATAACATACCAGGAAAAAACTGCAAAGAGCTGGAGGGAATGGTGTAGAGATACAGACACTGGGAATTGACATAGCTGGAATAAAAGAGATATGGTGTGTGCACAAAATAAAAAATGTTCCAGCAAAACACTCCTTTCAGGCCACAAAATACTATGCGGTGGCTGGGAAATACTCATGTGTGTGCAAGAAATAGAAAATTGTGCACAAGAAATACATTTGATGTGCACACGAAATCCTAATCCAGATCGAGTTGAGCAGCAGAAGTGTAATATGACACTGCTTTTGCTTTGGCCTACAATAACTGCCTGGCCAATACACATTTTTACATAATAATGTTGCTCACTTTCAATCACAATAGGAATATTTTTACTTGGAGACATTTAGAGGTTTCCTCTAACCCTTATCTCTCAAATTCCTTCTTCAAAATGTGGATTTAACCTTTGGTATTTCTTCTGTCCTACTGTAACTAATTACAAAATAGCCTTACCTTGACCTTAACTGTGAATCAGTCTGGCAAAGCAACTTTTGAAAGGTTCACATAGTTGTCTCTTTTTTTTTTTCTTTGTTCTTGACTTAGTTTAAATGGAACTTTTTTGATTTGTTGGTTTGGGTTACTCACTCTCGGAAGTACTCTACATGCAGGATAAAGAGATAGGTAGGTTTGTGGAAACTATCTTTAAGTAACTAACAGTAATTTGGTTTGGCTGTAGTTTAAAAAAAAAAAACAACACATTACTATTTTCACAAAAAGAAACAATTTACTCTGTAGCATTTAATATCACATCGATAACGTAAACCTATTATCCAAATCTTTGTATAGCCGTTGGTTATACACAGCAATCGCATTCTCTCTGTGTTCTTTCATAAAAATAAAAATAATAATTGCAGAATGCATTGGTTACTGGTCTTAGTTATCCAACCCAGCATATTCAAAATGTACATGATTAAAAATGCTATTCCTTTTTAACATTGTTATTTTGCAGTATTTCTGAGAGAGGGAAATAGTGCAATTCTTTGGACCCTAAAATCTTACAGAATTGCTGTGTAGGGATTTACATAATAGCTGAAAACAATTTTGAAGGGGCTAAAGATGCTTTCATGTGTTTTCGACAAGATTGGAGACTTTAATTAGAAGAAGTTATGTTTAAGTCATCAACACATCTAGACCATCCTTTATCTGTTTGAAGTAATTTTTTTATACATGAAAATGCCTTGCATCTAATAGCTTTGTCACATTTGTGTTCTGCTAGTGTGTGTACAACATTAGGAGTCCTGGGATGACGTGCCGATGGACAGCTTGCAATGGTTTCTCTCTAGATGCAGCTTGAATAATTGATGCCTTGATTGCCTGGGTATTCATGGACACAAAAAGGCTTTTCCTATTCGCTATCTAACACACTGCTTGAATCTTAAATAGTCCTCCCCAGTGGCACAATGCACAGGCCAGCAAGTTTAGGCTTACAGACACTACAGTATGGCCAATGTATTGCATCATCCAATTACTACTACAAGGCACTAATATTAGATATACAGTAACAATGCCAATTTATTAGTTTGTTCTTGTGCAGCTTTGGACTTTAATACCTCACAACAGCTTCTTTTAGAATTACTCTACCATAGCTTTGTCAAACTCAGCATACTTTAATAACAACGGCAAGTTTCACAGCTGTATCTGGTTTCCTGCAAAGAAAATATTTTAGGCTTAACTGCCCCTTTAAAGTTAACACTTTGCTGTATTTGACATGCTCATCATAATCTCTGGACCTTGTCTGTGGTGACCTTGCAAAATCTCACACTCCAAGGAAGCATTAACAAGCTGTCCAGCCCCCCCATTTGCTCTGCACTTATTTATTCATGTTTGTTCTATGCTTGCATATAAATCCCATAATTAAAGGAGATTTGTATACAAAGACCTGCAACGTGCTAAAACCTTCTAATAGAGGATATTAGTTGTGAAGAGTACCATGGTGCATAGGGGCTTTTGCAGCAATCAACAGACACTGATGCAGAGAAGCTGTTTTGTAGCTTTAACATGATAACATCTCACCGTGTATGTGGTGCAGAATAAAAACAATTATGCTGGTGGCCTCACTGCCTGACCACTTGACTATTAAAGGAATAGTACACCCAAAACATGATTAGCCTTCATTTTCTACTCATGCGCACTTTCATCTGGTTTGGTCTGCCGCAGTTTCCGTAGGCTCGTGAACTCGCAGGCGCGCGCTTTTAGGAAATCCTATACACTACTCTTTATGCTCTAAAAACATTCTAAATGACTTCGTTTCGAGTAAATAATGGACGCTACCCACTCAGGACACTTGGAATACATTGGACGAGCAGTATGGAGGAATATTGACATGTTTTTTGTGGATTTTTATGGACCTTTCTGCCTCGGGCACCATAGACCTCCATTATTTGAATGTCAGCAGACAGCAAGAAGCCTCCCAGATCTCCAGATGCATTTGAGATATCAAAAAAGTACTCCAGAGTGTTGTTCAGCATGGGGGTGAGTAGAAAATGAAGGCTAATCATGTTTTGGGTGTACTATTCCTTTAAGTGTTAGTCATTGGCCCTTTAAAGTTCAATTACCAAAATTGGTCTTAAATTGGGAATTGAAAGGTATTTGTATTCGTCTCCAGTTTCACCATGGCAAATAAAACATGGTATGAGAGATATAGTTTTGACAGCTTACAGACTTTCTGATCTTCTGTATCAAGCTGCCAAAGATAAAGTAAATGTCTGATGCAGTTATTTCTTTTTTTAAATTAAATTTTTTTAAATGTACGTTATGATGCTATATTTAATCTTATGTGACTATTCAAACATATAAAAGGGAAACAGTTATGTAATTAAAGATTTACAGTTATCAATATTTTTAGCTTGTTTGTTGTCACAGTTGGCTGCTGTTTATGTCAGGCATTTTAACATTTGTTCATGTTCCACTTTCTCACTTTATCAAAATGCCAATATTTTTCTTTTGAAGTGTCCAGGCCTTGATCAGTTAAACCAGTCTTTTGATCAGTTAAACCATAAGCATGACTGTAAATGTGAAAAGATAGATAACTGTGGTAAAGCAAACTTAGGTTATTCAACAAAATTATGTGTTTACAAGAGTTTTTTTCTTTTTAGTTTGCTTTGAAGCCATTCATTTACAAAACCTTGAAAGTTGCACATTTGACCATTAGATGAGCTTTTCTCCATTTTTTTTGGGCAAACAAAGCACCCAAGAACCAAGCCATACTAAGTAAGCAATATTAAAAGCTTCCTGATTCTGCACCTTTTTTCCTTAAAGTGCATGTGCTAACCTCTTTTTTCCTGTACCAGACGTTAAGTTACATTTTAGCATTTGATGCTAGTTTAATAAACAAATACATTTTTCTGCACATTTGTTAAAATCCTGCTTCTGTATCCAAAACTATCTATTTTTTTGCCCTCCTAAAGGGTTTACTGCATCAGATTTTTCCTATTGGTTTCGTTGGGGATCTGAATAGATAACTGGTGAAAGCAGCTCTATCCCGGGCAGCTTCTTTCAGCTGACTTGCACATCCTTTCCATATGATAGTTCACTGACAAAGTTTCCTTTTCTTGAACAACAAATTAAGTTCTTAATTTCATCCTAAAAGTTGCAAATACATTAAAATCAAATGATGACTGAGATTGGTTTTGTGTCAGTCAGTCACATGAACATAAAAACAACTGGAAAAAAACTATTTTGAAGCAAAATTGGAATGTAATAAAAACAGTGTGTGTCCTTGACTGGTCTTTGACTGGCTAGCTTTCACGCTTGCCTGAACCTAGAAACTGCAGGGCATTGGGTGTGCTTTTGACATGATGGGAAACTTTTTAACTGCTTCCACTTTAGGTCACAAGACCTGAACGTCGATAATTTTTGTTTATCAACAGTGTTTGGTCTAGATATTTACATCTCTACAAGAATATATGTGGAAAAAGACAGCAGCTAGACAGAAACTCTTAACCATTGGCTCAGAACAGAATGACTTAGGGCTGCAGGCTTCCTCCACAGAACCCTCCCCTCTTTTCCCCCCTTTCCTCTGTATCTGGTGAATACGATGCTAAGTGATCCGACCTCAGTTCCTCCAAACTATCATCCTTTGGATTGTTCTGCTTACTTAGATACAACTTGTAGGCAACTTTAATTTATACACAGAGTCTATACAAAACGAGATTTCATTTTGTACAGCTCTCATGACATTTCCGTTTCTTAAAGTGCAGCACTGATCAAATGTAAACATTGTGGGAGAAAAAAAAAACATGGTGCAAAAAAATACATTGATATGGTCAGTTTGATGCAGAGTCTGTTTTTAACCATCGTCCTCGCCAATGCCTATTTTCACATCTCCATTTACCCCCCCACAGCGAAAGTTTCTCAGGTTCACTTATCAGAGCACAGCCTATGAGTAAAATAATGAGCAAGTGTGTGGAGGCAGTGCCGTCCCCTCTGAGGATGCGGGGGATCCGAACATTTTCGTACAGAGGCGATTATCTCATTTGCTTTCAAGGGAGCAGGCAGTCAGCGACTCCCCTGCAGTGATGAACCACCTCGTCAACCTCAGGTTCAGGATAAATCGAGCAAAAAGTCACCTGATTCCAGTGCAATGCATGGAGTTTTTGGGTCTCAGAATAAACTCCCTCTCTTATCGTGTCACACTATCAGAGGGGGCGATACTTTCATTCACTCAGTGCATGACGCATTTTCAGTTGGGAAATGTTGTTACATTCAGACTGTGCCTGCGGCTCCTTGGTGTTATTGGGTCCGTGATTTCTGTTGTCCATCTGGGGCTTTTGATGATGAGAGTTTTTCAGTGGTGGGTTGCCTCACTGCGACTCTGGCCCCCCCCCGATATCTGTGCTGCACAGACATGTGCGATGACTCTTCCGCCATGGAGAGACCCAATGGTTCTCATGTCTCATGCCAGTGGGGACGGTAGCATCCAGGGTTTCCCTGACTGGTTGGGGTGCAGCTATGATAGGCAGAACGGTGAATGGTGTATGGTCGCCAAAAACGGTGCAGCTTCACATCAACATGCTGAAAGTGCACGCAGTGTTCCTCGCTCTGAAACACTTCATGCCCTATGTGATGGGTCACCACGTCTTGGTAAAGACTGACAACTCCACAGTGGTGGCTTATATCAACCGTCAGGGCTTGACCAGGTCCCTGCAGTTACATAGAATGGCCAGGGACATAATTAGGCACCTACCAGGAATTTTTTAACAGAGGGGCCGATCTTTTATCTAGAGGGAGCCCTCTGTATGGAGAATGGAAGCTGCATCCTCAGGTGGTGGAGCAGATCTGGCAGAGATACAGATGGGCTGCGGTATCTCTTTTCGCCTCATGGGAAAACGCTCATTCCCCGCTATTTTTCTCCCTGTCAGACCCAGATGCCCCACTGGGTATGGACGCGTTGGCACACCCATGGCCACATGTGTTTGTTTATGCTTTTCCTCCTCTCAGCCTGATAACCCCAACTCTAGTCAGAGTGAGGGAACAGGGGCTGTCTTTAACTCTGATGGCCCCCTAGTGGCTATCGAAGCCCTGGGTGGCAGAGACAATTCAGGTTCTGTCAGCCGAACCATGGCCCCTCCCCATTCGCAGGGACCTGCTGTCTCAGGCACAAGGGGAAATTTATCATTCTCACCCAGACCACCTGGCTCTCTGGGCTTGGCCCGTGAAAGGTGGAATTTAAATGCAACAGGCCTCCCCCCAGAGGTCATCGACACCATACAGAATGCTAGGGCTTCTTCTACTCGCCATCTTTACAGTAGTAAATGCCGAGTTTTTCAGGAATGGTGAGGAAAAAAACACCATTAATTTTCAGTGTTCAGTGGAGGAAATGCTCTGCTTTCTGCAGACTTTGTTGGAGAAGGGTAAGGCTTTTTCAACAATTAAGCTTTATTTAGCTGCAATCTCTGCTTCTCATGTGGGGTTTGGTAATTAACCTGTAGGAAAGCACCCCTTAGTGTGTTGTTTCATGAGAGGGGTACAACATAAGTTGCCAGTTTCTAAGCCTCTGGTGCCATTATAGGATCTCACTCTGGTGGTGGATGCCGTTTTTCATAATCCCTTTGAACCTTTGTATGGTGTTGGCTTAAAGTTCCTTTCATTGAAAACTACCCTGCTCTTAGCGTTAGCTACGGCGAAGAGGGTAAGTGAGTTGCATGCACCTTCTAAGGTGTGCTTGAGACCCAACCCAGCTTTTGTGCCGAAGGTGTTGGAATCGGCATAAAGGTGTTCAATAGTGGAATCGCTGGCATTCCATCCATCCCCATTTTCTTCAGCAGAAGAGCAGAAGCTTCATTGCTTATGTCCATTGAGAACTTTAAGAGCTTATGTGGACAGGACAGCCTGTTTTAGAAAGCTGAATATCTGTTTGTATCCGGGGCTACTGCTCATAAGGGCAAACCTGTCTTCCGCCAAAGGTTAGCTCACTGGATTGTGGAGGCTATATCTCTGGCATATAGGTCCACAGGATCAGAGGCCCCTAAAGGGGTGTGGGCCCATTCTACCAGGAGCATGGCCGGTCACCTCTTGGGCTTTGTTCTGTGGTGTGTCAGTTCAGGACATCTGTGATGCAGCCAGTTGAGCTACACTGCACACACTTGTGAGGTTTTACAGGTTGGATGTGGCCTGGCCATTGCTAGTGCACACAATGCATTGAGTAGGGACGTCAGGGTCCACCTGAGGCCAGGATTGTGATTCCTGTCACGTATGGCTTCAGGGTCGGCATGCAATCCGGCAGTGGGCCATATCTCCCATAGTGCAAAACCGAGCAAAGTTAGAAGAATATTGTTGGGTTACTAAATTGAATCCCCGGTTCTTTGATAACAGAGTGAGGCGTTCCATCAACACATCCCTTCTTGCATGGGCAAAGAAAGAGACCTGCCTAGAATGAGTAGAGGCGGGTAGGTTGGCCATGATATGGTTGGTGGGTTGAGCGACGGACATGGCTCAACCTGTCTGTCACAGACAGACTGACATGGTGTCATTAGAGCTTCCGTAGTTGGTCACGCCAAGGCAATTCCCATAGTGAAATACCTCACTCTGTTAACAAAGAACCAGGGATTATGTTAAAAAACCCAACGTTCTCCAGGCAGCCACAGGTGACCAATCTTACAAACTACCTGTGAGGTGAACTATCATAATGAGAATATATGACCAGCACACCACAGAGAAAGCCAGGAAAGATGAGAACTTGGTCTTGATTGATTTGGAGAATTTGGTTAAAGTGGGACGCTTTTTTAAAATGTAGCTTCTGTGGTATTTCATTTCTAGGGAAGGTTTCATATGACACATTTTTAAAAACCTGAACACAGATTTTAGTATTATCCTCAAACCCTGTTGCCCGAAAGTCAGATTTCTGGAGACCCTATATTGTAAAGTGGGACATCTGTACATCTATAATTGGAAGTGGGATACTCTATTTTTGGTAAAAAATGAACAAATAGTATTTATGACTTAAGTGGGAAGATTAAATTACGTGTGATTTTGCAAACATAAAAAATGTAAACCTGATATTTTAAATTCTGTAGGCAGCACACACATGTCATGAATGCCTTTGGCAGAATTCAAATGAGCAATTCTAATCTAGATTAACCTAGCTGTCAGTCAGAGGTGGCAGTCTGCAGTACCAGGGCCCCCCAGGGCACAATTCTATCTCCATTACTCTTCATCCTTTACACCTCAAACTTCACCAACAACACTGACAGCTGCTGCCTCCAGAAGTCCGTGATGACTCGGCCATTGTAGGCTGTGTTTCTGAGGGGAACGAGCTGGAGTGTGGATGGGTCATCATGAACTTTGTGGACTGGTGTAAGGAGAACCACCCGTGTCTTAACACCAGTAAGACCAAGGTGATGGTGATCGACTTCAGGATAACTGGTTGTTCACTCCCCCGTGAACAACCAGGGGCAGGACATAGAAACTGAGAAGAGTTTCAAATACCTGTGTGTTCATGTCAATAATAAACTGGACTGGAGCCATGACACCAACATCCTGTATAAGAAGGGCATGAGCCAGATTCACCTCCTGAGAAAGACTGAAATCCTTTGGAGTGAGCAGGCCCATGCCTAAACCCTTATATGGCCCTGTGGTGGCATCAGCCTTCCTCTACGCTGTTGTCCGCTGGGCCCCTGCAGTGTAGAGAGGGGCAGAAAGAAACTTAACAAACTGAGAGGAGGGTGCTGTTCAAGTTTACCATGGATAACCCCCCCCCCCGCACCAGGGTGTAGAGGAGCTGAGCAGTAAAGAGTAGTAAAAGAGTTTTAGACCCTGTTTGCAAAAAGGAGTGCTACCGCAGGTCATCATACATCCCTGCTGCCACCAGACTCTACAATGCGACACTACAAGAGCAGTAACTTCTGCAATGTATAATGTGCAATTACTATTTAATACCCTGTGCAATTACCTGTTTCTTTATATTTGATACCCAGTGAAATAGCTATATATATAAATATCCATCTATATAAATACCCATATAAATATCCTGTGCAATAACCCTGCATAATTATCCAGCTAAATAAGAGACTTCTGCTGTCATATATATACTGTATATACCCCATATATACCCTATGCATATTTTTCTTCCTTTGGTACCTTCTTCTTCTCTTTATTGTCTAATTTAGGTAACGAGTATATTTATCCATGTAGAAAAGCATGATGGAAATCCTGAAAATTTTGAGGCAAATACCAAAATTCAAGGTTTTCTATCCTGTTCAGTAAGACTTCTGCACTGTTGGTTAACTGTTCATATATAAAAAAAAAGAAAATTATTTATTTGACAAAATAATCATATAATACATTTATATACATCAGTACTTTTTTCAGTTTTGTTTTATTTGAATCATTAGTGTGAATTTATCTTTTTTTTAATCAGAAAACTTGCAAAATCAAGTAGTAATTGTTTAAATTTACGAAGGGTTTAAAATATATCTTTTAAAAGCAAAGATATTCCTTACTGTTTTAACAAAGAGTGTCATGTGTGTTTTCAGGCTTTAGATCAGTATTATCAAATGACTCCAATGTATGAGCTTACTATATAAACAAGTGGCTTTATCAGCATCCTCAGCTATAGGCAGCCATACATTCTGTAGACAACACACAGGGAGGTGGTACCCATCTCTGAGGACAAGGAAACTGTGCCTTTTCTCACAAGCCTTGTTTTGGCCTGGGGGCACTTGTGCCACTGCTACTCTCAAGTTAACCCCATAAAGGCAAGAGATCTATGTTCATAAACAAACAAATGATGCTCAAAGAGAGATAGCAAGAAAGAGAAGAGAAATGTGGGAGGTGTAAGGAGGGAAGAAGCTTCACCCTGCGATGAGTCACCTCTTCTCATTGCATTGCTGCTGCAATCAAATGAGGCTGTGGGGAATATCACTGGGTGAAATGGGAGATTTTACATTGTTTCCTTTGCTAAAATAAAATTTGAAAATCTGCACACATGGAAAACAAAGTACATACGGATAACTGCCACCTAATAGTCCTAAATGTATGCAAGTTTTGATATTCACTCAAAATTGTGTAACATGTCAATTCAACCTGAAGAAACTCAGAAGCAGTTAGAAATTACAGTGTTTGTTGACATTAATGAATAATAATATTTTGGTGATGTAGTGCACTAATCAAACTTAGACTAAGACTTTGTCATTGTATACACATAGTGTATGCAAAACAAAATTTTGTTTTGTACAGCTCTCAAGACAGTTCCATTTCTTAAAGTGCAACAGTGATCATAGTAAACATTGGGAGAAAAAACATGGTGCAAAAAATAACGCATTGTTATGGTCAGTTTGATGCAAAGACTGTGATAAGATTTACAGTTTTTTCAACGTTCAGCTTTTTTTTCAGGTTTTTGTTTCATTTGTTTTCAGGAGTTTTTCAACATTCAGCTGTCTGATGGCTGTGAGGAAGAAGCTGTTTCGGAATCAACTGGACCTGCATTGAATCCTGCAAAGTCTCTTACCAGAGGGCAGCAGGAAGAACAGTCCATGGTGGGGGTGTGAGGGGTCATTTATATTGTACGCAGTTCTGGGATGAAATGTCTCATCCTCCGCAAGAAGTACATGCACTTTTGTGCGGTTTTGACCAGTGAGGTTGTGTTTACAGTCTAGGTGAGGTTGTCTATGATGTGCACCCCCAGGAATTTGGTGCTGCTGTCTACCTCTATAGCTGAGCTGTTGATGAGCAGCGGAGCATGGTTTGGTCGATTTTTCCTTCAGTCAGCGATGATCTCCTTCGTTTTCTCCACATTCACCAGTGCACCAGCTGCTCCACCTCCTCCCTGTAGTCCTGGTTAATGTCGTCTCTGATGAGGCCCACCATAGTGTTATCTGCAAACTACACGATGTGATTGGTGGTGAACCTGGGAAGAGCCCTAAGGGACCCTGTGCTTAGGGTGATGTCATCAGAGGTGTTTTGTCTGACTCGGACTGATTGGTGTCTGTTTGTGAGGAAGTCTAGCAGCCAATTGCAGAGGCATGTTTTGAAGCCCAGCTGTTCCAGTTTTCCTATCAGATACTGTGGGAGGTTGGTGTTAAAATCAGAACTAAAGTCCTGGAACAGCATTCGTGAATGGGTGTTCTTCTCCTCCAAGTGTGCTAGGCTCAGAGGATGAGCAGAGGAGATGGCGTCTTCAGTGGAGCGGATTCGCCAGCAGGCGAACTGGAACGGGTCGAATGTTGGGGTGAATGGAGACGATGTGTTCTTTAACGAGCCTTTCGAAGCACTTCATTATGATAGCAGTAAAAAAAAAAAAAAAAAGAAAACAGAGCTGAGATCCATAATATATAAAATCAAGTCATAATATCACAGTTTTGCAAGGATTTTATGTTTGAACACTTGAAGGATAGAAGGATTTGAAATTAGGTCAAATTAGATTTTAACTGATTTGCTGTCATGATTCTTGGCACTAGTGCTAGTTTAATTCATCATTCAACAAGCCTGTCAGCTCCCTTTCCCAATTAGCCTCCATCAGACTCACTTGCCCGCGTGTCTACAATATATAATATACAACCTTTAGTCCAGAATTTCTGGACCAAATTCCTTGCTCTGTTTAAGAGTTGCTGTTTAAATTGCTCATACCAGCTTACTTCCAAAAAGAAGATTTTTAATTTTTTCCACTATGTCAGACTCACCACTGGTAAGTGAAAATGGCGATGAGCACGTAGGACGCCTTCCACAAAAAATATCATCAGAATGATTGACAAGTAGGAGGACCACTTATTTTGATGATCCATCCGGAATCATCCAGAATGTTTTTTTTTCTCCCACACTGTTTATATTTGATCACTTCTGCACTTTAAGATATAGAAATGTCATGAAAGCTATAGAAGACAAAATTTATTTTGTGTATACAAGGTGGCAATAAAAGTTGTCTAAATCTAAGAAAAAGAACATCCTACACTATATTTTTAATTAGTATTGAAATGTTCAGTTTATTCAAATGTATTGTCAAGCTCGACACAAAGTACGAAGTAATGAAGTGCAAAGAGTTTCAAGTGCACTCAAAACACTTCTCAGCGACACTTCTGCTTCAAAAAGGTCAAACCTGTGTCAAGCAGACTGACTAAAGGCTAAGATCATTACATGAAACTCTATCAGACCTCTCATAGTGTGCTTCTTGATCTCTGACCTCTTTTCTGTGCCCTGACCTCGCCCCTCACCTCACCTGACTCTGGACCAGCTCTCGGATTGCGTACTCTGGTTTGTCCCCTTGATCATTCTAACAGTTTTTGCTCTCACTGATCTGTGAGAGCAGAGAAGATTTTCTTAATCAGATATCAATTAAATTTAGTTAATTGATTTGTATTTTTCTGTTGATCAAATGGTGTGTAGCAGACATGAGTTGACTCATCATATTGAATTCTTTCATCATATTTTAGTAAATAAATGTGATGATCATTTCAGCAAACACATAAATATTAATATGATATTAGTGTTTAAACCCTTAGTGAAATTAAGCTTGCTTTTGCTCAAAACATCTCAGCATGGGGTACTATACAGCCACATTACCATTATGTTAGCTTGTCTTACACAGCAGTAAACATGTGAAAGATCAAAACCCCAAATTATTTAGCTGAAAACCCTTTCCCCAACTTTTTCCAGACCTGCAAACTGTGTTGGTCTCTGTGTTGGAAGAGGTTACCATGTAACCATGTCAGGCCTGTAGCAATAAAAAAATAAATAAAAATAAATAATAATAAAAAAGGAAGGGTCCTTTGTATTCAGATGCTCCACCCTTGCAGTGTCTAACATCTCAGATTTTTCTAATATCTCATAGAGCAATATCCCAGAATGGTCTGTTTTTTCAGCAATCTGGTTTAGAAATTAACCCCAGGTCGCCTTTGATAAATATGCAGATTTTGGTCCTTGTGGCCTGCATTTCCTACTTTTGTGGAATTTCTGTGTGGCCAGCCATAGATCAGCTGCAAAGAAGAAGGAGCCTGTGAGTTGATTCCTTAGTCCTCACGTACAGTTAAGGTGCAGGAATGCATGCCCCTGTTGGAGGGTATTTGAGAGTGTCTTAGTGAGAGGGGAGAGTTTCAGCATTTTGGAGATTGGTGATCCATAGCAGAGTCTTGGATACCATTGGCTGCTGGGTAGGCTTGGAGAGCAAAAGAAGGTTGGCCGAAGAAGATTCAGATGATGTCACAGTCTGGATAAGTAGGTAAGGCTTTGCAAACCTGTTCAGATTGAAATGGGCTTAAGCTCAATTTAACAGCCTGCTATGACAGAATGATTCAGATATGTAAAGATTAACTTTATCAGCCTACATATTTACTTACCTATTTAATGTAGATTACACAATAACCAATCACATGAAGAAGCTTTTTACATATAGGCTTTCAAATGCGGTGAAGATGACTTAATAAAGATCCAGCTGAGGTTCAGAATGGTGAACAAGAAGAATTAAGTTACTTTAAAATGGAGCCTAGGCAGAAGTTCAACTGAAGAAACTGATTGCTCTCCTACATCCACCTACGACACAGCCAGTCAGCTTTGAACCACACCTCCAGAAAAGCCAATCGATATCCAAAGTTCATCTTAAAAGGCCTCTGATCCGCAACTTGTGTGCTCCTGTGCGCAGGTGGTGGTTGCGCAGTCTGACTTCATTCAGATGACCCCATTTCAACCAACCTCCAGCCCCTCCTCCACCATGCATCTAAAACTTCATCAGAGTTTCATTACTCCCAGACTCTTATTAGCATGCTTAATGTGAGGGATTGCATTTGAGTCAATGAGTCAATGCAATCAACTTAGATAGAAAACTTTGAATCAATTTGACTGTATGATCTGGTTGAACTTTAAAGTGCCTTGAGATTACTTGTGTTGTGAATTGCCGCTATATAAATAAACTGAATTGAATTGAATTATTGGATTCCATGTCTCATTTCAACAGATCTGACAGAAGACCGCCTTTTTAAGTCTGGTTCTGCCAGAGGTTTCTTCCCAACGGGGAGTTTTCCCTCTCCACTGTCGTTTCATGCTTGCTCATCATGGACAGGTTCTTTCAACCTGTGTTATCCAACTGGACTTCCATCTTCCAGGTCCCTGAGTGAAGCTTTACTGCAGCTCACGCGATCCACTGGATCTCCCCATAAAGCTTAGCATACCGTCTCACTAACCAGCAGTTAATCTAAACCAACTTAATCTATCTCCACTCCACCACCAGTTCCAGGTGTGTGTGTGTGTGGTGGTGGTGGGGGTTAACTGCCATTCTTACCAGTATATTGGCTAAAGTAGCAGCTAAACACAGCATCTGGTTTTCTACATTGGTTTATATTTATGGGTGAAGTGGATTTGTTTGGGTTGTGGTTCTTTGGTTGGCCACATCTTGTTTTCATTTTTGTAAAAAGGTAAATTGATTTCACTTTACAATATTTTTTTTTTTGTTAAACTCTTCATAAAAGGGAAGCATGTGAGAGGGGGGAAACAGCCCTATTCTTTTCTCCTGTTCATGCATATCTACAAAAATTCAGTGCTATGTTTGCTGCCGAGGTCTGAGCGCCAAAGACCAAGTAACTGTATCAATACATTTCTTCTAGATGTCCTTTATCTTCCTGTGAGTTTTTCCAGATTGAACAAAATATGGTTTGTCGTGCAAACAGCAAGTTCTGAGTATTTCAAAAACAGCCACCTCCTGGGAATTCAAACATTTTTCAAACTATATTTCAGATTTACAGTGGTACAAATATGGGAAAAAAACAACGGGTAAACTGCACTGGATGGATGAAAACTTCTTAGGTTAAATGTCCAAAGGAATGTTGGGCAGGCAAGAATTCATTTGATTCAAAAACATATTTGACAGCAATAATAATTTAACCTTGCACTGCAAGCTGAACTGTGCGAGATCTGAGTTTTCAGTCTCACAACAAATCTAGCTTTAAAGACTCCCGCTAATACGGCCGTCTCCGAACAACCAGCGAGTTGGAACAATGACATACCAGCAGTGTTTTTTTGGGTTGGAACATGTATGAATGACAACAGTCAGAAGGGCCTTGCTGGGGCATTACAAACATGGCTACGCTAGAGGACTCACCTGTCGATACCGCAATAGACTCTGTTTTAGCTAAAATAGCAACTATTTATCCTCTAAAATAGGAGCAAAGAGAAGCATTTTGTGTATTTGTAGATTGGAAAGATGTCTGTGCTTTTCTTCTGACAGGATTTAGAAAAAGTTTGATTTATGAGCTTACGAAATGTCACTATTCACTGCTATGATTGGCTGAAAGCGTATTATGGAAGGCGGCTTGAAGTATTGTACTAAATGTCCCTCCTTTTCAAGGACAAACTGAACTGCACCCATTCCAGATTGATATGTGTAGAACTCAACCCAGTTCTACACATATCAATCTGGCTCCTGTCAGGTTAATAATAAATATGGGCATTAAATACAAAAGAGAGAAAAAAACTAAATTATGGAACTTGCATGATACGTCCCCCTCCTCCAAAAAGACAACTGTAGTCCTGAGAAAAATAACACTTCACTGTACTGGTTTGTCATTCTATTTAAAGCCTACAGTTGCAGAACTTAATGTGATGATGTGTTGCCTTCTTTTATATAAAAAAAAAAAATACAGGATGCTCATGGGATGATGCCCCTTACTTCATGGGGTGATTGTGAAAACAACATTTACAAATACAGCATTACAATCATTTCTTAAGGATAGAACCTTTATTGTACAAATTTTCTGCATATGAAGTAATATAGCAAACAATAGGTTAATAAAAATGATGTGCTCAGAGTTAACTGCTTAAAGGTGCAGTTTATAATAATTACAGGGATTTACTGACATAAGTGTAATATATTATCTATGTCTGTGTTATTTATTATCACCTTCTGTATGAACTGAAAGTCTCTCTCTCTTTATGATTGCCTTGCCTGACAACATGGTATTTATAATTATATAGAAGTCGGTTACCCTTTGTGGAGGTGGCTCCACTCTGAGCCTTTCCCAGATGGGTGAGCTCCTCACCCTATCTCTAAGTGCCCAATCACCCTTTTGAAGATGGTATATTTTTGTCATTTGTAGTTGTTATCTGGAATTTGAATCTTTTGGTCTTGATCCAGATTTATTTCTATGATTGTTTTTTTTTTTTATGATTTTCTAATATAGTGTATATAGAGTGCATTATATTGTGTAATCAATACGGGTTGTGAAAACTTGTGTGAAAGAAAAACTGTCTCTATATCACAGAAAAGTGCATGATTTCAATATGTTTCCTTTTCTTTGTTCTACCCATAAGTATACAATAGCAAAGAGGTGAAATGAGCAGTATACCCTCATACCCTTATTCTGAATCTTCCCTAATATGGTGTCATTGTTTCTCAGTGTATTTAAAAATGTATTATCTCAGCAGCCACAAAAAATGGATTATCTACATTGTAACTCAATCCATAATCCTACTGTTCTTATAGATGTTCTAAAAGCTTGAATGTACAGAATTACTTATTTACCAACAGGCTTAAATAATACAGCTTGAATTTTAAATATGTATAGTTTCTAAATATAAATATTTATCTTATAGGTACATAGTAACTTTATATGTACAGTGGGGCAAAAAAGTATTTAGTCAGCCACCAATAGTGCAATTTCTCCCACTTAAAAAGATGAGAGAGGCCGGTAATTTTCATCATAGATATACCTCAACTATGAGAGACAAAATGAGAAAAAAAAAAATCCAGAAAATCACATTGTCTGATTTTTAAAGAATTTATTTGCAAAATATGGTGGAAAATAAGTATTTGGTCAGTTCCAAACAAGCAAGATTTCTGGCTCTCACAGACCTGTAACTTCTTCTGTAAGAGGCTCCTCTGTCCTCCACTCGTTACCTTCATTAATGGCACCTGTTTGAACCCGTTATCAGTATAAAAGACACTTGTCCACAACCTCAAACAGTCACACTCTAAACTCCACCATGGCCAAAACTAGAGAGCTGTCAAAGGACACCCGAAACAAAATTATAGACCAGGACCAGGCTGGGAAGTCTGAATCTGCAATAGGTAAACAGCTTGGTATGAAGAAATCAACTGTGGGATCAATTATTAGAAAATGGAAAACATACAAGACCACTGATAATCTTCCTCGATCTGGGGCTCCACGCAAGATCTCACCCCGTGGGGTCAAAATGATCACAAGAACGGTGAGTAAAAATACCAGAACCACACGGGGGGACCTAGTGAATGACCTGCAGAGAGCTGGGACCAAAGTAACAAAGGCTACCATCAGTAACACACTACGCCGCCAGGGACTCAAATCCTGCAGTGCCAGACGTGTCCCCCTGCTTAAGCCAGTACATGTCAAGGCCCGTCTCAAGTTTGCTAGAGAGCATTTGGATGATCCAGACGATGACTGGGAGAATATCATATGGTCAGATGAAACCAAAATAGAACTTTTTGGTAAAAACTCTACTCGTCGTGTTTGGAGGAGAGAGAATGCTGAGTTGCATCCAAAGAACACCATACCTACAGTGAAGCATGGGGGTGGAAACATCATGCTTTGGGACTGTTTTTCTGCTAAGGGACCAGGACGACTGATCCATGTGAAGGAAAGAATGAATGGGGCCATGTATCGTCAAATTTTGAGTGAAAACCTCCTTCCATCAGCAAGGGCATTGAAGATGAAACGTGGCTGGGTCTTTCAGCATGACAATGATCCCAAAAACACCGCCTGGGTAACGAAGGAGTGGCTTTGTAAGAAGCATTTCAAGGTCCTGGAGTGGCCTAGCCAGTCTCCAGATCTCAACCCCATAGAACAGCTTTGGAGGGAGTTGAAAGTCCGTGTTGCCCAGCGACAGCCCCAGAACATCACTGCTCTAGAGGAGATCTGCATGGAGGAATGGGCCAAAATACCAGCAACAGTGTGTGAAAACCTTGTGAAGACTTACAGAAAACATTTTATCTCTGTCATTGCCAACAAAGCGTATATAACAAAGTATTGAGATGAACTTTTGTTATTGACCAAATACTTATTTTCCACCATATTTTGCAAATAAATTCTTTAAAAATCAGACAATGTGATTTTCTGGATTTTTTTTTCCTCATTTTGTCTCTCATAGTTGAGGTATATCTATGATGAAAATTATCGGCCTCTCTCATCTTGCACTATTGGTGGCTGACTAAAATACTTTTTTGCCCCACTGTAAATAAAAAAAGACTAGAAATATTTTGATCATGATAAAACAAGGTTATACATCAAGCGTCCTTCATAATAGTTTTTGATATTTCCTTTGTGAGCCTAAATAGAATTCCAGCATTGGGTGCTATGAACATACATACAACAGAAATATCCTCTTAGACACTAGGAATAGCATTGTTATCATTGGTATCAATGTTTATGAGATAGGGATAAGATACATTTATCAATTTGGCTGCAAATTCTGATACCCACAGCTTTGTCTGTGCTTAAGTGTACACCAAAGTTCATACTGTATTCCCATCACTATTCAAGTCGTCTCCCTCTTGGAATCAAATATTGTTTGCATTTGTTCACACTGCATTTTGAACTTCTCATCATATTCACAAATCCACCGGGAACTGGCCCACCATCCTTCCATGTATACCCCCTACACTTATGCTGCGTTCACACCAGACGCAGCTGGCGCGACAGAAGCAGCGAGTTTACATGCAAAGTCAATGGTTGACGCGCATCAAGGCGCAGCAAAAGGTCCCGCAGCGCGTTTTGAGCAGCAGGCACAGCACGTCTGAGCAGCTGAAGCAGTGCGTCAGGCGCGTTTAAGCATCTGACGCGTGTGGCGCGCCGCAAACGCGCTGCTGCTCGAGATGGAAAAATTGAATTTTTGCTGCTTGACGCGCCGCGTCAACCAATCAGAGAAGCTGATCTGGGAGCTGGCAGGGAGAGAGACACAGCGCTGATGATACAGATAGCTATGATCACTCCTCTGAAACAGTTTATTGACGCATAAATTAACTTAAAATGCAGAAATCTGCCGGCAGAATATGTTCCCTTTTATTATTCTGGTGCCTGCGGATCGGATTATTTAGATGAAAAACACCTACCAGCCGCTGCGGTGAACCGCGAGGAGGCGACCCGGCCAGAGGCTGCTGTTGAAGGGATTCCTACTGTCGGCGCACCGCTGGTATGTGGGGGTCTGAGCGGCTCCGACAGAAATAACTTTGGGAGGCAGGATGGTAATATGGATGAACTAACTGCACTGATGAAGTTTTCAGGTGAATTTTCTCACTTAAAAACATATTAAAACTACTTTATTCCCACTGATCACAGCAATTATAGCTGCAAGGCAGAGAAAGGATAGTGATGCTCCGCCCAACGCGCGTCAGACACACTTTTGCACCGCGCAGCCAGAGCAGCTAAGCTGCTTCAGCCGCGCGTCAGAACTAACTGGTACAAGCAGCAAAAATGAAGCAGCAGACGCGATTTTGCTGCTTTTGCTGCGTCCGGTGTGAACGTAGCATAAGCAAAAGAAAAGCATAAAAATAAAAATGACAAATAATACCCCAGCAGGACGGGTAATAATTATACATCTTATGATAAAATATAATACAAATCCGAGAAATATTCTAAGATTTCTACAGCCTGAACTCTGGGTTCCTGGGCAAGACCCTAAACCTTACACTGCTCTCTGGGGATCACACAATGTCAGCCCAATGCTCCCCAAGGGGATGGGTCGAATGCAGAGAGTGAATTTCCCCATTATGGGCCAATAAAGGGATTTACATAAAACAAAGCAATGCAAAGGAACTTTAAGTTTTTGTCAATTTTTGCTTCCCTCAGTGGATAAAAAGCTGTACTGTATTGCCTGAAGAAAGACCCCATTTCCCAGGAAGACAAGCGCAACCATCGCAAAATCCTGATCTCCCTGTCCCCTGCAGTTGGCTTAAACATTTCTGTTTCCAATGGCTGTGTGAAAGATGAATAGCAATAAGATAATGAATCTCATTGTGGTGAAACAATGTCATATGATGATGTTGAAAAAAAGAAACGTTAATGAAACGAAATGTTATGAAAATATTTTATGAAGGTTAAAACAGTTACTGAGGATTCAGCCATGCAGTCCACCTATATACTCCTTTCCCACTGCCAGAAAATCCTGTTTAAACCCGGGAACAATTGGCTTTTATTGGCAGGAGCAACAGCTCCGTTTACATTTCATAAACATGGCACAGCACTGGTAAGAGGGATTCAGATGGACAAAAATACATTTTCTTCTTTGAGTGAATTTGAACCACCAAATGATAATGTTGTTCAGAAAATCATTGCTGGTCTTCGGCCTTCTACATCTGGTTATGATGGTATAAGTACTTCTATTGTTTAATGTGCTACTCTATAAATCACTTTACCATTTATATTTTTTCATCGTCTCTTTAAACTGGTATTGTGCCTTCAGATTAAAAAATTGCTAAAGTCGTCCTTTTAAATAAAAATGGTGATCCAACACTATTTTCAAATACTATTGCCCTATTTCAGTTTTACTATATTTTTCAGAGATCTTCAAAAAAGGTGCAAATAAAAAACCTAATAATTATTTGCTTAAAAAAATCTATTCTATACAATTATCAAAATGGTATTTCAGAAAAAAATATTCTACATGTATGGTCCTGATTGAACTAATGGACAGAGTCCATTCAACTTTAAACAATTAATTTGGAATTGGTGTATTTTTAGACCTTTCTAAAACATTAAATAAAGAAATCATGAAATTTTGATTCCCAAGTTGTATAAATATGGGTTTAAAGTTACCCTACATAACTGGATTAGTAATTATTTAATAGAAACAATATGTTTAACTAAAATTTGATTCAAAAATTAATTTATATTGAGTGTGGAGTACCACAAGGTTCCATTTTGGGGCCTATATCAGTGGCGGCTGGTGAAAAATATTTTTGGTGGGGCTGATATAGCCTAGTGTATGTTTCCAACTAATCCGGAATAAGAATTCAAATAAACAATTGCACAATACATACAATTTAACAGTAATGATTTAATTTACTATATAATAACAGTAACAGTGATGATTTGGGTCACTGTGACGGGGTTCTTTGGCCTCCAAGAATCCAGGCTCAGTCGGGTTACCGGTGTTGGTGATTTATTGTGCTCAAAAACTCAAAACAGGGTGCAAAAGAAACTAAACATATACAAGATCCTCTGGGCCTCAGCCTCCCTCCAGTTACCAGCAATGTAACAAAGAAAGAGAAAACAGAAATGACCGCTCTTCTTCCCACAGCCCTCATTAAATAGTTTAAGCCCCTACCCTCAGGCTCTCTTATTTCTGATTTCTTCTCATAAATCAGTTTTGTCCATATATTACCTCCACAAACAATTGATGTACAAAAACAAACAAATAATTTTTACAACTTAATTCTTTTACACAGATTCATTGACTTATTCAATTACACCAAACAGGGTTTGAACCCAGCAAAGACGCAGCCAGACTGAAGATGACAAGTCCCCGTAGCACACACACACACACACACACACAAACACACACACACACGGCTAACCCCACTGAAATATTAAGTGTGCACCCTCAATACGCCAGCAGGTAACCAGGAACAGCTTGTGTGTTTTAAGTTAATGGAGCTACTGGGCTCAGCGCGAGTGAATTGGTCCTCACAAGCACAGTATAACAGGAATGTGTGTGTGGCACGCAAAGTTTTAAGCGACGAGGTGGATTCGTCGCAGTCACAATAACCATGACAGGAAATTTTCTTATCCTACAACAGGGATGTTCTTCTGGCAAACGGGTAGATAAATAAGGATCTCACCGAATTTGGTGGAAGCTGCATCTCGCTCGTTACATTCGCCATCATCCCTCTAATTGTCTGCACCTGCGCATTGAGTGCAGAAGCCTGTAAAAGCGCAGCATTTTCAGTGCCCCAAGACCATAAAGTTCTGAGACGCTGATTGGCCATTAAATTCACCTAGCAATAGTACATGATTGACAGATTCTATGCAAATGTGGGTCTGTCTGATCAGCGCCCCAAGACAGAGACAGAGACGAGTCTGTCTGTGGAAATCCACAAATGAATGACAGTAGGTAGGGAAATGTAGTTTATATAATTTGTTTTGCTTATAGGTACACACCCTAGAGAGTAAAACTGAAATTTATGAGTTAATTTCTAAAAATATATTTTACGTTTCTCTCTTCTTCTCAGGGAGGGCGGTGCCCCAGCGCCCCCTATGGGCCGGCCGCCACTGGCCTATATTATTCATAATCCATATTAACAATTTTGCATCCTTTTCCACAAATACATTTCCATAGATGTTTGCTGGTGACACTCATCTTTTTAATCCAGCAGCAATAAAGAGGATCTTAGGAATAGCCTTAATTATGAGCTTCTGAATTATTTTAACATTATACTACAGTTTAGTGTAGTGATGTTATGAGATGAGCCGAGGCTTCGAGGCGTATGTCGAGTAATGGAGGGGGCGTTTCCCCGAAGCACGTGTCGAGGCGTGATTCACTTAGAGGAGGGGCCAAAATTGATGACGTCCGAGGCCTCGTTACCGTGATACCACGTGACCGCTTCGGAAAGTGGTTCAGAAAGCGCAAGAATTTTGAAAGGTATCTAAACAGCCTCAGTGTTCAGTCAAGATGTGGGAGTTTGGAGGAGAGATGCTCTCAGCTGGATAGAGTTTGGATAGATTCTAAGAATAGATTGGTTGGAAAAACAACCAATCTAGTTGCTAATTTGATTAGAATAAACAATGTAATGATCAAAATTTGAGCAAACCACTGGACAAAGCCTGCGTTAACACGTCAGTGTTAAGAAGTATTTTCTACTGTGTCAGACTATCTACATAGGTGGCGTCAGCTGTAACAGTCAGGCTCCCACTCTAGATGTTGATGGTTCAAGACCTGTCTTTGACTTTTGAAAATTTCGATTAAACTTAATTATTTTGGCTGATGAGACTAATTTGCATTGTTTTGCCAGAGTAAAAATATAGATTGGGTAAATTAGGTCGGTGCAGCCAAAAGATTGGTTGAACACAACTTCCAACCTGATTAAAACCAAAAAACGTGGAAAAACTATCATGTTTGTGTCTGCTTGAGTTTATTTCACTAAAATGACAGAAAAACGGTGCACCTTAAATTATTGTTCTAAGAAATTTTACACTTAAAAAAACTTACAAAAGATTTTATTATACACACCCACCATTAATAATTTCAAGGGAACTTAAAAGGGGAAAAAAAGAAAAACAGTTGCAAAAAAAAAAAATCACAGATTTTATTACAAACTGTAGTTCTGCACTCCACCAGTAGGTGGTGACATGTTCACATGGAGCCTCATGAACTGTGGGGATCGTTGAAGCAATTTGGCCAAACGGTTCAATGCCTCATGATGCTTCATCTCACCATCACTAGTTTAGTGTATCCATATTTAAATGCAAACTGCAAAATTGTGCGGAGAAGTACCTTTCTATTAATTGTTCTTTGGGCCTTTTAGGGGCTGTGGTCTTAAACATTTGATCTTCTAAAAAGCCTGTTTGAGCCATTTTCATTCAAATATTCACTCAAATTAAATACTAACAAATTTTTAAGGTAGAACTTTACTATGGTACTTGTCCATCTAATTATTCTTAGCTTCTTTCTCCATCTTGTTTTTGTTTTACATTTGAACTTTATTCTACAACCCAGTCACAATGCCACTGCACAAAATGCAAATCATAAAATTTCAAGAAATATTAGTCTGTATATCTGGACAATTTTTTATAGTTTCTCATATATGCTCAGTTATATGGTCCTTCAAACCTAGGCTTTATGAAGGTCAGTGAAACATCCATCTTTCATTTATGTTAGTGTTTTGTCAGTTAAATGAGTTGTACAGCCTTTCTCCACCCAAATCCACCCTCTCATGTTTCCACTTTCCACTTTGCTTCTACAATAAATCCTTACTTCTCGTCTTTCTATGTCTAACTGTATCTGTCTCTTATTCCATCCTGGACAGATTAGGTGTTTGAGACTACTCCACTTTCATCCCAAGACAATCCCCTATTCACCAAAGGTATAGTTGTGTTTGAATAATTTTTGAACTGAATGGTAAATATCCTTTCATGGCAGGCTGTTTGTACTGATGCTCATATGCAATATGATGCTTTATGCGTGGACTAGTCAGGAGTCTGCCTCGCCTCGCCTGTTGTGTTGCCAGGTTGGAGCCACTCCCTCAGAAACACTGCAGAGAGAACAGGATCAGGAATGCATATGTCACATTGATGGTAAATTATTCTGATGAAGTGCTTCAGTGAGATAATACATCTGATATACTAAATGTGTTTAAAAAAACATTTAGGAATATGGATCGATTTTGGGTGTAAGTTACTGGGAGATTAAAGGCAAGAGATTGGTATCATGTTAATCCTGTGAAATTGCATACTTCGAATAACCCATCCTTTAAGGTCAAATTTAACACCAAACTGACTCCGGATTAAATTCAATTAATGTCACACACTGACCTTGCATGGTATTTCAGCAAAAGTTGCTGGAGAGTTCATCAGGATTAATGAAACCACCCTTCAGGCTTATCGCCGAATTCTTGCCGTCATAATCCTATGCATTGTTTGCACTGAGATGGGCAAGGATCTTAATGTATTCATTTTTCCCTTCAGCAGTTTCCCATATTTATCTAACACTAAAGCAATCATGCTGATCTGCAAAGGTAATCAACAATGAAATCACATCACTCACCTCAGTGGAATATTGATAGGCATTCAGCCATTAAACTATTTGCTGCAAAGGGCTTAAAGGTAAGGACATTCAGGAGGACATCGTATTACAAAGACCTCATATTCTGTACACATTTTATGAGAGCTCTTTTTGATTGGAATCATCTGTACCATATTGAACTTTTATAGAACAACAGGTGTTAGAAGCAGCCATTAACCCCAGCTCCCTTATGTGGGTGTATGCTTTAGCTAGCTTAACTGTGGTGAGCTGTGCAAGAAGCATGTATGAAAATCTTACCTCAGATTCATTGTCTAATAACCAGAAAATTGAATTCCTTCTCAGGCACTGGGTAGGGTTGTGGAATAGTTCGTATGCTCATATTTAATATACTGTGCCACTTGTACATAACATAAAAATATACTTTTATAAAAACAAAACTTTGAATTTACTTGAATTTTCCTCAACCATTCAATTTAAAAGGCAAATATAACTCAAGATCAGACATCTTTCTTACATTCAGTCTTCTCTTTTATGTCTGAATTCAAAGCTTTGCCAAAACTCCCACATACGACTGATTCTTAAATTCACTGTCTGCCTCATAAAAAGATGTTAACCTTCTATTGCCTCAGCAGTAACTATCAATCTTTATGTTTTTAGATCAATACTTATTTCTCATACTTTTTTGCAATAAAGAGCTCTTTAAGTATATCGTTTGGCTTTTTTCTTTTTCTGTTAAGCCTATAGAAGAAAACGAATTAGACTAACCATTGATAAATACATGCAGCAATGTTATACATAAAAATATATAGATAATACCTCTTCTAAATATAAAAAAAACAGTTAACAAAATGAGACCTCATTGAATTTGTGGAAGTTCATTGGTAGAATTCTCTTTTATTAATTTAACATTTAATTAATTTAACATTTATTGACAAGTCAAATTCCGAGAGCTGTCATAAACACTTCATGAGTTCAGCACTACATCACCAGACATCTCAGTCCCCCCCCCCCCAATATGGCCCTCTATTTGTGACCTATTTATACCTTGCTAAACCACGATGTGCGTGAGTGTTTGTGAAATATATGTGTGTTTGTTTGGTTCTGATTCTCCTAAGTGTGTATGCGCGCAACCAAATGCTATGTTGAAATCTTAAAGTTTGTGTTCTGGCCAAAATTGGCTCTGATTCTTAAAGAGAAAAAAAAGATGTCTCCTGTTTTTTTCCAAAATTTCTTGGCTCAAAATCTTATGTACAGTTCACCAATTAAGATCCTGTTTTTTTTGCCAAGATTCGTACGTGACCTCTGTTTTCCATTGGTTCTGTGTGCTAGGGTTCAAACACCCTGTCTCCTATATTCTGTGTGTGTGTTGCTAATTATGTATTAGGCCTTGAAATGTGTTTACACAGTGTGAAAATTATTTAACACCATCAGATTTAGGTATACGCATAAAAAAATAAAAAATGTCAAAATTAAGAAAGAATACATCAAAATAATTGAACTTTTACAGAAAAAAAGATGTAAAATATAAATTTGAACAGTTATGTTTACGGTATGTAAGGTATCTAAATAGTTTATGCTTTATCAGCAATTCTCAAACTTATTCAGGCACAAAACAATTTAATGCTTAATCAACAAGATCCATCCATCCATCCATCCATCCATCCATCCATCCATCCATCCATCTCATCCGGCTTATTCCATCAGGGTCGTGGTGGGGCTGGGGCATATCTCTGGCAGTCTATAGGTAAAAGGCGGGCTACACCCTGGACTGGTCGCCAGTCTGTTGCACCTATCAAGATTTGAATTTTTACTGTTTACAAGAAGTAAGCCAGCACAGTATTAAACGACTCTGAGACAACACTTTGAACTTGTAGCTGCCTGACTGATTTTTTTTTTCACTAAAAACTGTGAGAAAACCTGGAACATTTTTTGCTTTGAGAAGAAACCCTTCATGCTGCTGAGGATTTTATGATGGTAGTTGGCTTACTTTCAAGCCCGACTCTATGATTATGAGAAACTCTGTCACAAACAGAACTGGCGTTAGAAACACTTTTTTTCGTTGAACATATTTTATTGAAAACCTTTGCCAATCATTGATGTGATGTGGTTTAAACCCTGAAATGAGCAAACATTTTTTTCTAATCCAAAATGACTTTGATTATAAACAACTTTTTCACCCATCTTTGTGAAAAAAAGTAAAGTTTTAGAATTGTAAAGGTATGATCACTGGGCAGAGATAAGTTTGAAGTAGCAGTTCACTTTGAAACAGATGTTTCTTAAAATTGATCAAATCTCCTGTTTCGTATTCTCGGGGGTATTTCATAAAAGTATTTGCTTTAACCTTTCTATGGTTACATAACTTAAATGAGAAGCACATTATTTATTTCCATTTCATTGATTGATTCAAAGCCATGTTTACTTCCATGTCAGAAGGTCACATCTTTGACAGAATAATCAGTAATGTTTTTTGTAGTACAGCAAGATTACCCGTTATCAGTCCTTTGAGATTAGCTTTCAAAGGACTCAAAAATCAAAGTTTTGATTCATATCCTATTGACTACACAAAAGACATTCTGAATAAATCCTTACAGCAGACTGGTACCAAGCTCTTGGAAATCAAATCACTGAAGTGAAACCTTTTAAAGATTTTAGTTTAGTGGTGGATAACAGAGAACTCTTAAAACCTCCAAACCTTTGCACGTGTTGTGCCCTACCGAGAAAAAACATCTTCATTGAAGGCCCTAGCTACAGTGTATAATAATTACAGGGATATACAGTCAGAAATGTAATATATTATACATAACTATGTTATTTATCATCATATACGAGCTCAGCCTCTTAACCTTAATATTTGCGTTGCCTTAGAATTCGTTATTTATAATTACATAGGAGCGGGTCTCGCAGCCATGGAGGCAGACATCTTTGCGCTACGGCAGCGCAGAGCCAACAAACTGGCGATTGCGAGATCGCCCATTATGCTCGAAAGTAACTACGGCAAGTTGTTTAAGTCTACATGAAATCTATACCCTACACAGACTAATGAAATACTATCTGTAAAATTATCTATGTAAACAAACCTCATCACTTGAGAAGGTACGTGATGCGGATGTCGTGGAAGACATTTTGTCCCATAACGCTCGCCGTACTGTTGGGGGGGAGAAGCGGTGGGGGGGAGATGTTCATGTTGCTGCGGTCTGCAGTCTGGACGTTAGATGTCGCTGAAAATTACACACTGTAGCTTTAAGGGAGCTGTAGAGGGTTACTGATGGAACTTACCTAAGTAGTGTTGCCTTTCTCCCTTTTCCTATCTAATATGCAATGTTGATGGCTGTTAATCCATCATTGATGCTCCATCCTGGTTGGTATTCAAAGGGCAGAGTTTGACCAAGTCCATCCATCTCATGGATATTTTAAGATCTTTTTCTCCTGGAATACTGCTTCATTTCCAGGAAGAAAAAGATGAACAAATAAAGTTCACTCACTCTTACACTGCAAGCATGTGATTGGCTAAAATATTCAGTTCTAAGTAATCCCTACAATTTAAATTTCTTAATAGATCTAACCTATTATGATAAAAGGCATGACAAAATTTGGAATTAAATGAAAAATATGACAGTTTTTAATAGTCCCACAGTAATTTACACTTCAGAATATTCAGTTTTTAGTATACCCTCTGGCCAGGTATAAACCATTTCATTACAAAGAATACATCCTTTTTTGCCTCACAAGAAATTCACTGATTACACAAGATGGTGGCCTATATCTATCTATCTGAAGCTTGCTCTAACAATTCCAATTTTAACAAATTTGCCTGTAAGTACCAAAATTAAGAATTTTCTTCTGACAAAAGTGTTATTTAATAATTCATATTCAGGAAGAAGAAACTGTGCTGAACAGAAATTTAGAAATGTATGAGAGAATAGTACAGTTAACATCAACAGCCGCTTAGTTTGTGGCAGATGCTAAATACTTTTTGTGAGTGCTAAATGTTTGTGGCTGTAACTCTGAAAAAGAGGCAAAGGTAATTATGGCCCAAAAATATATAAAGCTCACAGGGTTTTAAGGCACAGTGCTGATAGTTAATTTATCACCACCATTGGAAATAACTCCTTGTTCTCATAACCAGAACAGTTTATGTTATGCAGATTGGGACCAGAATAAAAAAAAAAATCCAAAAATAAGTGATGAAAATAGCAATAATAATTTCAGGGAAAAAGAAGGATACAATTTGTATTACAAAAAAAAAAAAACATGAATATGTCCCAGATTCTGTTAGGTTTAATGAATATTTTTTTTGAATGTCACAACTTAGAATAACTTTTCTCCTTCATGTACATTACAATGTCTAGACATTTGCTAAGGCTGGAAAAGCGATTAGAATAGAAAGATACTGGGCAGTTCGAAGAGACAAAGTGTCTGAGGGAATTATTCTTCCCAGGACTGTGTTTGATAGTCAACAGCCTATAAACAGCCTATAATCACCTTGAGTGAAATGCTGCAGGAACACATGAGAGTCAATGCTTTAGAGCAGAGGTTTTCAACAGGGGGTCCGCGACCTCTAAGGGGTCCACAGAGGTACTGCATGGGGGTCACAAAAGTTTTGGTTGATTAGACTTTTTGTTATATTCCACCCTGCAATTTTTTCCACTTATTGAAATGTCTTTGAATATACATTAACATAAATTCAACACACAGTAATAAACAGATAAATGGAGGCAGAAGATGTCTTTCAGTCATCAATGCACACATTTAGTGACACACAGGAGCTCTTTCAAGCTGGGCACAGTTTCATTTACAACACCTGTCCCATCAACCAGGTATCAGAAATACTTTAATAATCCCGTAATACTTTAATAACATGACTCCATCTGTAATAGAGTGACTATAGGATCAGTTTGATACAACACAATTTCATACAATATATATATATATAATTAAGGGGTCCCTGTGAGGGACCGAGCCAGCCAAGCATGAGGACACAGTGGTGATTGTCAAAAAAACTGGGTTTTATTTCCCCAAAGTAACTATAATCCAAACAAAAATTTCAGGGCCCTTAAAAGAGGTCAAATGAAGAAATTAACTAAGGGCAAAAAGTTTTAAGTTCAAACATATGAAACCTCAAACTAACTGAACAAACAAAAAACTGACCATGTGACCATCACACACCCCCCCTCTTCGAAACTGTCACTAGGACAGCGAGAGAGAAAGTCAGCCGTCACATTTTCTTTCCCAGGGATGTGCTGGATTTCAAAGTGATATGGCTGTAAAGCCAAGTACCACCGGGTTATCCTTCCATTTGTGTCCTTCATGCGGTTTAGCCATTGAAGTGCCTTGTGGTCGGTCTGCAAAATAAACTTCCTTCCAAGAAGGTAGTACTTGAAGGAATCAAGTGCCCATTTGATAGCCAAAGCTTCCTTCTCCACTGTGGCATAGCGCTCTTCCCGGGGTAGCAGTTTCCGACTGATGTAAGCTATAGGATGCTGGTCCCCTGGTGATCCCTTTAGAAGTACCGCCCCAACACCCCTTTCAGAGGCATCTGTTTGCAGTGCAAAATCAGGACTATGAAGAACTGGATTCTCACTCAGAGATTGCTGGATGTCTTGAAAAGCAGCAACTGCTTTTGGATTCCACATAACTTGATTTGGGCACCATGAACTCGTCAAATCCGTCAAGGCAGCTGCTCTAGCTGAGAAGTTTGCAATAAAGCGATTGTAGAAGCCGGCCATCCCAAGGAAGGCTCTGAGCTGCTTTTTGGTCTGTGGAAGAGGAGCAGATGCAATAACTCTGACTTTATCCACTTGTGGCTTTATAACCCCACCTCCAACTGTGAAACCAAGGTACTGCGTCTCCATTTTGGCCAGGGAACACTTTGCTGGGTTGACTGTGAGACAGGCCATCTTCAGTCTGTCCAGAACTGTCCTCAGAGAGAAGGCTACAGCTTTTGCCTTCATTGTCTTCAGTGGAAAGACTTCAGGGTATCTGGTTGCGTAATCTGTGATCACCAACATATACCGATAGCCTGAACGGCTCTTTTCCAGGGGGCCGACAATGTCCATTCAGAGACGTTCAAATGGCGTGCCTATCACAGGCAGGGGCTGAAGTGGAACTTTATAGGGGCCTTTAATTGAAGTTTTTTGACACTGGGGGCAGCTCTTACAGAATTTTGCAACATCTGAATGCAGGCCAGGCCAGTGAAAGTAACGTTTAATACGACTAGTGGTCTTGTATTTCCCTAGGTGGCCAGCCCAGGGAATTGAATGGCCCAGATTTAGTACAACCTCTCGGGCCTCTTGAGGGACCACTAGGCGTTTAGCCTGACCGCACTGATGGTAAAGTATGCCGTTCTGTAAAAAATACCCCTCTTTGCTGTTGCAAAGCTCACCCTCAGAATTCCTCTGCTTAGCTCGTAACAAAGTGATTGACAATGTTGGGTCATTTTGCTGCATTTGAATGATGTTTGTGGGCATCTGAAATCCCAATGGTACATCAGGGGTAGCATCTGCAGGCACCTTTATAACAGTACCTCTGAACTTCTCCTGCTTCCTTTGACTCCTTGATTTCTTAGATTTCCCGGGTTCAGATTCTAAGTCAGCATCAAAGAAAGGTAAGGTACTCAAATTTGGAAGGTGCTCATTAATTTCTTTAGCTTTAGCCCTTGTAATAGCCAAATTACAGTCCTTTGATTGTTTTAACAGATCATACAGCACTGGTAGGTCTTCTCCCAAAACTACAGGGAATGGCAAGTTATCAGCCACACCTACATTTGGTAGATATGCTTGTCCTTCAATAAAAATGTCAGCAGTAGGGTAAGACCTCTCTTCACCATGCACACAACAGATTGAGATGGTCTCATAAGGACACATACCACTTGGTACAAACTGTCTGTGAACCAAAGTCTGATTACTGCCAGTATCTATCAATGCTTTAAGTCTTCTTCCATTGATTATTACTGTGGTAGTTTTCATTAAAGATTGCCTCTCTTGTTTTATATCTGGGCTTTTGCGTGGCACAAAGCACATCTGGGTCAGTTTTAAAGGATTTTGTGGGCACATGGGTTTAATGTGTCCTTCCATCCCACAAAGATAACAAACAGGGATTTTTCTAACAAGTTTATTAGGAGCATTGGCAGGCTGCTCAGTTCTTGAGATTTTACTCACACCTGTTGCTGAACCCTGGTGGTGCCGAGATGGTGCTGGCTTGCCAATGTTCTTCTCTTTAAATGAGGCAATACTCCATGGCTGGCCCTTCCCATGAGCAGCCACAAACACATCTGCAAGGCTGGAGGCTTCTGCGGCTGATTTTGGATCCTGCTCTTTTATCCACACCTGGAGCTCAGGGGACAACATTCTGAGATATTGTTCCAAAATTAACATTTCACCAACTTCTTCCACTGTTTTACCTCTGGGTAGAATCCATTTTCCATACAGTTCTTTCAGCCTCACATAAAATTCTTTAGGGCTCTCATCAGGATGAACATACAGGGAACAAAACCTTTGTCTATAGGTTTCAGGATTCACATCATATTTATTTTAAATGGCCATTTTCACATTTTCAGAATCCTGTGTCTCATCAACATCCATATGAACATAGGCACTCCTTGCCTTACCAGTCAGTAGAGGGATGAGGCGGAAGACCCAGTCTGCTTTTGGCCATCTACAGGCAGCTGCAATTCTCTCAAACGTAACAAGGAAATGTTCAATATCATCTTCACTTGTCAATTTCTGTAACTTTGGCTCAAGAGAGAATTGTGACTGACCTGGAGATATTCGGATTGGTACATTCCTGACTTCATCGTCATCCTCTTGGGGTTCTGCATCAATTGAAGAGGGCTCAGCGAGTGGAGACATGCGGGCCTGCACTTCCTTTTCTTAGAAGCTGAAACTGATGTTGTAAGGCTTTAAAACGATGTTCCTGTTTTTCACGCTCTTTGGTTAACTTTTCCTCCCGTGCCTCCTGCTGAACCATGAATGCCTGCAAGATCCCAGTCAGGTCCTTCAGTGTTGGTTCTCTGACATCTTCACCCCCAGTGTCTGCTGCCATTGTAGAAGCTCCAGACTCCATTTCCTCTTCACCACATGGTTCCTCTGCTGGTTGGGTCTCCAATTTCTGTTTCCTGGCTCCACGGTGCATCTTCAGACAGGGAAAATCACCATGAGTCAAAAAAAAGAAGAAAAAGAAAAAAAAAAAAATATATATATATATATATATATATAACTGTCAAAAATATTCAAATCCACCCAAAAAACTGTGTCCTCAACTGGCAGATCCCACTTCTGACACCATGTGTGAGGGACCGAGCCAGCCAAGCATGAGGACACAGTGGTGATTGTCAAAAAAACTGGGTTTTATTTCCCCAAAGTAACAATATTCCAAACAAAAATTTCAGGGCCCTTAAAAGAGGTCAAATGAAGAAATTAACTAAGGGCAAAAAGTTTTAAGTTCAAACATATGAAACCTCAAACTAACTGAACAAACAAAAAACTGACCATGTGACCATCACAGTCCCCACTCCATCTCGTCATCAGTTTGGGGTCCCCGGCCTGGAAAACGTTGAAGACCCCTGCTTTAGATCAAGGGTAACCAATTAAAAATCAGCGGGGTCTGAATAAAGAAAATCATCAACCAGTAAAGGTCCTGAGACATTTTTAATTACTGTATAATCATTTACTTTAAACACCATTTAATATTGAAATAAAATACATTTTTTAATCCAGCCATGTTATACGTTGACTTTTTAAATGAAAAAAATAAAATAAAAAAAATTTGAATATTTTTTCCATTTTAAAATCTAAAGTTTTTTTGAAGTAGAGAACAACAATCTTTCACTTTGGTGTAAAGATAATTTCCTGATTCACATATTTTATAAAACACCTGACCTGACTGTTTTTTTTTGTTTTTTTTTTTTGGTTAATGACAGGACTGGGCTTTACACTGTCCTGCAAGTTTTATAAACCTGGGTTTGAATGATGACAAAGACATTCTCAAGCACATATCAAGGTGCTCATTCATTATTAACAGGAGAAGCAGCGCAGGTGAAGTTAGACACTGTCGTCGGACAACATGCGGAAATTTATAAATGTTTCAAATCAGGCTGGATCTGGATTGGCCAGCTGGTGGGTCCAGATCCGGACCGTGTTCCGCTAATCTGTGACCTCTGCTTTAGTGGATCTTGTAATGCTGTGTTTCGCTTCTGGGGAAAAAGAGCTGGGAGACCAAATAAGTCAAAAAGTCTTTTTTTTAATTCAGTAAACAATCTTTATTCTTAAGACGCCTTGGCAGCCAACTTAAAGAAATAGACTGCAAATATCTTTGTAAAGAATCTGGATGACATGGCTGACAAACACTGACCATTCACTGTCGATATGATAACTGTATACCATGGCCAACAAATAAACTGTTGTTGTACCTTTATTATACTTTATTTTACTTTGCAAAAATCTAGTTTATAATTGGGACATTTACAGTATTATTGGAAACAAGGCCCCTGACTCCCCGTTTGCAGATTAGAGCCATCTGTGGTTTTACTTCAGTGCCTACTGGCAAGACATGTAAAGAAAAATAAATTCATACAAATACATACATACATAGATTCATGCATACAGGCTTAAAAATAACTTAAAACTTTTATTTTATATATTTTTTTCCTGTACTTGCCTTTTAGGGCTTTTCGTAAATTTCACTGTCCTTTTATACATCAGCATAAAACCAGTTTTCATATAACGTATAGTGTAACTATTACATTCTAAAGAGGAAAAATAACACTTCTAATTCCAAAATGCAATAATGATCACATGTGTTTTGACAGTATGGATGTGATTTAAATTTTGGTGAAGACATTTTCATGGTAGAGTTTTTTAGGTAACAGAGCTAATAGCACATCAGAGATGTGGTACTGTAGACTAATGGAAATTGAACCATGTAGGTTGATCAACTAATTCTTTTAACTTTTATTACCCTGGCATTTTTAAGGACATTTCTTTGGCTTTGATCTTTCTCATTGTTATGTAAGGTGGCTGTCTAGCTTTTTGTTTCACTGCCAGACTTGTGTCCTTGTACGATGTTGATTCTCTGCATAGAAAGTAGCTCATTTAACACTGTATGAAAAGAAAATGAGCTGTAAAGAAATGGTATGTCTGGAGTCTGCATCAAGACTGTGTACTGAAGGTTATGGCAAGTCAACACAGTGACAAATTTACTGAAAATATAGATATATGGGTGTGGTGGCATAAGCCAGTATCTTCCACATATGAGAGCTGAGATCTGACAGGTCTGTGTAAAACATAACTGAGAAAAAAAAAAAAACTTTTTCCATTAAAAGCATACATCCTTGAATTTTTAGGTAATCTATATTGCAAGATTGTCAGGAATTGACTAAACTATATATCAGTTAAGAATTACTCAAAATGTATTTTTTTCAGCTGAAGACATTTAGTGGCCTTTAAACATACAATTTTCCAGGATGGTTTTAATATACTGTATAGTACAAAATTATATGAATTAATTTGTTCTTTTTTGCTTGATGCACAAGTTAAATATCTCACATCTAAAGCCCCAGACCTGCAAGATGTAAGCTTAAATACTCTATTCAAACTTCTTCATATGTTATCTTTTCAATCAAGGTATGTGGAATCATAAATGAGAGGTGGTTTGTCTAACACAGCTGTACACTCAAACATATTTTAATTACTTCAGCGTAGATTTATCACTTCTTGAGGCCTAGACTTGTTAAAATTTTTGGAAAATAGATAGATTTTTTTTTTTTTTATGAACAGCTGTTGCATGCATTTTTTCGACTAATCTGATAGCAAAGCTAAATAGCAAAGCTTTCTACATAAATTGCCAGAGTGGGGATCTTCCACTTTTATAATCTCCTTTCGTCTCCAACATACTTCAAGTATAAATTTCTTAGTGTGCTCATGTATGCAACCACCTTCTGTCATAGAGACCGAAAATGAAAACGTCAAAAGGTTTATTGTCTCATTTACAGAAGAGTATGTAAAACTTGGATGAGAACCAAAACCTGTGGACCGACAGTTGGACTCATGTGTGGTTAAGGAGGGATTTTGTTGCTGAAAATGGAATGAGAGATGAAAGCAAGCAGATATGCAGATTCAAGTCTAAATATTCCAGGGTTTGAGCAGCTATGAGTTCCCAAAAGTTGGTGTGCAAGACTCAGAGATCTGGAAGGAGACTGAACAGAGTTTTTGAGAGCGGGAAGACATCGTAGTACTGAAAACAGGAGAGCTGTAGAGGGCAACCATGACAGCAAAAAGTGATTCTTCAAGAGTGACATGACAGTGTAATGTTAAAAAATAGATCTAAATAATTTTTAAAAGTTTACAATTAGGTATGTTATAAAATATTTACTATGTAGATGTTCTTGGGTAATGTCAAGTGGTAATAACAGACATAATAAAGCAATGTCACCTTTGCATTTAAAGTAACATAAAGTAACATTTACTGAATGCCCCCTAATAACAGTAAAAAACATTAATAAAGATTCTAATGGTGTCATGTTTCTGACAGTATAATGTCAGTCTTATGCACACTCTTTCAAATAGTGTTTCCAATGTTTAGGTGTTTGATTTAAATGAGTCACAGTTTTTAGGTTGCCTCGAACTAATGCATTAAAGGTTATTTATATACAGTGTTTGGGGTTTCTGAAACTAATGTTACGTTCTCACCAAAAGTGATTTGAGCAGCAGATGCAGACAGTTTACATGCAAAGAATATGGTTTACATGCATTAAGGCACATCAAAAGGTCCTGCAATGCATCTCGAAGAGCAGAAGCAGCACATTTTGAAGCTAAAGCTACACCTCATGAGCATTTCAGCCTCTCATGCACTTCACAAGCAGCAGGTACTAGAGTTGGAAAATGTAACTTTGGAAGCAGGACACAAAAGCACAACGGGTTACTCTAGTAGGTTTATAAAAAAGGCAAAGAGATTTTCATGTACAAAGAAAAGTGTGTAATATGATCTCTCCAATGAAACTGTTTATTAATGCCTAAATTACTCAAGATATGTTTGTTTTTATTGTTCTGGCAACAGAATAATATTTTAAGGCAGGATTGTCATCTTGATGAACTGATGGCACAGACACATTTTTAGGTGTACTTACTTGCATAAAAAGATATTAAAACTACTTTTTACCAACTTATTACAGTAAATATAGCCTAACAATGCCCCTCTATGTCATGATGGGTTTAGTTCCTAGCCCTTATGCAGAACACAACCGAAGACTGGGAAAAAGTTCAAAGGTTTATTTCAACACAGGTTTGAATACTGAACAAGTTCTGAGAAAATCTGGTCCAGGGGCTGGTCTCGACTGGGTTCTCTGTTCAGAGGTTTTGAGCTGAACAGGCAGAAGGGGGAACCAGGAGGGCTCAGAGGCTGACGGCAGGCTGAGGGCTGAGGTTTGAGCTGAGCATGCAGAAGGAGGGAACCAGGTGGGTTCAGAGGCAGATGGCAGGCTGAGGGCTGAGCAACGGCAGGGCTCGACTTCAGACTTATCAGTGTTCTGATCCAGAAATTCTCTCGATCTTCTTCTTGAGGGCGAGCAGGCAGGTTCAGACAGTCAGATTCTTCAGATGAGCTTCTGAGAATCGGCAGGCAGATTTCAGCAGAGAAACTCTTCCAGAGTTCCAGGGTTCAGTCAGGTTTCTTCCTAAGAAGCAGAGAAAACAAAAAACTGATTAGGTTCAGGTTCTGGTTTCAGGGGAGTCAGAGAATCAGACAGGCTGGTTGGCTCAGGGTTTGCTGTACCGTGACTGACTAACACTCTGGCACGGGAGTGTTGTCCACAGCCCACTTAAGTACTGGTCCCCTAATGAGCAGATGAGAAGCAGCTGGTGAAGTCAGCTCCAGCTTCAGGAGATCCAGTACGCCCTCTGGTGGAGGAAGGTAGATAGCACCCCAGATCCCAACAGAAGAACAAACCATCAGGAAGGGGTCCTCGGCGCCCTCTGGTGGGCAAGCCTCTGGATCCCAACACTCTACTATTAAGCACAAGAGGATCACAAGTGTATGCTGTATCTATACACACTTTACTATAGGTCAGACCTAAATCCGGACAAGCATCAAAGATGAAGCAGCCAACGCTTCTTAACACATAGCGTTCGGTTTGAACATAGCATAATCCTGACCTAATGAGTCCAACAGATGTACAGTACTTTATTGATAGTTTTGAGTTTTTTTTTTTTTTTTAACCTTTATTTAACCAGGAAGTCTCATTGAGATTCAGAATATCTTTTTCAAGAGAGACCTAGCCAAGGTAGCAGCCAAACCATAGGAAGTTCATACATATTTACAACATATTACATTTTTCATGATAAAAAATAAAATCAGAGCAGTATGTTAAAACACATTGAGCATCTCAGGAAAAACAAGCACATATCTCCATCACTACATTCTTCATGGTTACTTTAACTTCATTAATGGACACGAGTTTCTAATTTGAGCTCTTTCTGGAGGTTGTTCCATCCCCAAGGTGCAGAGTAGGAGAATGCAGTTTTTCCCAACTCAGTTGAAGCTTGGGGTACATTAAAAAGTAACCACTGAGAGGAGCGCAACTGATAACTACCAGAACTCACAGAGAGGAGGTTACAGAGGTACAGTGGGAGTTTACCAAGTATTGCTTTATAGATAAAGATATACCAGTGCTGTTTTCTACGAATTGTTAGTGATGTCCAACCAACTAGATCATAAAGAATGCAGTGATGAGTAAGGGACTTAGAATTTGTAATGAATCGTAATGATGCATGCTACACTGAGTCAATATGACGCAAGATGGAGGATGCAGCATGCATGTACAATATATCTCCATAATCAATCACAGACAAAAAAGTAGCTTCTACCAGTTTCTTCTTAGCACTGAAGGTAAAATAGATTTATTTCTGAAGTAAAAACCAAGCTTTACTTTAAGCTTCTTCACTAATGTATTGATGTGTACTTTAAAAGAAAGCTTATCATCTATCCATATTCCCAAGTACTTGTATGAAGACACTCTCTCAATGGATTTCCCATCTAAGGACAAGATACTACAATTGTCAAGTACCTGTGATAGAGCTTTTGAGAAAACCATAAACTTTGTTTTCTGTGTATTTAAAACCAATTTTAAACTTAACAATGTCTTTTGTAATGCCTGAAATGCAACCTGAAGTTCCTGTACAGCCCCTGAAGTTGTGGGAGCATGGGTGTAAACCACTGTATCATCAGCATATAAATGTAATTTTGCTTGAACATCTGTACCTAAATCATTTATAAAAATTGAAAACAGAATGGGCCCCAGAATAGATCCTTGTGGGACCCCTTTGGTTATCTCAAGAAATTCAGATTTATAACCTTCTGCATGGACACATTGTGTACGATCTACAAGATCCATCTAACAGCCTTTGCACATAAGCCAACTGATCGTAATTTGTTCAATAACAATTCATGATCATGATCAAATCGAACGCCTTGGAAAGATCAATAAATAATTCATCACAGTGTTGTTTTCAATCCAAGGCCCCGACAATATCATTTGTCACCAGTGTGGCAGCAGTGATAGTGCTATGGCCACTTCTAAAACCTGATTGAAAATTATTTAAGATGTTTTTGTCAGCTAAAAACTCTTTTGATTGTATATTTACAAGTGACTCTAGGATCTTAGGCAGAGCTGATAGTTTGGATATTCGCCGATAATTATTTAACTCTGTAGGGTCTCCACCTTTGAGTAAAGGGAGAACATAAGATGGCTTCCAACTTTTAAGAATGGAGCTGGAAAGAAAACTCAGATTAAAGATATGAGCAATTGGATCAGCAATAATGTCAGCTGATATTTTTAATAGAAATGGATCCAGATTATCAGGGCCTGGAGATTTTTTGTGATCAATGTCTCTCAGTGCTTTATGAACCCCTGATATTGAAATAGATTTAAAATGAAAGAGTTCTCCGTTTACATCCTCATTTTCTGTTGCTGAGGTGGGTGGACATGAAACCGAATCCCTTACAGTTTGGTCAAATATAAATCTAGCCTGGATAAAGTGTTTGTTAAACTGACTGACCATAGTTGCTTTGTCTTTTATTCCATCTGAACCAATAATAATCTGTTCTGGGAGGTTTGAGATCACTTGAGTACCAGACAAAGATTTAACTGATTTCCAAAACGTTAAAGGGTTGTTTATGTTGTCTGTAAATGACTTTAAGTAAAACTCTGATTTGGACTTTCTAATCATTGGTGTACACTTGTTTCTTAAAGCCCTAAATGCAGTCCAATCAGCAGATGAATTTGAGAATCTAGCTTGTGGCAATAATTTGTTTCTCACACAAACTAGTTCTGAAAGACTACAGTATCTGAGAACCAAGGATTGTCCTTACCACTAATTCTGAATTTTTTTATTGGTACATGTTTATTTACAATGGAGAGAAAGATTGAATGAAAAAAATCCCATGCCAATTCAACATCTGAAAACAACAATACCCTGTTAAGATCACTGTGATAGAGATCATGCAAAAAGGCCTGTTTTTCAAATCTTTTAAAATGTCTTTTTAGGATAATACAGGGTTTAGCCTTGGGGATTTTAGTATCTCTTACACAAGCAATTACACAGTGTTCACTGACGTCATTACAAATTACGGCTGTTGAGGTGTATTTGTGAACTGTATTTGTTATTATGAGATCAAGTAGGGTTGATTTAATTTGTGCTTAGGGATTTATTCTTGTTGGTTCATTAATTAGTTGCACTAAATTTAGGTCATTACACAATTCTTTAAAACTATCAGATTTTTCTGAAAGCCAGTCCCAATTCAAATCACCCATGAAAATAAATACAGAATCGTTTATTTGATGTAATATAGCAGATATAGATTGGAAAGCATCTTTTGAAGCAGATGGAGGCCTATAACAACCAACTACAGTAATATCAGAGCCCTTTGAGATGTTAACTTTGATTGCCAGGATTTCAAACTGTTTCGCTTTAGTAACTGACAGGGTTACAGAGCTTGTAAACTTAGATTTTACATATATTGCAACCCCACCTCCTTTGCCGACCCGATCCGATCTATAAACTTTATATCCTTCAATTAAGATTAATTCATCCAGTACAGATTTTTTTGAGCCAGGTTTCAAAAATAATAATAATAATATCAGTTTTTGTTGTATTTGCCCAGATCTTAATCATATCCATTTTAGGGACAAGGCTTCTGACATTTAGATGTATAAAAGCAAGGCCATGTCTGTTTTTCAAATCTGAAGGACTGGATAAGAATTGCAAAGTGTTAGCAGGACCAGGATTAGGCTGAATATTACCAGACAACATCAATAAGTTAATACACTCTTATTAAGCAGTGCCATCACATTTTTTTTGTGATTAGTTTAATTGTGTAAAGGACCCATTATGCCTGAACTGTCAGGATCCAGAGATCTGCCACCTGTCTCCAGCAGAGAGCGCTGTGGGCCTCCTGAGCTGAGCCTTCAACACACCTGGACATCATCAGCTCATCAGAGGTCCACACTACTTAAGCAGCAGCCAGACCTTCCTTCGACGCCGGAGTGTTGACCTAGTTTGGTTAGCGAACCTGAGCCTCTGATCACCTGAACATTACTAGTAGACTCTAGAGAGGAACTAGTCTCCTAACCCGCCTTTGTCTTTTTGTGCTCACAGGAAACCCTGTAAGGCCTGAGCCTCTGGATGAGCTCTACCTGGAAACCTGCCTGCCCACATAAGCCAAACCTGAAGATCTCAGTTTGGATTCCTTCATCAGCTCTGGGATAGAGCTAGGAAACTGACCCAAGCCAGAAACCTTCTAGCTCGAAGCTAGACGCTGCTGCTGCTAAATCTCTGCCACATCATTGATTCTGGACCTACGGTACCTCGCCTCACGGATCTGTTAAAACCTTTTCAAGGTACATCTTGACTCTTCTCACTATCAATCCATCGTCAGCCTGGCTAATCAAACTCTCATCTCTCCAGAAACATTGAGACCAGTCCCGGACCAGTTCCAGAACCAGATCCTGAAATAACTTGAACATCATTTCAATAAACGTTGTTAAACCTTTCTCAGTCTCCGTTTAGTGTTCTGCATGTGGGCTAAATCCCTAAAGCCAATCATGACATGAACTGTATTGTGTACAGGGAAATAAATCACTTGAAGGCAAGGGCTCAAAAGTAATCTCATACTGGAACCGGGGACAGAAACCTTGGAAATAAATCTAACCAACGAAACTGACAGACAGGACACAAACAGAAATCAAACAGGGAACAAACAATGATCTGGCCCTGATAGCTGGAACTGAGCCCAATATAACGGAGAAATGGCAGGTGGATGAGATGAGTGATAATAAAAAAATCCTGGCAGAGTAGGCAGGTGAGTGAAATAAAAAAATTAAGGTGAGCTATCAGGGCAGATCATGACAGATTATTTGGGAATAAAAAGTTCTACACCACTAGATTATTGTATCTTGGCTATTAAGCTACAGTAAAAATAAGGCCAAACGGGGTGGAGTGGACTGCTGCACAACCTGGAAGGGGGATGTGAAATGCCTCCTTAGGATTTTGATAAACCACAGCAAAACAAGTTGCTTTAGATATAAATGTTCGAAAATCACTAAAAATACTGTTGTTAATCATTTCAAATTAAGACCAAAGCTTTGCACTTCAAACTTACATAGATCACAATTGAATGATTTTAATAGGAAAAGGAAGGATTTAAAATCATTATGTGTCCTTTAACTGTTTACGGAATGATATGTGTTTACACCTTTAAGCTTTCTTACCCAGATTCTTTCCTGAAAAGAGATCACTCGGGACTGTTGTGGTTCTCACCTGCTGGGACTTTGATTTTTTGACTGTCAGTTTTCATTTTCTAAGTAATTCTGTATTATTGCTCTTTGGTTTATTTTCCATTTTGCTTTATATTTAGGCCAGTCTTTAGTCTTTAGCCCCCTTGTTCCTGTCTTCTTTCCCTAAGCTCCCTCTTAGGCTACGTTGACACTGCAGCCTGAAGTGACCCAATTCCGATTTTTTTGCCGACATGCGACCTGGATCTTATCTTTTCATGGCTGTCTGAACAACACAGATCCGATTTTTTCCAATCCGACCCAGGCCACTTGGCTAAGTGGTCCTGAATCCGATACGAATCTGATCGTTTCAAATGCGACCTGTGTGTGAACGGCCAGGTCGGATTCATCCACAGAAGCGGCAAGAAAAACAACAGCGTGCCGCTACTACCATTTACATCCGGAAAAAAAGAGCACACTGGCCTGTGACGTCATTGCGTCCTCTACTGCGCATGCGGGACACTTGCGTTGTCTGACTGCAGTTCACACAGGAGATCAATCAACAAAGTTGCATATATTTGGAAATGTGAACGGCAACGCAAAAAAATCGGATTCACAAAAAAAACAGAATTGAGCATCAAGGCCTGCAGTGTGAACGTAGCCTTAGTCACTTCAATCCACACCTGCTTTATATCATCTGATTACCCCAGTCTTGGTTCTCTCTCCAATAGATACTCTTCTTGTGCAGTTCTTTAGTGCAGGTTAGTAGGGGAGTAAGCCACCTTATGTCAAAAATGATTGATGACTTATGACCTTATGTCAAAAATGATTGATGACTTATGACATATATGACATGACCTTATGACTTATGAACTATGAACTCTATGACCCACACCTGATCAATGGATTTTCTTATAACCCTTTATGACCCATAAACTTCTGCACAGTCACGCACCATCACATTTTTGCTTCATCAATCAAATTCTTGAATATAAACATTGTTTTCTTCCCAATCAAAAAGATATGCCAGCTTCTCATCTGCTTTTCTTCTTTGCAGGGTAATAAAAAAGACACTTCCCACACAAGGAAATTCCCTCCCACCACCCATCCCATCAGACACCCCATACACACATACACAAGAACTATGAACTCTATGACCCACACCTGAACAAAGGATTTTCTTATAACCCTTTATGACCCACAAACTTCTGCACAGTCACGAGCCATCACATTTTTGCTTCATCAATCAAATTCTTGAATATAAACATTGTTTTCTTCCTAATTAAAAAGATATGCCAGCTTCTTTGCAGGGTAATAAAAAGACACTTCCCACACAAGGAATTTCCCTCCCACCACCCATCCATACACACACACACACACACACACCCACTGAGCCCACAGACCCCCAGCCTCTTCCCTCATAAGACATCAACCACACATTTTCCTAAAATTAGGCTTAAACATGTGTTTAAACTATTCCATTTCCACTAACAAATCTTATTTTATTTTAAATACAGATGTCCTTTCAGCAAGCCTCTTTTTTACTTTCCTAAACGGATTTACTCTCACAGATCAAGCTTTCTTTTGTGTAAAGACCATTGTTTATTTCATCATTAAAGTCTGTGATTCAAGGTTTTATAAATCAGGCTATGCTAAAAAAAAATGTGTTACTCACAAACACAACCGGAATTGTTAGTAAGTTTCCTTTTTTTAAAATCAATCCAACTAACTTTTCTATCCACATAAGCTATCAAATCTTATTTTATTTGAAATACAGATGTCCTTTCAGCAAGCCTCCATTTACTTTCCTTGTTTAATTCATCATTAAAGTCTGTGTTACTCGCAAAAACACAAACACCGGAATTGTTAGTAAGTTTCCTTTTTTAAATCAATCCAACTAACTTTTCTATCCACAAAAAAACTGCTTTCATCAAGCATCCCATTATTCAGCCCTCAGCTCAGTTCAACATTACCACCAACCAAGGTGTAAAACATCTGCTGGCTCCTTTCCCGCGCTGTAAAAGTATTTTTCTATTATTCTTTAACAGCCCCCAGAAAACCTTCCTAATCATCCCTCCCCAAAAACATTCAATCTACAGCCCTCTTTTGTGTTAAGACCATTCATTAACATCGTCCAAGCTGTAAAACATTTGTTGGGTCTATTCCCATGCTGTAAAAAACTCACAACCCCAGAACTTTAATTTTAAAAAACAGACACCCATTCTTAAACTTTTCACCTTTTTCCCACAGCCATCCTTAAACTTTTCACCTTTTCTCCTACACCCAACCCATCAGACACACATACACACACACACACACACACACATACCACTGTGCCCACAGAACCCCACCTCTTCAGAATTTTTCTCACAGACACATCCATTCGGAATGAAAGATCTGATCAGCCAGCTTGTAGTTCAACACCAATTCTTAGTTTTAATATCATATAATCATATATATTTTTCTTTGTTAGACTCTCAGCCTCTCGCTACAAGGAAGGTATTGAAAGTCCGGCGTTCTTCAAAACGGAGAAAAGAAAGTAAATAGCCTTTTTAATTTAGTTAGTTGTTAGGATTTTTTATTTTTAAGTAGGTCTTACTAAAGCGCCTTATTTTTTTCCTCAGTAGGAAAACGAAGTAAACGCTCCGCAATTGTTTCTGGTCCAACACAATGCGCAAGGGGACGCGGTCATCCAGGATATAGCGGAAGCAGGAAGTGCTGTAGTCCAAGATATAGCGGAAGCAGGAAGTGGCGGTGAAGTTGTAGTCCAGGAAGCCGGAAGCGGCGGAGAAGATCAGGAAACTGGAAGTGCTGTACTCCAAGATATAGCGGAAGCAGGAAGTGACGGAGAAGTTGTAGTCCAGGAAACCGATAATGGCGGAGAAACTGTAGTCCAGGATATACCAGAAGCAGGAAGTGGTGAAGAAGATCAAAAAATGGAAAATACGAATCAACAAAGATCTGACCAGCCAACTTTTAGTTCAACACCCAAAGCCAATGGTAAGAAAATAAAATATTAATAATAATAATTCTGAGTTTTAATATCATATAATCATATATATATATATATATATATATATATATATATATATTCTCTCTTAGACTCACCCCTTCTCGCTATAACAAACAGACTGAGCAATGAAGGTATATACTCTTTATTTATTTATTAAGTTTTTTTTTTTTTTTTAAGTCAATCTTAGTAATTCGTTTTATTTATTTATTTATTTTTTCCTCAGTAAGAAATCGAAACGGCCAGTCCAGCATTCCCATCAGAGAAGAATCCAGACACCTGGCTTTTCACACATTGACGGCTGTGAGCGAGCTTCTGTCTGCAGCCAGCAACCAAGAAGAAGTTCCCGAGTGCCTGGTTATTCAGTCATTGGCAGCTGTCGGCGAGCTTCTGACTGCACCAGGCAACCAAGAAGACCCCGGCTTCCGTTTGTCCGTCTTGGTGAATATGTGCTAAATAATGAGGAACATTCTTGGATGAAAAAAGTCTAGTGAATAAACATGTCTGACCCGCATTTATCTCAGTCAAATACATCTCCTAATGTTTCTCCTTCTAATGAAAATCAAAATGCAGCACAACCAGATTCTTTAGATGAATTTGTCTCTGAAGCTGTTTTACAGAATTTGCGAAATATTGCCGATGATATAAGCCCTTTAATTGATGCCGGTTCTCCTTTAAATCCGACCTCTCCCTTAGAAGATACAATTCTTTCTCACAGTCCGCCTCCGCAGCAAGAAAATCATCTAGAACACTTAATTAGCTTGGAGCAAGCTCTGAGCGTATTATCCAGACATTCTCCATGAAGTGAAAATCTTTTACCATTAAACCATCCCCTTCCTTCTCAAAATGATATTCAATCCGATGGTGGGGGAGGAGTACATACCCTAAACAGAGAAAATTTTAACAATGTGGAAATTAGGGAACGGGTTTCACCAAATCAGAATGGTTCAGAGGGAGATTTAGCAGAAATATTCCTCAGCATGATGAATGTTTTATCCAATCTGGCTGAAAGAATGAGACCCCTCGCATCTAGAAATGATGTCATACAACTTGAACTAGTAACCGATGGTGGGTCTCGTCACACAACCTTTACCGTAAACAATAATGGGGAAAATATCATGGAGGAACTTGAAAATTTTATGGATACTTTGGTACAATCTAATTCCGCAATAACCGAAGAGGATAATGTGGAATTCATTCTCCAGCTGATTTGGAATCCTCACGGGGGTGGCAGACTAAAACTTGAAAAAATTGTAGACCAAGAATTAATAAGAAGAAAGAGAAGACATTTAATTGTGATTAATGATGAAGGCGATCAACTTTGCTTTGCAAAAAATTTAGCCTGTTTAGCATATCCGAATCTCTCCCTCATAGAGGTTTGTCATCAGGCTAGAGCGTGGCAAAGGCAGGCAGGACTTTCTGATCAAACACCAGTTTCCTTTTCAGATGTCAAAACATTTGAAGAAATCTTAAACAGAAAGATTGTGATATATTATCGCTCAGTAAATGAAAGCCGTCTTTCTAAATTTGAGAAATTTTTCAGACAGATCAAGACCCCTTTTCTTGTTTCTATTCAACCAACATTATTACGGAATCAAATCCTTAACAGGTTTTCTGGGTGCCAAATACGTATGCGATTATTGCTTTTCGCCTTTTGTAAATAAAGACAGACATTCCTGTCGGGGTTATTGTCCCGTCTGCAACGATCCAGGCTGTACTCAGCTTGAATCCTCACCAGTTTTTTGCCCCGACTGCAATCTGACATGCCGCAATCAGACCTGTTATGCGAAACATAAAATCAAAAAAGAAAGACCGATAGCAAAAACACGGGCCAGTGATTGTGAGATACATAAATTATGTCTAAAGTGTGGAAGAAAATATTATATTCCCATCTCTACTCCTGGCAAACCCCATGTATGTCTACCTCGAAAATGTCACATATGCGGAGAGAAAATATCTCCAGATTCGGGTGAGGGAGAGCACCAGTGTTTCATTCAACCCTGTCGGAAAGATGAAAAACTAGAGGAGAAATTAGTTTTTTTTGACATTGAGACCTTTGTTAACGAGGAAAGCAAACATGTTCCTTTCCTCGTCTGTGCAAAAGATTCATCGGGAAAAGAATGGTCCTCCTTTGGTCTGAAATGTGTTCGAGATTTTATTCTCCACTTTCGAAGACCAAAGTTTTCCAAATTTCTATTTTTGGTGCACAACGGTAGATCTTTTGACTATTATTTGGTTCTGAATGCCATGGTTCAGATGGGTATATAACATCGCCGCATTATGCAAGGTTGTAAAATTCTCAGTTTTATCGACCCAGACTATGTTTTAAATTTTATAGATAGTCTTTCATTTCTACCTATGAAACTCAGTGCCATGCCGAAAGCTTTAGGCTTTAGCGATAAAAGTAAAGGTTTCTTTCCACACAAATTTTCATCCCAACAAAATTTGAAATACGTCAGTCCGCTTCCCCCACCTCAGGCCTATGGGATAGAAAATATGTCACCGCATGAAAAAGAAAAGTTTTTGAACTGGTACATAAATGCTTCTGCTTCTCCATTCTCTTTTGAAAAAGAGGCAATGTACTACTTAAAAAACGATGTTGAAATCCTTTCTCAAGGCTGCAAAAAATTTAGAGAGCAGTTCTTTAGCGATACCCATATAGATCCATTTTCTCGCATTACAATTGCCTCGGCGTGCATGAAGACTTTTCAGGCAAATTTCCTCACTTCAAATACGCTGGCAATACCTGATCCGCTCGGGTATCGCGGACAGACAAAGCCGTACTCAAACGGTTCGATCGAATGGCTGGAATACTTGGCTTTTTCCAAAAACATCTTCATCCAACACACCCTTAATTTAGGGGAGAAAAGAGTAGGGTCGTATTTTTTGGACGGTTACGCCGAAATAGACGACGTCAAGTACGGTTTTGAATACTTTGGCTGTCTGTTCCACGGTTGCCCTTCCTGTTTTAATCCTTTGTCCATTTTTCCGTTAAGAGGCGCGAGCTATGAAGAAATCTTTGCAGCCACCCTCCAAAGAAAGCAGATTCTGGAATCGATTCATGGTCTAAAACTTGAAGTCATTTGGGAGCATGATTGGGAAGAGAAAAAAAGAAACTGCACCGCTGTTAAAGAATTTATTCAAAACAGTTCCCTGCCTGAACCTCTGTTCCCCAGAGATGCTCTGTTTGGAGGCAGAACCAACGCCGTCATGTTGAAATATTCTGCCGCTCCAGACGAGACTGTGGCTTACCAAGACGTCATCTCGTTATATCCCTCAGTTATGAAAACGCACTACTTCCCTGTAGGGCATCCAAAGATCATTTACGAAAACTTTGATTATCCCACAAAATATTTCGGGTTCGTCAAAGCTATCGTTTCCCCACCACAAGGTCTGCACTTTCCAATTCTTCCCTTTAAGACCGAAAAAGGTAAATTGGTTTTCACTCTGTGCCGCTCCTGCGCTCAACTCAATAACCAGAAAGAACCTTGCAATCACAATGAAGAAGAAGGATCCCTAAAGGGAACCTGGGTTTCTGTCGAGCTTAATAAGGCCTTACAGCATGGATATAGGGTTGAAAAGATCATCGCTGTATGGCATTTTGAAAAACAAAGTAATGACATTTTTGACCGATAAATAAATACTTTTCTAAAGTGCAAACAGGAATCATCAGGTTTTCCCGCCGACGTGAGCGATGAAGAGGGGAAAGAGCGTTACATGGCAGATTTCCTGAAGAATTAAGGTATTCAACCAGAATATTCAAAAATTGAGACAAATCCGGCAAAAAGACAAGTGGCAAAGTTATGTCTCAACAGTCTTTGGGCAAAGTTTGCTCAGAAAAATGATCAGACCCAGACCAACATCATATCAGAACCGCAGGAATTTTTTGAACTGTTATTTTCAGGGAACAAACATGTGAAATATTTTAACTTTCTGAATCCTGAAAACGTGCTTGTTCAATGGGAATGGACAAAAAAATCTATTAGTCCCCCAAACAGAACTAACAACGTCTTTATCGCGGCGTTCACTATGGCCTACGCTAGATTAAAACTGTTGAGTTACCTTCAAAAGCTGCAAGACAGAGTTTTGTATTTTGACACAGACAGTATAATCTACGTTACCAGAAAGGGTCAGACTCTGCTGGAAACAGGGAATTATTTGGGGCAATTAAGCGATGAGTTAAATGGGAATAGCATAGAACATTTTGTGTCCACAGGTCCAAAGAGTTATGCTTATCAGACCCATCAGAAAAAAGTGGTTTTGAAAGCAAAAGGCATAACACGAAACATGCAGGCTTCTGAAAATGTCAATTTTGAGAGCATGGAGAGGCTGGTTGATGCTTTTCTCCAGGTTCAGGAGACTGCTTCTATAGGGATTCCTCAGCAAACCATTAGACGTGATAAAAGCGGGTTTCACTTGAAGAATGCATCATTCGTGAAAACATTTCGGGTTGTGTATGACAAGAGAAGACTGTCTAAATGCGGTAAAACCCTTCCTTTTGGCTACTAGATTGTAGTGGAAAAAAAAATGTCTTGTTTTACTGAGCCAAAAGAAGTTCATTTTGATTTTAGACTAAACTGTCCCTTTTCTGCAATCATTTCTGGCCCGTCTGGAGCGGGTAAAAGCTTTTTTGTCAAAATGTTGATGGATAATCTCGAAGATGTAATGAACTGTGTACCGGAAAATGTTGTCTGGATTTATACTTCATTTCAAAGTTTGTATGCTGATTTGCAAAGAAGAAATATAAGAATTAATTTTGTGAACGGTCTCCCATCTTCATTTCAAGACGAGGAATTATTTCCTCCGGATCAATCTCATCTGGTAATTCTAGACGACCTCATCTTTCAGGCTGGAGAAAGTGAACAGGTGGCCAAGATATTCACACAGTTTCGACACCACACCAACATGAGCGTAATACTAATTACGCAAAATGTGTTTCAGCAAGGAAAGTTTAGTCGAACTATTAGCTTGAATGCTAACTATATGATTCTATTTAAAAGTCCAAGAGATAAACTCCAAATCAATATATTAGCCCGCCAAATTTTCCCATCCCAGAAGGATTTTGTCCTGGAGAGTTTTGAAGACGCTACCAGTCAGCCTTTTGGATATTTAATCGTAGATCTTACACCAAAGTGTCCAGATGTGTATAGACTGAGAACAGGATTACTTTCTCACCAGTGGCCTGTCATCTATCTCCCCAGATCAAAGTAGGTGGTTCCTATTGATCATGTCCGCCCGTATAAAAAGAAACGCGCCTTTATTAAAGGCTCTGTACCATGCTACTCCTCAGAAACGTAAAGATATATTGGCACATTGCTCACCCGACTTTCTCCAAGGTCTGTGTGAAATTTCTCTCAATATTTTAAAAGGAAATATCAAGTTATCTCCTTCTCAACATCAAAAATTGAAAAAGCAAAAAAAGATAGCCAGACTACTGGCGGATAAACGGGTAGGAATAAAAAGAAAGCGGACTGCCCTCAAATCTCAGAAAGGGGGTTTTATTCTCCCAATCTTGGGAGCTTTAGCGCCTCTTTTAGGTGAATTATTGGTTGGAATTGCCAGGAAATAATGGCTCTTAGATCATCCCAAAAAATTTACCTGTATTCACCCCACCAGTTTAAACGTCTGAGCCAGCCGGACACTTCTATTAGACAGTCGGCCGAGGAAGAATTGGATATGAAAATGAAAGAGGTTTTGAATGAAACCGGGTTAACCCCTTACGAAGAAATCAAGAAATATGAGGCTTTGCTACAGCGGCATCTGACCTTGATCAAGCAAGGTCTGTTAGAGGAACCTCGCATGACTATTTCTCTTCGGCATGAGGAGGCAGAAAACGAGCCGGCCTCCGTACCTGTAATCGATTCAGGCGAGCGGTCCGAAATGGATGAAACAGCCGGCGAAGTGATAAAAAGCCTTCCACAAAAGGAGCGGAAAAATGCCGAGTACATTTTAAGAAAACTTTCTCAGCATAATGGGGGATGGACCTCGAAAGGAGAATTTATTTTTCAAGACCGCCCCGTTAAAGGGTCCAATTTAATAGATCTAATAAAGAACCTTATACTCCCGTATAAAAAAAAGACTCTACAACCAACGGGATGGAAATATTTCCTCAGTACTTTGGATCGATTAAACATACCGGTATCGTCTGTGAATAACCCACACGCGCATGAACAATACCGTCGTCTCAAGATCGAAACCAAAAAAACAGAGGAGGAGGAGGAGGAAGAGACTCCATCGGTAAAGAGAAGAAAGAAATGTATTCTTTCTCCGGAACGAAGGAGGATGAAGCGAGAAAAGAAAAAAGAACGACCGAGCGTCAGAAAAGAAGAAGAAATCCATCCGCATGGATCACCTTTTCCCCATAATCTATGCTTTTAAAAATAACACCGTACACTCGCTGACTATCAATAAAGAAATTTATTGAAATTATTTCAAGCATTCATTCATTTATTTTCTGCAAAACATCACAATTTATAACAATCTTTAAAAATTTTTAAAGAACACGTGCCCTTGTTTAAGGAGCTGAATGTATGATTTTTAATACAACGTTGATATTTTTTGACAAAGTTTGAAACCATTACATCATTTTTTAAAACATCATCATCATACAAGCTTAACACTTCGCTCATTGAAAAACCGCATGCTCTATGACATAGGTAGAATACACAATGCTGACCACAAACGATGGAAAGAATATGTTGTAGTTGCTGATCGTGGTACATTGTTTTAGACGTTCTTTCTTTCAAAAATGAAAAAATTCTGGGAGGGTAGAAGCCTAAATTAGGCTGGAAGTCGTAAGAATAAAAAAAAGTAGATTTTCCGTTCTTTTCCAGGGTCAGAGCCAACCAGTGTTCCCCCGGCATGTGTGAAGGGTGGGTATTAACGATAAAGTATAGCGGTCGTGTAAGATGGCGTGGCAGCTGGCTGAGTTGATCGCAGGCCCAGACTCCTCCAAACACGTCGCCGAGGAGATGAGAGAGCAAGGAATTCAATTGATGATTATTCATGCTTAATAATAGTCCACCAAAACTTGTCTCTTTGAGTCAATCTCCAGTATAGAATCGTAACAGGCGTAAACAATGAGTGTAGTGGTGTGAGGTAGCAGTTTTCTGAAGCGCATTTCCAGCCTCAGATTAGCGTGAGACACTGGGGATAGGGCTTCGATATCTCCTCCCGGATTAAGATTAAAAACAAAAAGTGTGTATCCGTTATCAAAGTCCTGTCGAGTGATGGCGAGTGGGTGATCTTTCAAATGACGACCCGTGGAGGTAATCATGCTGTAAAATTCCCTCGCAGAGTTCCCGCCGTTGAACTGGGGTTGAAAAGCTTTAGCCGGGATCTGTTTTCCATCTCTGCAAAGCGCCAGAAACTCTAAATTCATGTGCCTGAAGTGAAAGGGGGATAAATCTCTCCTCCCGGTAAAGGCCTCGTGGTGTACTAAGCCCAGAACCACATATTTAGGTATGGCCCCCAGAAATAGATTCTCTTGGTTGCAAATTCTTGAATTTTCTGGGATAGAAAACGTCTTCACATTAACTCTCGACAACGGATAAAGAGCATTACCGCGCATCAACGCCGAAGTGTGACCTAAGCGTATGGGGGGAGAGACTGAGACCTTTTTCACAAAAAGAGAAGCCCCTAATATCTTTAGTCGAAAAGTAGAATCGCGAGCCCCCATTAATGAAAACGCATCGCTGGCTCGTGTTAATTTAATTCTCATATCAACAGAATTTAGAAGGAGTCTTTCGCAGAAAAATATATCCCCGTGTAGAGCTCCTATCAAATGAACCTCTTTAGATTCTGCCGTAAAAGCGGCTCTCCGATTCAATCCATGGTTTGGTCCGTTGGTGGTAACGATTGACTCAATAGCACCGGTCGTATCTTTAAAAAAAAGGCCTGCGCTGAATTGACTCTTTAACGTATCTTCTGAATAGTTGAGCAATGTTTCAATTATACATCGGTAGGGGTTAGTAGCGCTGGATTGGGAAATAAGTCTATCTCCCAAGGTCACATCGCACTGACTAAAAATGGTATTTAAAGGATAATTAATTAATCCGACGAGAGCGTCCGGCACTAGGTCGCTACCATCCGCGTTATTAATTTTGAGACGTAGGTGGATCAGTGTGTCGTTTAGATCCAAATATTTATTGCCTTCGCCGCAGATAAAAAAATTTGATAGGACCCGTCTCTGTAAGAGCCGAGAGAGGATGAATTTCTGTATAAACCTTATCTTCTATAGACAGTTGCGTCATCGGAGTGGAAAATAAGTCCAGTTCCGTCAAACTTCATTCCGGGGACTTTTGATGCAGTAGAGCCATGTCTTCTCCTCCTCACTGAAAAATATCTCCTCTCCTGACAGACTTCTTGCTCTTAGCCTTGCTTCTTCCTAATGATTTCTTTCTTTTAACGCTCTTGCGTTTTTGAAAGTTCCAAACACGTTCTCCGGGCGGACGCTTTTTGTTTCGTCGCGATAAAAGCATCAGCCCTGAACCGTCCTGTTCATTTTCGGATATCTTCTTCTTAGCTTTTCCGATCACGTCTGAGGCTATGCCGCTCGCTGCTCTTTTAAGATGAGGTTTAGCTATAGAAAATCCGCTTTTAAATAGGGGTGAGACAAATCTGAATAATCTTGAAAATATGGCTCCGATCCCACGCCCGTATAACACGGGAGCGCCGCTGAATCCTCCTAAATCGCCTCCGACCTGATTTTGGTAATAATGTATAAACCTATGGGGATCCGTATTCAATCCGATACGCGCCATGGTGTGATTTTTTTTATTTATTTGCTTCTCTCCGATGCAGCAGGGTAAAATAGTTCAGAAAGGGAGTCTATGGTGAAGTGAAGATATGAACGTTGTTCCCAGAAATATATATCTTGAATGATCGGTGTAAATTACACGTTGTATTGTATGTCTCTTCTCCTCATACGCTTCGAAGAGACGGGTCTAAAATGTAGTTTAACGACAGTCTTTCCGTAGCTGAAATTAATCGGTACGTTTTGATCGGATTTTATTTCTACGTGGATATTTTCAATAAGATTTTTTGAAACGGGTAAATAGTGAGGAGGATTGAAATTTTGTGTGATAATATCGCCGTATCAGCCTTCTATTTTCACGATACGTAAGAGAGGGGCATAAGCGTCGCCCACCACCTATGGAGCGACTACATCACTGTAGCAATACAGAAGATCCATACCTCCTTTTAGATCAAAAGGGTGAGGAAGGGATCATTTACTAGCCAAAATCCATTTCCCCAGCTCTGCCGCCAACATGTATGCTATAGGAGGATGAAAACGTATATTGTACCGACCCCCTGCTTGACAAAATATCCTTTTTTCGATCATATTTAACTATAAATATATATCACTTTCTATTTTTCTCAAATGGTTTTCAATCTCCGCTTTGAATTGTGTCATGTCATTGTAAAATCCGTGTGTTATATTCTGCCGGAAGAACTGCTCCCGTCCAGCTTCCCGCCATTCAAAATAGGCCGATTCTGCAGGGACGTTTAATCACGTGTGGGGATATGAAATCGCTACCAAGGCAACCTGCCATCTACCTTCTAAATTTATATGCCGCCCCAAATTTACGCGGAAACTAGATCCGGTATTATTTTTAAATACGTCCACGCTGCTGTTAGACGGTAATGTAATCAAGAATCCGTCGTCATCGCTCACCGGATCCATGGTAAAGTGTCGGAGGTGGGTTCAATGCAGGGTTTTTTTATACATCGCTCAAGTCTGCCGCTCTGACCCAACTGTTAAATTTCTCCGGCCAGTTCTTCCATTTTACAAACACTTGTTTTTGACCTCTGAGCGTACGTCGTTTTAATATCTTCTCCACATGGTATACCTTGTCTTTGGGTATTTTGACTCTCTGTATTTCTTCTTCGTAAAAAAGACCCCTCGATCTGCTCTCCATTATAGTCCGTTAATTTATACACAGGAGGAGAACGATCGACGCATTTGGATATGGTGAAGATTTCATCCGTAAAGCTTTTTTCATATTTCTTATCAAACACCCCTCTTAACTTTGAAATTCTAACCGGGTCACCCTTCTTAAATTTCCTCTTTGCCGCTTTCTTTCTTTCTCTCCCCACCTTCTGACCGTAAAGATTCCCCAGGACTTGGTCTTTATTTTCAAAGGAAACCTCCATAGGGGTCATTTTTATACTGGAGTGAAAGCTGTGATTATAGCTTTTTACAAGATCTTGAAGCACATCCAGATATCTCCGTGTGTTGTTAGCGGTGAAATATCGCCACATTCTTGTTTTGAGCGTACGATTAAACCGCTCTATGACGGAGGCCTTCACATCGCTGGCTATCGCAAAATGGATAATTTTTTCATTAAGGCCTTAAAGTCTTTGTTAAAGAATTCTTTCCCTACATCGGTATGAATCTTCTTAGGAATTTTACTGTCTTTAAACACCGATTCAAACGCCCTTACTACTTCTGAGGCAGTCTTTTTTTTAAGAGCTCAGACAAAAGCCTTTTTGGAAAACAAATCAATTACCGTTAATAAATAATTGTATCCGTCATTTTGGTCGGCTAAAGATTGCATGTCACAAAGATCTGCCTGAAATTGTTTCAAAAGCCCCGAGACAAAAACTCTGTTCCTTGGAAAACGAAGTCTTGCCGGTTTGTGGAGAGTGTAAGCGTCTTGCTCCGACAAAAAATCTTCAACCTCAGCTACCTTAATATTTTCCCCTGTTTCATTCTGCAAAGCTCTCCTTAACCTATCTATTCCCCCAAAACTTCCAGGATTGGAAGGGTTATAGTAGACTTTTCTTATAGCTTTACGATCAGACATCCTATTCCTTACACCAGCACTCAAGAAATAACAAGACTTTTTTTTATTCTTTTCACCTTTATTTACATCGGTTAAATGAGTAAAACAACAAAACACAAAAACACAAAACCCAGAAAAATTCTTCTTAATGTAACTCTTTTCAAATGACATCTACAAAACTAGAAATGTAAAAAACTTGAAATGTAAAAAACAAAACTTCAAAAATCACATCTACAAACTACAAAATGTAAAAACTTGAAATGTAAAAAACAAAACTTCAAAAATCACATCTACAAACTACAAAATGTAAAAACTTGAAATGTAAAAAACAAAACTTTTCAAAAATCACATCTACAAACTACAAAATGTAAAAACTTGAAATGTAAAAAAAAAACAAAATAGGAATGAAAAACAAAAACGTTTATTTTAAAAAAAATCTTTTTTCTTTCTTTTTTTTCAATCACTTCCAAGTGATACAGAAGATAAACAAGCAACTTGTCAGGGCTCTGCCTTTCTCTCCCTTCTCTGCAGGTGGCTGGAGCTGACAGGTGGGCGTGGTACACACCTGTGGCTTGTTCAAGGGCGTGCGGCTCTGCTATTTAAACAGCACTCTGACAGCTGATGGACGCCAGAGTGTTAACCTTGTTGGTACGCTTAGAGGCCTCTGTCTGTGACAGCTTCCTTTTTCTCAGCGCTAACCCAAGTCTCCTGTGTTTCCCAGGTCTTTTCTCCTTGTGAAAACCGTTCCAGTGATCCCTCGAGATCTGACGTCTTCAGTGGAAGATCTCCGGTTCAGACTGTTCTGGATCTACCTCTGAATAATCCCTCCAGCTCCCTTGGTGGTACCAAGCCGGGCTGGAGAGCCTTTCAAGTCCATCTGGTTCCATCAGCTGCCCCCGGATTCCTCCTCGGCCGCAGCTACTCGGGCCCCTCCTCACAGACTTCAATCACCTGCCACCTGTCGCTCAGTCACCTGCCAACTTCTCGGGAGGTTCCTCAGTGAGTCCGTCTCTCCACTCCCCCCTGCCCGGTTCCTTCATCCGGCGGTAGGTTTATTTAACGTTTCCTCTATCTCGTTCTCCCTATCTCTGTGTCTAACTTTGGCTCTCACCGCAGATCGATCAGTCCTGCCTGCGCTGATAGTCCACCTGCTCACCGTGCCGCAGCTCCCAGTGTTTGGTTCCCTCGCTGTTTAATTAAACGTCTGAAAATTGCTCTTGCCTTCTGTGTTGGTTCTGCATGTGGGTCAAGCACCTCAAAACCATGACAGAACAACACTCTGGCCACACTGACCCAGCAGACTCAGTTGGGAGGACGCTCTCCACCCACCAAGAGCAGCTTCAGATGCTAGGTTTAGCCGTGCAGTCCACGCAGGATCAGCTGCAGGGACTTTCTGCTCAGATCAGTCAGCTGTCTGACGCAGTGCTCGCTCTAACGCACGTTCCATCTCCCGCTTCTATTAGTGCTCAGCCAGAGCCCGCGCCTGCGGCCCCGCCTTCGCCTATCAGTGAAAGCTCCTCTCCGAGCCCAGAGAAGTTTTCTGGGGAGCGTGGGGACTGCGGAGGTTTTTTATTTCAATGTTTGCTGGTTTTTAATCAATCCCCACGAACATATGCCCTAGATAACACTAAAATCTCCTATGTCCTGCATCTTTTGTCTGGGAGAGCTTTAAGATGGGCTGAGGCACGTTTCCCCGACTGCCGTAATTTTGGCTGCACATTTAATAACTTTGTGCAGGAGTTTGAAATGGTGTTTTCTGCTGAGTCATATCCTGCGCAGCAGTCCCGGCAGCTGCTGGCTCTTAGGCAGCGCGGTCGGCGCGTCTCTGACTTTGCCATAGAGTTCCGCACCTTAGCAGCGGCTGCTGGTTGGGAACCGTGCGCCTTAAGAACTGTGTTTTTTCATGCCCTCGATGAGTCCCTCAAGGAAGAGCTAGCCCACCTTGAGGAACCCGACTCTCTTAATGAGTTTATCGCATTAGCCATACGGTTAGATAACCGTTTAAGGAGCAGGAGTGGTGTGAGGACGGAAAGACCCACACGCCCGTTGGCTCCACTTCTCCCCGAGCGCGCTCCTCTCCGGCCCGTCGCGGCTCCCCCCTCTCCTCCGGAGCCTATGCAAATAGGTCGGGTCCGTCTAACACCTGAAGAGAGGCAGCAGCGCATGGATGCCAGGCTATGCCTTTATTGTGCCGCCTCTGATCACTTTATCAGTGCCTGTCCGCGTCGGCCAAAAGATCAGGTTCGTCGGCAGTAGTGGGAAGGCCGGCGGACCCACTTAAGTTTTCGCACCCCACATCACCTCGTGTCTGCTTACGAGCGACTGTTCCCACGGCTCGTAAATCTCTAAACCTTTCAGCCCTATTCGATTCGGGCTGTGACTTCAATCTCTTAGATCACTCCCTAGTTCAGCAGCTCTGGATCGAGATGGTGCCCTTGTCCACGCCTCTCCAGGTATCCGCCCTGGATGGAGGCAGCCTTCCCCAAATAACCCACCGAACCCAACCCTTGGAGGTTGTTATATCGGGAAATCACCGTGAGCGGATCTCGTTTTTCGTTTTCCCAGTACAACAAGCCCCGCTCGTCCTCGGTTATTCTTGGCTACAAGAACGTAATCCCCATATAAACTGGGCCGAGCAGCGCGTCGAGTCTTGGTCCCCTGCGTGTTATTCTCGCTGTTTACTCTCTGCGGTTCCCTCCAATCCTTCAGTGGATGTTCCAAATCAGTCTCTGGACACGGTCGATCTTAGTTTAATCCCGAAACACTATCACGATTTTGGAATTGTGTTTAACAAGAGCAGTGCAGCATCCTTACCGCCGCACCGCCCATACGATTGCACAATTAACCTGTTACCCGGAGCACCGCTGCCCACCAGCCGCCTATATAATATCTCCAGAGCTGAACGCCAGGCTCTGGAGAAGTACATCAGTGACTCCCTAGCCTCTGGTTTCATCCATCCTTCTTCCTCTCCACTTGGAGCTGGCTTCTTCTTTGTGGAGAAGAAGGATGGAACCCTCCGTCCGTGTATAGACTATCGTGGTCTTAATCAGATTACTGTAAAAAACAAGTATCCACTACCCCTTCTCTCTTCTGCACTAGAGCCGGTCCAAGACGCCAAGATTTTTACCAAACTAGACTTGCGCAATGCGTACCATCTAGTTCGGATCCGCCAGGGGGATGAGTGGAAGACGGCTTTTAAGACCCCTCTGGGTCATTTTGAGTATTTGGTAATGCCCTTTGGGCTTTGCAATGCCCCATCCGTCTTTCAGGCTTTGGTTAATGACGTCCTCCGGGACTACCTGAATGTTTTTGTCTTCGTCTACATTGATGACATTCTAATCTATTCCCGAAACCTCACTGAGCACATCCGTCATGTACAACTTGTCCTTCAACGCCTGCTCGAAAATCGTCTGTTCGTTAAGGCTGAGAAGTGTGAGTTTCACCAGTCCTCTGTAACCTTCCTCGGTCTCATTTTAGAGGGGGGACAAGTCAGATCTGACCCTGATAAGATTAAGGCGGTCCTTGACTGGCCCATACCTGAGACTCAGAAGCAGCTCCAGCGTTTTCTTGGCTTCGCAAACTTCTATCGCCGTTTCATAAGGGGCTACAGTCAAATAGCCTCCCCCCTACATGCCCTCACCTCACCGAGGGACCCGTTCATTTGGAACCCTGATGCTAACTCTGCGTTCGAGAAACTAAAGGAGAGGTTCTCCCAAGCACCTATCCTCGTGCACCCCGACCCTCTTAAACAATTCACTCTCGAGATTGATGCCTCTGACACAGGGGTAAGTGCTGTTCTTTCTCAACAGTCCGACACTGACCGTAAGCTCCACCCCTGTGCTTTTTTCTCTCGTCGTCTGTCCTCCTCAGAAAGAAATTATGATGTGGGCGATAGGGAGTTATTAGCCATTAAACTGGCCCTGGAGGAGTGGCGCCACTGGCTTGAGGGGTCCGAGCAGCCCATCATTGTCTGGACGGATCATAAGAACCTGGCCTACCTCCAGTCAGCTAAACGACTCAATCCTCGGCAGGCACGCTGGTCACTGTTCTTCTCCCGTTTCAACCTGTCGATTTCCTACCGCCCTGGCTCCAAGAACCTTAAGCCTGATGCTCTTTCTCGCCTCCATGCCCCACAAGACACAGATCCAGAACCAGGCCCCATCCTTCCATCCTCCTGCACCTTTGGCGCTCTCCAATGGGAGATAGAGGATCTAATCTCCCGGGCTCTAGAGGACGATCCAGATCCAAGAACTGGACCCCCCAACCGTCTCTTTGTCCCCAAGACTGCCCGCTCCCAAGTTTTAGACTGGGTCCATTCAAATAAGCTCTCGGCTCACCCTGGCTTCCATCGAACTCTCAATTACATCTCCTGCCGCTTCTGGTGGCCATCCATGGCTAAGGAGGTCAGGGAGTATGTACTTGCCTGTCCAATCTGTGCCCAAAACAAATCGTCCTACCGGCCCACTGCTGGTTTACTTCAACCACTTCCTGTCCCAAGTCGCCCTTGGTCTCACGTCGCCCTAGATTTTGTGACTGGTTTGCCTCCCTCACAGGGAATGACGACAATCCTAACAATCATTGACCGATTCTCCAAGGCCTGTCACCTCGTTGCCCTCCGTAGACTCCCCACGGCCTTTCAAACTGCTCAGCTCATGATTAAGCATGTTTTCCGCTTGCATGGCCTCCCCCGGGACATTTTATCTGACAGGGGGCCTCAATTCACATCACGGGTCTGGAAAGAGTTTGCCTCTGCCCTAGGTGCCAGGTATACTCTTTCTTCAGGTTATCATCCCCAAACTAATGGTCAGACTGAGCGGCTAAATCAGGAACTCGAGGCAACCCTCCGTTGTCTCACTTCCTCCAATCCGTCAGACTGGTGTAAATTCCTTCCAGATGCTGTTATGTTATGTTATGGGCAGAGTATGCCCATAACAGCCACACATCCACTGCCACTGGCTACTCTCCCTTTGAGGTCTCCTTAGGCTACCAGCCCCCCCCTTCTTCCTTCAGATGAGAGACTAATCTCTGTCCCATCGGTTGACAGCCATGTTCGTCGCTGCCGACAGTTCTGGGCTGAGACCGTCCAGGCTCTTCACAGAACTGCCGAACAGAACCGCAGATTCGCTGACCGGAAAAGAATACCAGCACCTCCCTATCGTGCCGGCCAGCGAGTCTGGCTGTTCACCCGAGACTTACCCTCCAGATCGACCCCCCGCAAACTGGCACCCCGCTTCTCCGGACCTTTTACTATCGAATCCATTGTTAGTCCCACAGCTGTCCGTCTTCGCCTTCCCACACACTCCCGAGTGCACCCAACGTTTCATGTGTCCCAAATTAAGCCTGTGCTCACCAGCACGTTGTGCCCTCCGGCCGTTCCCCCTCCGCCCTTCAGGGCCGCAGGATCCGGCGGATCGTGGCCTCTCATCCTCGGGGTAGGGGCTGCCAGTACTTCGTCGACTGGGAGGACGGCAACCCCCAGGACCGATCGTGGGTGCCCGGCTCTGCCATCACAGATCAGTCCCTGATCGACGACTTCCTTGCCTCTCGCCCCTCCACGTCTTCCTCTGGGTCGCCGGGTGGGGACTGTTGAGGGGGGGGTGGTGTCAGGGCTCTGCCTTTCTCTCCCTTCTCTGCAGGTGGCTGGAGCTGACAGGTGGGCGTGGTACACACCTGTGGCTTGTTCAGCGGCGTGCGGCTCTGCTATTTAAGCAGCACTCTGACAGCTGATGGACTCTAGAGTGTTAACCTTGTTGGTACGCTTAGAGGCCTCTGTCTGTGACAGCTTCCTTTTTCTCAGCGCTAACCCAAGTCTCCTGTGTTTACCAGGTCTTTTCTCCTTGTGAAACCGTTCCAGTGATCCCTCGAGATCTGACGTCTTCAGTGGAAGATCTCCGGTTCAGACTGTTCTGGATCTACCTCTGAATAATCCCTCCAGCTCCCTTGGTGGTACCAAGCCGGGCTGGAGAGCCTTTCGAGTCCATCTGGTTCCATCAGCTGCCCCCGGATTCCTCCTCGGCCGCAGCTGCTTGGGCCCCTCCTCACAGACTTCAATCACCTGCCACCTGTCGCTCAGTCACCTGCCAACTTCTCGGGAGGTTCCTCAGTGAGTCCGTCTCTCCACTCCCCCCTGCCCGGTTCCTTCATCCGGCGGTAGGTTTATTTAACGTTTCCTCTATCTCGTTCTCCCTATCTCTGTGTCTAACTTTGGCTCTCACCGCAGATCGATCAATCCTGCCTGCGCTGATAGTCCACCTGCTCACTGTGCCACAGCTCCCAGTGTTTGGTTCCCTCGCTGTTTAAAGCTGAAGTCTGTAAGTTTTTAAAAATCACTTTTTTGTCATATTGGCTAAAACTGTCCCTATGCCCAGACAGCACTACATGTGATATGTAACCTGTGAAAAAAACTGCTTCAATTGGTCCCGCATACTGCCTGTATTTCAATCTGGAAAGAATAATTCGGGACGAGTCAAAACAACCAAACACAGCCAGAGGAGCGTCTGATGGAGTGTCAATCACAGCTCACACACGCTGAATCCCCCCCCCCTCACCGCTTAACCTGCCGCAGCACCCGGCTGCCGCAGTCAGGAGGACGCGCGTGGAAGTCATGGTGGAGCGACAGCCACCAGCGTTGGTAAAGGTAGAGCTCACCGGATTCGTATTTGAAGATGTATCCCCACGCCCCAACCATGCCAGAATCCTCTAAAGACCATTCTTCATGCAGTGTTTCTAAGGGAGGATGTTGAACCCGGCATAGATACAACGCTGATTTCTTGGGAGCTTCGAGGGGGTGGTTCGAAGCATGGAATACGGAAATTGGCGTCTCGGATAGTAAAGATGTTCCGCTCGGCAACGCACATCTTTTATTCACCTCCATCGCGTCCTCCATTTCTTCGGCCGGTCTAATGTCCGGGGTTGTCGAAGTTGAGGCATCTTTCACAGAAGGCGTGGTCTCAGAGTCTTCCATAGCATCCAGGGTTGTCGAAGTTGAAGCATCTTTCACCAAAGGTGCGATCCCGAATTCTCCCATCGTGTCCTCCATTTCTTTGCAGACGGAAAAACGGATCTCGTTTTTTACACCTATTTCAAGCTGCTCTGATAACACCGATTCTTTTTCCAATGCAGAGCGTAATTCCCTGCTTTTAAGAATAGCTCTCGGAATTCTTGACATTGTCGGTAGGAATGTAAGTGTTTTTTCTCTTGCTAAAAATACAGAAACTTTTCTCTCCAGCAATATTTAAAGAGGACATAATTCCGCCCTCCTATTTTCATTGGTTAGCTTAGGGAAGGGGGGGTTGTTGATGGAGTCATAAATCTTGGGGATTCAGAAGGATGGGGGATGGGGAACGGAATGGGGAGGGGTAAGGTCATAAATCTTGGGGATCCAGAAGGATGGGGGATGGGACAGGAAGGGGGGATGGGGTGAGGTCATAAATCATTTTTGGGGGGATGGGACCGGAAGGGGGGGGTCATAAAGGGGGGAGGGGTGAGGTCATAAATCATTTGTGGGGGATGGGACCGGAAGGGGGTGGGGGGGGGGAACATAAGGTCATAGGTCATCAATCATTTTTGACATAAGGTGGCTTACTCCCCTACTCAGGTTCCTTGTTGTTAATTGCTCTCTGGCTCCCCGCGTGAGTTTTCCCTGATGTTTTGTGTTTTTTTGGTTCTTTGTATTTTTTATTTTTGCCTCAGCTACTTCATTAAACCTGCAAGAACTCATCTCTACACCCTGCATTTGGGTACTCAAGCAACCTCAGCCCCCATGTTGAGAGGGAGAAGGTCTTTATTTAAAACTTTACAATGTATATGTATTAAATAACCATGAGTCATAACAGCAGATTTTGACAGAAATTGTAATCTTTCTCATACAAGAGAATCTGCTTAGGTTTACAGATTGCAGCGCTTACTCTGCCTGAAGTGAGCCCCAAATCACAGTTAGTTAAAACAACTCCAGTATGCCATATATTCACATCATTAGATCACACATGTTTTTGAATGAAGAGACATCCATGACTCCAGCCATATCAAAATATTACACTATGTTCTCAGATCAAGGACAGTGCTCTCATTCCATTCCCAAATCTTTGCCACATACACAATGGAGATTACTTTTATCCTGACAAAGGACCAGTCCTAATAAAATAAACTACTTGGGAAAACAATTAGTTCTGACACGCAAAATGTAGGTATTATTAGGGTTTAACAAACACACTCATCATAAATTAAAATAATCCTAACAGCTATTAACAAATAACAAATCAAAATGTTCTTGGAACAGCAGAGGTAAGTTCATTGGGGAACATAAACAGGAGGAATGGGAACCAGTTTTGCTGAATGATTTATCACCACTCGCCATCCACGCTTCCCACTACACTACGTGTAGTGTTACTTTGAACGAGCCATTCACACCTGATGTCAAGTGGCTGCAGTTGCTTCTTTTTGCGCTAAATTGTTTACTTTACCTGGCGGACCGACATGTGACCAAAATACCACAAATTTTTCTACCGGTACTGTGTCTCTGATCACATGCCCTTCCACCAGGCAAAGTAGTAGTAGTAGTAGTAGTAGTGCTGTATGACACCTGAACAACCCAAAACATATTGTCTTATGATATCACAAAAAAAATCCATAAAAATGCTACTGTACATTGTATGATAAGCAAGGGTTCAAAGCTTGTGAAAAAAATATGGCCTATGGTCTGAAAATTAAGGTAATTTTTTGTATCACTGAATTCTATAAATAAGCCTTGAAAGAAGCAACAGACAGGGTCCACTCTCCTCCTTTCTTCCTCCCTGTTTCCCTACATTTATATATTAGTTGGATCAATGTTCCAGGGTGTAAAGTAAACCTCATAGAGTTACCGAAAATCACAGATATCACTTGCCTGTCATTGTAGGCAAGTTCCAAAACACCCAAAGACAAAGGAGGAAATTCCAAGATTAGCAGCCAGTAGGGTCTATTACTGTTGAATGCTGGATTCTTTAGACTCCCAGCTCACATGAAGAGTTTCCTGCACAAAGAGGATAAGAAGTAGTATTCTCTCTCTCAATTATAATGCTTGTCAATAACATAATAAAAGTGAAAAGGTTCTGGCCTAAAGTCACTCTGTAATAGGAAAAATATCAGGTCTAATTACCCAGACCCTGCATAAATGAATGACTAAAGTGTACATTTTGCATGACATTATCGCATGGTGTGCCTCTATTTTTTTGGTCACAATGATATATGTTCAACAGACTGATACCTACATATTAATAACATGTTATTAGAGCTATGTAAGTAGTCTAATATTTTAAAATGTAAATATGTCTGTTATATTGCTACAGCAAAAATTATGAAAATACCAGGTATTAAAAAGAAATAATCTAATGGAATGCTTATTGAGAAATAGAATACCCTCGGTGACTATTAGGATAGAGACTAAACAAATTTGATCAAATGCCACGTTCACCCAGGGGCTGCTGTCTCTCAGAAAAATATTTTTCATCCAAGGGCAGTCTGACAGAAGCTATGTCCTTTCTAGCTATTTACATCCTCTTAGCCTTGGGTTTTTAAAAAAAACTATACAAAACGCTACTCCTTCAAAGGGCAGTGGAACTTCCAATGGTGAGATTCAAGACAGTTTCAAGAAGCTCTCCCCCCTGAGAATAGAGGCATTTTGATGTAGTGGCCTGCCCTGTATTATTTGTAAAAAGTCAACTTTGATGAAAGACAAACACACTCCAGATTTATTCAGGCCTTGCTTCCAGACACCTTGGGTGGGTATCAGTAATATTTTCCATCTCATACTCTTGTGCCTCTTAAATCCAGATTGTCTTCTACAATATATCAGCTGATGCTAGGATTTCCATTTTGTGTCTAATGCAATGCAGCCAAGCTTGTAATAAACTCCCATGGAAACAGTAGATTTACTTTAGTCACATTTTTTTTTAATTCCTATCATCTGCCTTTAGCGGTTCCACCTAGTTAGACAAAGATTTTGTACACTAATGTTGTGGAAAAATCTCTCCCTTTACAATGGTTTCCATTAAGAAATGTTCTGTTCTGTGAATTATTATCACTTGGCCTTTATTTAATGGAGGCAAGATGTTTACTGTTCCAATAGTGGAATGCGTATTTAGGGCATGTTGTGCTGTTTTTTTGTTTTGAGTAAATTGAGTAAATTCAGAGGATTTTTTCTATATCCAACTTCATTGTTCTGTGCTTCACAAGTACCAACATGAAAAGCACAGCTGAAAGTATGTTCATGCCATGAACATAAGGAGTAGGATGGTAGTACTGCAATTATAAGAGAGCATTCTTGTTACAGATGAGCTAAGATCTTTCCCAAAGTTTTGAAATAATGCTCATTCAGAATCATTCCGGATTTTTATGATATTGGCTATATACAAAAAACTATATATATAATACTCCCTGTCACCCTCCTCATTTGAAGTATTCCCTTCCTATTTTGTATACCCAAATGGAAAAGCAAATAACTGAGGGACTGTACACCCAAATTGACAGTAATACATAATTTGACAGCTAACACCTTCTAGTTTCTAAATATATATATGGAAATAGTGTGAGTAAAACACAGCCTAAGCTGCATCAGTTTAAACATGACTAAAAGTTGTTTTTTCATTCTTGAAAATAATAGGTCTTTTTTGGACAGCAGTATTAAACACATGCTTGAGAATAGGCATATCTTATTGTATTTAATTTGTTCTACATCATGTCAAGCACAAATGTAGAAAATGTCAGAGCTCTAGCTACAACAGTTCCAGAGATTTATTGCCAACAAATTTAGCTGTTGTGCCAGCTTACAAGAAGATTATGAATATATTAAAATAACTAGAACTCGGAGTTATAGTTAATTAATAGGTAATTCAAATCAAGGGTAAAGCTAGTTATTTATTATCAGTTGAATGATTATAACTGTAATTTATTTACTGACCAGGGGTTTGCCCCTTTTCTAAAAGGGTTAGACGCCTGAATGGGCTGTTAAAAATCCAGTTGTCTTTCACCAATTTAGTTATTTAGGTTATGACTCTTAGCAAAGTTATTAACCACCAACAAAAAATAAATGTGACTTTGTTTGAATCCAGCCTGAGTGATAAATCGTTCACTGTGTAAAATAAACACAAAAGACCACAGGTTAAAATACAATGGTACCTTTATTAGCTACAATCACAGAGTATTATACCTAACACCTAAGCAAAACACAAAACAATACTGAATATAAGCAAAATTAAAGAAATAAAAGGGGAAGAAGGGTTTAAGAGTCTGTTCAAAGTCTCAGTGATGTTCAAAGTTTAAGTCTTAATATATTTAAAAGTGTCCTTTGTAATAACAGCAGATGAAATGTGAATAAACCCTGACACATAGATGTTAACTGCAGTAAAAACAGTGAAGTTTCATTTAGTTTATAATGAATAATGACTTAGGAATGCATTAAACTATGATGAGGCTGAAAGACATGTTAGCTTAGCTCTTCTGGTTCTGGTCGGCTCCAACTGAATTATAGCATTCAGTGAAACCTTTAAAAACCATCAGCAGTTAAATAAGAAAGCTTATATCAAATAAAAACACCTATGCGGTTGTCTATTAGCTATGACCAGCTAACTTTTCTGACGTCAAAAACCAGAGGTTATGTGGTGATTTTCTCATCATGGAATCTTTTTATTATGAATTTGCTGGAATAGTTTTAATATTTGGACCCATATGGACAAATGGAATACAAACAATTGAAGAGTGGATTTATAAAATGCTTCTATATGCCTTCAAAGGAATGTTCCGGTGGCGCCTTTGGTCCTGTTTACATTTTGACACACTGATACTTATGTTATTTGTGCTTTGGTGCTTGCTTTTGGTGGTTGAATTGTGGAGAATCTAAGCTTTCCAACGATGTCTAACATGTCTATATTGGTAAAATTTTTACCATTTTAATATTCATGCATTCTGAGTTATTAGTTGTAAATGCTATCAAACCTGTCGCCGGCGATCAGGTGGATTTTAAGATGATAACTATATACACGTGTATGGTAAAATAAGAAAACAATGATTATTTCACATGTAAGTAGATATATATAATTTAAAACAAGTGTTTATACTATGTTGAAACCTCTTAAAATAATCAGACTCAGAATTACTTTATTAATCCCTTGCAGGAATTATTTTCTTGCAGTGCAGACGTTTACAATTTGATTCAATTCAGTTTATTTATATATCATTACACAACACGTCATCTCGCCATCTGCCAAGGCCGACTGGGGTTCAAGGAGATATTTCTCTCGTGGATGGTGCCAAAGGTGAAGCTACTATGAGGAAAAAGCAGAGAGAGCATAAGGTTCGAGATAGAAATAACAGGTTCTGCAGTTGGAGAATACATATAGAATGAAGCAGAATATTAAAAAAGTCCTCCAGAACTCTAAGCCTATATCAGCATAACTATAGAGATAGCTCGGGATAACCTGAGCCCCTGTAACTAGCCTACCCTTAAAAGTAGGCAGGGTGTCTGCCTCACGGACTAAAACTGGTAGTTAGTTCCACAGGAGAGGAGCCTGATAACTAAATCTGCCTCCCATTCTACTTTTAGAAATTCTAGGAACCACTAGTAAACCTGCAGATTGAGAGTAAAGTGCTCTGTTAGGAACAAAGGGAACAATCACATCTCTGATATAAGATAGAGTTTGGCCATTTAAGGCTTTATATGTGAGAAGGAGGATTTTAAATTCTATTCTTGATTTAACAGGAAGCCAATGAAGCAAAACTAGAATAGGAGAGATATGATCTCCCCTTTTAATTTTCATCAAAACTTAACAAAGTAACAAATGCATGAACTAGTTTCTCAGTGTCACCCCTGGACAGGATATTTAATTTTTTTTTTGCAATATTGTGCAAATGAAAGAAGGAAATTCTCTTTGATATGAGATTTAAATGACAGGTCCTGATAAAAAAATAACACCAAGATTTTTTTACTTTATTACCTGAAATCAGTTTAATCCCATCCAAATGTAGTAACTGACTAATCAGCTTCTTTTTCAAGGACTCTGGTCCAAACACTATAACTTCTGCTTTGTCTGCATTCAGGAGCAGAAAGTTAAGAGTCATCCAGGTTTCTATGTCTTCAAGACATGCCTGTAATCTATGTAATGTAGTTCAGGGACCGTGGGAAAAGAGACTGCGGCTTGAATTTTGCTGCAGAGGGACTCACATTTGAGAGGGCTCTTGTCAATCCTTGATCCCAGTCTGTGTGGGATTATCCAGATAAGAGGGAACTCGTTGGAGAGCAGACAGGTAGACATATGTTGGACCCGGAGGAGTAATGGAGCGTGCTGTCACTTGGATTTCCGATGGCAACTTGAACGGATAATGTGGAGGTTTTCCCCTGCTCAGTGTGTACTCAGTAAATCCTTCCAGGGGGAGAAGGTCCCAAAATCCAGTTACACAGGAAGGCTTCCTGCCGAAGAACAAAGACAATAACAACATAAGACTCAGAGAAACAAAGCTTAGGTTAGACTATGCTAATCTCAGCTTGGCTAGAGTACCCAAAACTGACAAACACTCTGGCGTTGAGGTAGTGACAGCCCACTGCTCAAATACTCCTCCAGTAATGAACCAACGAGCCGCAGGTGTGCAGGGAGGCCCAACGAAGACAGTGCACCACCTGGTGGTAGAGAGAGAAGAAACAAACAAACAAACAACCCACACAAATTGGATTCCTATCAACATGGTTGGAAATACTGTTATTTCTTCACATTCTATGCCATATGTCAGCACAAGGTCCAAAGTATGAAGATGAGAATGTGTAGGACTTTTCACATTTTGACCAAAGCCAATATTGTCTAAGATAGCATTTAATTTATCACCTTCAATATCAGCATGGATGTTAAAATTCCCCACTATAATGACCCTGTCAGTATTTAACACCAAAATCAAATATGAACTCTAAAAACTCATCGAACAATTCAGAGAAGGGAACTGGTGGATGATACAAAGTTACAAAAAGAAGAGGTTTTCTTGCTTTGCAAATTGGACGAGGGAAACTAAGGGTTGAATGTGCAAAAGAGTTGCAATTATCAACTGCCTTTTGAGTAATCAGTAAGTCAGACTAAAAGATTGTTGCTACTCCTCCTTCTCGCCCAGAATTTCTGGGTATGTGAAATTTTAGTTAATTAGAAGGAGTTGCCTCATTTATGCTCACATAATCCTCTTGCTTCAGCCAAGTTTCTGTAAGGCGACATAAATCAATGTGATTATCACAAATCAATTCATTAACTAACAGACTTTTTGAGGAAAGCGATCTTATGTTAAATAAACCACATTTAATCCTTTAAACCTTTTCCCCACTGGGAGTTATTTACATTTTAATTAGATTGTCATGATTTACTCCTTTGGGAATCTTTTCTAAATTATTAGATTTTGGTCATGGGTAATACACTTTCTGGATGGATCAAAGAGTGGGTAACAGTAGAGAAGCTGCAGAGACACGTGTTAAACTATGACTCTGCTTCCTGGTCTGCACCCTGGTTTGTCAGGGTTTTGGAGGACTAATAAATATGGCCAGATTCCTAGAAAGAAGAGCTGCACCATCCAAAGTGGGGTATATGCTGTCTCTCCGAATCAGACCAGGCTTTCCCCAAAAGGATTGCCAATTACTAATGTAGCCCACATTGTTAAACATTGTTTAAACATGTCATCACTGGTCAGATAAGGAAGAGGTCCAGAGAAAATTATGGAGTCCGACATTGTTTTGGCAAACTTACTCACTGAAGCAACACTAATTTTAGTGACCTCCAATTGGCGTAACCGGGTGTCATTACTGCCAGCGTGAACAACAATCTTTCTGTACTTAACCTTATGCTTAACCAGCAGTTTCAGGTAAGATTTGATGTTGCCTGTTCTGTTCCCCGGCAAACATTTCACTATGGTCCTTGGTGTCTCTAATGCCATATTTTCTTACTATGGAGCTACCAATTACCAGAGGGGGCTTTTCAGTAGGTGCGTCACTTAGCAGGGAAAATCTTTTAGAAACGTGGATGGGTTGGTGGTGACCAGTAGGCAGAGATCCACGACTATGCTTTCTGCATACCGTTACCCAATCGCCTGGCTGCTCAGGCACATTTGGAGAACAATTACAATAACTCCTGGATGTTCAACAGCCTGAAGCCTGGTTTCTAGCTCTGACACTCTCGCCTCCAAACCTAAAAAGGTACTACACTTATTACTGTATACATACCATTATCACTAAAGGAGGCAGAGGAATAACTGAACATCTGACACAGAGAGCAGGAGAGAGGAGAGGAAGAAGTAAGATTTGGAAAAGGGTCAAAGGAGGCAGAGAGAGAAGCCCTATCTATGCTAAGGTAGCGCTAGCCTAGGCTAGAAGAGAGAAATACAAGATTTTAAGTACAATAAAGCTAAATATAACATAATATAATAAGACAGAATAAAATACATAAAATTACAACCCACACACTAAAATGACCCCCTTCCCATATAAACAGTGTAAAATAAGATATAATAGTAAAATAAGGATCTCAGTATATACAATGAAAAGTATTTTACAATTTACAATGCTGATCAGTACCTAATGACTATTATTGCAACGTAAAGATTATTTTTTTATTTTCTTTTTTTTTACCTTTAAAATAACTTTACTTGTCCAACAGTGATGCTATTTGTGCATGAGTAGTTCAACCTCCTCTTACCATACCTCTACTTAGTTGAGAGCCATCCCTTTCACTGTAGAGAGGGTGCTGCTCCAACAAACGATACCTAGAACAAGGGAGATGTCACTACAGAGGCAAAAAGGTATGCATGAATCGCAAAACATCTTTTTCCTAAGAAAATAAATTCCAACCTTTCCTGTAAAGACCATTAGTGTAGTTAATTCAGTCCAGTTTATTGCTCATGTGAACACTCAGGTACTCTCTGGAGACCATTATCTCAATTGTAGCTCTCTGGAGATTTGCCAGGGGTGGTGTGGTGGATCTGCATTGTGATATCCACCAACAGCTTCTTGATTTTTCCGTTTTCCATTGGTGAGGAAATTATTCTGCTGTCATCAGCTCACAAGGTCCTGAGTCCATGTCCATTTGCTGTCAGCTCAATTCAGTTTTTTTTTTACTTCACATAGCACCGATTCCCAACATGCCGTCTTAAAAACCACATGTCAAAGATTCTGATTAAGGAGCCTTGCAGCAAACTTTACCCTGTGCAACACTTACTGTCATTTGTAATAAATGTTACTTTAATTATTACATTTTTATCTCTTCAAATAGATGGACAGAATTACCTCACCTACTATATTGTTTTTTTATGTTTAAAGAGATTAGTATTCGCACAATGATGCCTACCACTGCTGATGTTTCCACCATTTCAAATCCATCCCTCTTCCCTGCTTGTTAGTGTTATCAGTGCCCCTTTGGTGTCACTGCACACAGTATACATTTTCACTGCAATTAATAGCTGCAGGGCAAGTGATAGGAACTTTCAGGTCTGTCCCCTTTGCAGAGCTGATACTCTAGAGGGCTAGTGTAGGAAGTGGAGGAAGAACAGTTTTATGAAAGAGAGAAGAAGAAAGACTTTTGCAAGTATAAATGGGAATGGAGCACACCAAATCTTCCCACCCACCACTCATTTCTGTAATCTCTTGGGAAAGAGTTATGTTGTGAGGGGTACTGACACCTTCAGCTTGTCTGTCCCCTACTGCAGAGAATCACTGATTAAAGGAAATTTCAAAGAGTGCTGTGAAGTTTTACATATCTCTTTTTCTGCAGTTATTAATAATGTTATTGCATTAAAGTGCATTGGTTAAAATGTACATTTTTACGGGTAAATTTTAAAAGAATATTTCAATTTTAAATATGTTATTTTGATGAAGTTATTTTTTTTTCTATTTCTGCAATTTTAGGTTTTGCTAAAACAGAAACATAACAAATAAGTAATCAGTAAAGCCAAATGTAGTGATTTACCAAACATGTGAAACTGCTCATTCAAATAAAAATGTTTTTTTTTTTTTTTTCTCATAATATCTAATAAGTTTAAATTCTTATTAGATTTGAACAAAATAGATTTTTCTATGTGAAGCATCATATACTAATGATGGTTTAAGTTTTCCAGTGGCCCAAGGGGATTTTCTTGTAACCCGGCAGTACACTTTAATCAAAGCTGGAGTCAAAAATAAAGCAGCAGGGGATGTTTGTTGTTGGCATCTTGATAAGAAGATGAGCATTTCAGTCAGTGGTTCAAGGGGAAGTTGTTTCTTTTAACAATGCCTACAATTAGGTTATGAAAAAATATAGGAGTCAGCTTTGAGGCTGAGGTCTACTCTGCTCCATCCACCCCTTTAAACATATTTTACATATCTTGTCATTTATTAAAAAATAATGTTATCTTAAAGGTATAGACAAGGATCTTTTATTTCCAGGTGGGCCGCTAAATAAGCGGTCCTCCTAATTGTCACTCATTCCGGTGATATGTTTACGTAAGGCCGTCCTACATGCTTGTCCCCAGTTAGCTATCTTTTTCTCTCCATGCACACTTTCAGGCTTATATCAGCGTGCTTTGGTGGTGCAGTGGTTAGTGCACATGACCCATATACAGAGGCCTTAGTTCTCGACGCCGGTGACCGGGGTTTGAATCTGGCCTTTCCGGCATTTCACTCCCCCTCTCTCATACCCCCTTTCCTGTCAGCCTACTGTCCATAAAAATTATTTTACTAGTGCTGTAAAACATAAAAAATGACTATCTGTGGTGAGGTCTTAGACGGTCATCGAAGCTCAAATTCCTCTCCATGGTTCTTTGAAAATGGCCGAGGGTCGTAAGAGAAAAAGGGTCTACACTAAGTGTATGAGAAGAAAAGAAAGGCCAGATATATCCTGGAAGGCTTTGGGCAGAGAGCTCTCCTCACAAAGCATTATGGGATTTGCTGTCACTGCGGCCTGCTATCGGCATAGGCTGCCTCTACCCATCAGCGGAGACTAATAACAGAGATGGCGCAGGTACTGCACAATGGAGGAGGAGTTACGTGACCAACGGAACAAAAAGCAGTGATCATCTGTCCAAACGATCAGTTAACTGAGTTTACTGTATAGTCCACCATACAGTCCTCGCTCTTTATAGTGATTGGGAGATTTAAGGGTTAGGAGGACGATCGGACACATTAAGGAGTGGGAGTGTCTTTTAAAAAAATCGCCAAAATCCTACAGTACCTTTAAGTAGCACTAGAATGTAAAAAGATAAGCATATATGAGAAGCACTTTGCGCAATTGTATATTGGAAAGATGTCTGTGCTTTTATTCCAACAGGATTTGGAAAAAGTTTGATTTATCAGCTTACTCCACTCAAGAAGCCTCCGATGAATCACCCGGCTACGATTGGCTGAAGTGTACTGTGAAAGGTAGGTACTAGCTGGCACGTCAACCAATCAGCTCGAAATGTTGTACTAAACGTCCTCTCAGTCCTCACTACCACTAGTTAGAACTGAAGAATCCTCTTGGACAAGAGGCGAAACATCTTCTAGAAAACTTCATGCCCAGTTACATAGACCAAAGTTTTTCAGGCTAAATGTCCTAGCTTTTCACGGACAGACTGAAGGGTAACCATCCCAGATTGGAAATGTAGAAGTAAATTCAATTCTACACATATCAATCTGGCTACTGTCAGGTTACCTAACTTTAAGGCTTTTCATTCTTCCTTCAACTTTTATAAATGTACAGTGTGTAATAATTACAGGGATTTACTGATATAAATGTTATATATATTCTATAGTTATGTTATTGATGATCACCTATGAACTGAAAATCTCAATCTTTATGTTTGCCCTGCCTTAGAAATGACTATTTGTAGTCACATGGAAGTGGGTTCGCATTTGTGGAGTCAGACATCTCATGAGCTGAGAGCTCCAGAACTGGGACAAGCCGGGCCAGCTAGGCTGCCATCTGTGGCTAAAGGGCTGGTTATACTCCCGCAGCAGTGTGTCGCAGTGAGCATGTCGCAGATATAACGCAGACATTTTTGATTTATACTCAATATTGAAGCATGGTATGTGTGTAGAATTATTATTATTGTAACCTTTGTTGAGATCCCAGTGAAGAGACACACGGAGTCAGATAGCCAGAACATTAACAACTTTAATGCGGAACACACAGGTCTTCTCATTTGGACAGATAGCCTTTTCACTCACGGTTTGGCTCTCTTTTCTGCCGCTAAGCCTCATGGGAAACACATAACAACATAACAGCACCGTTTAACCGCTACATTGCCCCCCCTCAGACGGTTAGCTGTCCCAGCAACCAGGAATGCCTACGTGAAATGAACCACAACATTGAACAACAACAGAACTCTTAGTCCATTACGGATTAACTACAAAGTCTCTAAATCATGCAGGAAGGCACTGTTGTCTGGGGTGAGCACGCCAGAACTCACCTTGGACAACTTGAGGCATAGGAGAACCCACTGGCGAAGGATCCTTCTCCAGCTCGCCAACCGCAGGCTTGCCTGGCTGGTATGGGGCCAAGCGGTCCCGGTGAAGAACCACCAGCCGGCCCCTCATGCGAAGCCGCACCCGGTAACCACATCAGAAAGTCTGTGAATCACCATAGATGGTCCAGCCCACTGACTGGTGAGCTTTGGGGACAGTCCTTTTTTCCGTTCAGGGCAAAATACCCAAACCTTGTCCCCAGGCTCAAAGTTCTTCCCCTGGCAGCGCGAATCATAGGCCCGCTTCTGCTTGAGTCCGGCTGCAGTTAGGCACTCCCGAGCCAGTTCATGAGCAACCTGTAGACGCTGCTTTAAATCACAGATGTAGCTCGGTCCTGGCCCAACAGGTTGCTACGCTCCGGGGGGTGGCCCAAACACCAACACCTCCGCCTCAAAGTTCCAGCCCTGATCACTGTGCAGCTCCTCGGGGGCACCGAACCGACAGAACATCTCGCTCACCAGTCTTTCAGCCGTGGTGGCAGCGCTCTGGTCGGGGATGGCATACGCCCCCGGCCACGTAGTGAAATAGTCCATGGCAACTAGGATGTAGCGGTTCCCTCTTTCTGTCACAGGAAATGGGCCCAGTACATCCACACCCACTCGTTCCATTGGAGCACCCACCTGGTACTGCTGCAAGGGGGCATGTGAGCGCTGGGTTGGCCCTTTCTTTGCTGTGTAAGCATCACAAAAATGGACATGGAGCTCCACATCTTGGTGGCAGCCGGGCCAATGGAATCTCGACCGGAGGCGTTGCAGCTTCTTAGCGACTCCAAAGTGGCCCGCAACTGTTTGGGCACCAGCAACTGAAGAACGTCGCGCTGTGCTGCTGGGGCTTGCCACTGTCGATAAAGGAGCCCACTGTGGCAGCAAATGGTGGACCACTGGGAGTACAGTGCCTTAGGCTCTGGATCTAGAGCTGCTATCACCTCCCAGGTGGGCCGCTGGCCAGCCTCCACCCACTGCCTGATCCGAGCGAGAACAGGGTCTTGTTCCTCCCGCAGTCGTTCGGCCCCCATAACTTCCACACCATCCATAGACCCTTCGGTCACCCTGAGACACCTAGGATGTTGTGGGTTGTTGCTGACGACTTGTAGAGCCACGGTCTGGGGGTCCATTGACCCACGTCCTTCCACCCGTTGACATTGCTTACAGTCAGTTCCTATTGCACACGGCCGGCGTGACAGGGCATCAGCATTGCCATGAAGCCGACCAGCCCGGTGAACGATTTGGAAGTTATAATCCTGCAGTGCCTCTAACCACCGTGCTAGTTGCCCCTCTGGCTCTTTGAAATTCAGCAACCAGGTCAGGGATGCATGGTCAGTGCGAAGAAGAAACTTCCTCCCATAGAGGTAGAGGCGGAAGTGTCGAACCCCCTGGACAACAGCCAGCAGCTCACTTCGGGTGACACAGTAGTTCCTTTCTGCCCGGCTGAGGGTGCGGCTGTAATAAGCAACAACCCGTTCTTCTGTCTCTCCCCCTTGTGAGAGCACTGCCCCAATGCCTTTATCACTGGCATCAGTATCCAAAATGAAGGGTTGGTTTGGGTCAGGATACTGCAGTACTGGGGCCCCCACCAGTGCCATCCTGAGTGCAGAGAAGGCAGTAGCACAGTCTTCATCCCAGTGGAATGTTTGTCCCTTTTGGGTCAGCCGATGCAGGGGACTGGCGAGAGTGGCAAAGTCCTTCACAAATCTCCGGTAATAGGAGGCTAGCCCCAATAAGCTACGCAGCTCCTTAGTGTCCCGAGGCTCCGGCCAATCCCTCACTGTACTGACCTTGTCCGGGTCTGTGGATACTCTGGCTGCACTGATGACGTGGCCCAGAAAAGTGGTCTCTCTCCGGAGCAGGTGACACTTCCGTGGGTGAAGTTGCAGGTTAGCCTGGCGAATGGCATCAAACACTTCCTGGAGGTTGGCTAGGGCAGTCTCAAAACTGTCGGCGTGCACCAGAAGGTCATCCAGGTAGACCACACAACGGCTTCGTGGAATACGAGCCAACACCTTTTCCATGAGGCGTTCAAAGGTAGCTGGAGCATTGCAGAGACCAAAAGGCATCACCTTAAATTGCTACAGTCCCTGCCCAATGGTGAATGCTGTCTTTGGGCGAGCTTCTGGAAACAGTTCCACTGGCCAATAGCCGCTGCGAAGGTCTAGGGAACTGAACCAACTGGACTCAGCAATGTAGTCCAGCGTATCGTCAATGCGTGGAAGGGGGTAGGAGTCCTTGCGGGTGTTTTCATTCAGTCGTCGGTAGTCAACACAGAACCGCCAGTCTTTGTCTTTCTTTCCCACCAGCACTACCGGTGCGGCCCAGGGGCTATTGGAGGGCTCTATGACATCAGCCTTTAGCATCTCTTCGATCTTCTTTTCTGCCACGGCCCACCTTGAAAAAGGCAGACGGTGGGGCCACAGACGGATGGGTCTCGTTTCTCCAGTGTCGATGTCGTGCTGTACCAGATTAGTACGAGTACACTCCTCATCCTTGGCAGCAAAAATTTCAATGTAGGCCTCCAGCAGGTCCTGTAACCGTTCACTCTGCTCCTGACCCAGTCCTCCACAGCTCCGCAGGCACAGCTCCCGTACAGCCTGCCTTGTCTCCTCTGATGGCGGTTCTGCATGGGCCTCCTCCGTCCCCACCAAGTCATCCAGTGGTCCTTGTGGGGCCCTGCTGTGGTCTTCTGACAGTGTTGGTGCATTAACCTGTAGCACCCTCTCTTGACGTTGGGAGTGAAGTTGAACAGCTTTGTGGCCCACTCGGAGCGTGGCTGAAGTAACATCTATGATGCCCCCCCACGCCGCCAGCAAGTCCAATCCAATAATACAGGGGTCCTGGATTTCCGCCAGCCAAAACATGTGTTGACTTTTCTGACTCTCCACCTCCACATCAAGGACCCGCCAGCCTTCATCCTTGAGCGCTCCCCAGTGGCCGTGGTGATGTATTTCTTGGTTAGGGACCATCCTCTAGGACTTGGTGCCTCTGTCCCAGGCAGTATGCCCGGTCGAACCAAGGAGGCTGTGGAGCCAGTGTCTATCAGAGCACAGAGGGCAACACCATTGCTGTAGGACAATCACGAGCCAGATGCCCCAGCTCTCCACAACGGTAGCACTCTGCTCCTCTTCGTCGCCGCCCCCCGGTTGGTGCTCGCGATTGGACAGCCGTTGCTTGTCTCAGGTTATCCTCGTCATCACTCTCAGTACAAGCATGTGTTGCATACAGCCTCACCCCTGGAGCGGTATTCTTGACGCTTAGAATAGGCTCTACTCTCTCTGCCTCCTCCAGCACCGCTGCCCAGCTGTTATGAGAGTGGACACAGATGTGTTCACGAAGTCTGGCTGGGCGACGTCCCCTAATGAAGGCCTGGAGGGCAAGTTTCTCCTGTATCGCTTTCTCCAGATCAGGGTAACCTTGTCGAGTTTGTAGCAGAATGTCAGCTGCATAAGAGCCTAGGGACTCACCATCCAGGCGCCGGCGATTAATCAGCTGTTCCCTTGCATGCTCAGCATAAATCCTCCTGCCAAAGTGCCTCCGAAGAGCTTCCTGGATCAATGGCCAAGTGTGGCGTTCTTCTGGTCGTAGGTCAGACAGCACTTGTAGGGCACCCCCCTCTAAGCTCAAGGCGACTTGAAGTGCAGTTTCCTCTGGGGACCAGCTACCCAGTTCAGCAGCCATCTCATCCTGGACAAAGTAACCATCCAGGGCTGTCTCCCCATTATAACGAGGTAGCTTGAGTAGAGTTGGGGGGTGACGCCGTTGGGAAACCTCCTCCCCAGCAATCCTCTCCGACTATTGTCTTCTGATGGTAGGCGGGGAAGCAGGGACGCGGGCATTTACCAGCCTTGACAAAGGCCGCCCGCGGACAGCACTCACACCGTCTGGTCGGCTGCTAGCACTCCCTCCGTCTGGTCGGCTGCTGCTGGTTCAAGTGTTCCCCGCGCTTTGTTCCTCCGTGCTTCGTTCCACCTGCCTTGACAAAGGCAATTTGCTTCTTCTTTTCCGTCTCTCCGAGCTAGGCTGCCCCTCTGTGATAGTGAGTTCTTCTTCCAGTTCGGCTAGCAGCCGTTCAATGTTCTGTAGCTTTGTCATTTTTGGCTATCCCACTTCTGACACCAATGTAACCTCCGTTGAGATCCCAGTGAAGAGACACACAGAGTCAGATAGCCAGAACATTAACAACTTTAATGCGGAACACACAGGTCTTCTCATTTGGACAGATAGCCTTTTCACTCACGGTTTGGCTCTCTTTTCTGCCGCTAAGCCTCATGGGAAACACATAACAACATAACAGCACCGTTTAACCGCTACATTTTTTTTCCCTAATACTTGTTTTCCTGTGCATGTTTGTGTAATTTCCTATTTTTTTATCTTTCCTTTTGGATTGGTAAGACAAATCAAAATTAATAAAAAAATTAATACTTAAAAGAGAAAATGGTTGCAATAAGGACAGTTTGCCATTCAATTCCAGTGTACTTGTAGAGAAAAATAACAAAAGATGTATTAAAAAAATAATAATAATTGAAAAAAATCTGTTATGAGCTGGATAAATACAACATATAGCATGAAGGACCTATTAGCATTTACGCTTTGAAAATGGAACATATTTTTGGATATCATAGTGAGTATCATTTTTCTTTGCAAAGATTTTTTTTTGTGTCTCAAAGGTTGAGGGTTTAGTAATATACAATTTAATTAGAATAAATGAATAAGTCCATTATTGAAAAGTTAGATATTTGAAATACTCAATTTTCTAGGTGAAACACATGGATCAAACAATAAAAGACTGATGTTGTCAAAGCCTTTATGTTTACATCATGATAGTAAAATTTTATAATAAATGTAACTTTTTATTAAAGAATTGTGCTTAATGAAGTATAATACTGTACATGCTTAAAGTTGTTTAATTTCAAAAAGTACTTTTAATTGAACAAGTAATTTAAGCACAGATTTTCTAATTTATTTATGTTATGTTAAATCTGTAGCCTATTACTTAGCTTCTTCGGCTTTTAGACAATGGGTGCATTTTCTGTCTTTTTTCTGAAATCTGCGTTTTCTATTTATTACTATGAAATGTGCATATATAGTCACATGTCATGATAGTTCATTCATTAGCAGTTAATTCAAATGAAAAGAAATACTGAATGAGTTGCTTATTCTCCAATTCAAACAAAATTAAATAAAGTTAAAACTTCTCTAGATCAGGAGCTATTAGCTTCCAAAGTATAAATGTGTTCTAACAAGACAGGTTGAATGAGAGGATTAGTTGAGTAGACAATTCTAAGGGCTTAATACAGATATTTTGCAGCTCATGCCATCAAAGATGTTTTTTGCTGACAGCTGACATATGCTTCATAACATCTGTTGTATTTATCTCATGGGCCTCTTGTTGTGGAAAATCAAAATGCAGCTCTGCTGTTAATTGCTTCTCAAAATTTGAATAAAACTATTTTTATGTAACCATCTAATATAGAATTCTTCTACTAATCCATATAGGACTTTAAAAACATAATACAGCTTGCATGACTTTGAGAAATTTAAATATATTGCATGCTTCAAGTTTGAAGATGCTTTTGTTTTGGGCATCCACATTGTTGTGACTTGGGAGTAGAGGTTGTCTTGCAATCCTCCATATTGTCTCTTAAAAAAAGACAAGCAACTAATCATTAAGTTAAAGCTAATATGAAAGACAAAGACACTGTCTCTGTGGTAGGAGCTGCTATATCATCTAAAGATTATATAACAGCTCCTACCACAGATATAACTTTATATAGAGCTCTGTTTGTATGAACGCATTGATGTTTTTTTTTAATCTTGAAATTTATTGCATAAACTAAAAAGTTCTAAATTCAGTTTTATTGTGAATGACTGAACTGTGAAACCATTTTTAAATAGTATTTCTGCAAAGTTCCCATCTACAAGTGTTCCTGCCCATGATCATTCATTTACATTACACAAGTATGTTCTATTTAATTGTCTCAAAAAACAGTGTGTCTGATTTTGCTACATAGCAACAGCATCACAGTGTTTTTATTGTATTAGCTATAGATTATTATGACTTTGGGATTTTCAAAAAGATCTAGTATTCAAATTGTGGAAACTGAATATAGTTTACCAACATGGGTGAAAAGGGCTTCTTTAGGTACAGGCACTCTTACATATATTACTTACTGCATATAAATACGATTAAATTTGTAGTCTTTTTTTTTTTGGTGAATTTCAGGCATTACCCTTCACTTTAATCCAATTTTCCTCCAGAAGAATTTCACACCGACTAAGGCATAACTTGAAAAAATAGCATCTGCTGCTTACAGATTCTCTTGTAAATCTGTGTTCTTTCCACTGAAGTCCGGACACATGAAAAGTTTTATATGGACTCTGATGTCTTTTTCTCTCTCTCAACATTGACAAACCAATTCTCTTAAAGAGCTTGAGAAAAGAATTTGAAGCTTTGATGTTTTGGTCTTTGTAGCAGCTCTCTGTACTACGACTGAGGCAGTTAGTGGATGCTGTTTTGTTTTGGGACATTTCAACAATAAAATATTGGCACAGACATTCTAGTACTGGGATTCACTGGAGCAAAAAACATTTAACTGTGTTACAACCTTAAAACTATAAAAGCAATGGCTGCATCCTCCCTGTTTTTTCTGATTTCCAGTTGCAAACAAATTTGAATGCCTTTTCAATCCATGTAAAATTTGACATAGTTTAAAACATTTTTTCCTTTGATCCTTTGTAGGACTAGAGATAAATTGCTGGGGGTTTAGATGCGATCAGATACTTATGGGATTTATCAAGCTTTCACAAGCTGCTCTCCACTAACAGACAGCCATGTTTCAAATCACGGCTGTTTTCGCAGTTCTAACAAAGGACATCATGTAATACACATCCATGCCAAATCCATGGACACTGTCAGCTGGCACATCTTGGGCAATGAACTGTAATCCAACGCAAAAGCTAGGCAGCAGTTTGGGAAGCAATGCAGTGAAGATGCTTACAGAAACATTGAGATTACACTTTAAGTCTTGAGACATAAAAAAGGCATTGGAAGACTAGAAAGCCATTTTTTCACAGCAACTATTTAAAATGGAGTTTTCTGCTGAGATATTTGTAGAAAATTATAAGCAGATATAGATAATGGATACATGGATCTTTTTTAAATATCACAGTTAAGGTGCAATTTTTGTGGTAATTTGAATATAACACACAATATTAAATATTCTGTATATTATTACTGATGCCTCTTCCATGATCACAACAACTTTTTACTCACTGTCATTGTATAATATTTATAAATCGCTAGATATGAGTCATCACAACCAGGGTTATGATAGTTAACTAACACTAACAAAAAATGTAAGTAAACTGTGAGTAAAAGGGAAAAAATCACTAACTGAAAATGCATTGTTTGATTATATACCTACTGTAAAATACTAAAAGTATAGATAAATACCCTTCTTTCTCATGTTTCTCAAGTTTTTTATAAGCAATGCAAACTGATGTAATGGGGGTCTCCACAGGTCTCAGTAAAGTCAGCTGTAATAAAACCAGTTGTAACATTGGTATCTTGGGTTGAGTTGTTATCACATTATCACATTATTTCATAAATACAATACTCTAACATGTTTAAATCCTACAAATATACAAAAATTAAAAACTCTATGCTGTAACTAAAACAAGTATTGTAAAAAAATAAATAAATACATAAAGTAACCAATAAACCGGCAAACTCTCATTATATATATATATATATATATATATATATATATATATATATATAAACTACTGTTTTCTCACCCCTCGTGGGGTGGTATGTGTCATCCTCAAGCTGGGGTCCTCTACCAGAGGCCTGGGAGTTTGAGGGTTCTGCGCAGAACGTGGAAAAAATGAGAAATAAATCCAAAGGGGCAGGTTATATATATATATATATATATATATATATATATATATATATATATATATATATATATATATATATATATATATATATACATATATAGAAAGAGAGAGATACATCTAAATGCACAGATAAAAAAATAAACAGATATAGTTTTTTAAAGTCTGTTTTCTCACTTTGAAAACCCAAAGCCCTTGTTTGTTGAATTGTTATTTGTATCATTTCATAATATATTATCTTCTTTGACAAATGCCTGTTTACTTTCATTGCAGTATTATTTAGGTACTGCTTACACACCACAGAGTGGTGTAAATACCAAGGCCTGACTACTGCTGACATGTTAAACATAAAATAACCTGATTGCAAAATAACTCACTCATTCTGACAAAAAAAAAATAAAAATGATGGTTTGACATATTTCAGTGTTGAAGCATAACCTAGGAGCTTGAGTCTGTAAACTAAGGAGGACTTGCTGAATGGTCTGTATAGTGGCCATTAGATGACGTTCAATGCCATATTCCAGTATATTTGTGTTTGTGCTCACAGCATTTTCTCCTTGGAAATTTTACATATAAGCTGTTTTATATTGAACTTTTAGCAAGGTGCTAATGCTATTCAAACCAGCTGACGGTAACAAACAAGAAGCAAAGAAGACCCACGAAAACTGCATTAATAAATAGTTTAACTAATAAGCCAGTGCAGAGTGGATGCCAAAAAAAAATTTACTACTGTGAGGTGAAAGTCTGTTGTTTATTTAACCTTGAAATGCTAATAGGAAGACTAAAAATCCTTGAGATCCTACACCAACGTTGCTTTGTCATTGAGCTTTAAAGGTAGTATTTTTTTATATAAAACTATCTCCACTAAAGAAAGCTAAAACAAGCAAAAGCTCTGAAAATGGTGATACGTCAGTAAGATGCTTATGATGACCACATGGATAGGGTTGACCTTGTTCCAGGATAGTCCACTGTCATTTTGGACAGTCCATTTTGCAAGCACTTTGCTTTGCATCCAAAGCAATAGAAACAATAGCTTTTTCCCAGGTAAATCACCACCACCCCCACAATGAATTTCAAGATCACGTGCCCATTCCAGTCCCTTAACAACCTGTCTATCAACATAAACCAGACAACCTGACCTCAAACACAAAAAATACACTATTCCCCATCAGGAAAAAATAGGAAAAACAAAGCCACTTCAATACCTCTGCATCAAAAGACTTAAAGAGCTGTTTCTAAGACTTCAGGGCCCTGGCAACTCCAATAGAAGCCATTCTCAACAAATGAAGAGAATATAGAACATGTTTTCTCCATATGTGGATAATGTAAAGTTGACCTTCCCAGGCATTTTGTTAAAATTACTGCAATGATGACTCATCTAGGATATTTCTAATGCAATACAGGCCATATTTCCCTAATTTGAGTTAATGAAAACAAAAACATTTTTTGGCAAGACAAAAATAGAATTGATGCGAGCAAGACACAAAAAAAAACATACCCCTATTTTATATTTGTCAGAAACAATTTAATGATACCAAAGCATTTTTAAACACTTCATAGACTGACTTTACAAAGGTCAAACACATTAGAGAGGAGATACTACTTTAGGACCTGAACAACTTTCCATAATAGCTGGATCCATTAATTTGTCTTTACCAGAATATCCATATTGTTGACTGTTTCAGCATCAGTGTTAAACTCAAACTCGAGTCAAGAAATTTTGCTGTGCCACAATCCAACTCAACTTCTCCTCTCAGTACTTCAAAAAAAAAATTAAAAAGACAGACAGACAGACAAACCTACAACAGACACAAAAATGGGGATGCTAAAAAGCTTCAAACCAAAAATGAGAAATACCTTTTTAAATGTTAGTCAGATGTTGTCCATATTTCAATTAAAGTACATCAATAAGCATGTATTCATGTTGTTATTGTAGAACGAAATTTAGGTTTAGACACTTTACTTTGTTGTGATTCAATGGGCCCAGCAATCAGGGATGCCATATAAATGTTGTGATTTTATGTTAAATTCTATTCCCATCCCACTGGGAATTTATGTTTCTGATACTTTAAGATGTTTATTGCCCTCCCCTGTAGGGGTGGTTAAGATATCTTATTTAATCAGATATTATTTCAGCTGTAATATTTTGTTTATGACACACAGCCCTACTAACTGTGTGTTAGAACAATAAATGAAAGAGTGATTCGAGCACTAATCATGGTCAAACAGTTAATTCTGCACATATATGGAATAAATTCACCACAACTTCTGTTCAAAATATAAGAGTTTATTAACAAAAATCATTCAGCTCCAAGTCAAACATATTTCAGTTTAACACTCTCAACTAAGACTAGTAAAACTCAACTAAACTAAACTAACTACTATGTACAAAGAGGAAGGGGAAAACGGTTGAAAAACATATTACAGTTTAAGATGGATCTTGTGTTTCAAACCAAAGTTTATCTGGAAGAATTTGGGATATGATCAAATTAGCTTTTCACTAATTTAAAAGAAATTGGTATGTTTTCAGACCAATTCACAATGCAAATCCATGAGGTGAATAAAACATTATTTGGCCAAATAATGTTTTTGTTGGGATCCAGAGGTTTGCCTTCCAGAGGGCGACGTGGATCCCTTTCTGTGGGCTTCTGTTGTCTGTTGGGATCCAGAGGTCTGCCCTCCAGAGGGCGATGTGGATCCCTTTCTGAGGGGTTCTGCTGTCGGTTGGGATCCAGAGGCTTGCCCACCAGAGGGCGCCGTAGATCCTTTGCTGAGAGCTTGTGCTCGTCCGTAACAGCTGATCCCCATCTGCTCATTAAGCTCTCCCTTCATAAGCTGGAGGAGAGCTCCACTCTGAGCCGGATTGTTGAACTAGTTATGGTTAGCAAGCCTGAGCCATCCTGCCCGTCTGATCCTGTAAACCTGAACCTGTAAACCTGAACCTGAACCTGACCTGCTTTGTCCTCTCTGCCTCCCAGGTAGAACCCAGTCTGTCACAATAAACCTTTGGACTTTTATCCTGCCTCTGAGTCTGTGAGTTCTGCATTTGGGCTAGTAATCCTGCCTGATCATGACAGTTTTATTGAATGATTTGCTTAATCAAGTACCTAAAAACCTTTAGTTAAATGATTCTTTACCCTCTTTGAAATAGCTAGCAGCGAATAGACTTCAGGATTCCACTAAATGACTCTTGGTCATACTTGGTAATGGAAATGTAATGAGGATCTGAGGAACACATGAACACTAATGTTATATCAGTGTTTAAATCCTTAGTGAATAAAGCTGGTCTAAGCTTTAGCAACAGCTCAACACATATTCCTGTAGCATAGCATAGCATGCAGTCCATTCTTTAGCATCAATTAGTGTTGTCTTTACTCAGCAGTAAACACACAATATGATTAGCATAATCAAAAGTCATATTGCTTGTTCTGTCCCTAATCATGCCAGACCTGCAAACCTTTTTCCATGTCCATTTGGAAAGCTTGAGTTTCATCCAGTTTTGCAGCTCTGCAGTAAGGGGTTCTTTGTCTCAGTTTCACCGCAGGGGTACCCTCAGTCTCACACCCAGGGCATGGTCCTCATCCAGTTTGGCTCTAAAAGTTCTGAAACTCAAGAGAGATGTGTTGCAAAAGGTCTGTTTGCAGGAGTTTGGTTCTGAAAGGATCTGACTTATCCTTGATGGTTCTGGGGATCTGGTTCCCCTGGGGCCCGCATCTCCACTGTGGTGGAGATCCAGCCACAGTGGATCCCAGCTTTGAGCACAGGAGCAGAAAAGGCAAAAGAGAGAGAGTCTTGTGTGCTCTGTGGTTTTGTTCCGTCCTCACTGAGGGGGGTGGTGGTTGGTCACACCTCTGTGACTTGCCATGTGACTTGCCTGTGGAGGCCTTCCCTGAAACGGGGGTTGTTGCAGAGATTCCACAGCTGATTCCAGATAGTCATGTCAAGATGAAATATGGACACTGGTTCCCAATGTCCAAAAAGTGTGATCATGGCATATGGCACAACACTTAAAAACTGAACCATGTGAGTTCAATCTGCACAGTGAATTAAACTGTTCAGATTTGTTTCACCTGGTTAAGTGGCTGTATAGACAAATACATGACATACAGATGACTAGTTGACTTAACATCCCAGATCTTTGCTGAATACTAGGGAGGCTAAACCCCCTTTGTACATTACATAAAATAACTAGTCAAATATGAATTGTTAAATGTCATAAATGTGGCCATTAACCTGCAATAAATGTGCACTAAAATGGGTTTGATTTCATGAGTATGTTGCACATTAATGAGCAGTTGAGGCAGATGTCGGTCCTCCCCTCCCCTGTGGTGCAGGAGGAGGCTCCCTGTCAGTTTCTTAGTCTATGTGCTGACCTGGAAAACAAACTCTTTTACCTTTTATGGTCTTAAAAATCCAATTCTGTTTTAAATGTTGAAACCCATTATGATGCATATATTCAAATTAATGTTTAATTATTGTAATCATTAAAACCACATCAACATTAATTCACCAAAGAGAACGGACACTTCATTTTACATCTCATTTGCCAATATGCTCTTTAAAGGGTGCCACACTGTTCCAGTATTCACATCTTCTAATTTAAAGACAAAATTACAGCAGAGCATCTTTGTAACTCTTCTCTGCCATTTTTAATTAAAAGCTCAAAGTCCCACCTAATAAAGAGAGATCCTTTAATTAAATTGCCAGTTGCTTTACCCTTTGTTGTTTGTAAGGAATGGATGCAATGTTGGCACTCTCCTGTGTAATTACCAGAATCTGCCCCACTTGAAGAAGATGACACCAATGTTGGATACCACCTCTTTTATCCTTGAGTACTGGTTGTTTTTGGCAGGGGGAGTTTATCATTGTGGATAAAGAGCCTCTGCCATGACTACAGGCCATGATGTGTCTTGGTTTTCCCATTTGTAACACAACAGCAGCTTCTTTCAGTCCCCTCATTACTTGTGCCACTCAGATTGCAAAGAAAACCAAGGGAATTCTAAATTTTGATCATATTGACCTCCAAAACATTGTTATTTGTTCAACTCAGAGATTATTGAGAGAATTCAATTAGGAAACAAATAGTTTTGAAAATGTGGCACTAGGCCTGCCAGCAGCTCAAGGGAGGTGATTGATGTCTGTGATTGGCATTTAGCACAGCCGACCCTCACTAAGATTACCATCTCATTAGCATCAGAAGACTGAGACTCATACACATGAGAGCAGCACTGTAGTCTGAAAGCTGCTATGAGGGAATAGCCTAAGGATTTTTTTTTACTGTAATTCCTTAGTTTTGGTCTCACATTAGAACCCTGGGGTCAATGTTGCATACAAATCAAACAATGATATCCCACAATGTCAAGAAAAAAGCCCTAAGCACCAACATTTCCAGCTGTTTCTCAAGGTAAATGTAATGGTTGTAAGTGTGGTGACAGAAAGTTCCAAAAGGGAGATGGACATACTGTAGCTATGCAATATAAGTTTTTAAAATGATGATGCATGGAAACAACATGGTCTTGCATTCATAATTCTGTTACATTTACAACACACTGCAGAACTCATTGCAGAAATATATTATAAATATTGAAGATTTATAAAGGCAATTTTAAATGAGAGCCAGATATTTTGTGAACTTATTTTAAATTTTAAGGATTTTTAGTGTCATTTAACTTGGATTAGTTTATTAATACAGCGCTAATTTACAAGTTTCCTCTTGTCCTTTTTTGTTTCTTGATATTTGTTATCAAATTTTATTTGATCTCGATTATAAACAAGTGAAACCTGTAGAAAGCTTATTCCTTTTGTGTCAGTTTTTATGGTGTAGACAGTTTAACGTAGCAGATGAGAAGTTGTACAATTCCAAATAGTGTGCAGAAAAATCATCCAAAAAAACTGCTACAAAAATTAAGTGGATTGTTTGTTATAATTACTCAGCTTAAGTCTCTACCACATGGTTCTTGTCTAAGGTGCTTGTCACAATTAACAAGAGAGAAAAAAGCAAGAGCAAACTGGTGCAAAATCAAAGAACCACCCACTGGCCACCACATATTTGTTGTTATGTTATGTTCTTAGTTCCACCTCACAACTAAATTTCTTCTGTATAATTCTTCCTGATCCAGATGGTATCCCTGTGTATTTTTATGTTGTTTTTTGTCATTTTTCTGAAAGATGTTGGCATTTTCTAAATATAATTTGCTATAGATACACAACATCTGTCTCTAAGCTCACCATAGTGATTTTATTGGGGTTTTTTCCCAAACAAATAATCTGCAAGTGGATTTTGCTGGAAGAAAATCCAGATCTAGATCTGGGAGGCTTTATTAGTATTGCATTGAAATACAAGTGCCTTAAAATGTATGGTTAGGTAATCGAAATGCTCTTAAATTGGTATCATGCAATGACTTGGTTTAAAAAAAAAATCCATTGCTATTTTTCTTGAAGACAGAAGCTTCTCTTGTTTGTAATTACAGCTCCTTTCCCCTTTTCATTCTAGTATATGTTAGTCTGTACTACTTCTTCCGGAAACTAAACATGAAAAATTGCCTCAGCAGCATCATAACATCGCAAACCTTTCAATGGTTTCTTTAAGACACCATAAGACTCTAATGCTGCAGTCACAGTGTCAGAGTACTGTAATGGGCTTGAAGGAATTTGTAGTTCAGGCATGAGAGATATGAGTGAGTGATTCACTAAAAATGATGTCCCTTTATTTCTCAAAGGAACAGTCCTGTTGCACGGATGCAATAACAATGATAACTGCAGATTAGTTCTGAATAGTATACTGTATTCATGGAAGGTAATTCCATTTTAAAAATCTTCTTTTAAAATTCAATTAAATTGAGTTTATTTATATAGCGTCAATTCACAACAAATGCCATCTCAAGGCACTTTACAAAGAAAATTATTTCAGAATGGTTATTACTTGGTTTAAAATCGACTAGGAAAACCAGTTGATTGCATCCTGTCTATGAACAACAAGACATGCTCCTCCTGGATGGACTTGCGCCAACAATTTTCACTTACAAATATAAATTAAAATAACATCGTTAAGTTTCAAAGAAAGAACAATATTTAATATGAGTGTATTTATTATGAGTTTAACTTGCCTGTCTTTACTAGTCAACAAAGGCTCAGTTTTTAAAGAAATCCATTTTCATGCAGTTAACCATCCTTAGAAGCAGACTAACAGCTTATAATCAAGGAGCAGCCGAAACACCAACGGTAACTCTTGAGGATCTGCAGAGATCAACAGAAAGTATGGGGGGCAAAAACCTGCTGGTAGAACAACTATTGGTATTGCATTGTGTAATGTGGCCTTTATGAAATTACTGTATGATCTTCTTCAGAAAAAAAATGAGCCAAAGTCTATTTGCCTCAAATGTAAGCCTGTTTGTGCTTTCCATTAACCCTGATGACTGAGAAATTTCACAGGGATCAATCTACCTATCAACTCTGACCAGTTTCTTTGTCCTAATGAAGAATATAATCCTTAGAACATGCTACCACCAGGTTTCACAGATCTGCTACTGTGCACAGGGGGCTTTAATTTCACCATATACATAGTTTCCCCTCACTACATACTTTGTTTAATTATGTCAATTGTTCATGTTGGTCTTCTGGACCTATCAGGGAAGCCATGTCTTGCAGGTTTTCACTTGTAGTGTACCTGTACACTTTCTGATTTTGGATGATAGGTGTCACAATTTTGAGACATTTGGATTTCAGAAACTATTTTACAACCTAGCCTTGATTTTTATTCAACTTTATAGCTGAAGGTCTGTTTGCCATATTTTTTCATCATTGTCATGCCAGTTTTTTTATTTATTAATTTTTTCTTCACTTTGTTTTCAATTGTCTGAGGCCTTACTGGGACTAATGTAATTTTGGGAAGGATTAAATTATGCACAGGTGGATTAGAATTAGTGAAGTCATTCCAAAGAGCAGTACATTGCAATGAATGCTAATTTGAGGCAATAAGGGGGCTGGATACACTGTTCTAAATGCATCTTTTGTTTGGTTAAAAACCGGTTAAAAATAAATGCACCCTTTTTATTCTACTGCAAAGTTTTACACTTTAGTGCACTGGTCTGTCATGTGCAGTTACATGCAAATGATCAAAAGCTAATGCTGTAATGTGACAACAATTTGAAAAAACTCAAAGGGGAACACCTTCAGAAAACTCTCTAAAACACCACTTAAATGTAACATTAAAATTGGGAGCATGTAAAGTTGCAATCAGATTTACATAGATTCACAATTCAATTTTAAACCATGATACTGTCATGTTTTACTGTCATTTTTTTTCAAAGCATAAATTAGGTTGACCAGCAACAAACACATCCTGCCACTGCCATGGAAGAACAACATACTGAGTCTGCATCGACTTTTCTTTAATCAATTTCAAATATTGGCCAAAACTGAAGCACACTGATACGGATAATGAGATGAGACAGTGCACATCATTAGAAGACAAGGTTATTTACAAAAGGGAAACACAATAAATCAATGAAAAAAACTGTCAGGGCATGCAATACTTTGTTTTGCATGTTGTTTCAAAGATGGAAAAGGTTACTGGATGAACCATGGGCTGCAGAGAAATGACTTTTCTTCAAGCCTGTGCAGTGCTAATTCATTTTAGAGCCTGTCCCAACCTTTCTGACACCAGCGGGCCAATCAAGAAAGCTCACATGTATAGAAATAGTAAGGCACATCCTGCCATTCCATCTAGTTTTACATGGTTGACTTTGTGTTTCCTGTCTTTTACTGTATATCTCAGATTTGAATTATGCCCCTCAGAACAAAAGCCACAGACAAGATTGTACATGCATTATTTATTTTCAGTCAATAACTTTTGATGTTTTTGGATGGCTAAAATGAGTTATAGCCTAGGCAATATCACGTCAATCATTCAGGTAAATAGAAATTGGGATATTTTATTCAATACAATAATTCAAAGCTTTTAAAATTAGGTTATCCAAATTCTTCATTCTTTTTATATTTAACTAAGCACTAAGATCCTGATCCAAGCTTTTAGTTTTCTAATTCACAGATATGTTCAAATGAGTGATATAAAGCCTTCCAAAGAGTAAATGAAAGATTACAAAATACAAAATAATCATAGGATTTGGGAGATCATAAACAGAAAATATACCTCTGGGAATCCAAAAAGTATCTATAATTCAAAGAAGGAATAATGTACGTTTTCTAACTCTGGCATTTTCTATATATAATAAACACTCTAAATGAAGAGGCTGGCTCTAGTGAAATGGTAATAGATACATTTTTCCCCCCTCATCAGGAAAGAAAGCCTGCATCCTTGATTAAATATTGACTTGTGTCACACTTGTTGTCTCTAACTTATCAATAATTCATACATGGTAAAAGGGAGTGTTGGAATAATATGAAACTTTATATTTCAGCAAACATCTTCTTTGTTTGGTTTCTTGACAAAATTGAACTGAGCAGCATTTTATCTCTTATCTCTGAGAGGTTTCTACTATAAGACTCTTAGGGCCGTATTTATCAAGATCCAATTTTTTCGTGCAGTAATTTGCGCTTGCAAACTGGAATTTTTCACGAGGGGCTGAACCATGGTTTGCGGGTGATTTAACAAGAGTGATTGCACAACTGGTGGCAGGTGCAAAACTGTTGGAGACACCCTATTTAAATGATGGTTTTGTGCGTTTTGTGGTTTGCGGCAAAGTAGTTTGTAGTTTGTACAAACTAGTGCATTAAGAAATTTAAATCTTAGTGACACCCCCACCCCCTCCAAAAAAAAAAAAAAAAAACTTTGGCAACCTTTATTCCCTAAGGTGGTATGTGGCTGAATTTCTACTTCACTGCAGTAAAAAAAAAAAAAACAGGTGTTTTGTATTGGCCTGTAGAAAAATGCACATACCAAATGCTCACAAGAAGTGATAGTGGATGAGATTACTGCACGTACGCATCCCCGCAGCATTGGCATGTTGCTCCACAGGCGCAGGGGGGAGGTCGGGGTTCTCCGGTAGGGTGTCAGGGCGACATGGCATTTAGAACGTCGGACAGCACTCCTGAAAAACGAGATTGGGAGATCCCAGCTCTAGCTGCAACCGTACGCTGGAATGACCCAGATGCAAAAAAGTGCAATGTTGCAAGGAGTTTTGTGATATCTGGTATTGCGTGGGTTCTCCTTGTGGCTGACTCCAAATCCATTCAGAGTTCCCCCAACAGCTCCAAAATGGCAATGCTGGATAAACGATATGTTTTGAGGATCGTTTCCTCGTTCATTCCAAAAATATTCACACGGAGTGAAAAAATGCATTCTCTGCATCTCCTTGCTTAATTTCGATGTCTCCTTCTTGCGACAATAACCGTTGCCATGTGTGCACAATTAAGCATACAGACCATTTGCACCTTCTTTTGAAACATGTTAAATATAAAGTCAGATACCGTTAGCAAAATTGCTTTCAGGTTTGATAAATCACTTTGCGAGTGCTAAATTAATATATTTACATGTTCTTCTCCCACAAGACGCACTTTTGTGTGTAAACGCCCCATATTGCATATTCATTGCAGAAAAAGTACTAAATGGATAAGAGGCGCTATTTAGCACGTTTTAAAGACCAAATCCTTTTATCACGCTGTTGATAGATCGGTTTGTACATTTTTTAGCGTGCACAGTGAAATAGCTCGCGTTTTTATACACGCAAACCTTTGATAGATCCGGCCCTTTACCTGCTGAGATGAACAATAGTAGTTGTCTATTTGACATATTCACACTTAACTTTTTCCGCTAAATAGATTGTGGAAACAAATCTAAATTATACAGAAACATAAATATGCACGGATGAACTTGTCTTTGAAACATAAAGTTACTGTCAGAACTTAAAACTTACCAGTAATATAATTTGTGAAATTATTTAAATTTAGTCAGAATACAGTTGCGTAAATTATAAAAATGCTTATTGTCTTGGTACATACAACTCATAAATAGGGTGGCACCATGACTAATACTGTTATATTATGATATATGCTTTCACTAAAACATTTACAGTAAAATTCTAATTTGCTCATATGCTCCTGTAAATGACTGTAGTTTTGTTGCTTCAGTTAATGATATTCACCAGAAATGTATCTCTTAAAAATATTTCGGTTTAACAAGTGATTGTTATTTAATAGCAAAAAGGCTTGGTAAAGAAGGAATACAGCAGCATATTGATAAGGTGATTGTCAAGGTTAGTGGATGTTCTTGTGGACCCAAATGCAGAGTAGAGGAGGCCAAGATGGTTCTAATGATGAAGTACATTGTGCAAGCATATAAATCCAGAAACAAAAGGCTGGGAACTCAGGACCCAAAAACTAGAGAAGCTCAAGGGAAACATACAAGAAGAAATGAAGAGAATCCAACACAGAGGAACAGGAGAGGAGGAGTATATATGGGAGACAGAACAAAGAGTGGAGTAATGAGTTAATTGGGAGCAGTTGTGGAAAGAAGAAGCTACAAAGGAGCTAAGGGGAAATGAAAGAGCCACCGGGGCAACAAAGTGTAACCAGGGAAAACAGTGTTTAACTCTAACTAGAAAAATAACTTATATCAGGCTAAAAGGGAATAAAAGGAATGACTACGAAATAAGGAATAACCAAGGCGAAAACTATAGGATAAAAGAAAGAACTGGAGATAAAGCCATGGAAAATATAACCTAAGGACAAGAGAAAGAATAACTAACTAAAACTATACCAAGGGATAAATAATACAAAAATGCTGAAAAGAGATAACAAGGAAGAGTAAAACCGAGAATTAAAAAATGATATTAATATTGATAATAAAAAATAACATAAAATAAAGCATAACTGAGAACTCAAACTAAAAACTTAGACGGAACCAAAAAGTCCAGAATGGAATGGCAGATCATCACAGTGATACTAAAAAATTGATTTGTTGATCATTACACATGGCACCGTTTTAAATAGGTGGAAATTGCATAAAACTTTAGCAATTACCTAAAAGGAAATCTTTTTGTTGAGCTTGTATCTTTTTTAAAACTGAAATGAATGTGTGTGTCTAAGTATTTTAATTTAATTTGTGCAAATAAATACAAAATTGGCATTTAGGTCTAAGTAGGTGTATAAATAGTTGTGTTGTACACTGTGTTTTTGTAAGATAAAGAAACTTTCAATCTGTTTCGACTAATACTATATACCTAAACCTGTGTTTTGCTTCTTATATAGCGCTGCTCTACTATTAGGCAGCCATGGTATTTATGTAATTCAGGCTACTGTTTTGCTCTCAGTGGTAACTCATCTCCAGTTTTGACTCCTGTTGTGTTGCTACGGCAAAACAATCAGTGTCATGAATGTTTTATAAGAGTGTGAAAAGGTTGATGATGAGTACATTCCCTGAAGCCAGCTTAATATTGCGGTTCCTCTTGACTAAGGAAAACATTTACTGCATGACAAACAAAACCACCCTAAAAATACACCCTGCCACTCTCAGTGATCACTTATCATAACATGCTTGTACAGTGAAATATGATATCCACACTGATGTTAAAAACATAGAGAGCTCTGGAGGCTGTGTGAAATGAAAGCAATTAGGTTCTCCCTGATGTTAGTGTTAATTGAAGTAAATAGAAAAATATTCATAGAAAACTGCATGTTCACTTTTTACTAATCTGATCTTGGGAGCATAGGGATGACTTTGGCTGGACAATGGTCAAAATCACGTTTAAAAAAAAACTGTCCTTTGTTGTCCTTTAATATCAGGGTTTCAGGAAGGACCCTTGAGACAATGTTTTTCTTAATACCGTAAAATAAATTTCAAAATACAATTTCAAACTAATCAGAAAAGGGGAAGTGAGGTTCATAAATGTAGCTTTGCCTCTGTGAACAGGTGTGTGAGAAAAAGTAACAACTGTAATGTATATAAAACTTAGTTTTACAGTTATGTTTTAAATTAAAACTACTAAAACAAGGCCACACAGTTTCTCAGGTAGCACTGTAACATTGCCAATACAGTCTTGGTACCTTGACTTGCTCAGCATTTATGTTAAATAGGTTGACCATATTTTCATTTGGGAAAACCAGGACACCTCGGAGCGGGGGGCGATCTCTGTTCCCATGCATAGAGATGTCTGTGGCATGCACTCACTAAACATAGGCCCACGTAATCCTACAATAAAATGATAATTACAGTTGATTTATTAAAAATGCTTTTCAGTAAAAGTCAACAGCAATAACAATAAAAGTTCACAATAACGCTCAACTCCCAATAACACATGATACTCAGCCTCACTAATGAACAAAATAATGTCTGTTCTGTAGGTTAATGGAAAAAAATAAATTAGCAAATGAGCTAATTAACAAAAAATACCTCTTGTGTAGCAAAAATAACTCATAAGATATACCAAAAACAGCGTCTGCTCTTGATAATGCAAGCGTAGAAGAAGAAATGAGCTGTTTACCTGTGCAAAGAAAGAAACAACGAAAGAAAAATGTCTGAGGACTTCAGTGTTGAGGAAGAGCATGAGTTCTTTGCCGAGCTGAATGCGCACTTTCATCTGGTTTGGTCTGCCGCGGTTCCCGTAGGCTCGTGAACTCGCAGGCGCGCGCTTTTAGGAAATCCTATACACTACTGTTTATGCTCTAAAAACATTCTAAATGACTTTGTTTCGGGTAAATCATGGACGCTACCCACTCAGGACACTTGGAATACATTGGACGAGCAGTATGGAGGAATATTGACACGTTTTTTGTGGACTGACCTTTCTGCCTCGGGCACCATAGACTTCCATTATTTGAATGTCAGCAGACAGCAAGAAGCCTCTCAGATCTCCAGATGCATTTGAGATATCAAAAAAGTACTCCAGAGTGTTGTTCAGCATGGGGGTGAGTAGAAAATAAAGGCTAATCATGTTTTGGGTTTACTATTCCTTTAATATAACATATTTCCCCATGCTAATAAATATTTGTTTTCTTCTTAACAAGGTAAAAAAATGTAACTAACATTTCTCCATGTACAATGTCTGTTGTTACAAGAGCATCAATGAGAAATAAAGTACACTGTAAAATATTTTGGTGTTACATTTGTCATTTTGAATACAGTACTTTGAGGACCTATATTTTCCCCAATACTTTGTTTCAACTGCTGCATGTCATGATATCAATGCAGGCAATTTATCAGAATTTGCGGAGTGCATTAAAAGTAATCCCTACAAAGCATAGTTCTTTTTCATAATATTCCCTCGGTGTCTCGCTATGGGATGCAGCCTCCTGCAGCCCTGATAGAAGCATTTATCTCAATCTGTGCCTGTCTTACGCCACGCCCCGTAGCTCCGACTACTAAAGCGTGTGGATTACGGCACTCCAATTCAAAACCTCTTCTCACCTGAGAGCTTATCTCACGTCGGAGCCTTCTGCTAGCTTAACTGCCCACAGACGGACCTTGCTAGTTTCCGTCGCCGGACGCTAGCACTGTGCTCTGGCTTCTGCCTTGTCTGCTCACTCCAGACCGGACCGGTATTCTTTTCCGTTCTCTTTACGGCGGAATTCCTCTCGGCTCCCCTCCACGGACGCTCAAGTCGGACGAGCATTTAGCACACCAGCTACTTTCTCGACCCCGCCACGCTAGCACGCCAGCTAGCTACGGTTCCTTTCCCTACCAGCACTCCAGCTCGTCGGAAAATGGCAACCGTCAAAAACCCCCACGCCAGGGGAGACTACCGTCTTTGTGGCTGCGGGAATAAAATTTCAGGGAAAGACACCCACCCGGTGTGCAGTACCTGTCTGGGAGTCAACCACGCCAGGTTGGCCCTCGAGATTCCCGGCTCCTGTGGGCACTGCAAAGTGTTCATGGTTAAGAGCCTCAGACGCAGGCTAGCCCGCCAGGTTAGCATCTCGGACCGTGATCCATTCCTCCCCACCGCCACCCAAGGTGCAGCCGCGGAGGAGGACGTGGACACAGCTGGGGAAGCTCCGGAGACTGACTACGACTGGGGTGCCCAGTGCGAGCAGCTCCATGCCCCCCCGTTTCCCGAGGAAGACGTGCTGGAAGTCAGCCCCAGGGAGGAAGATGACGACACCTCGTTCCTCATATCAGAGGACGAGGAAGAGGATGACACCTTCATGGCCCCAGCGCAGCCTGAGAAGCTGAAACCGCTGAGCCCTTCCACCAAGGAAGACAGGGGAGCGAGCTCACCAGCTCCCTCCCTCCATGTGGACCTGCTTGACGTGTGCAAACGCGCGGCAGAGAAGCTGGAGATCCCCTGGCCGGTCGCAATAGCGGAGCCCACCCGGTCCCGCTACGAAGGCAAACGGCTTCCCCTGGCACGAAATGCGGCGAAGCAGCTTCTTCCTGTCTTCCCCGAGTTGCTGACTGAGCTCTCCAAAACATGGACTAACTGCCCATACAGCAACAGGAGCCCTATTTCGGGCGCAGCATCCCTCGATTGCGAGGCGATGGACGCCCACGGCCTCCTCTCCATGCCTCCGGTGGAAGTCCCGGTGGCTGCGCACCTCTGCCCAGGCAGCGCGAGCCAGCTGTCTGCGGCTTCCCCCAGGCGCCCGACGCTGCCAGCTAAGCCTGAGCGGTTTCAGTCTGCGCTGACCGAAAGGGCATACAAAGCAGCAGCCCTCTCGGCCGGAGCCCTCAGCGCCCTATCCATCCGCACTGCCTACCAAGCGGAGTTGTTTGGCGTGTCCGCTGAGGAGCAAGACCCGGACGCGTGGGAGGAGATGGCGGTCATCGCAGATTTGTCTCTCCGTATCCAACGTGTCTCGGTCCAGGCCACGGGGAAGGTGATGGCAACCCTCGTCGTCCAGGAGCGAGCGCGATGGCTCAGTCTCGCTAACCTGACCGACAGGGAGCGTGATGACATCCTGGATATGCTGATCGTCCCTGAAGGCATCTTCGGCTCTGCATTGGCCACAATGCAGCAAAGATGCGAGGCAAAGAAAAAGGACAACGAGGCCCTCAAACTTTGTCTCCCTCGCAAAGCCCCAGCGCCTTCACCTCCAGTGCAGCGAAAGCAGCCTCCCAGCCGCCGCGTTTTAAAATACCGAAACGGCCACCACCGCCAGGTCCGCCCCCTCCGATGAGGAAGGAGCGTGGAGCCGGCTGGCAGGGAAAACCTGCCTCCCCGACCGCTGCGCCGCCGCCGTCCACAGCCGCCGCGACCTCGGTCCCACAGGCGAGCAGCCAGGCCACGAGCCGAGGGTGCAGATAATAAAAAAAGCCAAAACAGACAATGCTCTCTCCATAAGCAGGGTGGCCGCTCAGCCCCCTGCAGCTCTGCTCCCGGGACGGGCACCGCCGTCCCCGCGGAGCAGAGCGTAGCGCCCCACCGTAACTCCGGTGGTGCCCGGGAATCATTTCTCGGTTCTACCACAGGGGGGCGCGTGGCAGGAGCCGCAATATGTTTCCCTGCTTTCTCTCAGATGGGAAAGCTGGAGAGCAGCAGCAGCTCCACCGTGGGTGTTGCGCACAATTTCCCGGGGATACAGGCTTCAATTCGCCACTGTCCCTCCCCGCTTCTCCGGCGTAATACACTCACATGCACAGGGAGAATCAGCTCGAGTCTTACGGGAGGAAATTCTCTCTCTGTTAGACAAACGAGCGGTTTCTGTCGTATCTCCTGAACAGAGTCTGTCAGGGTTTTATTCCAGATACTTCCACGTCCCCAAACGGGGGGGGAGAGGAATCCGCCCTATTCTGGACTTGAGGGCCCTGAACAAATTCCTGCGGAAAAACAAGTTCAGGATGCTGACACATGCAGCACTGCTGCGTCTAGTAAGACCGAACGACTGGTTCTGAAAGACGCGTATTTCCACATTCCCATTTATCCCCCTCACAGACAATATCACCGATTTGCCTTTCAAGGGGTGTGTTACGAATACCGTGTTCTACCATTCGGTCTGTCTCTCAGCCCGAGGGTTTTCATACGGTGCACAGAGGCTGCGGTAGCTCCGCTCAGACGCCGGGGGATACGTCTGGCCACGTATTTGGACGACTGGCTCCTGTTAGCGCAGTCAGAACAGGAAGCCAGGGTTCACACACATATTGTCACAGCACACCTGATGGATTTGGGTTTTGTGATAAATATGGAGAAAAGCCACCTATCTCCAACGCAGGAGATATGCTTTCTGGGATTATCCCTGCGCTCTGTTCCGTTCACAGCTCGCCTGTCGGAGGAAAGGGTGTCGACTTTCAGAGCGTGCCTTGCACATTTCCGTCTGCACAGGTCTGTCCAGTTAAGACTGTGCCTTCGGTTGCTGGGTCTGATGGCCTCAGCCATCCTCGTGATTCGCCTCGGCCGCCTTCACATGCGGGACTTTCAGCGCTGGGTCTCTTCGCTCCGAATGGACCCCGTGCGTCATGGCGCACGGCGGATAACGGTCACAGTGGACTGTATAACAGCTCTGCGCTGTTGGCGAGCCCCGTCCTTCCTGACCCGAGCGGTGCCAGGAAAGTGGTAACCACGGATGCCAGCCTATCAGGCTGGGGCGGCATTCACGAGGGCAGGTCTGTGAGGGGTCGCTGGAGCCAGGCTCTCCAGCGCCTTCACATAAACTATCTCGAACTTTCGGCAGTGTTTCTTTCTCTGAGACACTTCCTCCCATTCCTCTCGGGTCACCATGTCCTGGTGAGGACAGACAACACGACAACAGTGGCGTATATCAACCGCCAAGGGGGCCTGCGCTCCCGTATGTTGCACGATCTGGCGCGCGACCTGATTCTCTGGAGCAGTGCCCACTTTCTCTCCCTGAGGGCGACGCACGTCCCGGGAGACTTAAACACGGGTGCGGACCTGCTGTCCAGAGGCACGCCGGTGTACGGGGGGTACCAGCGATTCTGTTGTTTTGACAGGAACTGATTGATAGAGGAAAAGCCTTTTCCACAGTTAAGGTTTATCTGGCAGCTATAGCAGCATGCCATATAGGATTTGGAGACAAAACGGCGAGCCAAACCCCTTTGGTTTGTCGGTTTATGAAGGGCGCCCGCAGGCTTCTCCCCGTCTCCAGACCTTTGCTGCCTCCGTGGGATTTGTCGGTGGTTCTGGAGGGGCTCAATGGACCCCCATTTCAGCCGTTGTTGGGGTCCAGTCTTAAACATCTGTCTCTCAATATAGTGCTGTTACTGGCTCTGGCCTCTGCAAAACGGGTCAGCGACATTCATGCGCTTTCTGTGAACCCCGCATGTACCCGGTTCGACCCGGAGTACACGCGTATGGTTCTGAAGCCCAACCCGGCCTTTGTTCCTAAAGTGGTTGGTTCTTGTTCACCGATCGAGCTAGCGGCGTTCTCCGCCTCCCCCGGTGAACAGCAAGCGCACACGTTGTGCCCTGTTCGAGCCGTGCGCTCTTATATGGACAGCACGCGGAGCTTCAGGAGGAGTGATCAGCTCTTTGTCTCCTGGGCCAAGCCCCGTAAGGGACAGCCGATCACAAAGCAACGCCTCGCCCACTGGGTGGTGGAGGCTATAGCTTTGGCGTATGGAAGCAGGGGTCTGCAGTTCCCGGCGGGTCTGCGTGCACACTCTACCCGCGGGATGGCTGCGCCCTGGGCATTATTTCGGGGAGTGTCCGTTCAGGACATTTGTTCAGCGGCGAGTTGGTCCTCGCCTCTGACTTTTGTCCGGTTCTACATGCTTGACGTGTCTGGACCGTGCGTGGCCAGTGCGGTCCTAGAGTCATAACTGACCTTGTGGACCTTCCCCATCGGCTGGTTACTTGTTCGATAAGCTGTCTGGCAATACGGGAGCTACCATATCCCATAGCGAGACACCGAGTGAATATTATGAAAAAGAACGTTTGGTTATCTAACATAACCCCAGTTCTTAGAATAATATGAGCGAGGTGTCTCGCCAGACGACCCTTCTTGCAGGGCGGCGAGAAGAGGTTTGCTTGTTGAATTGGAGTGCCGTGATCCGCACACGCTTTAGTAGTCGGAGCTACGGGGCGTGGCGTAAGACGGGCACTTTCACCGGCCAATCAGGATTGGCAGATTGAGATAAATGCTTCTATCAGGGCTGCAGGAGGCTGCATCCCATAGCGAGACACCTCACTCATATTATTCTAAGAACTGGGGTTATGTTAGATAACCAAACGTTACAACTCCCAATGTTATAGCATTATTTGATTATTCTAGTAAAATTGACTAAATAGCTGTCCTGTTTCATTACAGTGTGATCCTTAGAGATAATTGTGTTTTTGAGGAATTCTAAATTGCAACCAATCAGTTATGATCTGAGAACGATTTAAGAAGTATTAACATTTTTCTGTTAAGTGTCTCACGGTCATGAGTTGAATATAAACATTTGGAGTTAATAAAATGTATTTTATTACAGGACATGAGAATTTAATTAGTGTTTTAAGTGGTCCAGTATTTCAAAGATATAACATTTACCTTTTAGCACACCTGGAATTTTTTTAAGCGCACAGCGTGACTGTCATCCCCACCCCACGTCCCCCGACCTCTCCACAATGTAGAGCTTTTGTCAATTTGTATATTTAAAAAAATGTGTAAATAGAAACCTTTTTTCTTTGGCCCAAAATACTTGTCTTATATGTAAGTCACTGTATGCATTTTGGATGAGTGAGGAAAGGAGGAGGGAATAAATAATCACAGCTGTAATATTTACCTGGTTCCAAATGGACTCAAAGGAATTGAAGCAGAGCTGAATGATGATGGCAGAACTGTTAATAGGTCTTACCACAAGAAAATAGAGGTCTGATTGCAAACTCACATTAGAGCATCCCACTGAGAAACTGGCACTGCCTGTGACATAATTTCCAAAAAAGGTAATATCTGGGCAATGTCTTTTGAACACCCTGGGCAGAGAAACTTCTGGAAATTAATAATAATAGAGTATTTGTCTTATTTTCCAAAAAAACTTTTTATATTAACATTTTGAATAAAAAAATGCAATAAACATGACAACTAATTTTGCACCATAAATGCTGCATATATTTCCTCACCCGATACCTGTGTTTTACTTATAATGGAGGAAGTTTTACATTTCTCATGACAAATGTGTTTGCAACTGTCCACCTGAGCAGTGTGTCACTGCCTCCTATAGCCTGAGATTCTTGTCAGACCATTTCACATTTAAAAGATTTTGGTATGAATACTTATTCCTGGTAAGTACTTTCCTAACAAGCAGTGTAGTGAGATATGACATACTCACAAGTATTTGGGGGCATTTACCTGTAGGCAGTCAGGCAGGCAAACAAATTATTATGTCATACAACAAGACGTAAATAAATTGTCCTAAAACTCTTTTCTGTATTTTTGTTTAAGATTCTGTAACTGACAATTGAAGGGTACCTATGATAAAATTAAAAACAAGCATTTGCTTTACAAGTTGAAAAAACATCTATTTTCTTGAATGACCAAAAAGTTCTTTATGAGTTTCCTTGTATCTGTTAGCCATTAGCTTATTTGTTTACAAGACAGCTGACTAATATATAATTTATCTTTAATTAGTAGAATATTCACTGACAACTGAAAGCTGACACCTTTTTATCCTGATACCTGAGAACTGAAAACTTGTTCTCTACTATTAATGTTTTCAAATCGCCCCACAGTAAGATTGGGCCTTGTATTATGAAATTTAGGCAGGGTCGGGATGAGTTGGTAATAAAGATAACATACAGATACACACACAAACTGTTTCTGCTAGAATTAAAATGTGTTGTTTTATTCCGCCACAGGAAACAGCAAAGCAAACACATCAATCAAGGCATAGTGCTGAATACAATTTATATTGTCCCCCTACCGTGACACAAAGGATCGGAGAGCCAGTCGACCCCAGCAGGGCAGCAACCCGCGCAGCTAGGCGTTCGTACGCAACCCTAGCAGACTCTGCCAGTGCCAACCGCCATCTGTCATTTATGCCAAAATTCAAAGGAAAATCTTTCACCTGATCAGGAAAAGTGATCGCTCCCTCTCGCGCCTGGAGCTCATGATTACAGAAACAAAAATATGTTTTGGGCACCCACCGAACCCACCCAGGGCTCGTGGACAGCCCAAACCAACAACAAATTATATCATGCTCTCAAGGAAACAGAAACTTAGATAATGAGAGTGCATAGGTAATAAGAATGCTTCATTGGTGACACAAAACTTGTATGATTGTCAAAGAATATAAAATATAAAACCCATATATGAGGCCTGCACAGTTATTTACTGTTCTTTGGTTAAGGGCCTGGAACCTTAAGATAGGCCTCCAACCTCCTCCGGCAGACTCAGACTTCCTCACAACTTGAATTGGTATTTTCGTAATGTTATTGTGTTCTTCTGGAATGATTCCCAACACACTTAACTCTCTTACAATCTTCCCCATGTCTTTGTTAGGGGGTACTGTCACACTGGTGGAAGAACTCCTTTTATAAGCTGCACGAAAACCTGTCCTATATCACACCCATTCATAGAATAAGCCACATTAACAGAGGTTATGATCTGCCTTAACTTCTCCTTCCCTACTGGGAAAAAGTCATTTTCTTGCAGCTCTGTTACTTCCATTTAATGCACTGCTTTAGACCATTGCTGATGCCCTGAGCCTGTCAGAGTAACACTAACCTTTACTGTCTTTTATTTCATTTGCTTCTTCCTCAGCCTTCAGGTGTAGGTGAACAGCTTGACCATTACCTGGATGACTATCTTCACAGATACCCTCTGATGGAGTTTATTTAAGGAAGTGGTTCCCATTCAACTTCCTGCTGCCAGAGGCCTACGGCTGCATAGCAGTGAGTTTTAACTTTGTTTTTTGTCTTTGCCTCTCGGCAGGAAGTCATCCTGCAAACTGGACCTTTTCGGACCTCCACTCCCAGGAGGGATCAACTGAGCTTCAAACTGAGCTGGGGATTCAAACTGGAGGTTTGGATCCAGTCTTCTTGAGATTTTAATGATAAACCGCAAAAGAAGTGACATTTTTTTAGCAGTTACATCATATGGACAGATAACATCTTTAAACACAGTTTAGTGTGTCAGTCAGTTAGAAACAAGTCCTGTATTGGTAACATGACTTTCTTGAAACGACACGTGCAACGATACAGTGTATTGCTCTATGGGCTCAAAGCCTGCACCAACGCATCAGTGTTTCTAGACCCATCACTGGTTATAATCATTCAACTAATAATCATTAATTAATTTTACCCTCGATTTTAATGACCTATTAGATAACTAGAACCTCCAGTTCTAGTTATGAAATATATTAATAATCTCCTGGTAAACATGCACAACATCATCCAAGTAGAGTGAAATAAAGTCAGTGCTGTGAATCCTTTAAACTAATTTATTTAAGTATTTGAACTCAGGATATAAACCAATATCAGACCTAAGATTAATTCTCAATAATAGTTTTTCAGATTAAAATATGATTAGAAGGAATTTCTTTCATTCTTGTAATGTTAACAGCATCCGTTAGAGGGCACGTCTTTTCAGTCTTAGCCCAGCATCATTGGTATTTGTAAGAGAAGAGGCATGAACAAGCAGTGACATGCTAAGCAGAAACATGAATTAATCGAGATACCAGTTTAAAATGCTGTGTACCAGGAGTCTCACATATAAAGCGACAGATTTCTGCGCAGTTTTTCTGTAAATGTTTTGACACCTATCCAGGAGTCTTTGTCAATTCTTTTGGCTTCCAATGGAGCAATCTGTAGTTGCCAGGACACGAATGACAGAGAATGTACAGAGCCAACCATACCCATATTCTCTGAGACATACAGTGATGGGAGTAATGGCGTTTTCATTTCATACACGCACCAGATCTGAAGGCCCTATTAAAAAAAAACCCACACCCATGAGTAGAGGTAATGTAGCCAGATGAAATTTATGCCGCATCAGATACCGTTCCCCCAACGTTAAGAGGAGGGGAACGCTATCTGATGGGGTTTATAGGCCCGTCAGATATCGTTCCCCCCTTATGTCATTTACGTTGAGTTGCAATAAATGCAAAACTCTCTGCAGTCACTTGTCTTTGTCGTCCACTCTATTTGGCTGGCTTTTGAAACACACAGCGAGAAGGTGGGGGCCGAGTGTTGAGGATTACGGGGGCGGGAAATGCAAAAGTAACCCAATGGTTACTTTTACTAATAACTAGTTACTTTTATTGTGGAGTAACTCAGTTAGTAACTCAGTTACTTTTTGGTATAAGTAACTAGTAACTATAACTAATTACTTTTTCAAAGTAACGTGCCCAACACTGGAGACATATGCATATTTACAGGCACAGGAAACCGAAGAAGTAATATGAATAGGTTGGATACAATATATAGACTTTTAGGCCTAGACAAGAAAAACTTTATTTGAGAAAACACAGACACTGGGCTCTGCTTATGCAGTATTGTACTTAATACTAAAAGTAGCAGCATTATTTATTACTTTTTATTGTATCTGTTATTTCTAAAACGTCACAAGGAAATAGGCAGTAGAGCCTGCTATAGCATAACCCAGTGATTGCCCAAATGTTTTTGCCAGGCCCCACCTTTAAATCAAGAGTCAGGTACCTGGCCCTCCACTCCAATTCCCCCAACCCTCCTTACAAACCTTTTTAACAGCTAAATAAAGAAAAGTCTACTGCAGGAAATTACAGTATTACAATAAAATAAACTGCTATCACTTTAAATTGCAAAACTGTTCCTATTAATGTGTGATTATTTTTAGTTCAACTGTTTATGTCACGGATTTTGCACAATAAATGCTGCAACATTGCAAAAAATGAGTCCAACATTGCTCCTGTATCAACACATAAAAAAATACCTCTACCTGAGGTGAAAAGGCATGGACTTTTTGGATGTTTATAGCAGTACCTAAGCTTTAGTCTTTTGAGCTTGACAGGTCTGGGACAGGCAAGGTCATACGGATTGAAAGGGTTTGTGCTTGTATGCAACACCGCAAGACAAATGAATGATGAGCTCTTAAAATTACTTCCCAGACTATTAACTTCTCAACTACATACAGTAATGTGATGTGCTCTCCAATATATACTCACTAAATCTCTTTTAAGAATTTGCCAAATTGTAGAAAACTATGGGAGAGGTATAACAATAGATGATGGAACTACATCAGTAAAAAAAAACTAATAAAAATTATTTTGTCCAAAATGAAATATTAAAGCAGTCTGATTACCTCTATACTACTGGCATTTTATTCCAGTGCTAGAAAGTTTGGCTTTCTAAGAAGACCAAACAGATTACATTGTCTTGGGAACAAAGGCCTAAAATGAAGGCTGTGCAGATATCAAGCTGTAGTTCTGCTTTAACAAAGTTTCAAAACAAAGAAAATGCCTCTCACTTGTCAGATTGAGCTAGATTTCCTTGATGCCTTAAACCTGTTAATACCCAGCAAAACTTCCTTTCTGGGTCTTGTTAAATCTGCAATTCAGAAGGGTTTTATTACTTTTTTCAAAAGGCTACTGTTCAGATACCCATTTGATTCATATTTAGCAATTTTCCATATTTGTAAAACTCGTTTTTTTGCTTTGTTTTTCTAATTTATACTACTGTTTAATTTATAATTAGTTACACAGCTTCATGAGATGCATATTAAACATTCCAATTAATATTTGATGGGGAACATATTGTGGGACCTGTCATCTTAGATGAGCCACAAGGCTATAATTTACAGATTCAGCACCAGGTTAAAAATGCTTACAATGTCAAAACAATGCTAAGTGCATGGTGTGGAAGCCCAGCTAACAGATCTGTTTTCCGGTTAAGGTGGAAAGCTGTTATTCAGTTATAGTATAGATGAGGCCAAGTACATCCAACCTGACCATAGCCCTCAAATTGTAGGCCCAAGCCTTAAGTAAACCCAATTTGAAAAAAAAATTAAGGTATTATTGCTATTAATCACCAGATTCATCCATTGATTGAATATAAGGGTGTTAGCATAGTTTAGCAGTCAGAACATTAGTCCATACTCCTCGTCCACAAGCATTGATATTGTAGATGTATATAGCCAATGCTAGATTACATATTTTTAAACCTTAAGATAAGCAACAATGTCAACTTAAAAAATAAAATCAGGAAAGACACGTGTTTTCACAAAATTATATGTAGTACACAAAAGTACTCAAAAGTCTCATAAAACTCTACACTGTCATCAAAGCACTTACAACAAGCTGTTGCTGATGGGAAAAAAAACTACCCCGCTTTTACAGGGGGGTATGAGTGGAAGACATTTCAACATCTGAAAGATCTTGCACCCTTAGTCTAACTGCCCCACTGACTACAAACTAAAAGATACCATGAAGAAAACGTCCAAATCAACAGTTAAACAGGGAGGAATCAATATATAACTGCACTGATATTTTAGATATGTATTTATTTTCCCAAGCTTTGGTTCAGATTACTTTATAGCTGTTAAAAAATATATAGACATCTTTGACCATCACCAAACAAACTAGTTTTAACGCTTGGATCTTATGTTGTCGTCTCTAGTGAATTTGTTGGCCTGTTTTCTCTTACTTTAAGTTCTCTTATAATAAAAAAAGAAAATACAGTATTTGTTGATCCCCAGGACAATACACCTGTGGACTAATTAGGGAGCACGACTCAGAAAGACGTAATCTGGTTGGCACAGTTGTTGCTGTACCACATCCTTTCCTGCTGATTTCCTCTGAGAAGAATAGAACCTTCACCTAAACCAGAAAGAGTGTTGACAGGCTTTAGGTGGTTTGCCAAAATTTTCACCTTCATGACTACTTAGTCAATTCTGACAACATTTTAAAAGAATCCTGTGTCACTACTAATTTAAAACATCTTCATGATTTCATTAAACAGTGGTGTTGTTTTTTTTTTGTTCTATACTGAAACACAAAAGCTGCTTTGTTGTAGAGAATATACAGCTTACTGTTCTAGAGACATTGTTAGTATTGGTAAGAGTCATGTTGAATTGTGAATATTAATTTGACAGTAAAATATCAGTAACATTAAGTATGTAATAATATGCTAATGAAAACAGAATCACTAGTCCGTGGGTTCATCTATTTTTTCATTGTAAAACTGTTGACATTGTCTGGTACTCAGAACGACTGGCACTGGACCCTTCCCTTGAAATGCCAGGACACAAAATATTTTACATAGAGTTCCAAATACTGTCTCGTGCATGAATATAATTTGTTTCAAGGCTGCAATAAATTCGACAAACAAAAGTATTTTTCCTCAAAATGAGAAACAGCATGACTAGTTGTATAAGGTTTCGACCAATGGTATGGGTCAGCACACTTTAAGATAGCACAGGCAATTGCATAGGCTACCTATACTGTATATACAAGCCTATATGTCTTCAAAAGTGTTCACCCATTGTGTTGGAAGGTGTCAGCATGACATGCAAGTGAAATAAGTTATAATGATAGGAAAATACCTGTCTAATATCTATCAGTAGGCCATAATTTCATAACTACTGACATCACAATTCCAATTTGGTTACATTACCAGATCTATTCTTTGAGCACATATGAGTGCTTATGCTGCCCCCATAACTGTCAGAACATACATTTTATTAGTGGGGTTCAAGGTGTCCCAAGGAATGTCTTCTGCATCCCAATAACATTCTAAGTAAGATTACCACAAAAGGCAGCAATAATAGTTTCTAAAGACTTTTTGGTGGAAATGTATAAAGGAAAGTAGACTATTATTACATAGTGGTGCATTTGAAAATGCAGTACATATATTTTTAGCCAATGCATTACATATTTTGAATCCTTAAGATTATAGAATAGCAACAATGTCAACTTAAAAAATAAAATCAGGAAAGAAATGTGGTTTCACAAAATTATATGTAGTACCCAAAAGTACTCAAAAGTCTCATAAAAATCTACACTGTCATCAAGGGACTTACAGCAAGCTCTTGCTGCCGCTGCTGATGGAAGAAAAAACAACAACTGCCCCTCTTTTACTGGGGGTATGAGTGGAAGACATTTCAACATCTCAAAGATCTTGCACCCTTAATTTAACTGCCCCACTGACTACAAATTAAACGATAACATGAAGAAAATAGCCAAATCAATTAGTTAAACAGGGAGAAATCAATACATAACTGCACATAAGGTGGTATGCGTACTTGCACATATGTGGTGGTAGCTTGTGTGATCCGCCAGATCACTGGACTACAAAAGCCACTCTGGCATAAAAAAACAGTGCAATATAAATGACAAGGAAACTTAAATAAAAAGGATTTTAGGAGACTTCTTTTGTAAATATTAAAATATAACAAAAAAATGAGAAAAAGAAAAAAAGAGCGTAAAGTAATTATATCTAGTTTATTAGTTTTTGTAAGGCTGTCTTTTTTTTCAACAGCATGATTTGTACAGAACAGCAGTAAAACAGCAGCATTAATCTTACCTTGATTCATGGCATTAGTCATATTTAACTCAATATAGGCTATTTTTTAGGATGGATGGTTCTAATATAAGCTAGAATTACCACAACAAGGTTGACTTATGGGTTTGATTAAATGGCTTGGGTTGGGATTTTAACTAAAAAATTGTCTATAGCCTAACACTTTGGGTTTGAGCCTCCATAAAAATTTGAAAAAAAAAAAAAAAAACAATCCTACAAACGGTCCTTTGAAAATCCAGTGATTTTATTTAACATTCATTTTTACATGTTTTGAGTTATCATTTTTATTTAAGGATTATATGTTGTTGTTCATTAATTAGTATTCACAATATGGCTCTCATTATAATGCATGTTTTCATCAGATATAATAATTTGAGTTACGGACTGGATTAGTTTAGATTGTGTTAGAAAACAAAACACAAGTTAAATATGCATGTTAGATATATGCTACTAGTTTTTTGGGGGCTGTTTTTTTTATGAACTCATTCGGTGATAGGTGCTCACTTCTTTGGCTTGAAAACCTGCCCCCACAAATGAAGCGCAAGCATATGCGCTATTATATATTTATTTATATATATAAGCATGTTAGAAAATGGATGGATTGATGGTTATGAGATACAGGTGTGTCAAATAAGGTTGAATCTGGCCTTGGTTTTTCTGGTTTGATTTTTGACTGTGTTACATTTATGCTATTGATGCTTCAGCCTTAGAGAAGTATTGTTAACCCCCTCCTAATACAATATGTTCAGCACATATTAATGTTAGAGTTGCCACCTTAAGTTTAGCTATGAATTTAGATATTTAATCCACTTTTATAATATAAAACAAATTCAGAACATATTCCTAAATTGAATGAGTGATCACACATCAATTAAGTATTTCTAAATTGGAAAGCTTGTCTACTGGTGGCAAACTGCCTTTTTTGTGCAAACTGATTCACACTAATGAGGAGTTAATCCAAGCGGAATCCAGGTAACAAAAATCACTATGAATTTTGGGCACTAACATACCTAACTACCTTCTTGTTATAGAATGGCATCACATTAAACATAATGCAATAGCCTGACAATGTGGATTGCTGAAAGGATAATGATTGTACCTGACAAAGGAGAAGCAGACATATAGGTCAGGACACTTATGGATGCATTTCAACATTAGTTCCTGCTCTGAAAGTTATCTCACATTGCTAGTAGAATATATTAACCTAATGAAATGGCAAGGCATACAGTGGGATTGGCTGTAAATTCTACAGCAGTGCCCAACAATCGTATGTGCACTGCGTGGTGATAAAGTGGTGTCTTGCAGACTGTATGAGGGTCACATAAAAGGGTCTCAGTTTTTGTAATCGACACCATCTATCCAGTCTCACACTTATAGGACACAGACCTTAAATTACTCAGAGGAGATTTTTTTTTTTTTTTCTTCCTCTTGCTCCCACAAAAAGCTAATCATAACAGGGTAAGGTACTTATCAAGTAAAGCATATTTTTTTTTTGCTTATGTTAATCATATGAAAAAAATTATGTTAAGATTGTCATTAAAGGTTTTAATGTGCAATTAGAGCCAGCTGTTAGAGGTCACCAGTCATAATTTCACCAGCTACTGTTTCAGGTACACTTTCCTTGAACCAGTTTTGATGTCCTTCAGATTTGACTGAATGCTTATCAATGGCCTTGATTCAACAAGATGCCTGCATTTTTATTTTTGTCAATATTAGCTTGATAGCCTCAAGTCATCACTTCAGTTTACTGCTTTATAGATGGTCAGATGACTCAATTGAGGAATGTGATTAATTTCCCTGGTGGAAATAGCCACAATAAGATTGGTACACTGGCATCATAAATTGATGAAAATGATCGGCAACAATTCTGTGACACTTCACCATACTAAGAATCCTATTAATTCATATCTTCAGGTAACACAGAGTACATGTCAGACTTAATAATATTACATTAGCGATAGTTTCAAGGTGTTGCTTTATTGTATGTCTCGTACCATGTCTTTCGGTTGTGCTGTTCTTTTTTCATCTCGTTACAGGTGATGAAGCAGACTGAAAATGTTTTGTCATTATCTGCTTTCTATCTCTTCTTTCTTTCATCTTTTCTCTTTTTTTTTTGCTTTTTTCCTTTTTCTTCTTCTGTTTTTCTGTTCTATTTACACTGCAGTGTCCATATAAACTGTAAAACTCCCTGCATAATTATAATAAAGCAATTTCCATGCATGAAACAAGTGGAGCAGTATGGCAATTGCCATACTGCTACACTTGTGAAAGTAAAATCTGTTGGGCTCTTTTTGGCATCAAGACAATTATTAATTCGTATTGCCACATTGCCAGACAGGACACTGTAAAAAAAAAAAAAAAAAAAAGAATCCTATTAACTTTGATCTTATCTGTCAAACAATAAAATTTTCGCTATTGTTTACACTAAAAACTGACTTAAAAACCAGGATGTTGCAGCTGAGCTTGAGATAACAGTAATTTTTTTTAAACTTTTAGAGATTCTTATGAGCCTGTGCAAATTGTTTCTTGAGGTATCAGTCCTTACATAACAGGAATGCATTCAGTTATTAGAATTTGCATTATTTTGTTGTAACAAGTGCGAAATCTGTCTAAATTTTCAAAAATAAACAAATGTGATTCATATATTCCCAGGACAAGATCCACAAAAACAGCATGATTCATGCAAGCACAAAATAATCAACACACACACAGTACAAGATCCACACACACACAGCACAATTCATGCAAGCACACGAGATTCATACATGCACAACACATGATTCGCCAAAGTATTTCTTGTCCATAAACAATTATAAATTAAATTACAAATTAAAGTGGTCCTTAAACTTTACTGCATTTGTGTGGGGATTTTTTTTAACTCTCCTGACATGCTTCGATACACGGATGCATTTCTTTAAACGGGGATGGTTTGCAACCAATCACAGAGCTCGCTATAAGCCAAACACAAGAAACTATTCTATGTATGATCGATTTAGTCAGGTTTTTGTAGTAGTTTGTGCATAAAACAACAACAACATCATTCACTAGGTTTGTTACATGCATTAGGTTTAAAAACAAACCTTACATTTCTATTAGATGAGCATCTTATTAAAGAATGATCTGCATTTTTTCACAGAGAATTCAATATTTATAGGGAGATGATTCTACTACCCAGTTGGTAGGATATGAGATTTATTTGTTTTTAGTTTGTATAATATGAACAACATGCGGATCATTTTATTTTTATTCATTTATTTTTACAGCACATGAAGAACTACTGAAATTATTTTCAGATTACACGCAAATGGATTAATAAATTCTGCGGGGGGAAAATAATGACTTTAGGGTTAGGATTGAAACCCATATAGAGTGTGGTTAGGCAATTTTTTCCTGATTTCAATGATGAGGCAACATTTTCCTGACTTCAACGATTTTCCTGATGTCAACGATGATCTCCTTAATTTCCTCCACATTCAGGTTGTAGTCTCTGCACCAGTCCACAAGCTGGTCCACCTATTCTCTGTAGTCCTGGTTGTTGTCGACTTTGATCAGGCTCAACATCGTGGTGTCATCTGCAAACTTCACGATGTGATTGGTGGTGAACCTGGGGATTGTGTCATGTGTCATCAGGGTGAACAGTGGGGGGCTCCAGAAGCAGCCCTGAGAGGAGCCTGTGCTTAGGATGATGACATCAGAGGTGTTCTGTCTGACTTTCTGGCTGTTCGACTGATTGAGGTCTGTTTGTGAGAAAGTCTAACAGCCAATTGCAGAGGGGTGTATTGAAGCTCAGCTGTTCCAGTTGGGTGCTGAGGGATTATGGTGTTGAAAGCTGAGCTGAAGTCCAGCAACAGCATCCACATGTGTGTGTTCTTCTCCTCCAGGTGTGCTAGGCTCAGGAGAAGAGCAGAGGAGAAGGCGTCTTCAGTGGAGCGGTTTTGTTGGCAGGCCAACTGGAAAGGTTCAATGTTGGGGGCAGACTAAAGACAATGTGATTTTAACCAGCCTTTCGAAGCACTTCATCATGATAGGATTCAGTGCGACAGGCCGGTAGTCATTAAGTGAGGTGATCTGAGGCTTTTTTGGGACTGGAATTATTGTGGCAGATTTAAAGCATGCTGGCACTATGCTGGCACACGGTTTTATTTCTGGTAGTAGTGCCTGAGCAGCTGGTGATTGAGTAATGATACAAAGAAAAGGTAGTGATGGATCTCGGCTCACTGGTCACCGCCAGTTACGCACCCACTGAGAAGCCCACTCTGGTAATTGGCAGCTCCACAGTCAGAAACATGGCATTAGAGACACCAGGGACCATAGTCAAATGTTTGCCGGGGGCCAGAACTGGCAACATCAAATCCTACCTGAAATCGCTGGCTAAGGATACGGTTAAATACAGTAAGATACAGTAAGAACGCCCTCTTACGCCAATCGGAGGTCATTAAAATTAGTGTTGCTTTGGTGTGTAAGTTTGCCAAAAGCATGTTGGACTCCATAATTTTTTTTTGGTCCCTTCCCTGATCTGACCACTGATGACATGTTGAGCTGCATGTCGTCATTTAACCGCTGGTTGTCTAGGTAGTGTGCTGAAAACAACTTGGGATACATTAATAATTGAAAATTCTTTTGTGGAAAGCCTGGTCTGATTTGGAGAGACAGCATCCATCCCACTTTGGATGGTGCAGCTGTTCTTTCTAGGAATCTTGCCAAATTTATTAGTCCTCCAAAACCCTGACAACCCAGGGTACAGATCAGGAAGAAGAGTCAGAGTTTAACCTCTCTGCAGCTTCTCTACCATTACCCACTCATTACTCCATACAGACAGTGTCTTGCCCAGGACCACAATCTAATAAAATAGAAAAGATTCCCAAAGTAGCATATCATGATTATCTAATTAAAATTAAAATAACTTCAATTGGGAAAAAAAAGTTCAAACAATTAAATGTGGTTTATTTAATATAAGGTCTGTTTCTTCAAAAACTCTGCTAAATAATGACTTGATTTGGGATAATCAGATTGTATTATGTTGCCTTACAGAAACCTGGCTGCAGTAAGAGGATTTTGTGAGCATAAATCAGGCAACTACTTCTAGTTAATTTACATTTTCACATACCCCGTAATTCTGGTAGAGGAGGAGGAATAGCAGCACTTACTGATTACTCCAAAGGCAGTTAAAAATTACAACTCCTTTGAACATTTAACCCTTAGTTTCCCTAATCCACGTTGCAAAGCAAGAAAATCTCTTCTTTTTCTAACTTTGTATCCACCAGGTCCTCACTATGAATTTTTAGATGAGTTTTCAGAGTTCCTTTCTGATTTGGTTTTAATTACTGACAGGGTCATCCTAGTGGGGTTTTTTAACGTCCATACTGACATTGGAGTTGATAGCTTAAGAGCAGCCTTTAATGCTTTCTTAGACGCTATTGGCTATGTTTGAAATGTGGATAGTCCAACACATTCTCATCTTCATACTTTGGACATTGAGCTGGCATATGGCATAGAATGTGAAGAAATAACAGTATTTCCTCACAACCACTCTGACCACTTTTTAATAACCTTTAGAATTACCTGAACAGAGTTCTCATCCCCCCAAAGAGGGTTTCACTTTAGCAGTTCATTATCTTCTGTGTAGTAATCACAGAATTGCAAACAATTAATCAAAGTGGATCAAAATAGTACTTTCTCTGCCTTTCATGAACAGTACATACATTTATGTTGTTTTTAAATATGCTATTTCAAAACAATGTGCAAATGTGTAAAACTAAAAAAAAAAACAATCATTTCTCTACAGATTAAAGCTATATTACATAACTTTTCTTAAAGAAATCTATATTTGTCAACAAGTTGTGAAAATATGTTATGAGACAGATAATTTCTTGAAAAAAAATAGATTGATCTCCTTCACTTCCTCCCTGAGCTACTACTGACATCTGCAGAAATACAAACACCACTGAAATACGTCCATAAAACCCTGACTGAATTTTTTCAGTTCTAAGACCTTGTTGCTGAATCAGATGGTTTGTTTTTGACCAAGAAGTGTATTTCTCTGGTTAGCACTGGAAACATGGAGAAAAGCCGGAAGTGCTCAATATTTTCACAGCTTGTCGGTCTCATAACATACTGTCACAAAATAATGACTTAAATATGTAAAAAAAAAAGAACTATATAACTTTTAGAAAGATATTTTTTTTATCAAAGTTACATACTGCATCTTCAACTTTGCTGGTGAATGTATGTAGTTACTTATACATAACATACATAATAAAGAAATCTTACATTTAGAGGCCCAACTGCATGTGTTTCAAAAATAAAATTACACAACTGGAAGCAGTTTTGTAATAGAATAAAAGAATTTTGATACAGAGGAGCTAGCTAGCTTTCCTAACATCACTTTTACTCGTAGCTTACCTTTCTTTGTGCTTTCTTTCAAGGTGTCGATAAAAGTTGGACGTAGTCCCTACCATCTCTGATAGTGAGGCACTGCAGAACTTACATTGTGCTCTATGCTTTTTCTCAATGTTGCTTTTTACAAATATGTTCTGTGTGATTTAAATAGCCGAATTTTATAACTGATGATTTGGCCGACATCTTATGCCGTTCTCAGACAACCACTTGGGACTATCAATCGAAGTGCTGCAGCCCGCGCGCAGGTGAAAGGGGGTGGGCGGGACAGCGGTAAAAAAAAAAAAAAAAGCATGCATTTACCAATGAGACAGGTAATTGCTTGGATTTGAATCCAAGCATCCGATAAAAAGAAGGATCTTAAAGAAACTGATAATATTCCGATGATTAGCATTATTTCCACAGTTGTGCTCTTGACTGGTCTTGAAATAAAATGCCGAGTCCTCAGCGCCCGAAACCGAGACAAGACCGAGACCAAATGCGGTAAAGTCCGAGACGAGACCGAAACCATCAAAAAATGGTCTCGATACCCATTTGTGCTGCAGAATAAACACAGCAAGGATCATGCTCTACTGTGTGAAAGCAACAAAACTGTGTGATTTTCATACCAGTATACATCCATTAATTATATATTTTTTTTATTTATATTATTTATTAAAGAGTTACAAGCATGCTATAAAAGAAGTTAATCCTCCCTGCAAGCTGAACTCTTGTGGTATTTCTAAGTTCACAAATACACACAAAATCTATTGCTCCAATGTAAATTGTTAAAGTTTGACCCAAAACCGGTCATGTTTCAATGTAATGATTAAAGGTTACTACACATAGCTGCTGCTATCATTTTGTTTGAATTTATTTTGTCATCTTTAAAAGAGGAACTTTAAGAGCATGAGAATAAACACGTAAGTTGTCGTGGTTTCCAATGACATCTTCTTCTAGCGTTTCATTTGCAAACTTGACTGGCTAAAACCAATCTGCCGCAGGCAAGAAATAGGTGTTGCCTCATCATAAAAGATCCTGCTAAACATTCCCCCTTTCTTCTAAAAAAAATGATGGTTGGAGTTCTGGATTAATAATGTTTGGAACTAAAATTAAGTCATATGAATTATAATTTTTATTTGCCTGGTTACAACCTAATGAAGAGCATGAATTTTCACAAATTGCTTTTTATTTCTACTTGCTTAGATTAAATATTAGCACACATGATAACATGAAACTTTACTGTAAAAATTTCTTAAAATCCTGCATTGAACTTACAGTTGAAATTTACTTCAATTGTAATGGAAGTAATAGCAAGCTTGTTACAATGATGGCAAACCTAAAAATGTATTATATTATTAGTTACAGCTATTCAAAACCTAAAACAGTAAAATAAGTTTTTGAATTGCTGTATCATTAAAAAAGAAGCAAAGTTTTTTTTCTGCTTCAATGGAAACCAGAGGTGGCTTACAAAACAATACATTTTTAGTCAAGCAGAACTTACATGGTGTTGCATGCTGTAAATTTAACCTCATGTAGTTTAAAAAGAAGCTAGGGCAGTTTTGCTGAACTGTTTGAGTTAAAGAAGAGACCAGAACAATAATGCATTATAGGTGGTCTATAAATTATATGATAAGATTTTACAAAAATGCTTCTCAAAATGTAAAATCAGCAATTATAAGACAGTAAAATAATGTAGCAAAATTCTAATCCCAGTGGGTTGTGTGGAAGACTTAAGTCTGTACTGGGGAATGACTTACTGTAGTATGTAACATTCCTTTGCCCACTAAGTAGGTAGCGATAGCCAGTTCTAACAATTTTCAACACACTTTAAAAGGCAATTATTAAAAAATATGTTTTAGGTATTTTCTGCAAAACCAGCTGTACTTAAAGCATCTGTTATTATACCAGTGGTTCTGAGTCTTTTCCTACTGCCCCCCCTCCCCTGTGTTTTACAATAAATTATTATTACCTACCTCTAATTGATTTTAACTGCTTATTTTGTTGTATAAAATAATTCCACAGGGAGATTGTTCTAAATATATATATTTAAATACCTCTATAAATTGGTCATTTACTTGCTTTCTTTCTGCCAGACACTCCGTCAATTATGCTGTTTAGAGCTGAGAAGCACATAAATTAATTACTTTCTTTCCTTAATTAATTCAAATCAAGGAAACACTAAGTCATCGCTGAGGGGTATGCTTCAACCATGAGAACCAAATTACAAATCAAGTCAAATGATCTATACCATTTACAGATTTAGATGTAATTTCTTTGTGGGAATGAAATGTGCTTCATTTAAAGGATAATAAAAAAAAATAATAATTCAGTACATATATATATATATATATATATATATATATATATATATATATATATATATATATATATATATATATATATATATGAAAAAGGCTTGCATTCTTTAAAAAAATGTTTCATCAAAACATGTATATTTGTATATTTTTCTCGATAATCAATAGACCAAGAAAACCATTAATTAAAATGTCAACTTAATTGTCGTCCCTTATTTCTTTTTACTTGTTTCTACTTTTGTCTTATTTATCTTTTCTTTGGTGAGTTCCAACTTACCAGGTTGAAAGCCGTCCTTGCAGTCACCATATTGTTTACCTCCCCCCACAGATTAGAATTGAGATTTCTTGCTTAAATCTGTGAAATGGAACCCAGCTCCTTTTAAGCTTCTGTTGATTTGCTTGATGGAACACAGGTGCAAAGTGCATAAGAAATGCAGATCTTGCAACCATATGAACCTGCTCACTAACAACCATACAAACATATACTGTAGACTCTTTAATCTGTGCGTGCCTCCATTCTTTTACAAATGGAGGCTTTTCTGGTGTGGTTATCTCTACTGACTCTGTTGCACTGCAGTATGATGCACAGCTCCTCACTATTGTCCATTGGATATGCACAGATCTATTTGTTACGGATGACAGAGTAAGATACAGTACGTCAATATCTAAAAATCACATGATCCACACAAAAAGTCAAAAAGAGGTGAGGCATGAACGGTCCATCACACATTGAGTGAGGACTCACATGAAGCAACATGTATGAAGCACAACACTGTGCCTGACATGAATATCATATTTTCTTACCTGTTTGCCTCATAACACAATTTAGAGAAAATAAAGAGATCTAACAAGAAGGCTTCAAAAAAACATTAAAAAATGACATATGACCTCAACAGTCTTGTTTTCCACTAGTAAGGTTCAGTAGGTGTATAATGTGTAATAATCAGTGAAAAAGGTTTCTCCAATGCTTGGTCATCTCAATGGAGACATAATGAGATATTATAGCATGAAATGGATCAGCAGTCCTAAAATGCATGGATGCTGCTTCATGTGGACTTTTCAAAATTACAAAGAGATTCAAGAATGAGGAGAAAATGACATTTAGGAAATGGGGTTATGATTTATAGTATGCAGCTAATTTTTACAGCTTCTCATCTGAAAAGCAAATGATAAATTAAGATGGGTATCACAGTTGATGACAGCACAGCTGTTCTCCTTTCAAGCTTTGTTGATTCCACTGGGTATTTCTTGAGTTTAAGCAGGCATTTCTGTTCTTCTGCACAGGGTGAAGTCTTTCACCAAGTGGCGACTCTCTAATGATCTCTCAGTGGAGTAAGCAGCCATACTTCTCATTCTGAAATTCCAGTGCCGACACTCTAGTACATTATCTCATTTTCAAACTCAAAAGAGATATAATAGTTGATGTTTTTGTTTAGGTTCATATGTTTTAAAACTGGATATAGCAGAGGGAAAAAAACAATAAACAGGGACTCTAGGAGGGTTCTAAGCAACAGCATAGCAGCAATGAAGGAAACTAGCAAAAGCTCGAGCTTACCTTATTAAAATTATAAAATAAAATGCTTTGTTTTGTTTTCCAGAACAAACTTTGATATGCCTTTAAAAAAATGGTGCTGTTTCCAAAGTTGTTACAGTCTGTGGGTGATGATTACTCATCAATTTTGAGGAATTGCTTTAAATTTTATTCAGTTTACGTAGGTCGGTAATCCCTTTCTGGTAGAGATCATTTTCTTACAACAGCCAGTTCAGATATGATCAACCATTAAATAGCCACTATTAGCTGTTATCAGTCCCATAAAATTGCTTCAGACTGTGCCTCCTCTATCTTCTAGTAGGTTACTTATGGCTAATTATATATATCTTATTGTTGATAATCGGCCCTTCGGCCACATCTAACAGCTAATAACAGCATCTAATACACCTTAAGGCTGTATGTTGGAGTAGCTTTGCTAGCTTGACTCTGATATTCTTTTTTAAAAGAACTTGTATCCTTCCAATCAAAGGTTCTTTTTCTGATGTTTTCCCTTGTGTTTATGAATGTTGTGAAGCTGGAGGGATCTTTACTGATATTTTTATCCTTTTTGGATACTTGTTATGATGCGTAACTACAGCCACTGTAGCAACTTGATTTTTTTACACCTGGGAGCAGCTCTTTAGCATCTCTAAAGCTGGAATAATACTTTGCCATGGATGCCTAGTAGGAGCAAGGAGAAGAGCAAGGAGTAAGAAATTCAAGCCATCTCTTCCATCAGTCATTATGGGCAATGTGAGATCTTCCGGAAACACGTCGGACTCAAGCGTCTCTCTGCCAGGCTTTCTGACTATACGAGCAGACAGAGATTTAAAGAAGACTGGAAAATTCAATGGAGGTGGATTTGCAATGTGTGTGAACAACAGATGGTGTCATCCAGGACATGTTACTTTGAAGACTTGTCACTGCAGCCAGATATTGAACTGTTGGCAGTTTGAAGGTCACATTTCTCATTGAATTGTCGCGTTAAGATTGAAGTTAACCCGCAAAAAACGCGCGTTCTCCCGAGATTACGTCGCTTTTTACACCGTCTTTTACCAACAAGCGCCGCCTTTTACGCGCGTCATGATAGTACCGCAAGACGCGCGTTAAATACGCGCGTTGTGACCGACACAATGCGCGTATTTAACGCGCGTTTTCCTAATATGATAATGATGTCCTTCCTTCTTTTCCCACAGCCAATGCATTTGAACTGGTTGCATCCAATCGCTGATCAAGGCAGCCAGACCAAGAAAGTTCAGCACAGATCTGCTTTGTGGAAAACTGCACAGAGCTCAATGTTGCAGCATTGCCAGAATTCACTGCATTGCCATTTCACAAAGCCTTAATGTTAGGAATATATCCACTACATACACTTTGCTGTTATTTTGAATCCATTCCATGCCTATTTTCATGTAAAAACGTTTTGCATCAACATGCATCGCCAACTAATGTTTTGTATTAACAGGTATTACTAGGAATGTTTCACCAATTATTACTACTGTGAAGTGGCATAGTGGGTTAAGTGACTGCCTTCAATGCAAACCTTTTGCTTCGTGGCAGGTTCGAATCCGGCAGAGGCAGTCCGACTTTTCCCTTTATATTCTGTCTTGTCTCCAACCAAGCCCATTTATTTATTTATTTTTTTTTCTGAGAATATAATCATAAATGTAGCCTACTTCACTGTTTTTGATCCATCGCCATGCATTCTGTCATGTAAAAACTTTTTATATTGTACTAATAAAATGACAATAAAGGGGACACTTGTCTTCCAGAAAATTTGTCGGTCTGACTTGTTTTCTGTATATTTTCCTGCATATCACCAACCTTTTCCCATAATCCTTTATACAGCCATATATATATATATATATATATATATATTAACCACGTCACATAAATGTTCTTTCAATCTGCAGATGGCGCCATATAACGAGTAGGCTACTGGCAGAGCAGCAAACAGGTGTTTGCACCAAAGCTGGGGAACAATATAGGCAAGGTGTGTCTCTTTTTCAAGAGAGAACTGGATACTGGATTCTTTCATCTTTTTTATTTATTATGAACTGTTATCTATTTCCCACTACCTTTGACCACTTGCTGTTTAAATAGCTCCTTATGTCTATTTTCTTTTTTAGTGGCATCATCTGCCACTAAAAAATATTCATATTTAACGCGCGTCTTGCGGTACTATGATGACGCGCGTTAAAAGCGCTGCTTGTTGGTAAAAGACGGCGTAAAAAGCGGCGTAATCTCGGGAGAACGCGTGTTTTTTGCGGGTTAACTTCAATCTTAACGCGACAATTCAATGCGAAATGTGACCTTCTTGGCTTGCCATACACAGGCCCTCACAACACACTTAGATCTACCAGTTCTAACCGGCTTCCTCCCCTGCAAGTGGATCAAGCTCGCCACCAGGTAATGACCGGAGATCAGATAACGCGACTACAAAGTCAATCATCGACCACCGGCCTAGGGGGTCTGGGTGCCACATGCACTTATGGATGCCCTTGTGCTCGAACATGGTGTTTGTTATGGACAAACTGTGATTAGCACAAAAGTCCAATAACAGAACCCCGCTCAGGATCACCACCATCCAGGTCTTACTATTGTTACCCACATAGGTGTTGAAGAAGATTGAAGTCCCCAGTCTCCCTTGGAGTGCTTGAAGTCTCCCAAGCACTCCAAGAAGGCCAGGGTACTCTGCACCGATGTTGGCCCATAGGCCGTGACAATGGTGAGAAACCTGTCCCCAACACAAAGGTGTAGGGATGCAACCCTTTTATTGACCGGTGAGAACCACCTCTCCCCATGGGCAATGCCATAGAAGTGGAGCGTCTAGCCTCTCTCCAGGAGATGGGATCCGGAACCAAGCTGTGTGTGGAGGGGAGCCTGACTATATCCAGCTGGTACCTCTCAACCCAGTTATACATATTATAGAACAATCTCATATTTGGAACTGTCTATCCTCAGAAAGAAAGTAGCCTCGTGAGACCATCCTGATCTCGCGAGCTTTCAAGGTTTCACTCGCAGATCAGTCTGGAGACTCTCCGCAAAAGAAAATTTGGAGCCGTTCACCAAACGAACGTCCAATCAGCGTTGGCTTTGAGGCGGGTTGAGGTGTGACGCAACGAGAAGCACGACAGTTCAGTCTAAAGAACATGGCAGCTTCGGCCGATGAAACTAGCGTTAGCATGGCTATCGAGCAAGTTTTATCGGAATTACAGAGTATTTCTTCACTGAAAGAAGAGCAAAACACTGCTCTGGAGGCTTTTCTCAGAGGAAAATATGTTTTTGCTCTTCTCCCGACTGGTTTCGGCAAGAGTAGCCTGGCTTGTGGTTGTGTTTTCGTCGCCGCTCTGTTAGTACGTCATATGCTTCGTTGATCTGATTGGTTTATTTGGCCCGTCTATCACCAACATAGGCCAATCAGCTAACCAGTATTTTCGCCCCTTCCTAAAATTACTTCAACGGAAGGTTTCCAGATGGATATTCGGAGCAAATTCATCTGGCGGAGTCAGGTTAGAAAGAAAGAGGCTTGGCTTAAAATTCCTGAAAAGTGCTGCTGCACCCGCAATGCTGCATGCATTTCTTCATCCATTTTCATTCCTTGGAGCTGCAGCTGCAAAGAATGCATCATTGCATCATTTTTTAAGCAGGATTTGTTGGTAAGACTTTTTTTAGGAGGTATTGCGCAAAATCATGGTTGCTTTATCTCAGTGTGCACAACCGATATTTGAAATCTCTCTGGCATCTCTGATATCAGGTCCATCAAGAACATTTTTAACCAGCTGCCACTGCTGTACAAATGTTTTTTTTTGTCATATAACTCACAATTTCTATAATTTCAGAATTATGTAGTAAGTTGTTATTTGTATTGTTTTGCTCTGTACTGTGACTGAGAAGAGAAGGAATAGGCAGGTACCATGTTAGAAGACATTAGAGGTTATTTTGTCAGGAGTTAAGCTGTAGAGAATAAGCAAAAGGTCAAAGGCTCCAGTAGAAAGGACAGCGGAGTTTATGATTTAGTGTTAACCATTGCTATCTGGGAAGATTGTGTAAATTACCCACTTAACTTTAGTGTGAACCGAGTCAGTAGGGAACACACCCCCACTATTAGCCTTCATTTAACAAATTACAGCCTGGCTCATTGCTCCAATATATTAATTTAAGTCTCAAGCTCAGTCAGGGATTTGTTTGTGAAGAGAGAACAGCAACCATCTACCACAAGACAGGGATTCTTCTAAGACGAAGCCATTAATAATAACAAAATATCTGGCAGGCTGTGGTTGAATGAATACATCCAAATGTGTTCACTTAGCTGATATATTTCAGATCCCAATTTGCAACCTCACAGCTAGATTTCTGCTGCCATGTTCAATCCTACCTTCAAGTGCAATGAACCAATTAGGGCAGTCCAATTAAAACTCAATTCCAGCTGAGACCAGCAGGCCTTGAGCCTAATAGTTATTTTGTAATTAGCTTCAGAGAGATAGGCCTCAGGGATGCACTTCTCCTGATTGTTACTTGCACATATTTGTAGATATTTCATCATTTGCACCAGGCAAATGCTGCTGCACCTCAAAAAGGTATTGAACTGGCTGTAGCAGTTCTGAGCAAACACATGCTTTTTTTTCCTTTTTCCTTTTTGTCAGTGACACTGTGGAAAAGCTGTCCTGGTGTCAGAGCTGTAAATCTGTAATTGGCCGTCTATAGATACCAAAAAGCTTATGAGAGTTGGGAATGTATTCACTGGGGTTGGACATGTAGACAGAAAATCCAGTTCTTCAATTGTTATTCTGCTGTCAAAAAGAGAGATACATAAGAAGCTGAACAAAACTTTATATTGACAGCACTCTCAAAAATAGATGCTTCTTTTTCCGTTAACATATGATTTTATAGGTTGGACTGTATGTCTCCTGCCCACACTCAGATTTGTTAGTCATAAGCAGTCAAATGTTGATGTAAATTCCCTTACCTTTCAAATATTTGTATTGAGCATTGATCAAAATACTTTTTTGTATGGCTTGCTCTACAGTTTCATTTAGAAATGATCTCTGCAAACCACAATTAACCTCATATTTAGCGGAGACGTTGTGCAGGGGTCAATGTGTGGATAAACAAGCATAATGATTTATATATTTCCAGCTAAATTCAGGTAAAAACAAACATGACACAGACCACTCATGCTGGCTGTAGTATAACTATGAAAATTCATTCTACAGCAGCATGCAAAACACGGTGAGTTAATATTTATTGATGGTTTGTCTAAGTAATGCAATTGTTTTTTATTGCTCTGTGAAGACTAAAACTAATACAACATGTGAGCAATCCACCCACATGAGAGAGGTAGTTGCAAGCAAAGGTTTGTCATAGCTGAGACAGAAGAAATTGATGGAAGAACTCTGCTGAATATTACTGAACCTGGATTTAACATATTTGTCTAAACTAGATTTTGCATCAAACTTGTATTCATATTGATACAGGGTCATCTACACCACTTTTTCTAAAACAGGGTTGACATTTTTCATATTGTAAATTAAATGTTGGCAAGAAAATAAGAAAATACACTTTGGGTGATTTTTCACCTTGAAATAAATGGAGTTTTGATGTTACAGTTATATCAAATCCAGTCATGTAATACATCAATGTACTCATAATTTAGGCAATTTGTTAATAATTTTCAATCCCTGTTCATGGTTTTGCTCATTCACTTTTTCCTGGTTTTTGTGTAGTAGATGAATTAGGGTCTCCAGGTGCACACACTACATGATCGAAAAAAATCTGTGCTGCATGATGTTGATAGTGTAAAAAATAAGTGTATATAATTTCTGAAAGTTTCCCTGTAAGCACAAAGCCAATTCAAGAAAACAGAGAATGCACACAACACTACTGTAGCGGCTGGTTAGCTAAACAGACACTAGAGACCAGGGTTCGAATCCCTGCTGGGGAGGAAAAAAAACAAAATAAGCTACCAGTGTGGGTCCTTAGGCAAGACCTTTGGCGGATGGAGTGGCCCGACTAGCAGAAGGTAGGCCTGGATTAAACTCTTCCATATAATATACTGAAAATGTGCATAAACACTAGTGAAAAGCTCTCACATAAACTAGTGAAAACATTTACCTCTCATATAGCCTACTCAAAACCTATCATACAAAGTAGTGAGAACTGTTGATATAAACTGGTGAAAAGCTTAAACTTTCATACACACTACAAGGTTTTCATACACGCTACTGAAAAGCTTTCACATACACTACTAAAAAGCTATTTGCAGATTTCAGTTAAAATGAAAGGCCTTTCAGCATCACGGAATTTGTGTCTTTCCAGAAAACACTGTATGCATTTCTATTGTAAGGTACATTGCTAGATGTAATATCTGCAGAAATATTTGCAAATAGCTGGCGAAGATTCTCAGTCATCCAGGTCACAGTCATTCAAAAAAAAAAAAAAAAATGAAAACAAACCACTGGGCTTTCTTTTTAAAATTTGAAGACATTTTGCTTCCCATCCCTTTCTCATTTCAAAATAAGCTTTCTGCATGTTTGGTAAAATGTCTTATGTCTTGAAAAACAAAGTTCACTGATTTGTTTTTAACTTTTTTGGAATATTTGTAAATTGTTAGGTAAACATTTAGAGAGAAAATACATTCCATAAGGTATTCAAACAAACAGTCATATTTATTTAACCATTTTGGATTTCAAAATATCATATAATAAATGTTTCAAATGTTATTTAGAAAAATAATGTCAACTTCAAAATTCACAGGATATGCTTATTTTTCCCCAAGTTATGGGGGAATGTATATGTCAGGTGGCTAAAATATATGGTTCACCTCTCATAACATAGCAAATAATGATCCAAAGTGATCAAATCCACAGGATTTGTTTGTGATGATAAGAGGAATAAGCATAGTTAAAGATTTGCAGGTAAATTAATGTCTTCCCATTTTATGGAAGGGGAACAGATTATTTCAGGCAGCTAAAATATCCATTCTCTCCTCTCCTCCTCCCATATCTTTGGGAAATAAAGAGCAACTGTTTCCAAATCCTCAAAAATTATAATGTGTGATAGCATGTAGTGTACTAGAGATTTCCTTAATCCAGTAATCATAATAGTTCCCATTGTCTGATATCAGTAATGAAAAATTATAAATACACATTACGTGTTGGAAATCTGTGTTTGGTGATTTACTTTTATTTCTGTCAGGCTTAAGTGACAAAAGTTGGAAAAAGAGATTATCTTGGCATTTAAAATAACACAAAACAGCGTAAGAGGACCTCATTTATTTATTGATTTGAGAATTTTGTAAACAATAGCTGTCGATTAAACTAAATGTTTTAACCTTGACATGATTATACGAGTTGTTTTTACCGAGAAATGATCAGCAGCCCCTGGAGAATGATCAGATCTGCTTCTGTGGCTGCAATGTGCGCTCCCGACACAGGGGGAACAGATTTTCACAGGGGAACAGCATTTAGAACAACACCGGAACAGGGTCTCCGTAGAAACCAAAATAAAGTAGTAAAAGGAGTAATACCCATGCTTCTGTGAGGTGTTCAACGGATAGCTGAGCAATAATCAATAAGTTTACAAAACTGTGCAGAACCTTCAAGCTCCCAGGCCTCTGGTAGAGGACCCGAGCCTGGAGAAAGGGGAAGATCGCCAGAGGTGTGCAAGTTTATATATATATATATAATATATATATATATAAAAAAGAAACCAGCATGTGAAACCACCCGCTGGTTTCATATGGATGATGCACAGGTATGGTAAAGTGATTTTGCATGTAGTGTCATGATCTGGCCTGTCTGCTCTCCCTTAATTAGTCATTCCTTTCACCTGTCGTTTTTCCCTCCCTCCCCGCCTCAATTATTATTTATTTCTCTCACCTGTGTCCTCTAGTTTATATTCAGTTCAGCCTGAGCATTCAGTGCCAGATCATTGCTTGTCTTTCTGTCAGTCTTTCTGTTCAGTTTTATTTGGTTAGTGTCCTGGATCCCAGCTGCCAGTGGAAAGAGGGTTTTAGTGTTTGTCTTGTCTCCTGATTGTCCACTGTTCCTCCCCCGCGGAGTCCTCTGGGTTTTTGGCTCATTATGGGGGGAGGTTCAGTTTTTATCAAAGTAAGCCTGGCTCCAGGGAGGAGACCAGTTTAAAGTCCTGCTTCAAGTTCCGGTTCCTACGTCCTGTCTCGACTACCCTCTTCCACTGTGCCTGCCTGTCTGCACCTGATCCTGTCTGCTCCTGTGCGTGACCACCTAGTCATGCTTCTGGTCCCAGTCAGACTTTGAACCCTCCTGGAAGCCTGTGGATGCCTGGAAGTCTGGATCCTGCCATCCTGTTTCTGTTCCTGCCTGATCTGGATCCTGCCTGTTCTGTCTGTTCTGGATCCCTGACCAGGACCAGCTTCCAGCATGTCTTCTGGGACTGGGACTGCAGCAAAGGATAGTGTGTATAGAGCATATTAGATTTTTTTATCATCCAAGGCCCATAGCAAAATATGCACTTTTATTTTAATGAAAGATATTACCTTACCTCACCTTACATGTTGTTAATGCTTCAGAAATCAATCTTTGAAAAACATTTACTCTGCATTTGTGTCATGATTATATTAAAGGTCTGACCCCAAGATGCAGAAGACCAAACAGAGAGACCAGGGAAAAGTTTAAACAGGTTTATTTAGGAATAATGTAATGAAACCAGTGCTGCTCAGAGTAGAATGATATGAGTTCAGTGCTGCTCAGAACACTGCTCAACCGGAACTGAAAGGTGAGGGGAAGACACTGCGGTTAGTTCAGGCTCAGTGGGAAATTAGATTCTTTGGTTTGAATAGGAGGAAAAGGTTGCTGACTCACTTCTCCAGGAAAAGGTGTCCTTTATGGAATCCAGACTGTGAGGATTGTGCCAGAGATTGTCTTGTTTGGTGATGGGCGGACTGGGTTACTCAGACTGCGGTTATTCCTTGGTGAATGGAGAAGCTGTCTACCACTCAGATTTCCTGCAGTACTTGAACGGGTTGTAGTGCAGAAGAAACCTTTGCTTGGTGTGAAGCTCAAATGACCTCTTGGGGAAAGTGGATCCAAACTTCCTGTTTGGAACCCCAGCTCAGTTAGAAGCTCAGTTGAAACTTCCAGAGAGAGAAGGTCCGAACAAATCTAGTTTGCAGGATGACTTCCTGCCGGCAGGCAAAGACAAAAACAAAGTTAAGTCTCAGGTTGACAAAAACTCAGTTTGACTCAGAAAAACTCAGCTTGGCTAGAGTATCCAAAATTGGCAAACAAAAACTCAGGTTAGACTCTGCTAAACTAAGCATGGCTAGAGTGCCCAGTATTGGCAAAACAAAGACTCAGGTTAGACTCTGCTAAACTAAGCATGGCTAGAGTACGCTGTATTGGCAAACACTCTGGCGTCGAGGTAGTGGCAGTCAGCAGCTTAAGAACACTTCACAGGTAATGAGGCAATGAGCTGCAGGTGTGCAAGGAGACCCAATGAGGACGGGGCACCACCTGGTGGAGGAGGAAAGGAAACACAAAAACAGACCACACAAACTGGATTCCTGACAATTTGTAATCTAATCATTACCACCCCCAAAATATTTAATAAAGGATGTCTAGTTATGACTTTCCCATATATTATTTTTTGAATATTTTTGCAAACACAAACAATACATAAAAAAATCTGTTTAAGTTATGACTAAGCACCTTATTATACCCGATTACCCCATTATTACATGTGTAGCTATGTCTGGAATACTTACGTTTAGACTTTTGAACACTATCTCATCTCAAATAAAGAAATAAACTATTAAAATATGCTTCTCTCTCACCTGTGATAGTATGGTGGACTATTATAGCCAACCACTGTCAGATTGTTGAAAGCCTTATTCTACGTTCAGTCTGCATACATTTTGAGCAGCAGAAGCAGCCAGTTTACATGCAAATTATATTGATGCATCTGCAGCTTGATGCATCTGCATATGCAATATGCAGTTTTGTGTGTTAAGACACCATAAAGGCTCCTTTCAAGAGACACAAATATGACGGAAATAGAGCAGCAGCTTGAGAACTAAACATTACTGAATCAATGATGCAAAAGTGGAGGAAGCAAAAAGATCACCTAAGCCAAGTAAAGAAAACTAAACAGAGCTTCCGAGGGAAAAAAGCAAGATGGATACAGTTAGAGGACAAACTCGAACAGTGGGTTATTGAACAGAGAGCAGCAAGTAGAGGTGTCTCAACAGTCAGCATTAGGCAATAACGCTAGCACGTAAACTCAACATTAATGACTTTAGAGGTGGTCCTTCTTGGAGCTTTCGGTTAATGAAAAGACATAATCTCTCCATCGGCACATGAACTACTTTTTCGCAGCAACTGCCAAAAGACTACCAAGAAAAGCTGGCCTCTTTCCATGCAGACTACAAAAACAAGATTACTGAAAAAAAGATCAGGCCGAAGCACATCATCAACATGGATGAAGTTCCACTCATCTTTGATATTTCCACAAAACGCACTGTTGATAAAACGGGAGCATGTATGGTGAATGTTCGCACCACAGGTAATACATCAGAAGACAGGGTGGCTTTTTTCACACAGCTCCATCTCTATTGATCTATGACTCGATGAGCTCTCAGATCACTGATGGTGTCAGAAAAAGTTAAGTAGAACTAATTCAATGTTTGCTGTCAAGGATTGGCAAAAGAACTCCAGCTCTTAGATATTGGTGTCAACAGGGCATTCAAAGCTAGACTGCGAACTGTGTTGGAGCAGTGGATGACAGAAAGCGAACGCACACTCACCAAGACAAGGAGAGAGCACCGAACAACATACAACATACTGCCAGTGGATCGTAAATGCCTGGGCTGATATATCAGTCTCAACTGTGGTCCAAGCTTTCAGGAACGAAGAACTTGTCACTTAACTGCCAGACACAGTAGCGCCTTTGACTCAAATAATCATGACTTGATGGAGCTGGGCTTGTGCGATCCCCAATTAGCCCCACTTTTCAATTCGGACACTGAAGAAAAACTATTTGAGGGATTCGTTGTTGAGAAAGGAAAAAATAGATTGAACATTTTTTTGTGTATATGTGTTTACAGCTGAAGAAGGTTGGTCATATTGTCAATACCAAAATATATTACTAAAGTTTCACTTACTTATCTAACAGTTTTATTAACATTTTCTTTCGTGCAGCCCCATCTAGTGGATGCATAATGTAACCCCAGCCACTAATGTACCTTCTTTTCTATGCGCCTTATAGTGTGGTGCGCCTTGTATATGACTAAAAAGTTTAAATAGGCAATTTATTGAAGGTGTGCCTTGTAATCTGGTGCGCCTTATAGTGCGGAAAATACAGTATGTCACAAACCCTGGCACAGACCAAATCAGTCGGACTACTCAGAGACAAATCATGCCAAGCTTTACACAGAGCTCACATTTCCCACTGCCAATCTACAGTACAGCAATGGTGTGCAAGCCCATATTTCCTACAGCATAAGGCAAGACTTTTTAATGCCACTTGAAATAAATAGTTCAGACCAAATTCAGAATAAACACAAAAAAAGTGATTGCGACAAATTTATGCGAAAGCTTATTTTAACATAAACCTTTACTTTCTGGCCCAGTAGAAATGTTTTAAATATAACAAAAATTTCCATAGAGGAAGAACACAAAAATAACATATGTAACTACTGAACCGAGTATATTTACTTTTTTTTTGTTCCCTGCTTAAAGTCCACAATACCTTTGCTCTCATTTGAGGCGTACCGCCAAATAATATCCAGAGATTTGCTGCTACCATCACATTGAGGACCAGCTGTTGTAAAGTGAGGACATTTTGATGGTCCTCTCAAGCTATTTTGCTAATGGTTAAGTTTAGTGCTAAGGCGTCAATTGGATTAGGGTTAAGGGCTGGTTATACATCCGCAGCAGTGTGTCACAGTGAGCTTGTTGCAGGTATGACGCAGACATTTTTGATTTATGCCCAATATTGAAGCATGGTTTGCACTATGTTATTCCACGTAACAACGCAAGAGGGACAATCATGAACAGGCCATGGGTCTAGATACGGCAGGTGAGGAACTTATGGCAAATTTGTCCAACAATGGAGGGACATGACGGTGAAAAAGAGCGGGGATCCAGGTGGGAAAAGGGTCCCAAAAAGGGCATTCTTGCGCACCTCGCTCTTCTAGCTGGTCCAACTTCACCAGTCGTTTTACGCAATGGCGGTCATACAAACACAACAAGTCGGTAAGGTGCAAAACAGGAAATAGGAATGAGTAGAGCGGATGTAGATTTGACCAATCAGAGGCTTCCTGTCTGCGGTCACCTACAATTTGGGAGAGGTGTAAACAATATATATTACAGTTAAATACTAGTCGTCTAGATATGATCAGAGCTGTAAAAACGGACTGTCGCCTAGTGGAACGAAGGTGGAAGAAAGATAAACTGCATATGTCCCATCAGATCATGAAGGACTGCTGGCGTAATTACCAAAACATGAACATAGAAAATGTTATGTCATCAAACAGACATAATACACGAGTTCTGTTTAACACAATTGACACTTCTTAACACTCCCTTGATCTCTTTTTTGGAATCTTAAGTTGAGACTTGTCAGAACTTTTTAAACTATTTTGTTGAAAAGGTTTCCACCACGTGTGCTCTAATCCACCTCCTGACTCTGATCCTTCAGTTAGAGCTCCTTCCTCTGTTGTTTTTACGATGTTTGAGCCTGTGACTCTCCCTTGTCTACTAGATGTGGTAATAGATCTGAAACCATTAAGTTTTCCACGGCATCCTATTCATCCAAAATATTTTAAGGAGGTTTCTTCTTGCGTTTTACAGGTTGTTCTGGTGTGGTCCCTATTAAACCAAAACATAAAGTAGTTACATCTTTTCTCAAGAAACCAGGACACATTCAATCTACATTGTCCGATTATAGGTCTATTTCTAAGCTACATTTTGTTTCAAAAATCTTGGAAAATATTGTTTTCTCTCAGCTTAAACATTATCTGGAAGAAAATTACCTACTTGAAATATTTCAGTTTGGGTTTAAGGCTCATCATAGTACTGAATCAGGATTACTATGAGTTTATGATAGTCTTTTGGCTTGTGACTCCGTTAGCTGTATGATTTTAGTCTTGCTTGATCTAACGGTTGCTAGTTATATGTTATCTAAGTTCCTGGAGGAGTTGAATTAAATTTTTGGGATGAATAAAGTTTTTTTCTTCCTTTTCTTGAGGTGATATTCTCACGGCAACAAACTGGACGCTGAGCATTGAGAGGCAAGTGGTCATGTGTCCACCCCAGAATGTTGCGACTGGATTGGCAGAATGTTTTGCAAACATAGGCAATAAGCATGCTGGTACTTTTTATCCAAGTTGCTGCAATTCCATTGTATTGCATTGTAAAGCAACTTTTTGCTTCAATCTCATCAGCCAATACAAAAGTGTATATGTTTCCAGAAAAACATATACTGTTTTGTTGGTATACATTATTGCTTTTCTGCCTGTTATAGATGAGGAATACCCACTTTTTTTTCCCCCTGTAAAAAGGTTTACAGGAGTTTTCCCTCAGTGAATGTAACGACAGAAGATATTTCTATGATGTTATTATGATGCATATACTGGTTTTGCACATTTGGAAAACGTATGTGCCTGTCTCCACAACCTGATGGCTTTTATGTCTCTTATAAACAATGTGTTTCATTAAGTGACCTTTTCTTTGATTATGTGACTTCAGATGCTTCATTGGGACCAACCGAACCCCTGGCACCAAAAGGATCAAGTGCATCGATCCCAGAAGCCCAAGGGTATTCATGTAGAGGAACATTGGGGTGAGCCCTCATGTTTCTACAGTTCTAAGAGTATTAATGGACTTTGAATGGCTCTGAACCTGTTAATATGGAAAGGACAATTGGACACTATTTGAACAGTAGTTCAAAAATATGGTAAGTTCTTACATGTTAAACATGTTTGACTGTTACTAAATTATAATAAAAAAATAATAATGTAACATCATTGATCATTGATCAACTGTTAAAAAATACTACAAGGAAATGTATGTATGAAGTATGTATTATATTTCATATTATATTTAACATTATATATTTACTGCAAATTTAACTGACAGGTAATGTGTATTTTGAATGGAATATACAGCTAAAACCTGTAATTATGTACTGTTATTTTTTACAGGAATTGACACTGTATGCTTTAATTTAAGAGGCACAAAAATATTTTCTTTATTTTTTCAAGTACCCTCTTACAATTAATTGTAAAGATGCCATCACATCTGTGTCTGAATGTCTATATTATGAAGAGAGGGACGAGAAGGCAGATGAGGAGTGATAGGCTTTTTTGGCTTCTTAAGAGAATGACACAGGGGCATAGAAAGTTGAATTTGGGAAAGTCTAGACAGCAGAACCCTGGGCTACTCATAGTGGGGATGTCATGATGGGCTGTGTTACTAGCCCAAATGCAGAACACACACGGAGGAGGCAGGGAAAAAGTTCAAAGGTTTATTAGAATAAGCTGATCAGAATGTCATCAGGTCCAGGGCTGGTCTAATATGGGTTCCTGCCTGGAGCTGAGTAGAGCAGCAGAGGAGATAGTCCAAGGAGGATTCTGAGGCTGGTGACTGACTAGGGGCTTGAGGCTTGAGGTTAGCAGGCCGAAGGAGGGAACCAGGTGGGTTCGGAGGCAGACGGCAGGCTGAGGTCTGAGGGTTGAGGTTAGCAGGCCGTAGGAGGGAACCAGGAGGGTTTGGAAGCTGGCGGCAGGCTGAGGTCTGAGGCTTGAAGTTAGCAGCAGCAGCGTCTAGCTTCTGGCTAGGGAGCCTCAAACGTGGGTTTGGTTCCTAGCTCTTCCTTGAGAGCTGAGGGAGGAATCCAGACTAAGACCTTCAGGTTTGGCTTCCTTGGGCAGGCAGGCAGGTTTCCAGACAAAGCTGATCCAGAGCTTCAGACTTCAATCAGGTTTCCTGTGAGCAAGAAGACAGAGGCAGGTTAGAACCTGGTTTCTCTCTTTAGAACTACTAAAACTTTCAAGTAACAGAGGCTCAGGTTCGCTAACCAAACTTAGTCAACCCTGCGGCGTTGAAGACAGGTCTGGTCGCTGCTTAAGTAGGAAAGGTCTCCTGATGGGCTGACGAGCTTCAGGTGTGCTGGCGGGCTCCAGCCCAGGAGACCCACAGCGCACTCTGCTGGAGACAGATGGTAACTCTCCAGATCCCAACAGTAACCCCAGTCCTAACAGAAAAACAACATAAAACAGAGGAGGATCATCGGCGCCCTCTGGTGGTCAAGCCTGAGGATCCCAACAGGGGAAGCCTTTGCCAAAGTGCCCTGAGACAAATAGAAGACTGTGAGGGTAGCTGAGGAAAAAGATAAGAAAGAGAGATGGACAAGAGTTGGTGGTACTGCTTAAGCAGAGCTCTAGTGAGGACTGAGAAGGAGGAAAGAACGGAAGGAGAGAGGGGACTGTGTTCTGCAGCCATCTGGCCCGTTCACTGATCCAGAACGTTGACATTGGCAGCTGAAGAGGGGGAGGAAGGGAAGGAAGGGGAGCGAAGGGATCCTCAGTTTAGTGTCTAAAGTAAAATTTCTGCTTCACTAGCCTTATTCACAACTGTGCTAGAACATGAACATGTGAAGGAATTAATGATGTCATTCTGATTCTGATTATTCATCCTGAGGCCCTGTAGGACGAGTCTTGGGCCACCCACACCTGCTATTTATTTTCCTTCTAAAGAAGCTTTGTAAATCGTTTAAATACAAGCAAGCCCATGCATACATACCACAGAAATTTGGTTCCAGGTGTTAACAGACAAACACTAAAGCTAAATACTGAGCTGCAGCTGCACATATATATCACCCTAAATATCATGGTGTAATTGACATAGGTTTTGCCTTCCACACAAATGGATATCGAAGGGATACCGCTGCTCTTGAAACTTTTTCAGATGTTTACTTTGGTTGTCTGTTGTCGTCTTCTGCTGTTGTTATGTTCTCTGTTTTTGTTCCTCTCATCACATACAGGTCTTAAAGCAAACTTCTAGGAGTTACTGTATATTTTCCTTGTTGTCTTTTTTTACTGTTTTGTTTAATTTCCTCTCTCCTAATGCAGCCATTATATTCTCTATCTCTTTCTCTCTCCCCTCAGTTCTTATAGCTCACAGAGCTAAATTGGCAAAACTGGATAAAAAAAAAAGATGCAACATGGAGGAGATGAGATGAAGTAATGAGAAGGGACACCTGAGTCTCTAGTGGATTGGTAGCTCAAGTGGTAAGTCACCCATCCTACAAACAGGAAGCCTGGGTTCGTATCCCAGCTGGGGGGAATGAGCTGCCAGTGTGGGTCCTTAGGCAATACCCTTCACACTAATACCCATGTTGTCCATCTCTGTTGTCAACGGGGCATTTAGGCTTTACAGACATTTCTTTATGGTTAAGTCCAAAAATCGTCTGATTAATTTGTAATATACTGATGAAATTGTGAACATTTTAGCGCATATAATGCTGTTTAATGACTACATTTATTAAGTTTGCATATGTTACCAATACGGTAATTTTATAAATTTTACAGGGGAGGTTTAGACTCCTATATTCAAAGATCGCCACTGCAAGATATACATATGGCCCTTCATTTTGACATGCTACCGTAGTATTCAGTCACTATCACTACCCTGCTTCTCTCATATATGCACTCCTTCCCATTTGAGCTCTGTCTCTCTTTGTGCATGCAGACAAGCAGAACTCAACCATGTTCACAAATCCTTATGGAGAAGCATGCCTATCGCAAAGTCACTGAGGTGGATTAATCTGTCCTCTCTGACTATGTCTCCCTGCCCTTTCCTTTCCTATGTGCTTCTTTTTCAAACACTTGAAGTGTTTCTGATCATTTTACATTAGCAGGTTTAAAGGTTATTTTTTTCAAATAACTTTCAAAAACAAAAAGTCCAGCCAGTTGTTTTTTGTTGTCTTTTTAGCATCTGTATAAATCTGGATATTGAGTCTTTTTTTCAAGTTATCTTAAGTAGGGCTGGGTAAAAAAAATGATTTTGAATCGATTCCTTTACATTTTTGCAAAATCGATGTGTAGGGAATGAGATCAATTAGTTTTATAGTGACACGCGTCCCAAATAAAGTCTGATGTCTGGAACCATTTTGGATTTAAAACAGCTAAAGATAATGTGCTGCATATGTGACATTAAGGTGACTTCCCACTACATTGATAATGAGTGGCACCTCGCATCTCGTTCTACAGACCACCAAGATGACTTCAAACCATACAGCTGGAAATATAGCCAATAGTTTGACTGAAGACATTAACAAATGGGGGCTGACCAGCAAACACCCTGTAGTTGTTACAGACAACGCTGCAAATATGGTTTGTGCAGTGGAGATAATGCAGCTCATGCATGTCTGCTGTGTCCCCGCTGTGTCATGTTTGCTTGCTCAAGCGAGGCTTCACTTTTTCACTTTTCACAAACAAGTTTGCACTTTTGAGACAGTTTTGTACTCATCTCAAGTTTTAACTGTCTGATTTACAAGTTTGCACTTGGTGTTTATATGACAGGAAAAAATAAACAGTTGAATCACTTTCATTATTGTAAAAAAAGAACAAATTGAAATGAATTGATTCAGGACTTTGGCCAAAATACCCAGCCCTAATCTTAAGATTCATCATACCTAAAACTCATTATATTTCATGGTTCTATCTGTCTGATTGTAAATAAACAAAGAGAAAAAAAAACATTGAAAATATAGTGAAAAATTATAACATTTTGACATTAACATCTTATAAGCGTTTATTTGACATTTCATGTCTGGATATGACTTATTAAATTTACTTGAATAACCTTAATTATCTACCTATTATTAACCTTATTTCGTGTGTAAACAAAGCCAAAATGAAAGGCTTAAAAGGAAGAAGTTTTCTTTACATATGCATGAACATACGTACATACATAAAAAATAAATAAATCCTCTGCTCCAATTAAAGCAGAATTCACCTGCATGTTAGTTTAGGGCACCCAGTGAAGCATTATTGCCAGAGCAGGCATTTTATTCTATGAACTGTTAATGATTTGTGCAGGAGCTACAGTAATAGCCTACCTGCTACTATGCATCACATGGCAAGTTTATTCTGAGTTCTATGATCAACAATAATGCAGCATCTAGATTGATGCTTACACATGTAATGTTAAGAAATTTCAAACATTAACTATGTTTAGCTTAACATTTTATCATGTTAATAAGTACTATGTTACTGCTATGTACTTTCACAAGCTAGATGGTTCCTTGTCCATTGTAAAGATCTTTTTCAGCTATAAACAATTTATTTAATTATTTTTGGTTGCTTTATTTATATGGGTTAACAGACAATTCGTCTGTTTTTTTCTATGTACTGCTCTGTGATGGACTGGTGACCTGTCAAGCTTGTAACCTGCCTTCAATTACTGCAAGAAATAGGTATGTTGTTATCTCCCATTTATCTCCTCTTTCTTTAATCTTTTCTCCTTTTTTCAGTTTTTCCTTTCCTGTTCTACTTGCATTGCAGTGTCAATATAATCTGTAATACTCCATGCATGAACTATAATAAAGATTTATATGCATAAATCAGGAGGAACACTATGGAGATAGCCATACTGCTCCACTTGTGAAAGCAAAATCTGTTGGGCTCTTTTTGGCATGAAGACAATTATTATTATTGCCACATTGCCAGACAGGGTACTGTAAAACTGCTGCACCCCTCTGAAAGACAGCTGACAATTTTTGACTTTTCAGAGTCTGTCAAATTTCTTTTCTGACCTATTTTGCCAAAGGAAAGCAAGTTGCCTAATAATTAAGCACACCTTACATATGGTGTGGATCTGATTAGGCCACACCCCTTCTCATTAAAGAGATGCACACCACCTGATTTACCTAATTGGTAGTTGGCTTTCAAGCCTCTACAGCTTGGAGTAGGAAAACATGTATGAAAATTATGATGTGGTCGAAATACTCATTTGCCTAATGATTCTGCACACAGTGTATGATTAACAACAACAAGCTTCTTCAAAGGATTTGTCATGAACCTTAAGAAAAACGAAATCAAAAACAAATGCTTACTCTTGCTCGAGACTTTAAAGACCTATCAAAAGCTTATCTAAATAATTGATGTTAATCTAATGTTTATACACTTCCATTAAGGGATACCATAAATTAAAAATGCATTGGCAGCAAATTTATATTTTGTACTGATTTTTATTATTGAAAACTTTCAAGAGACAATCAAAAACCAATTATAACAAATCAACTGGTGCATTTTAAAACTACTGAATATTATTGATGGTGCTGATTTTATTAAACTACATTTTATTTTATTTTACATGTGAAATTGACAGATTCAAAATCTTAAGTTTTTTGTTACAGTGACAGAATATTCTTAAACCTTACTGATTATATTTTCTTATACCCTTTCTATGGTTTAAATAATTTCTGGTATTAAGCCTAAAATGCTATTTTAAGTATAGTATTATTATACTATTTAACAAATGGTATTTGATTTTGGTGTGTGAGTAAGTTGCAGAGCTCTCTCTTGCTGGAAATAATGACTTTAAATAGAGTATTTTAACTATAGCAAGATGAGTAGGGCACTGGTTTGCATCTTATTTAAACTTCTCAGCAGGGTCTTTGCTCTGCTTACTTTCCAGGACTCAGTTCAGAAAAATATTTAATGTGCTATAATTGGCTTGATGTTTCAAAATTGTTTGCTTCATTGTAGGGTTTTACTAATTGTCCTCTTTCAATAACTTTCACAGCAAGAAGTAGCCTGACTGTGAGCAATAATTTTTTATTTTTAAATCAGATCAAAGTTGCAAATTACCTTAGCTGCTCCTTGGTCAAACATGAATTAAAATCACTTTCTCTTTGTCAAATGAAAAGAAAGAAAAATTCTAAAAGAAACATACTGATTTAGCAAATGAATGGGAATATTCTTGAAATTCAAAACCAAGACACATACAATATAGATAGATAGAGGGAGGATGGCAGGGGGTTCATTGGCCCTAAAACCCTCAACTTTGTAAGACAGATAAGTGGCAACGGAATTCTATGAAATGGACCATAGCTATCCAGATCAAATAAGAATACATACATATTTTATTTTATTTAGGGACAAAAAAACTCCTTCAATGATAAAATCAGTGATGCAACAATCAAAACCACTAAAAGTTTAAGAATGTGATTTGGAAAGAAAAAACTAACGCTTCGGCATCTTGCTACGCAGAAGCGGCAAGAAAAACAACAACCATGATCCACGTTTACTCCCCTGTAAACGTGGATCACGCTGGCCTGTGACGTCATTGCATCCTCTGCTCCGCATGCGGGACACTTGCGTTGTATGAATGCAGTTCACACAGGAGATCACATAAAAGTCGCATATATTTGGAAATATGAACTGCAACGCAAAAAAATCAGATTTAATAAAAAATCGGAATTGAGCATCAAGGCCTGTAATGTGAACGTAGCCTTAGATGTCATGATCTTGGCACCATAGACTGGGTGTTACTCCTTCACTTATCGGCTTTGCTCCACCCTACGCTCATTATCTCTCATATAATCCACCTGTTCCTGCTACTTTTTATGCCATTGCTTCTAAGCCATTGGTGCCAGATTACTTAAGCTTCATGCAAGACTAATTCTGGCATTCCTATATGTGTTTACAGTAGTTCTCCATGTTCCATACCTGTTTCTGCCCCCGGACTTCTGAGTTTTTGCCACCCCTGTTTTGCTCTGTTTGCCTGTCCTGTGTTTCTGGGCTGTTACCTGGATCTTGTCTGTTGTCGACCTTGTACCTGTCTTCTGACCATGGCTTGGAAATACCCTCCTGGATCATTCGGTTCCTCTGCGTGCACTGGCTGCTGCAAGACACTGCTAGTAACAAACAACGGAGTTCCACTCCTTTGGACTACACTCCTTCTTCTGGGCATAGAAGGAAATTTGTCAGGCTTGTGGCTTTCATGTCGTTACTTATTTGAGGAATGACATTGTTGTTCCTCGTTTGAGTTTTGAAGTCACTGACCTGAGCTTATAGTCCTGCAGAAATTCCAGTGAGCCTGCTACTGCAGACGAGCAGCCACACGTTGCTTTAATAAACCCTTTTAATATATTTCTGTCTGTCTCGCCTGAATTCTGGGTCCTATGTACTAAGCCCACTGACATACAATTTGAATTCTAAAGGTATTGTGCACTCACAAGCCAGAGAATATATCTTGTCACTCTCCTGCCTGAACCATTCATGTATCATTCATGTTCTGTTGCAGAATTATGTTGCAGAATTGTGGTTTAAATCAAGAGGTGTCCAGGTCACAGCCAAAGCAAATAGCCCAAGAGCATGCACACACAGCTGCTTATATCACATGTTTTGTCAGAGTTCAGGACTTTATCTTTGACTGAACAGCAAGAAGCCCTTTGTGCATTTTTTAATGACAGAGATTATTGTATCTTTTTACCTATCAAATCTGGCAACAGTCTTATATACCAACTACCTTTTATAAATTACTGTGTTCAGCTAAAAGCAGACTTTGCCACACTTGGTCGGCGCTTGGTGTTTCTTCTCCCTATCAGCTTGGAAAGTTTTGCCAAATGTCCCTCTACCTTAGTGGGTACCATGAAAGCGAGCCAAGATTAATCCCCTCGAACCTTTGATCTTCTGGTCTGGACTCCTGTTAACTTTTTTGACACCGGCAATGGGCTTTGTCTTCTGGATTCTCCTGCCTTCCTTTGCGTATTTGTATCTGCTCGTCAGCCATTTTGGCAATCATATGTCACCTTCCGTCTCATTGTTTTTTGTTTTTTTCTAGTTCTTTCACTGCACACCTGTTGCCACTCAGATCAGCATGGTAAGGCAGGCAGGGTAAAGCATACCTTAACAGGGTCGGGTTTTGTCCCCGGCTGGCTCCCTGCCACCATCTGCTGGTGGGTTTGAATGCCCGGTCCGGTCAGCGACCCCCCCCCCCCCCCCCCCCCCACACACACACACACACCACTACCACCAAAAAAAGTGACCTCCTTTTCAGAAACCCAAATCCACCGTTTTATCGTGGAAGTTTAGAATTGTGAGATTTGCAGAGAAAGGAGATATTGATGGGGTTTGAACCTCTCTTTACCTCAATTTCACCCACTGAATTATTGGTATTCATCTATGACAATGTAAACTTGTTTTTGCATTCTATGACCCCTTTTAAAAGTTCCAAGTGTTACTATCTCTATAAATTTAACAATGGAAAAGTCGAAAATGCACAGCCGCTAACCTCTGTGTCTACTTACATTTGTTAACTTAACATTCTGGCTTTGGACTTGGCCTTCAGTAAGTGACCAGAATACAGATGTGTCCAGGTGAGTCTTTCGACCTGAGTTGTCATTACTGAAGCGGATGTCAGTCAGTTAAGATGTGGCATCACCATCAAACCTGTCCAATATTAATAATACATGCAATATGCAGGAGCACACAAAGCTAATCAGCTATGTTTTTCTGCCAGCCTCTTTAATGAAAACTCTGAGTCTGTTTGGCTGAGCACATGCCCCCCCAAAGTGTTAGTCAGTTATTTCTGCATGTTCTCAATTTGGCTTAATTCAAAAGTCTCGTTTGAAGAAATGAGTGGTGCCCTGAAACCCATTGCCCTTCTACCACATCATTTGGCTCGCCACCAATCACATAAATTGCTCAGCAAAAGTTTCATTTTGTCCTTGTGAAGTTAATCAACTCATTGGTGCACCCACAACCTAGGAAACAGCTCATTCATTGTCTCTGAAGGGAAGATTTTTCTTCCCATGCCCTCCATGGCAAATAGGCAGATTTGCACATTAGTTTCCCCACCCTTTAGTTGATGACCGCTTTGTTGTGCTGTGAGTTGGAGCAAAGAGTGATTTAATAGCTGCCCAGGGAGAAGGCAATCTCACAATTCCAGTGTCTCACAACAGTGCAAGGAAGGATAGGAGCAACAGAAGAACTGTCAGGACAGTTTAGAAACAGTCTTACAGTGTTCATGTTTAATTGTTCACTATGAAAACCCTAAAAAGCAAGAGAGGAAAAAAAATCTGGATAAGATTTTTTTTTGTTTTCATTTTTTTTTCCTGCCCTAAAGGCAAGTGCAAAATAATGTTTTCCATTTCTTTTGTTTTTTGGTGCCCTGAATGGCAATTGAAAATCTTTCTTTTTTGCAAAAAAAAAAAAAATGAAAGGCTAATATTTTGTAATAATTTATTTTACCACTGGAGGCAATGAAGTGAAATTACAGATCTTCACTGATTACTGTAATCTTAAAATGGATAGTCTGGGGCCTGGTTTCCAAGAATCAGTGTCAAAATCGCCACTAGTGATCCTGGGTTTTTGTAGGTCAACATGAGTGCTCTTAGGATCAAGAACAAGACTCAATATGCATTCTTGTTGCATTCTCATGAGCCGACAGAGCTCAGAGTATTAAGTTAAAATGTAACTTTTCTGCTGTTGTTCTACAAAAGTATTTTTCAAAATCAATTGAGGCGAGAATATTTTACTTTTAAGCTTCATTATGTGGCACATTTACTGATTTACTGCATAATTAAAAACAAAGTTCAGATGTTGAGATGACCATGGCAACCAGCGGAGCTCATAGGATAACCGCAGCCAGGGCTAATGTTGCAGCAGCCCTCTCTCGGCATAGCCGTGTCAAAACGTTCATTTGATTTGGGCTAATCATAATTCTCCCACTAAATAAAAAAAAAGTAATAATTTATTATTATCTAGAGACTATTAATAATGGGGAAGGGAAATGAAGATCCCGATGAGCTAAGCATGTGATAATGTCACAAGCACGTTTCTGTTCCAATTGAAATATATTTGTTGTGCATGCTCCCGTTCTTCGGGAGTTCATACGTCCTGTGTTTTTGTCAAGAACATACTTGGCGAGAACATAGTCCATACTCTGATTCTTGTGAATTGGTAAACGGCACTAATTTCCCAAATAACCTGAAGCTTTCAGTCATTACATGCTTATCCTAACATGTCACAATGTTTTAGATAAGGGTGTAAGTAATAAAGCTAGATCAATTTAAATATGAATGCTCTAGTTACTATTATACAGTAGAAGCCATTTATAATTTCACCACTTTCCTTGATGGGTCCTTAGCTGGTTCGCTATAGTTCCTTTTTTAAAACATCAATTTTTGTACTAAAATATCCTTTCCTTCATGATTTGTGGATATTAAGATTTAAAGAGAAGCAGTATCTCCTTGTCAAACCCCATTATTCAGTGAAAGGGTGGAGTCAGAGTAAAAAAAAATGGATACCCGGGAAAAGCAAATTATTGACTGATGATGTTCTTATTTAACGGTTGGTGATGACTTTTGCTCAAAATTCACTTGGATAAAATATGGGCGATCCACTGGATATGTTGTCTGCCATAAAGTTAAATATGCAACTAAAGCCAGCCATGCAGAATATTTTATTTAAAATTTTACATCTACGACAGCATCAAAATCAATTGGTCTTAAAATATTTTAAGAAACCATGACGCGGTCCTGACTATGGCAACCTTTAAAACCCATTTAACACCATATTCATTGGTAAAGTGTTGAAGAGAGACTGATTTCTTGAACATTAAAGAAATCTATCTTAGCTTTTCAAAATCTTACCATCTCTTCCATCTGGTCCCCTTGTGGGTTAGAGGCATGCTGTTTTCCCAGTGCTCCAGAGGCTCTCACCCTGCTCTGAAATCCATTTGAAAAAAGGATTAGACATTTATATCAAGGCTGTTGGTGGAGAAAAAAAGACTAAGGAATCTAAGCCAAGGTGTTTTTTGTAGTTGTTGTTTTTTCTGCATTGTATTAGTGAAGAGAAAAAAGACTAAGAAATGTAAACTATGTATATCTTCTTTTAGAGTTGCAGTTTATTTTAGATAATTTATTTAACAAGATTTTTCAGATTGTTTGGAAATAGGTTACTTTCCATGATATTCTATAACCTGCAATAGAAATATCTGTGTAAATATACACTCACCGGCCACTTTATTAGGTACACCTGTCCAACTGCTCGTTAACACTTAATTTCTAAGCAGCCAATCACATGGCGGCAACTCAGTGCATTTAGGCATGTAGACATGGTCAAGACAATCTCCTGCAGTTCAAACCGAGCATCAGTATGGGGAAGAAAGGTGATTTGAGTGACTTTGAACGTAGCATGATTGTTGGTGCCAGTAGGGTTGGTCTGAGTATTTCAGAAACTGCTGATCTACTGGGATTTTCACGCACAACCATCTCTAGGGTTTACAGAGAATGGTCCGAAAAAGAAAAAACATCCAGTGAGCGGCAGTTCTGTGGGCGGAAATGCCTTGTTGATGCCAGAGGTCAGAGGAGAATGGCCAGACTGATTCGAGCTGATAGAAGGGCAACAGTGACTCAAATAACCACCCGTTACAACCAAGGTGGGCAGAAGAGCATCTCTGAATGCACTGTACGTCGAACTTTGAGGCAGATGGGCTACAGCAGCAGAAGACCACATCGGGTGCCACTCCTTTCAGCTAAGAACAGGAAACTGAGGCTACAATTTGCACAAGCCCATCGAAATTGGACAATAGAAGATTGGAAAAATGTTGACTGGTCTTATGAGTCTCATTTTGTGCTGCGACATTCGGATGGTAGAGTCAGAATTTGGCATCTACAACATGAAAGCATGGATCCATCCTGCCTTGTATCAACAGTTCAGGCTGGTAGTGGTGGTGTCATGGTGTGGGGAATATTTTCTTGGCACTCTTTGGGCCCATTGGTACCAATTGAGCATCGTTGCAACGCCACAGCCTACCTGAGTATTGTTGCTGACCATGTCCATCCCTTTATGACCACAATGTACCCAACTTCGTATGGCTACTTTCAGCAGGATAATGTGCCATGTCATAAAGCTGGAATCATCTCAGACTGGTTTCTTGAACATGACAATGAGTTCACTGTACTCAAATGGCCTCCACAGTCACCAGATCTCAATCCAATAGAGCATCTTTGGGATGTGGTGGAACGGGAGATTCGCATCATGGATGTGCAGCCGACAAATCTGCGGCAACTGTGTGATGCCATCATGTCAATATGGACCAAACTCCCTGAAGAATGCTTCCAGCACCTTGTTGAATCTATGCCATGAAGAATTGAGGCAGTTCTGAAGGCAAAAGGGGGTCCAACCCGTTACTAGCATGGGGTACCTAATAAAGTGGCCGGTGAGTGTATACTGTAAGTTCAAACAGCCATAAATCATTACATAGGTAAAAAATAGTCGGATGGCCACTCCCTTTTAGATAACTATGTACTGCATATAACTCAGACTGAACATCTTGTGGATATGACTTAATATTAGTAAACCAATCACTTTATACTTGCCATGTCTTAAAAGACTTTGCATTGAAGGATATGTTACATCTAAGAAGTTCGACTAATATCAGTAGCTTGTAGAATGGTTATAAAATGTTCAGCTGAGAAACAGGTTAAAAATGTCAATGTGATTTCTTGTAAAATATGTAAAATATCCTCAGCAGCAAAGAGTTGGAACCTTCAAAATGTATAGAGGATGCCTAAAAGGGGACACATTAACAAAACCCACATTATAAGCCCCTAAACAACGTTTTGTTGAGTACTTGGTGTCTCTAAGAATGGATAAAATGTGATCTTAATCTCTCCAGTTTCTTTGTATAGTTGCATGAGCAACACAAAGGGTAGGATGTAGCATACTGTAGCTGGTTGATGGATTGAAGAGCAAAGAAATGGGCCTGGAGAGTTAAACTGAAAGACCAAAAGAGACAGGTGAGTGGAGCTACATAAGGAATAACTGTCAGCAAAGTAACCACTAATGCAGTGAAAGATAAAGAAATTTTCCCTGAGAATGACTAACTTAGACTTAGCTCTAGACATGCAGAGCTGGGATGAAATGTCTTTTATGGAGGGAAGAGGAGCACCAATGACCTTTTCACTACGCTTTTCACCTTCTTCCAATCTGCATCCTCCACACCACACAGAAAGTCGTGAGGATGGTTGGGCACAGGTGGGCTCTCCTCATCCTCAGCAGGAAGTACATGCGCTTTTATGCTCTTCTGAACAGTGATGTGGTGTTTTGTGTGTGGTTAGGCCGATTTTTCCTGAAGTCAACGATGATCTCCTTCGTCTTCTCCACATTCAGGATCAGGCTGTTATCTGTGCACCAGTCCACCAGCTGCTCCACCTCCTCTCTATAGTCCTGGTCACTGTCGTCGCTGAAGAGGCCCACCACCGTAGTGTTGTCTGCAAACTTCATGATGTGATTGATGGTGAACCTGGGGACGCACTCATGTGTCATCAGGGTGAACAGCAGGGGGCTTAGGGCGCAGCCCTGAGGGAGCCTGTGCTTAGGGTGATGACATCAGAGGTGTTCTGTCAGACCCGGACTGACTGAGGTCTGTTTGTGTGTCAAGCAGCCAATTGTAGAGAGGTGTATTGAAGCCCAGCTGTTCCAGTTTTCCAATCAGATGCTGTGGGATTATGGTGTTGAAAGCTGAACTGCTGTCCAGGAAGTCTGGACTGATGAGCTGGACCAGACATTTAGCAGAGAAGGAGCAGAAAAACCACAGGCGCTTGCCTGTGTGGACTGGAGCCAGAAGGGAGATAAAATGGGAGTGTCATGCCTTAAAACATATGCAATCAAGAAAGAAAGAACAAAGAAATAAACGATGGGAAATACTGTGACAAAAAGAAGGCACAGGCATAGATGAAAACACATAACTGATTGATTGCCATTATAATAAGTGAATTGGAAATAGCCAAAGAAAATCTTGAATCTATTGTATTTAAAACACAAGTAGCATATTAGCTCAGGCTAATTTAACTGCCCACACCACCCAAACAGTGTTGGACAAATACTGACCAATGATTGTGACATTAAAAACAAAATGGAGATGAGAGCTGAGAGAAATGGGTGATAGTGAGAAGATTGGGTTGTAGTGAAAAAAGTAATCTTCCAGGTGTGTATGTGCATACTATATGGAAAATGGTTAATAAATTGATGTGAAGTTTAGAAACAGTACAGTCTTTTGTACTTGTTTCAGTTTACAAAGATTTTCTGAGGGACTGGGAGGGATACCTCCTTTTATTTTTAGATTGTGAATCTCTACTTTTAACCTTCCTGAAATACAATTGTGCAAAATGTTTAGAGATTCTGTTATGGAAATTTAGAACCCTGTTGCTCTTGGTAAATCTAATTGCCTGCAATGGCAACCATCCAGTGCCATCACTCATCCATTAGACGAACCACGGTCATAGTAAAAACATGCCTCCTGTCAAGAGCATCGATAGAATGGTACGCAGAACTATTTTTGCAGCTATAAGTAAATAAAATGATGCCAAACTATAACGGCGGAGGGCAAGAGCTTTGAATAATGTTGCTTCAAGCAGTAAGTTATGATAATTGACGTAAGAGGAGAAGCCAACAGTAAAGCTCTGTCAGACATGAGAGGGACATGGCCGTGCACAGTGAAACTTGAGTGCTCCTTCTTTTACCCAATAGTAAAACCGAACACTTTTTAAATACTATACTAAATATTACAATACTACTATATCTTTTCCTCTGCTCGTCTTCCTTCTCCTCCTCCATCCTCCTTCTCCTCATCTCTTTTCTCCTCATCCTCCTGCTCCTCCTCTCTCTTCTCCTCCTGCTCCTGCTCCTCCTCCTTCTCCCCATCTCTCTTATCCTTATGCTCCTCCTCTCTCTTCTCCCCCTCTCTCTCCTCCTCCTTCTCCTCCTCTCTCTTCTCCTCATCCTCCTGCTCTTCCTTACTGGTTATCTGTTGCTCCCCTGTCATCTCTTTCTCTGCTTCTGCTGTAATTCTCTTCTTAAAATAAGAAGAGATGTCTGTGGACTTTGTCTTCATGACTGGAAATTGACAAGCCATACACAATCACAAACTCTTCCAGTTAGCTACATAACTATGTCAAAAACACACTAAAAGCTGATTTAACAGTATAATGTTACAGATCACATATCCCCTTTTCTTTCACCAACAAATGATTTGACTTATTTACTTACTGTTAGTTTTATAAGCTTTCTCACCATTAAAGCGGGCACAGGCTGAGCCGTAGTTCTCCGAGCGCACAAGCACCATCTGTGCCGGTAGCTCATTTGCGCATGCGCAAGCAAATATCGGGTAGGGGAGAGGGAGAGCAGGAGGACTACAGTGTGTGAGAAGGACAGGGAGAGCGGCTGCTTTGTTGGGTGCATAATGGGGTGAAATGCTAAACCGATGCTACTACAATTTACACTGGCCAGTGGGGGGGCCGCCTCTTGACAAAGCCTCTGGTGGCGCCCTTGCCTGATGGATAATCACATCTGTTTCAACTGGACTGATCCCTAAAAATAACACCTCCTGAGGGAGTAAACAGCTCCTTGGTCCTTTTCAGGAGTCTAATGAAAATAAAATATGCTCTGTGTTGAAAGATTGGTGCATGTCTGCTGAAATTAAATATACACACCTTTTGGGTTCTTTCAAGTTTTTTTGCTTGTTGTCTTTTTCTTTTTGATAATGAGTAATGTAATATGACCACATGAACACCGAATAAAATTCAGGCTTAAATTATTCACAATTCTCTATTTTGAAAATAGAGCAATGTATAAGGAGTGAGAAAATTATTGCATTTTCATTTTATTAGAATAGCATGTTTTCTGACATTTCTGACCCCTCCATGATTTCTAAGTGGGATAACTTGCAAAATAGCAGGGTGTTCAAATACTTCACGGTACCTCACTGTACCAATGAACTAAGAAAATATGAACATGATCTAGAATAGATAATGCAGTGATTTACGTTATAGAGTTTTCTCAGATTTAATCTGGAAATGTTTTTATCTTTCTTTATGAAAACTTTTTTTTTTGTCTATAAATCACAATAGTGGTACTTTCTCTTTTTAATCTGGGCTGACTGATGGCTGCTCAAAAGTTGACCAATGGAAAATGAGTGCTTAAAACGTTTATCTGATTGACCACTTTGATCTAATTTATTCCTTTTGATTAATAACTAACTGAGGTTATTTGGTTTCTATTGTTCTTAGATTTAAGCCAGCAACAAGCCGTTGACTGTTTGGAAACCCTTTAATCTCGTTTGAAATACATTCTTGCATAGAGATAAAGCTGGGACACATCTCCCCCATGGCTATTTCCATTGCTATGCCCTCTACAAATAAAGAAAGTTGCACCTTTTATTTCGAATAGATCTTTCATTTCCAAAGAGATGATTCGCAAGGGACACAAGTAAACTTATCTTTGGCTTCTGTTTATATAAAGGAGGGCATGGTGTGCTGTTTTTGTTGCCTTTGCCCTTAACTCAAAAGCTTGTTTTTCTTTGCAATCTGACCTACAGCTTTTAGAAAAAAAAAACAATGTTATTTTTATCTAATATCTAACAGGTCACACTACTTAAACACATAGATATCCCCTCAGATGTATGTCTTTAAGACTGGTAAAAACAATTAAATATCAGCATTTATAGCTTAGGTAGTTAAGAGAGTCTGAACTAGTGTTATAAAAGCACCTATTAGGTCAAATCGTGTTTTACAGTTGTGTTTCAGCCATCCTAGTGAGTCAGATTAAACTGACACTTTTCACTGACTCTGTGGGGCCGTATAACTTGTGTAAAAAAAAAAAAAAGAAGATAAAACAGCCATGTAAATAGTTGCAAATTATGAAGACAAATGAAATAAGATAGGGGAATCAAAAATTTTTTCTGCTCTGATTTAAAAAACTGCTACTTTACACTATCTATAGTCCCATTTACACTACGCTCTGAAAACTGATCTGTGCCGAGTTTGGCCCAAGCTTGGATCAGTTAACCGTGCCGAGCTCAGTTCCTTACGACCATTTACACATCATGCTAGCAGGGTCCCTTTCCTCCTAGTGACGATCTACGGTACTACTGCTCTCCAGAGGGATACAAGCAAATCCACATGGCGGCACCAATAGCATTCAGGAAGTTTGGTTATAATTGTGATATTTCATTGTTTGCGGAAGCGTCAGGTGAAGAAAGGAGCCTTTGGTCTAATCAGGGCTTACAGATGCAGGAAAAAACCAAACACATTGAGGTTCATCACACTGCTAAGCAAAATCATCACTGGAAATCATGTGGCATCGTACGGAAGCCAATATTTTTATGAATGTCTGAAATTTGATGATTACGTAGGCTGACTGTAAGGACATGACGCGGTCTGCATGCGCTCTTTGTTATCTGAGAACCGACCCAGAGCTGAACCGCATCAAGCCCTACTGATGAACTAGTACCAGTTTAGCGCAGTTCGGGTGTGTCTTGCACAGTTCGGTTAAGTTTTGCATGCCATTTACACTCAATACTTATCTCGGTTAACGGCGCTAACCGGTGGTCTAAGTGCAGACCGATCTCGGCAAGGTAGTGTAAATAGGGCTTATGAGAGTGTGCAAACTATAAACTCTACAGGTATATTTAAAAAATTTGAATTTCTATGCGACCTGAAGTAGATCATTTATCTAAAAAAAGCGTTTACAAAAGCATAAATCGTTTGTGCCCATTCAGTTATTAAAAACACAAAAATAAAGACACTTTAAAATTATTTTCTCAAATTAATATCTGGTTGCTTATTTGCCCCATAGACAAAGAATATAAAAAAATAATTTGAATAAAACATAATTACAAGCTAACAGATGAAAAGGATGCTTGAGCCTAGTGCCTGAGCAGGTGCTACAGCAGTGGAAACCCAGTCCTTTCAGCCCCATTTATACCTGTTATAGGACATGGCAACCTGAAATTTCCTCAAGCAATTGTATCATTCCCTTTGAAGTTTTTGATCTTTTGATAAATAGTTAATTTGGGTGCAATCTTACTAGCATCAATATCCTTGCCTGTAGTGTTCTTTTGATGCTAAACAACGATGGCAGCACTTATTTTGTTGAAGATAACCATACCTGAAAGAAAAGAATGTCAACCACTACTCATTCTGCTCTTTTAATTCAAACAGATGGATTACTCCCAGCTGAATAATGAACTGTGATTAACTGAAAATCAAGAGAAGAGAAGTAAAAGTGTCACGTCTGAAAAGCACTCGAAGACCTAAGGCTGTGGGACTCCAGCAAAAAGTGAGAGTTGTTTTTATGAAGAAAACCTGAAAGAGTGTGAACATGTTGTAACATTGAGCACCTTTAAGGGTGTCACATGCTTGTCAGGAGGCCAAGCAGTCTTGGAGTTGGGACCCAAACTGGTTGAAAGAAGAACATGCTTTGAAGAGTTTTCAGCTGACAAAACTTTAATTTCTTCTTGTGCAGGACATCAACCAAACCACACCACACCAACCAAGAACAATGGCAGACATGTTTCTTAAATAGAGAAGGAACTAAATTGGAAGAAACCATTTTTAAAAGGCTGTTAAGCTTCACAATAAGAAGAAAAGGAAAATTTGGTTTAAACAAACAATTACATAAGAAATACTTTTACCAATCAATCCAAACAAATACTCAAACTCAATAAAGAAAACACCATGCATCAGATCAACACCCCCCTTCAATTATCCAATGGTACAGTCCTGTACACACCTGCTTGGAGAGTGAAACAGCAGATGTGAGTATTTCACAATATTTTCACTCCTTAATCCATGAAATGTCTTTTTATGAATAGTTAAACAAAAACAAAATATTGTAAAGTGAAATAAATTGACCTTTTTACAAAAATGAAATTTCACTAATTTTCACACTAATTTTCACACTTCATCCTTGACAGGATACAGTTTGAGATATCAAAAAAAAACCTCAACCCCAAAACAGCACATGTAACACGAGACATACATTTCAGCAGAGGGTCACATCAGTGGCTGGGGTTACATGAAGTCATAAACATAAGTTGTGTGTGTATGATGTGTGCGTACAATTTGTCAGTGAACGCTGTCCACAGGCCATTGTCCTTGATGAGATGGAAGTTTATCAACGAGCGGGGGAACAGTTCTTGTGTGCCTTTTTGCCATAAAATCCAGGGGAGATTTGATTGGGGGGGGAGGCCGAATCTAGAATAACACTTGTTTTGAGAAAAAGCTACACAGGAATTTTCCGTCAGCCTTAAGTCTTTTCTTGCTGGCTCTACGTGGCGAATCCAACATTCCAAATTTGTTGGACTTTTGCGCCTTGAAGCGAGCATGCACATCCAAGATATTATCCCATCTCACCTTTGAGTTCAACCACCACAGCCAGCCTGCATTCACTTGCACCCAGCATACGGCTCATCTCCCAATCATGCTCGTTCACAGCCTCTGTGAGGGCGTCAACCGCTGTTTGCAGCCTGATCAATGCCCAAATTGCCGCCAAAATCCTCTGTAATTGTACATACATCAGGTGTCCTCCAAATCCAAACAGGATAAATCCCAGTATTGTAAAACCAAAAAACATACATCTTCGATATGCTCTACTGACAGCATTGTAAGACACACCATCCTCCAAGCCTTCCAGGTGTCCATGGTGTGCCCCACTAATTATGTCCCGGCAGGACAGGAAGGGGTTTCCTTTTCCCCGTCTTCCAGTTGAGAAAATGATCAATTGCATTGAGAAACCAGCTGACCAGATCCATTGTTTGAGTTCAGGTGATATGAAGAGAGAACTCAGAAAAGACAAGACACAGCAAAGCAGGGACAGATCAGGGAGTTGCAGAGGAGCAGGAAAATGCGACAGCCTCCTTAGAGAGGTAGAAAACCACCTTGGCAAAACAATTTTAAGAATGAATGACAGACAGAAATCTTACTTTTGGAAATTTCACAGAAAATTTCAGAGAAATTGCCCCTCCCTCGGGTTCTGTAAACCAGACGTTTCTCATAGTGGACAATTATGTAGATTCTTATACATAAACAAAACATCCTTGTTTTAATTATTGATGATCACATCAGAGATTATAATTTATCCTTCAAAGAAAAATTTTTAGCGTCAAATCGGTCTGACAACGTTACAATGTTTTTGTTTGATAAAATATATTATTTTATATTTTTATTAACTATGAAAAGAATTGCAATCCATCTGTTTAGGATAAAACTCCAAACTGAAATTTTCTGTGAAATCTGCAAAAGAAAGATTTCTGTCTGTCAGTCATTCTTAAAATTGTTTTGCCAAGGTGGTATATCAAATCCAATAAATTAGGATAGAAGCAAGTTTGCATGAATTACAGCTAAGGGGAAACTCATGGGGCATTTATTTGGGTATATATAAAAAGAAACTTAGCTCTCTGCATACCAGGAGCCAAAAATGATGGAGAACCTTTTAGTTTGTATGCTCCACTTATCTGGAATCGACTTAGAAAACTGTAAAAGAGCTGAAACCCTAAGTTTCTGTTAACCAAGGTTAGAAACCTATTTGTGTAGTGTAGTCTTTAAGTGTCCTTTTCAAATATTAGTAGCTTTACCTTATAAAAACAGCATAAAAATAAAACTGACCATTATGTTGAATTAGTGGGAGCCCTGAGTTTGTTTCTGCAAAACAAGCCGGTCTCATCTAGGCGTAACCAGATACAATGACACGAAGTGTGCTACTGATGTCCAGTCTGCTCCGTAGTTTTGTTTTGGGTGCTCTAACCGCAGGAAATAGGATGTGGGTTAAAGTTATAGATAGGATGCGTCTTGACCTGAATTAACATGTGTCAAGAGGCACGCGCCGACTGATGTAATTGGGAGAGAATACCCCAATTTTTTATATTTTTTAAAATAAAACATCACTCAGACTCTGATCATCGATAAATTGTAGAAATATTTTTTTCTGTGCGGCCCGGTACCAAATGACCGACAGACCGGTACTGGTCCGCGGCCCCGTGGTTGGGGACCGCTGATGTAAAGCACTTTGAATTTTCTTGGTACTAAAATGTGCTATATAAATAAACTTGCCCTGCCTTACAGTAAAAAGCAAAAAAACAAAAGCAAGAGGGTTCAACGGTTATGTGAGAGACTGTTGATTCTTTTCCTTTGAAGCAATTTTTGGGATTATCTTCTCAACTGTAGATAAAACAAGCGACTCATTGCGTCTAATCAACAACTCTATAATAAATATTGTCACTGTGTGCTATTGTTTAGTAAAATCAACAGAAAAAAAATCTTGGATGACCATTATGGCCTTTTATTTTATTTTGTTCAGAAAGAGATGAACAAAAGGGTCAACAACAGGCATGTTGCTGGCCTTTGCATCTTCTTCAGCTTGCATATGTCATCCTTCAAGCTCTGGGATTGTTCACAAGAGCGGTAGTTCAAAATCTGACACTGAAAGCTGTTTCTCTTTCCTTCACCCCCTTTTATCTGTGTCCCCTTCAGAGAACAGCAGCAGCAGTAGTACATAATTCTTTAGTAGCAACACAAAACCACACAAATTCCTGCTGCTGGTGTGTTTAAACACTAATTCGCCCTCTGTGGAATCTCTAAGTCTGTGGCAGACATAAAGATGCAACTGAGCTGTTCAGAAAATTAAAATGGTGCAATTGATCCTTTTTTTCTTATGAGATACAAAAAGGGATTTGCATCAGGACAACACAAGGCAAATATGCATATATAATTTCTATTATTTTTATTTGATAACTGGCTTATTTCTCAACTATACATACACTCTCTTTATTAGCTTTCCATACCAAAACGTAGACAGATGAGTACAAATACCAAACACATAATTATAATAATTAATGAATTTCCTAATTTTTCCCTGACTTATTTCCTTTTAAAACTTCAATACACATTGTACATAAGAATATTTTTTACAATATACAGAACCCCTAAAATCCCTTTATATTTCTAACAGTAGGGGGATAATTATGATATTAGATTTCTAAGCATCAATCAAGTAATAAAAAGCAAAATTTTTACTCATCAGGTCAATTCTCTGAGTAACATTTATAAACCTAAAATGACATAAAAAATCTATAAAAAAAATAGTGAAACTGTTACTTTTCAAGCTAAAATAACCCCAGTGCCTTTTCTGGGCTGTATTTTTTAATTTATTTTTTATTTTTTTCGTCCTTAGACATTGTAATCAAACTTAATAAGCATCCAAACTTCAAAAAAGTAGGACCGTTGTTATAATTCAGCTTCAAACTGCACAAATTGATACACTCTCAGCTGTGTGTTTCGCTCATATGCAAGCTGGTAACACGCCTTAAGCCTTTTATGAAACCTTATTTAATTGGCTACAAAGCCAACAGCCCACGTGGTCTTAACCAATAACAGCAGGACTCTATGAGGCGTAATATCGCTCTGCTCGGTGTGCCATTGGCTAACAGGCAATGAGCACTTCAGCGACTGTCCCTGTCATATAAAGATACTTGTTGTAGGTAAGAAGGCGATGTAAAAAAACATACCAAACATCATGGGCTAAAATTGGAAATAAGTATTAGGAAGCAAATATTAGCAAGATGCTAAGCATCAGCTATAACCAGCTAACTTTTCTGATGTCAAAAACCCAAGGTTATGAGGCAATTTTCTCTTCATGGAACATTTTTATTATACATATTCTGGATTACTTTTAATCTGTGGACCCTTATGGACAAATGGAATATAAAAAATTGATTGGATTTATAAAATGGCTTCAGGACGCCTTCAAAGGAATGTTGTTGTGGCTACATTGTCATGTTTACATTTTGACATGCTTCTATATCTGTGTTAATTGTACTTTGGTGCTTGCTGTGTCCATAAAATGAAATTAGTGGTTGAATTGTGGGGAATCTAAGCTTTCCAACATGTCTATACTGGTAATAATTATACCGTTGTAATTTTCATGCACTCTGAGTTATCAGTTGTAAATGCTTTAAAACGGATTGCCTGTGACTGGGTGGATTTTGAGAGGATAAACAAAGTGTGTGATAAAAAGACAGCTCCTTTTTGGATGTAATTTCCTTTGTGTGAGCAGTAAGTAAAAAACACAGGAACGAAGGACAATAAACAGAGAAGAATCCCCACCCATTTATTTAAGCCTTTATTTTGGGGATTTATAGGAATTTTCGACTTCTAAAATTCTGGCTTGTTCTGGCTTGTTCAGATGTCTGAAAAAGCAAAGATGGAACTTAACCAAGTTGTGTACATCCTGTTACATTTGATATAGATTTTTAAAACTACTTTTTGTATTAACATTTTGACAACACTCTCCTGCCTTCCTTACCATGATCTGTATAGATATTATAAAGATATTAATTAAAACTTTAACAAAGAAAAGCAGAATATACCTCAAATGATTCTATTTTTTACAAGTCACATAAATGTTGTCAAATTGCCAGTTCTGGAGAAAAACTGCAGCGCTTATTAAAGGCCTCTTATACAAATATCAAATACGGGCTGGTAGTTCCTCAGGATTCCCAAATGTTTCCTGCAGGATGGGAGTCAACTTTACTATTGATAATGCAATTGGGACGGTTCAGCATTAAAGGTTTGCTTGTGCAGTCGGGGCGGGAAGAAGGATTTATTCTGGCGAAGAGTAATTTCTTTTTATTGTATTTTTAGTGATGGGCCGTTATTGTCGTTAGCACATACTTTAAACGGATGATAAACAAAATATCGCCGTTGATCTATTTTCCAAGTTGGGTGGGAAGCAGCGTCTATACCAGGGGTGTCAAAGTGGTTCTAGAAAGGGCCGTGTGGCCTCAGGTTTTCTTTCCAACCAAGCAATTGCACACCAGACTCCATTCATCAAGTGAGTCCATTCATGACATGATGACTTGATGAGACAATTTTTTTTCGTATTTTTGTATTTTTGTTCTTTAGTTCATGTTCCCATCCCTGGAGGCCAGTGGGCTGAGAGGGTTTTTCGTGTTTGGCTTGTCATCTGATCATGTGGACCGGAACTCCTGACCCGGCTGGGGATTCTTGGATTCCTGAACTGTCCTGTCTGATATGTCTTCCCTGACCTGCATCAGATTCCTGTCTGCTCACTGAGGTTGCTGCATCTGGGACACTTTGGGCGGCTATGTGCCGCAGCTCGTTTGGGAGTGCATTGGTTGGATCCTGCCTTCCTCGGGGAGGATAGACTGAACTGTTAACCAGCTAAGTGACACACACAGATAATCATCTCCCGTCAGATGTTCATGGTCACTTACCTGTGTTTCTCCCTACAGAGTGTCAGTGATTGGCCCCGCCCCCCCTCTGCCTGTCTCGCCTTGTATACTGGGTCCATTTGTCCCATTAATGACAGCCCTGTTGGGTGACGGTGCTTCTTTGGAAGCTATCTGAAGCTGGCCACGCTGTCTGGGGTTTCCTGCTGCTGTTTGTAGTGGCTGGAGGTGAATATGAAGTATTTTCTTTTTTTTTTGTAATTAAAGCTCGAGTACCAGAATTATTTTTTATATATTTTTCATTGAAAAGTTTTGTGATTTTAAATCCATTTAGGTATTTAGAAACTGTTTAGCAACAGTTCACTGAAAAAATATATTTGGGGATTAATAATGATCAGAGTGCTCTCTTGTAAAGAAAATGCATTCTCCTTGCGTTTTGGGTAAAACCAGTGGAGATTAAGCCCTTTTATAAATATTTTTGTCTTGTTTTTGTCTGACAACTCTGCAGAAACAGTGTGTGTCTCGAAGACCTGCTATTCTGATTAGTTGACGCTAATCCAGCTGCAAAACTCAACTCCACAGCATTGGACACTGGAAGCTGGACAGGTCAAAACATGCTGCTACCAGCTTGATAAGAACTAGCAAAGCTGTTTGAAAAAGCAAGATTAAGGAAGAACTATCAATACTGTGATTTGTCTCACTGGTAGAATTTTCACTATTACAGCAGTACTTATAAGGGACAGGGATTAAGTCCTGGTACAGTAACAGAGAACATATTTCCCTCAAACATTTTCTTCTAAAAGACGAATACATGTATCAGCATTATGTCCAATAATGCAACAGAGTTTTTTTTTAGGGAGGATGGAGGGCTATAGTAAATGGGATGCCTTTATTTGATGTTTTCAAATACAACTACAGCTAGAGATGGGGTGAGATGGGGGGTGAGAATAATTTTTGCAACAAGAGGGATCGCCCTCTAATGTAGATGCTTAATATCCACCAATATTGAAATATATTTTATGGATTAAAGAATGTTTATTTTGAGATATGTCTTCTATACAGACGTATCTCAATATATATATATTTTAAGTGCATAAATTCCAGTTTAACAGGGTTTAATCTGTAACCACTCTGGCTATTTCTTCACTTTTCTTCAAACTCACTGATGTAACATTTTTCCTCAACACTTAAGTAAACTATAAATTAGTATAAATTATGATAATAAATTAAATCAGACTCGTCTAAAGAAATTTAAACTTAAGATTTTGAATAAATGCATTTGTATGATCTAAAAAGCATTGTTTTTTTATCTTTGGTGAGTGATCCTCTTTTCCATGTTTTTACCCTTAATGTCACCAGCATATTAGAAATCAGTTATGTGGATTTAAAATCAATTTCACTAAGATACTGGTGAAGTTACTTGCAAAAACGAGGCATTTCGCCTCAGCCTCCATCATTTACATGGTATTAATATGAGTTAAACATGTAAAGTTGATGTACTGTACGTTATTCTTTATCTCACAAATAACAGTTACGTCATAATGAGAATCCTACTTAGTTCAGCAATAAATTAGAGAACAAGAGCATCTTTTTTTTTTATCTCATTTGATTTAGTGTAAGAAGCCATTTTAACTCAGAGAAGCTTAAGATGCCATTTCAAAGTCAATGGCGTAGCTAATTATGTCATCAAGACACTGAAAGACTGGATAAGTCTCTGCCAATCTTCTTGGTGTCAGTGGTGTCATAATCAGAAAGCAGCCAGTTCTATCATTGTGTTGCCCTTTGATAAACTATTTCTTCTCTTCCTCGAGACCTGCTGTACTGTTCACTCAGCTATGTATATATCCTGTCTTTCCTCCTGGTTGCCTGTCACAGATGAAAAAACATATTGGTAGATGCACTTACTGGATTCTCCTCAAAGCCAATGTTGGATATCTACTCAAACAAGTCTGTGGATAAATCCTCATTAACCTATTATTCTGTTCAGTTGTCTGCTTTAAGGTTGACTTTCTGGTGACTTTGTGACAGCTTTATGCTCATCCGTTTAGTCAGCTTTGTTAAAAGAAAGTTGAACAAGTAATACATGTTTGATGGTTTGGGATTTGTAAGAATTTGGGATTTTGAAAATGTTTAAAATTGCAGAGAACTCCTTCAGAGTTATGAAGCCTAAATGTAGTTCTCATCTTTTTTTTTTCATCTTAAATATGAGGCTTTTAAACTCTCAAGATGACTGGTTTCTTTAGTGACTGGCATTCTAATTTACCTCAGTTTATTCAATAAGTATTGTTTTTGCTTGTGGAGCACTTTTAAAAAGGACTCAAAATACAAACTCTTAAGTAGAAATCTGATCTAACATCTGTGACTTTGATACTGAAAAATGTTTGGTTTTGCCAATTTTGCAACCACTGTTCATCACGTGGTGAGTAGTGGCCCTCTATTCAACATTTGTTTAGGACAAAAACAGTGCCCTGGGAGCTCGTCATGTGATATAGTCAGACAGAAAACAGCAGCAGTCGATACAGTCTCATTATAAAGAATTAAAACATTTCAGTTTTCAGGAAAAAAATATTATAATTTAGATCTTGTAAAATGAGATAAGAAGCCCTCATCTTGTAAAATGCGGGCTGTAGGGTGGTACGGTTTTTAGCACTGTTGTTTTTAGGGTTTAGGGTTCAGAGTCCTTCATGGAGTTTTCCCTGTGTACCTATGGGTTTTCTTTGAGTATTTCGGCATCCTCCCTATTTATTAATTAATTGAACTGTATTAATCTCACATTGGAGAAATTTTCCTCTGCATTTAACCCATCCCCTTGGGGAGCAGTGGACTGCCATCATGGGTGCCCGGGGAGCAGTGTCTGGTTAAGGGTCTTGCTCAGAGACAGTGTGGGAATCTGCCACTCTGGGTGGCTCGAATCCTGAGGTTCGAACCCAAAACCTCAGGATTTCAAGGCCCTATGTCCTTACAACTAGGTTGCCACTCCCGTGTCCAAAATCACGGGTGTTAAATAAATTTGATTCTCTAAATTAATCTTAGGTCAGAGTATGTGTGTGCATGGCTGTCTGTTTAGGTCTAGATCTGTCTCAATTTTTCACATACAGTATGTGATTCATACATGCACAAGACAAGATCAACAATTACACAGAATGAGTACACAGAACAAGCACAACAAAATCTACACACAATAAACACAAGATCCACAAATGCACACAACAAGATTCACCAAGGTATTTCTGGTCCATAAACAATTATAAAAAATTACACAGTACGAGTAGACTTGAAACTTTACTGCATTTTTGTGTGGATTTTTGAGACTGTACTGACGTGCCACGAAACACAAATGCATTTTTTTAAAACAGGAATGTGGTTAAGCTCTATAGCATGTCAAAGATTTTAACTTCTTTACCATGGGGAGAGAGCTGTGTAAGGTCATTGCTGGCCATAGGGATGAGACATTCATGCTGTTGAAATGTATAATTGTATTGTTACAACTCCCCATACCCCTAACACTATCTTCAAGAAAAGCTTGATTTCATTTTTAAGTTGTAAGGCTAATAAATACAATATTAGAGTTTGTTTTTTTTTGAGTCAGACTCGCCGTTAGGTAATTTTGTACCAAACACTATAAAAATCTACTCTGGTTTCACATTCCAAATGGTTTTCTAAATGGGACTACAAAGTACTCTGTCTTGTACAAAATGTTTTCAATCAGCGCAACTATTTGCCAATAAAACCAGCAAATTTCCCTGAATTACCCCCTCAAATCAAGTGGTATATAATGACAGTTGTCGCCGAGAGCCCGTGGCTAGGAACACAGTGTGCATTTTTACAGATGTATAATAGTGTCTTATTCTCAGTGAGAGAGAACAGTAAAATAAAAGAATGCCAGCCATTAACACAGTGTTAGTTAACAGAACAACACTCCAGTTAGTCAACAGACTGGAAGAAGCCAAGTACCCCTTACCAAGCTGAATTTCTTTATCACACACTCACAGCAGCTAAGTAAATTAATTTAGAACAACACTAACATACAATGCAGAGAATAAGTCTTCACAAAAAAGCATGAATTAAAGGGATAGATTACTCACCGAGAAACAAATAATTTATATACTGCCACTCAGAATTCAAAAATACAGTGTCGTCCTGCTGTGTTGCTTCAGCCTTAAAACAAATAAACATGTTTCTCACCAAGTCAGTTAATAATATCACAGTGGTATGATTGTAGGGCAATTACAAAATTATAGTACATTGTTAAAGAAAAATCTCCCAGTAAGTCGTGCTGATGTTTATTATTCTCTATTCTCACTCTAAACAAATACCACAACATTTTCTAAACTGTGTTTAGAAGCACTAATGTTTGCAGTTTATTAACAGAACATTTTAAAGAAAAATAATTTATTTTTCATGAATTGATAAAGGGTGACTTATTAATACTTACAGTTGTCAGGATCCCAGTTTTTGTGTTCGTCTGTTTGTCTTGTCTTTTGTGTTTCTCCCTTCCACCACAAGGAGGCGCCTGGCTCCGGTTCGCCTGCTCACACACCTGCAAGCTGTTGCCTCATCACCGGACTACTCTTAAGCTGCTGGTTGCCACTACTTCGACGCCAGAGTGTTTGCCAGTTTGGGGTACTCTAGCCAAGCCTTGTTTATGCTGAGTCTAATCTGAATTTTGCATTTTGAGTTTTATTCTCTAGCCAAGCTGAGATCACATTGAGTTTTGCTGAGCGCTTGTTTCTCCCTGATTCTCAAATTTGTTTGTTCTTTGCCTTTCGGCAGGAAGCCTTCCTGCAAACTGGACCTTTTCGGACCGCCTTCTCCCAAGTGGGATCAACTGAGTCTTACATTGAGCAACGGATTCCAAACAGGAGGTTTGGATCCAGCCACCTTTGAGCACGCTGAGATCTCTCTCTGAGTAAGGAAGTCATCTTCACCACGACCCGTTCAAGTACCACAGGAAAACTGAGTTGCAACCAGTGGCTGCATAATTCCACTCCGTCCGAGTTCTGGGTAAACCCTGTTCCGCCCTCCACCGAACCAATCAAACCCTGGAAGACCCACTCACAGACTGGAGTCTACGTGTCTCTTCTTCTCTGGAAACGTGAGTGGCAAATCCTCTCCTTCAAGATTGACAACTCCAATTTCCTACTGAGCCTGAACCTAACAGCCTGTCTCCCCTTCGTCTTCCAGTTTCCGGCTGAGCAGAATTCTGAGGAACTCTGCGCCAAACTCAATATACCCTTCAATAAAACCCGTTGAACTTTTATATTGTGTCTCTCTGGCTTCATTGCATGCGGATCTGAGCCTTAGAAAGAATCATGACAATCGTATGTTGACAAAAACAAACTCTCTTAAAATAAAAATAGCTGTTAAAAGAAAGGAAATTATTTGATTTTCTGGATGGTTAACAACTCCAATTTCATTGTCTGCAATCCATTATTTAACATATTTTACAAATCTGATTTTAAAATGGGTTAATATAAGTGTCACAGTTTGGTTGTGGTTTGAGGACCTGAATGCAGAGGCAGGGAGGCAGAGGTGAGTTTCTCTTGGATTTAATTAAAGGTAAACAGACAACTGAGGCAGGAATCCAAATATCCAAAAAATCAAACATGAAAAAAGTTAAGCAAACCAGAAACCATGGAGACATCAGGGGGAAACAACCACAACGAGGAAGACACAGTGAGATGGAGTTGGAGGAAGTTAGATGAGGAACTGCACAGGGAGAGTATTTATGGGAGACTGAAACAAAGAGAGAACTAACGAGCATATTGGGAGCAGGTTTGAACAGAGCAGACTGGAAAGGAGCTAGGGAAAAGGAGAACACAAGATGGCAACAAATAAAAACCTGAAAACTGAAATATAACCAGAAAATACACCAAAATAAGAATTAAACCATTAAAACTAGAAAACTTGGAGCAAAGTAAAACTGAATACTCAAAAGAAAACATAACATAACCAATACTGTGACAATAAGTATCATAAAACAGGACAGATGGACCCAGTATTCAAGATGCAACAGACAGTGGGAAAGTTCAAAGAGTTTATTAAAAACAAAATGTATCAGACGTGCAAATGTGGACCCGCGGACTGCAGCGTCTGTAGTGGGGGGGTGGGGAACCGCACTGACACTCTGGAGGGAGAAACATAGGTAAGTGACCACAGTCATCTGATGGGAGATGATTATCCGACTGTCCGATTATCCGACTGACTGTCTCTCCCTGAATACTGCGTCCTTCTATCCTCGCTTCATGACAGACAGAAATAAAAATGTATACAATAGTTAAAAAGGACAAGAGAACGGGGAAAATAATAAGCAGTTTAATGGGTAAGATTAAGAGGCTCCAACAAAGCGCAATAACAATCAGCAATCATTAAGACCAATGGAAGTGTGATGCATGACCAGGAAGTAAGTCTATTACTCAGAGGATTGTGTGGAACAGCAGAGGCAGGTGTAAAAACAGGAAGACTTAGGGAGACAGACAAATAAAGATAATAGTGATTGAACTAAGAAAAGAATAAGATATTTAACCAAGGGGAGACTTAAAACAGAGATGTAATATAAGTAAATCCAAATGTGTAAAGAACAGAACACAAAAATAAACTTAGAAACTAAGCACATAGAAATGGCTAAGTAAACAACCTCTTGTTTTCCGTTTGGAACAGTAAAGTATTTTTTTAATGGATAAGAAGTAATAATGAACACACAGAAAAAACAGTAGAAGGTAAGACCTGTAAAACATAAAGAAGAAAATTATTTAAAAAAAAAGATAAACAAAATAAGGACTGACCCCAAACAACTAAGTGTCATAGCATTTTGCATTTTAAAGGCGAATCCGCACTAAATCAAAAAGATTTATCATGTGGTTTGCATAGTGTTGGTCACTCCACATCCTGCTCTCTCTCCTAATCAACCTGTGCAGAAAGTGTGGAAACCAACGTGAAATTCTGCATAGCTTCTGTCAGCTTCTGAGACAGCTTTTTGTCTCCATTCCTCCATTCCGCTGTGGGGTCGCGAGGGGTGCTGGTGCCTATCTCCAGCTGTCTACGGGTGAGAGGTGGGGTACAAGACACTTTATAGCTCACCAGATCATACAGTCAAATTGATTCAAAGTTTTCTAACTAAGGAAAAGCAGTTGATTGCATCAACTTGCTGACTCTAAGGCAATCAATCAAACTAGGCATGTTTGTAGAGGAAAATTTCCCTTTTAACAGGAAGAAACTTCCAACAGAACCAGGCTCAGTTTGAGCGGCCATCTGCCGAGGCCAGCTCTTCAACCTTTACACCTCTGACTTCACTTACAACATGGACAGCTGCCATCTACAGAAGTTCTCAGACCAATCGGCCATTGTAGGCTGTGTTTCTGAGGGTAACAAGCTGGAGTATGGATCGGTCATCATGAACTTGGTAGACTGGTGTGAGAAGAACCACCTGTGTCTTAACACCAGTAAGACCAAGGAGATGGTGATCAGCTTCAGGAGAAAAACCCTACAATACTCACCTGTGAACATCCAGGGGCAGAATATAGAAACTGTGGAGGGCTTCAAATACCTCGGTGTTTACGTCAACAATAAACTGGACTGGACTCATAACACTGACGTCCTGTATAAGAAGGGCTAGAGCCGCCTCCAGATCCTGAGGATGCTGAGATCCTTTGGAGTGAGCAGTCCCCTGCTTAAAACCCTCTATGACTCTGTGGTGGCATTAGCCCTCCTCCTGTTGTCTGCTGGGCCCCTGGCAGCACAGAGCGGGACAGAAGAACACTGAACAAACTAGTGAGAAAGGCTGTTTCTGTCCCAGGCTGCGCTCTGGAATTAGTGGAAGAAGTGGCTGAGAGGAGGGTGCTGTCCAAGCTTACATCCATTATGGACAACACATTTCACCCTCTAAAGCAGACTGTAGAGGAGCTGAGCAGCACCTTTAGTGAAAGACTTTCACACCCTGTTTGTAAAAAGGAGCACTACTAAAGGAGCAGGCCATTCATCCCTGCTGCCACCAGACTCTACAATGCTGTTGCATTCTAGAGCGGCAATAAGTTGTGCAATGTATAATGTGCAATTATTATTTAATACCCTGTGGAATAACCTGTTTCTTTATATTTTAGTGCAATGGCTATATATATAAAAATATGTCTATATAAATACCCATGTAAATACCCTGTGCGATAACCCTGTATAATAATCCTGTAATAAAAAAAAAGGTTTCACATGTGGACGTACTGTAAATACACTGCATATATATATCCCATGCAACTTTTTCTTCCTTTGGCACCTTCTTCTTCCCTTTTTGTCAATTTGAGCTGAAGTAATGGGTAAATTTCTCCATTGTTAGATCAATAAAGTCAGTAATTCAATTAGTCAATCAATAGATCTTGCTTCACTTTGTTAACAAAAGGAGGATTGTCTATCCACTTGCCGGTTGATGTTGTCTTTACCCCTGACTGTGGCAGACCACAAATTTACTGAGGGACTCATGGCGTTATATGCAATGTGCAAAATTATTTTAGCAGAAAATAATGTATATTGTGTGGAAAATTTTCCACATAACTACAGATCACTTATTGTTACTTAGTAACATTTACTGTGCTATAAAAATTCCACATTTTGCCACTTTGTTTCACTTATCCTCTGAAAACCTCCAACCTATAGCTGCACCCATCCTTGTCTAACCCTGACAAGGGTTGCCTGTCCAAATTCTTTCAAAATCTCACTCCAAGGTTTAGTGAAAAGTTGGCAGGCATGTAGGAGGTTAAGGGGGCACTACCAAACACCCCCCCGGTGGCGTAGCCAGTGGGTTAGTTGGGGTGACAAGTGCCACCCCAGAAGAAATCCTTGCCACCCCTGTTGCCACCCCACTGAAAACATTACACTGTTTGAATATTAAGGGCATTTGCAAAGAAAACAGTCAAACTTCCTTGTCGACTTGAAGGCACCCTCACACAGCTTGCCTCTGCTCCAATTTTTATTGGCTAAGCTGACATGCAGTTACTTCATGTTCAAAACGGCTCCAAAACAGAACGGCGCAGCAGCACAAAGGATCCATGAAAAGCATTTTGTTTGCTGGTATGTACTTTAATTGCTATTACATTAAACAAAGTTCTGTCTTATAGAGAAGTAAGGGAGATGTTGCAACACAGTGCTTGTGCTTAGTATCATCTATGAGTATTACTCATATGAAGTAGCTTGAAGTTCAAAAAGAAATGTACCCACATGAAAGCTTAGGAAACTTCAGCAACTTTCAGATGTTAGGTGGGCTTGCAGGTATGGCATGTAGAACTATGAGAGACAGGTTTCCAGTAATTTGAGTATCTGGCAAGACATTTCACCAGCTCAAATTGACCTACAGTTTAAAGGACTTCTGTTTACCTTTTGTAAAGTGTTTTGACATGCTCCAATCCAGAAGTCTTGATCTGGTTAAAACACCAGATATGGTTGGTTTCCTTACAGACACGTTAAAAGCTAAAGAAGTGCTACGACATTGTGCTACGTGAATTATGGAAGGAGACTGAATAACTTGTGCACCACTGCAACATTGTCACTGAAGTGCAAAAGAAGACAACCAAACACCAAATTTCTGGACTCACTTGTAATGGGCACTGTTGGACAGAGGTACTGTGAGTTTGAAAATAATGAAGAGTTCAATGGAATTATCTTCTATGAGGTACTTGATTGTCTTGAAGCAGAAATAGATAGGTGATTTTCCAAAAAGAACTGTGAGAAAATGGAAGGAGTGTAGTCCCTTGACCCCATAAGCCCATAATTCCTAAAAGAGAAGCCTCTGCTTGCTATGGAGAAAACAGTCAAGTCAGACTTAGAAGACCTTAGGCATGAGCTTCATGAAAGAAGACAGCTTCTTTTAAGAAGGGAGAAAAGAGGAAAGAGAGCAGCTTCTCTACTTGAGTTTGTTGTGTTTTTGGTACATTACCGAGATATATTGGTACATTATAAGAGGTTTTCCATGAAGGATTTTTTGGATTAGTAAAATTTGGCTTTTGATTCCAGTTAGCACTGCATCCTCTGAAAGAAGTTTCTCTGCCCTTAGAGTAACGAAAACCCACCTTAGGACAACAATGCCCGATTAAGTCACCTGGGCATACCCAGTGATCAACTATAGTCAGTTTTTTTTACTTTTTGTTTTGGTTGTTCTATTATTCTTCTTGTGATTCCAGAAAAGTAAAAAAAAACAATACACGGTACACTTGTTTCTGAGTTTGAAGATGTTTTGCTTCTCATCCAGGAAGCTTTTTCAATTTAAAATGTCAGAAATAGCGTTGAGTTCAAGGCTTTATAGAGTGGACCAAAGCAGAGCCTTTTTTTAGCTTAGATGCAAATTGAACTGGCAAAAGAGGCGAGGTGCTCTTGTCTCCAGAAATGGGGTGGAAGTTGAGATAATAGCGGAAAGGAATCGCAACTCCCACCCCATTACAGGGGAACAGAGCACCTAATCTCTTCAGCCAGGTGAAGAATTCCGTTTAACGACCCCCCCTTTCAGAAACATAGACAGGTTTCGTGTATTACAGGCTAAAAAAGAAACAAAACGACCCCCATGTCAAGGAGGTGGACCCGCTCGTCATGTTCAATTTGCATGTGTCTAAACCAAAACAAGGCTTTGCTTTGGTCCACTCTATAAAGCCTTGAACTCTCTCTGACATTTTGAATTTAAAAAACTACCTGGATGGGAGGCAAAAGGTCTTCAAACTTGAAAAAAAAAAAGTCCAGTGCATAGTTTTTGGGATAACTATGACCTGGATGACTGAGAATCTTTACCAGCTTATTCTTCTTGCAGCACACATTAAATTTGCACCGCTGCTTGTCCTGTCTTGTTTTGACTGTTTTGGAGGATTTGATTAGTCCAAGGAGCACTTCTATTTCCATTTTTGCTGTTTACTTAATTTATATTACATTGTACGGTACATAATTGTATACATTTTGCGCAAAACAATGAATGACTGAAATTGAACCCTTTATATATTGACCCCCCTAAATAATACCTCGCCACCCCTTTGCCACCCTTGTTTAAAAGTCTAGTCTAGCCACTGCTCCCCCCTCCATTCAAAGCTCCATCCTCCTCTGTAAACTCGAATTTGCATCTTACAGCAGAACCCGGCAAAGCAGAGGAGAGACGATTCAGCCATTTCTTTCAATACATTTTGGACTTCAACCTAACTATCTCATATCTTACTCACCTGCAAATAAACAATATTATTATTGTTTCTTTCAAAGGAGCATGCTATTTTGAGCAATACTAGCCATACAAGTTCTAGCACCTTATATTTAGCAAAACTTATCTCACAAGTTTTGGAAACGATTGTTGTGAATAATTCCGGCAATGATGACCGTGCACACAGAGGAGGGACAGAGATGAATGCATCCGTTTTCTTTCCATTTGGACGGAATGGCAGGGATTGGTCAGAGGTTTGCAGCTCTCCAAGATGTCTGATTTTTTTGGTTACTTTTTTTTTTTTTTTTTATATGTAAGGTATTGACCACTCTCATGATGGAAGGACCATTTCACTCAATGTAACAAAAAGTGTCATAAGTGACATTAGAAAACAAAAGTATAACAAACTAGTTTATGGAAATAGCAGTTCATCTGTAATCTTAATTGGATACTTGTAAAAGTTTCTTAGTAAAGTGGAATGGGACAACTGAACTGGAAAGTAAGAAACAAAGCTGATAAAAGGGATGGCATTAACTAGGTCTTCAGACTTTGGGGACATTTATTTCTACAGTCTTAGGCAGTCATTATACTTGATCAATTGCCAAGTAAATATTCTCATCCTGCTTCAGCCTACACATAGCCATCACGCTTGCATTTACTAATAGAGAATCAACCCTGTTTCAACTTGATTATTGAATGACCCCTAAGGATCCCTGTTTGTCAATGTGAAATACACTATTCTATGCCAGTGTGTGAACCATTGGAAAGGAAGACTCGTGTAAATGTGCTGAAGGTAGAAACTGTGATCTTGTGCTAATAAAGAAACTGACTTATGACAATACCATTCATCTGTAAGCTAGATCTTTGAAAGGCTTTGAGTTGACTCATCTTGCAGGATCTGGGGTTCAGATGGGTAAAAATAAAAAGTCAATAAAGAGCAGGAAGATGGTCCTAGTTGTGATCACTGTGTGTATCAGTAGTTTAAAGACAACATTTTAGTCTGGTAGTATGATAAACATTAACATCATCCACAACAGTCATGGTTTTTAAATCTAGAACTATAGGGAGATTTTAGGAGAGTAGGAAGAAAAAGATTAAAATATGACCCATAATAGAGATTCATAGGAACATTACTAATTTTTCTCTTTCAGGCAATTAAATGAAAAGCATGACTCTGTAATGAACTCAGAATGTAGGACCCAGAATTCGAGGCGAGATAGGCAGTGGGAAAGTTCAAAGAGTTTATTTAACTAAACAGGTGTGCGGGGCTGCTCGTCTGCTGTGGGGCGGATCTCTGATTCAAAGTTCAGTCCGTTTGCGGAGCTTTGACCGCAGTTGCGGCGGGAGACGCCCCCAGAGTTCCTAGAGAGCGCGCAGCAGACGCCGAGCAGCAACAGAGTCCAGAAGGGAAATCCAAGGCCGAAGTCAGACGACAGTTCCAGGTTCAGAAGCCGGTAGAATCCAGGGTCAGACAGGACAAACAGAGCAGACAGGGGCAAGGCAAAAACTCGAAATCCTCAGGGCAGAAACTGGTCAATATCAGGGAAACAGGCAGACTACAGAATGCTAGGGAACGTATCACAAGAACACAAGAATAACCTGGCGCTGATGGGAGGCAAACACACAACTTAAATAGTAGAGGAACCAGGTGGAAATGATCGGCGATAATCAGCTGCAGAACCAATTAGACAGGAAAGCAATGAGCAAAGGAAAAAACCAAACCATCAGCGCCGAGATCATGACAGAACCCCCCCTTCAAGGGCGGATTCCAGACGCCCCAACAGGCTGATCAGGATGATCCCCGTAGTGGGGTTCCTGATCCCGGATCAACCGGGCCGGAATCCAGGACCTTTCCCTAGGGCCATAACCCTCCCAGTCAACCAAATACTGAAGCCCACTGCCTATCCTCCTCGACCTGAGGAGGCGCCTGACAGTGAAGGCAGGCCCCCCCTCTCTGAATCGGGTGGGTGGAGGTGAACGGAAGGGATAAAGATCTTCTCTATCCCCATAATAAAAATCCACCAAACCAGACTCAGAAGAGGGGGGAGAAAAATAACCCGGACCAGGCTCCGGGGGTGCTGGGGCCGAGGTTACCGGAGGATCTGGGGTTCCGAAAGAAACCAAACGAGTCTTAGGTAACAGGAGAGCTGGGGAGGCAGAGAGTCTGGTGCGTCCCAGCCTGGTTTTACCCCTAGAAGGACAGGAACTGAGGAAGTGTCCATCACTGCCACAGTAGAGACAAAGATGACAGCTGATTCGATGAGCCCTCTCCTCCTTGGAGAGGCTTGTGCGTCCCAGCTGCATCGATTCGGGCTCCGGCATCCGAGCCGGACCAGCGGCTGACGCAGGAGCGTAGGGTGCTGAGTGAAGAGCAGGTTGAGGGAAGGCCGTCGTCAGTGCCCTCCTCTCCCTGCGACGCTCAGTGAGGCGAAGGTCGATCCGGTTGGCAAGGTCCTCCAGCTGCTTCAGAGTCCGGGGGTAGTCGCGGGTCGAAAGCTCATCCTTGATGCTTTCCCGCAGGCCAAAGAAAAAAACATCCATGAGGGCATCCTCATTCCAGGAACAATCGGCAGACAGCAGATGGTAGTCAGTGATGTACTCCATCACTGACCGCTCTCCCTGTCTGAGAGTCAATAGTCCCCGGGAGGCTTCCCTACTTGGAAGAACTGGACAAAAAACTCGGATTAGTTCCAAAGAAAAATCATCAAAAGAGCTGCAGAGTTCAGGATTATTCAGCCACTCAGACGTTCCCCATAATTTGGCTTTTCCCGCTAACAGAGATATAACGTAGGCCACCTTGGCACGATCAGAAGGAAACGCTGAGGGCTGTAATTCAAAATGAATCCCGCACTGGGTCAGGAAAGCTCTATATTGATCAGGATTCCTCTTTAAACACTTCAGGAGGGGACAGACGCGGTTCAAGATAAGCTGGACTATCAGTAGAAGACGTGGGCGCGGCAGCTGTCACGGGCGGGGCAGCTGGAGGAGCCTGATTACGCAGGTAATCGAGGATCTCCTGCATGCCTGATTCTAGACGGGAAATGCTCTGATCCACGTCATTTCGCCACTGCCCGTCTGCCGATGGGTCCATGTTTAGGCCAGGTTATTCTGTAATGAACTCAGAATGTAGGACCCAGAATTCGAGGCGAGACAGGCAGTGGGAAAGTTCAAAGAGTTTATTTAACTAAACAGGTGTGCGGGGCTGCTCGTCTGCTGCGGGGCGGATCTCTGATTCAAAGTTCAGTCCGTTTGCGGAGCTTTGACCGCAGTTGCGGCGGGAGACGCCCCCAGAGTTCCTAGAGAGCGCGCAGCAGACGCCGAGCAGCAACAGAGTCCAGAAGGGAAATCCAAGGCCGAAGTCAGACGACAGTTCCAGGTTCAGAAGCCGGTAGAATCCAGGGTCAGACAGGACAAACAGAGCAGACAGGGGCAAGGCAAAAACTCGAAATCCTCAGGGCAGAAACTGGTCAATATCAGGGAAACAGGCAGACTACAGAATGCTAGGGAACGTATCACAAGAACACAAGAATAACCTGGCGCTGATGGGAGGCAAACACACAACTTAAATAGTAGAGGAACCAGGTGGAAATGATCGGCGATAATCAGCTGCAGAACCAATTAGACAGGAAAGCAATGAGCAAAGGAAAAAACCAAACCATCAGCGCCGAGATCATGACGGACTCAGTATTACTCTAGTTGTGTTGGGACCCTGAGGCTTTGCCCACCAGAGGGCGCCGAGGATCCTCTTCTGTTTTATGTTTTCTATTAGGGACTGGGGTTACTGTTGGGATCTGGAGAGTTACCATCTGTCTCCAGCAGAGAGCGCTGTGGGTCTCCTGGGCTGGAGCTTCCAGCACACCTGAAGCTGGTCAGCCCATCAGGAGACCTTCCTTCATAAGCAGCAGTCAGACCTTCCTTCGACGCCGCAGTGTTGACCAAGTTTGGTTAGCGAAACCTGAGCCTCTGTTAATTTATAGAATCCTAGTAGACTCTAGAGAGAAACTAGATTCTAACCTGCCTCTGTCTTCTCTGCCTCATAGGAAACCTGATCGAAGTGTGAAGCTCTGGATGAGCTTAGTCTGGAAACCTGCCTGCCTGCCCAAGTAAGCCTAACCAGATAGACATCAGTCTGGATTCCTCCAACAGCTCTCAAGGAAGAGCTAGGAAACCAAGTCAAAGTCTGAAACTCACGAGTTAGAAGCTAGACGCTGCTGCCGCTGAGCTCCCTGCTGAATCTACAGCCTCTGGACCCCCAACAGCTCTCAAGGAAGAGCTAGGAAACCAAGTCAAGGTCTGAAACTCACGAGTCAGAAGCTAGACGCTGCTGCCGCTGAGCTCCCTGCTGAATCTACAGTCTCTGGACCCAACCGGTTCCCCCTCTCTCAAAGGATCTGCCAGAACCTAATCTAGGTACATTCTGAATTTACACACTCGACAAGACATCTTACTGCCTGGCTAATCAAACTATCCATCTCTGCAGATGTCAGTGATTCCAGTCCCGGACCTGTACCAGAACCAGTTCATAATTACTCTGTGTGTTTTTCAATAAACTCTGTTAAACTTTTACTCAGCTTCCTGTGGTGTTCTGCATGTGGGTTCAGCCTCTTAAGCATATCAGGATTAGTTGATAATTAGTCCTATAGTAACGGAAACCTTTTATATTTTTTAAGAACATAATTTCAGTTTAGGAGAATAGCAAATGTAGTACACAGGACATTATTTATTATACTGGCCATACATCACCTTTTTGAAGATGCATGGGGGCCTTGACAAATTTCAAAAAGTTACAGTCGACCTTAAAGCAATTTTGGCAAACAGTCTGGCACCTCCAGAAGGGAAAGCAGTGCTTTGCATATACTGTTTTTAGTGAGAGTAGGGAGCAGTTAATCCTATGGGAGAACTTTGTCATCAGGTGGAAGGAACACTTTGAGGATCTACCGTATCTGTATTTCAATGGTGGATGAAGACATTGGGTGCTCAGGGCTTATCACCCAGCTGAAGTCTTTGAGGTGGTAAAAACACCTCATATTTTGGGACCAGCATATTTGGTCCCTGGTTTTGCAGATGGCGTCGTTTCTGCTGGCGACCTCCTACCAAGACCTATAGCATGCACTGGGACATTTCACAGGCATGTGTGAAGAAGATGGGATGAGAGTCAGCTTCTCCAAGTCCGAGTCCATGGTTTTCAACTGCCAAAGTTAACTTGTCCCCTATAGGATGGAAGTGATTTCTTGCCTCAAGTGAAGGAGTTCAAATATCTTGAGGAGTAAGGGGAGAAGCGGGGGATCGATAGATGGAACAGTCTACGGGTGGCTGTTATGTGGACACTGCACTGATGTGTTGTGGGGAAAGGAGAGATGAGTGAAAAGGCAAAATTCTCTATTACCCATCTATTTACATTTCTACCCTCAGCTATATATATATATATATATATATATATATATATATATATATATATATATATAAATGTTTGTATATCTTGAGCGTAATTTCCCTCTGGGGTTATTAAAGTATGTCTGATTCTGAGTGACTATAGCCTCTCTTCCACGAACAACAGCGTTGAAGCAGATCTGTTTTTCATACATGGGTCAGCCTGCTTGCAGTCGGCATTTAGTCCCTTTCCCACTGGGAAAAAAAAAAGGTGGGTTTAACCCCAGGCAGTAAGTTGCATGCCTGTTGACACCATCACTCAGGGTTACCTTTAATGCCATCTGTAGTGTGACAGAAATCAGGTAATTGAACAATGGAGAGCAACATGTAAGAAGCCAAGGTCTGATCAGTGTGCTTCATTGTTTTGCTTTTTTGTACCTCTGAATCCATCTCACCACACTGGAAAAAATCTAAATTTAGATAAGTAATTCTTTCTTAAAATAAGTGCATTTTATCTTGGATTAAGAAAGTAAAAGAAACATATTTTAATGGAACAAGACAATTTACAACTCAAATAAGAAAACACAATTGCATTGTTTTAGTTCAAGTGCATATTATCTAATTATCTTATCTCAAGAGTAAAAATACTTATTTCATTGGCAAACAATTTCATTTACCTACTTAAATTAAGGATGAATTGTTGGGATCCGGAGGCTTGCCCACCAGAGGGCGCTGAGGATCCCTTCTTGAGGGCTTCTGCTGTCTGTTGGGATCCAGAGGCCTGCCCACCAGAGGGCGCCAAGGATCCCTTCCTGAGGGCTTGTGCTCACCTGCAACACCTGTTTTTCATCTCCTCATCAGCCTTGGGCCTACTTAAGGAGGAGGAGACTAACAGTCCAGCGCCAGAGTGTTTGCCAGTTACGGTTAGCAAGACCTCAGCCAACCTGCCTGTCTAAGTCTTCTGACTTTTATGATCCGAACCGGATCCTGTTTTCTCCTCTCTGCCTCATAGGTTTAACGTGCCTGTTAACCTGAAACTCTGGAGAGTTTCTCTGCCGGTGATCTGTCTACCTGCTCTCTGTTGAACTCTGGAGGGCTTCCTCTGTCAGTATCTGCCTGCCCGCCCTCAGAGGAAAATTAGGAGAGAGACTCTGTCTGTGATCTGCCTGCAAGCACACAGAAGGCCCTGCACTCTGACCGTCTTAACCCAGCTCTCAAGAGAGAGAGAGAGAACCAAACCAGGAGTCTGCCAGCCTGCACTCAGATCGTCTCAACTCAGCTCTCAGTAGAGAGAGAGAGAGAGAGCTCATCAGGAATCAGCCAACCTGCACTCAGACTGCCTCTGCCCAGCTCTCAGCTCTCCTCCAGCCTGCACGGTGTTCCCAACCTGGAACCTGCCCGCCAGCACTCACACTGCCTCAGCCTAGCTCTCAGCTCTCCTCCTTCCTGCACTGTGTTCCCAACCTGGAACCTGCCCGCTAGCACTCAGACTGCCTCTGCCCAGCTCTCAGCTCTCCTCCAGCCTGCACTGTGTTCCCAACCTGGAACCTGCCCGCCAGCACTCAGACTGCCTCTGCCCAGCTCTCAGCCCTCCTCCTGTCTGCACTCTGCTCTCAACCTGGAACCTGCCTGCCGGCACTCAGACCACCTCTGCCAAGTTCTCTGTTCTCCTCCTGACTGCACTCAGCTCTGCTAGCCCTCAGCCCTCGGCCTGTCAACTGCCTCTGGACCCACGAGGTTCCCCCCTCTCTGCATCTCTGCTCCTCTCCAGATCAGCGGTGAACCAATTCCTGACCAGTCTCCCCGCCTTGGTCCTGTCCTCATTAATATACATCTTTGTAAATAAATGTTTGAACTTTTTCTCTGCCTCTGAGTTGTTCTGCATATGGGCTAGATTCCATAACCCATCATGACAGAACACTCTGGCCAACAAACTAGCCCCGCAGAATCGCTCAGGAAGATGTTGGAACAACACCCAGCCCACATTAAGAGCCATGACTCCAGCCCTCGTGAATTAGACATCCGTCAAGCTAAGATCAACCGCACCCCACAGGAAAATACCCAGCGCGCCACATCTGAGACAGAGCCCGTTTAACTTCCGGTACAAGATAATAATCCTCCACTCAGGTCAGAACCCAGCCCGTCATTTCCTGAATTCTGCCCTTCTCTGCCTGAAAGATTTTTCGGCAACCCAAGTAAGTGCAAGGGATTTTTGTTCCAGTGTCTGCTCAATTTTGAGTATTCCCAGTTAAGTTTTCCTGATGATAAGAGCAAAATAGCTTTTGTTTTGTCACTACTGTCCGGAAAAGCCCTAGAATGGGCGTAAGCCAGATTTCCGTTAGAATCTAGTCTTAGTTGTACTTACAGGTAATTTATCCAGGAGTTTAAACAAGTCTTTAATCAAGACACTCATAGGTCCTCTGAATCTCGCGGATTATTGGAATTAAAACAGGGAAAGAGAACTGTTGCTGATTTCTCTATCGACTTCCGGGTGAAAGCTACTAATTCCGGTTGGAACGAATCTGTGCTCAAAAGCGCTTATCTTCATGCCTTAGATGATACTATTAAGAACGAACTGACCACTCTCGATGAGCCTACAACTCTAGAGGAACTAATAAAGTTCACAATCCGGATAGATAATAGGCCACGAGCCAGATCTAAAGCCATTCAGCTTCCTGTTCAGGTCTCCGTTTCCCATCTGCACCAGGTCAGTCTTAGCCAACACCTTCGCGATCGCAGTCGGGGTGCCTCCTCTGATCCTGATCCGGAGCCGCAGTCGGCGGCCTCCTCTGTTCCTGTTCCGGAGCCGCAGTCGGCGGTCTCCTCTGTTCCTGTTCCGTAGCCGTAGTCGGCGGCCTCCTCTGTTCCTGTTCCGGAGCCGCAGTCGGCGTTCTCCTCTGTTCCTGTTCCGGAGCCGCAGTTGGCGGCCTCCTCTGTTCGTGATCTGGAGCCGCAGTCGGCGGTCTCCTCTGTTCCTGTTCCGGAGCCGCAGTCGGCGGTCACCTCTGAGCTAGTTCCTGAGCCGCAGTCGGCGGTTACATCTGAGTCTGCTCTTGAGCCGCAGTGGGCGGCCCCATCTGAGCCTGTTCCTGAAACACAGTCGGCGGTCACCTTTGAGCCTGTTCCTGAACCGCAGTCGGGGTGCCTCCTCTGTTCCTGATCCGGAGCCGCAGTCGGCGGCCTCCTCCGTTCCTGTTCCGGAGCCGCAGTCGGCGGTCTCCTCTGTTCCTGTTCCGTAGCCGTAGTCGGCGGCCTCCTCTGTTCGTGATCTGGAGCCGCAGTCGGCGGTCTCCTCTGTTCCTGTTCCGGAGCCGCTGTCGGCTTTCTCCTCAGCTCCTGTTCCTGAGCTGCAGTCGGCGGCCCCTTCTGAACCTGTTCCTGAACCGCAGTCGGCGGTCACCTCTGAGCCTGTTCCTGAATCGTAGTCGGGGGCCTCTTCTGTTCCTGATGCGGAGCCGCAGTCGGCAGTCTCCTCTGTTCCTGATCCGGATCCGCAGTCGGCGGCCTCCTCTGTTCCTGATCTTGAGCCGCAGTCGGCGGTCTCATCTCTTCCTGTTCCGGAGCAGCAGTCGGCGGCCTCCTCTGTTCCTGATCTGGAGCCGCAGTCGGCAGTCTCCTCTGTTCCTGTTCCGGAGCCGCAGTCGGCTTTCTCCTCAGCTCCTGTTCCTGAGCTGCAGTCGGCGGCCCCTTCTGAACCTGTTCCTGAACCGCAGTCGGCGGTCACCTCTGAGCCTGTTCCTGAATCGTAGTCGGGGGCCTCTTCTGTTCCTGATCCGGAGCCGCAGTCGGCAGTCTCCTCTGTTCCAGATCCGGAGCCGCAGTCGGCGGCCTTTTCTGTTCCTGTTCTGGAGCCGCAGTCGGCGGTCTCCTCTGTTCCTGTTCCGGAGCCGCAGTCGGCGGTCTCCTCTGTTACTGTTCCGGATCCGCAGTCGGCGGCCTCCTCTGTTCCTGATCTTGAGCCGCAGTCGGCGGTCTCATCTCTTCCTGTTCCGGAGCAGCAGTCGGCGGCCTCCTCTGTTCCTCATCCGGAGCCGCAGTCGGCTTTCTCCTCAGCTCCTGTTCCTGAGCTGCAGTCGGCGGCCCCTTCTGAACCTGTTCCTGAACCGCAGTCGGAGGTTACCTCTGAGTCTGCTCCTGAGCCGCAGTCGGGGGCCTCTTCTGTTCCTGATCCGGAGCCGCAGTCGGCGGTCTCCTCTGTTCCTGATCCGGAGCCGCAGTCGGCGGCCTTTTCTGTTCCTGTTCCGGAGCCGCAGTCGGCGGTCTCCTCTGTTCCTGTTCCGGAGCCGCAGTCGGCGGCCTCCTCTGTTCCTGATCTGGAGCCGCAGTCGGCGGTCTCCTCTGTTCCTGTTCCGGAGCAGCAGTCGGCGGTCTCCTCAGTTCCTGTTCCTGAGCCGCAGTCGGCGGCCCCATCTGAGCCTGTTCCTGAAACGCAGTCGGCGGTCACCTCTGAGCCTGTTCCTGAACCGCAGTCGGGGGCCTCCTCTGTTCCTGATCCGGAGCCACAGTCGGCGGCCTCCTCTGTTCCTGTTCCAGAGCCGCAGTCGGCGGTCTCCTCTGTTCCTGTTCCGGAGCCGCAGTCGGCGGCCTCCTCTGTTCCTGTTCCAGAGCCGCAGTCGGCGGTCTCCTCAGCTCCTGTTCCTTAGCCGCATTCGGCGGCCCCTTCTGAACCTGTTCCTGAACCGCAGTCGGCGATTACCTCTGAGTCTGCTCTTGAGCCGCAGTGGGCGGCCCCATCTGAGCCTGTTCCTGAACCGCAGTCGGCAATCACCTCTGAGCCTGTTCCTGAACCACAGTCGGCGGTCACCTCTGAACCTGTTCCTGAGCCGCAGTCGGCGGTCCCTCCTGTTCCAGTTCCTGAGCTGCAGTCGGCGGTTACATCTGAGTCTGCTCCTGAGCCGCAGTGGGCGGCCCCATCTGAGCCTGTTCCTGAAACGCAGTCGGCGGTCACCTCTGAGCCTGTTCCTGAACCGCAGTCGGGTTGCCTCCTCTGTTCCTGATCCGGAGCCGCAGTCGGCGGCCTCCTCTGTTCCTGTTCCGGAGCCGCAGTCGGCGACCTCCTCTGTTCCTGTTCCGGAGCCGTAGTCGGCGGCCTCCTCTGTTCCTGTTCCGGAGCCGCAGTCGGCGGTCTCCTCTGTTCCTGTTCCGGAGCCGCAGTCGGCGGCCCCTTCTGAACCTGTTCCTGAACCGCAGTCGGCTGTTACCTCTGAGTCTGCTCCTGAGCCACAGTGGGCGGCCCCATCTGAGCCTGTTCCTGAACCGCAGTCGGCGGTCACCTCTGAGCCTGTTCCTCAACCGCAGTGGGCGGTCACCTCTGAACCTGTTCCTGAGCCGCAGTCGGCGGCCTCCTCTGAGCCGGTTCCTGAGCCGCAGTCAGTGGCCCCTCCTGTTCCAGTTCCTGAGCCGCAGTCGGCGGCCTCCTCGGACCCTGTTCCAGAGCCGCAGTCCGCGGCCCCCTCTGAGACTGTTGCTGAGCCGCTGAAGCAGGTACGGCATTCCCCTTGGGGCTACCTGCTGAAACTGGGGCATCATCTTTGCAGCTTTGTAAATAAATCTTTGAACTTTTTCTCTGCCTCTGCATATGGGGTAGATTCCATAACCCATCATGACATGAATAAACTGAATTTTAAGCCATTTTTACTTATTTCTGGATTGTTTTCCCAGTGCAGAATGGATGAAATGAAGAAAGAAGACTAAATGCTGGATCTGAACCAGATGATGATTATTCTGTACAGTATCTTTAACCTTTGCACTCCCTCCAAATATATATTTTTTCAGTTCAATTTTAAATAATTAATATTACATATATGAAAAATGATTTTGCATTAATTTATAGCCTCCTCATTGGTTTATTTGGCAAAGAAAAATGTCTTATGTATTTTTGGACTGAGAATGTAGATATGATTATTATTATATTCCTGGGGACTGTAAGAAATTTTAGCTGCCCCGACCCCCTCCCTAAAAAAAGGCTGTCTCTTCAGTGACTGAATTTATTCTGACTCTTTGTCCAATATTTTATGAATCCCTTTAATTGAATCAGCAGGGTTTTCTGAAGCAAATTCTTCAGCATGCCTTAATAATGAGACAATTTTTAAATTTGTGTGATCACTGTGGAAGTCTGCTCTTCACCTTATGTAAAATAAACTCATCTAACAGTTGTATTAGATGTGACTAACACTTCAGCGCAGATGTCTCATGGTTCCCTTTAGGAAACAAAAATGGTGTGTTCACAGAAGAATTATTGTAATGTTATTAGTTTTTGTTTAATTTTAAGGGTTATCTTTTCTGTTTCAAGATTTTGTCAACATGGGGGGTGAGGTTGCTTGATGATCCAAATGCAGAGAAAAGTAACTGTAGGTTTAAACAGAAACAGGCAAACTGTCACGATTGTGTTGGCCTGTGGGGTCCATGATGTCTGGTTCCTATCTTTCTAATTGCAACTTATTGTTTATAAATGTCAATATCTGTAGGTTGAAACATCCTAAGACAGATTATATATGTACACGTGGACCCAATAAATGTATAAAAATATGTAGTGAAATAGTAAACACAGAAACATATATAATCCAATACACATGATAGATATTTTCATTTGATGCTTGGAGCACAACAATGCACTCCAGTTAATTGTAACATGTCAATCAGCAATTACTTGTCTTAATTTGAATTTGCCTGAAAAGCAAGTTAGCGATATACCAACCTTGCTGCCAATATTCTAGGTAAACCTGTGTGTACGGACATTTAAATACGGAGCCTCAGACTAAGCATGTATATAGAGATAGTGGAAATGAAAATCTACCACAACCAACTAGGAGTCTGAGAAGCAAGCAGACACACCGAGGGTTGATTAATCAACATTTAATTAAGCAAGCCCCATTTAATTGTTTAAATTAAGTCAGGTCTGCTGCAATATATATTCATCAATTTCACAGATTTTCTTTTGCTTTATTCTCCTCCTTTCAGTAGTATTAGTGTGTTCTAGTATTATCATTGAGCAGAATAACTGCCTATAACAGGGTATTATGTATTTAAATAAATTTGTGCTTGTATTAAATGTGGTTGTCTGTGGTACTTTTATACCAGTGATCTTTTCTCTTTCAGGGCTAGTTCTAAATAACTACTTTTAAGTTAAAGGCTTTATCATATAGACAGATTTATTGTGGTTTGATTGAGGACATTTGGCTATAAATTATAATAATTAATTAAAATTGTCTACATTTACTAGTGGTTGATCCAAACCCAGGTTCACAACTACTTAAAATATCCACATTTACTGGTGAATTAAGTTAATAACTGTTGATTGATCATTTACATTGTTAAATATAACCATTAATGTCTGTTAACCATTAAGCACAATGTTCTAAAAGATCTTGTCACTGTTAGTTACTTTTTCAGTGTGATTGTAATTTTAGAACATCTATTATTAATTATCCTTCAATTTCCCCCCGCAACTAATTAGAAAATAATTGAAATTATCTATTTTTATTTCAAATAATAATAATTTATAATATTCATTATAAAATAGGTCTAATTACACAACAGAAGTGTGACAATATTTTATCTTTCCTATCCTACAGAATAGGTATGCAAATGATTTGTTTAGCTCTGACGAGTTGACAAAAAATTAGGATAATAATTGTGTCAATAAACGTTTAAAGGGGTCATAGAACGATTATATAGGGTATTTGGTGCTGGTCCTTCAGGTCTCTGAATAGGGTGTGTAACATTGGTTGGACTGAAAATGACATATTTTTTGTTCAATGAGCCCTAATGAAGGCCTGGTTAAAAGCCCAAGAATGAAACCAAAGGTTTTCTTCCTTTTATGGTATGCTCATGAATATTTAGATGAGCCGTGCGCTGATTGGTTGGTTTACAATAAGCGAAGCTGCTGAGCAAAGACACATCATAGCAACAAGCAATCCCTCACTGAAACATCAACTTGTTGATATGGTAGGGTGACCAGATGTCCTCTTTTTCCCAAATATGTCCTACATTTCATACCCAAAAAATTGTCCGTGGAGTATTTCTAAATCGTAATGGATTTTGGTCAACTACAGTGCAGCAGAACCGAGCTGTGAGCTCTGGGACTGGTCGGGGCTAGGGCCGGACGGAGCGACTGAACCCGACCCGGTGACGGTACGCAGACGGTGGGAAGCATACCTTCACCGGGACGGGTTTGGTACCTCCGTCCCCGGGGTTCTCGGACCAGCCCTGCAGCTCCCGGCTCTGTTCAAATGCCCAGTCCGGTACAGTCAGTGGTCCAGCAGTTTGAACTTCTCTGTAGGTCCATTTCACCCACTGAACTATCATTATTCATCTATGACAATGTAAACTCGGTTTTGCATTCTATGGCCCCTTTAAATTAAAAGAAGGGGATCATTGCAAGCAATGAAGTTAAGAAAGGAGAAAGAAAAATACCTTGTATATTGACTAGGACTGGCAAGGCATGGGTTTCAGAAAAAATTAGATATGTAAAGACAATAAGACATTCTACCTCTCCAATTCATAAAAATGAAATGGAGAGGTAATCTAACTGAGGCCCCGAGGGAAGAATGACATAAGAAATACACCCAAAATAGACTCATATATTTCTTCATGTACACAAATACACTGCAAAAAATCTAAATCTAGATAAGTCATTTTTCTTAAAATAAGTGCATTTGTTCTTGAATTGAGGAGGTAAAAGAGACATTTTGCCAATGGAACAAGAATTTTTACACTTAAAATGAGAAAACACAATTGCAGTGTTTTATTTCAAGTGCATATTATCTAATTATCTTATTTTAAAATTACTCATTCCATTGGCAAACTATCTCATTTACCTGCTCAAATTAAGGGTGAATGTGTTAGGATCCAGAGGCTTCCCCACCAGAGGGCGCCGTGGATCCATGCCTGGGGAGCTTGGGTTCAGCATGGACAGCTGTTTCCCATCAGCTCATTAAGAGCTCTCCCTATTTAAGCTGGAGTAGAGCTCCACTCTGTGCCAGATTGTTTGGTTAAGCAAGCCTAAGCCATCCTGCCTGTCTGAACCTCTGTTTGCCTGTTAACCTGAGGAAACCTGTGTTTCCAATAAATATTGGACTTTTAACCTGCCTCTTTGTCTGTGAGTTCTGTATCTGGGCTAGTAATCCTGCTGATCATGACAGAATGCACTTAATTTAAGAAATTTTAACTTATTTCTAGATCATTTTTGCAGTGTAGGAACATAGATGAAAGGATATTGAACATAAGTTGACCATAACGCATAATGCATAAATGAAGTCTAGGTTGATGGTGAGGAATTCTATTATATAAACAGAATTAACTAAGGGGAAGGATTTGACCTATATATATAAATGCAAATTTTATGTGTAAAATTGTTGAGAAAAAGGCAAAAACTATGAACAACAATTAATTAATTCACAATTTAATACAATATGAAACTTGTTATGCTAGAAATCAACAAAACAGGCAAACATATTATTATCACTTCACTATCTACAAAAGATAATCTAAAGATTATCAAACAAATGCGAAATTTATGCAGTTAAACTTAACACATTGGGTAGAATATTTTGAAATTGATGTATTAAGCACATATGAAACTTCTATTAAACAACAATCAATATCAATATAAAGAGTTCTAATGTATTTATTTTTTCGTACCTAGAATCAGAGCGGTGAGGATAAAGAGATTAATCTTAAAGGCATCAGTTTATAGGGCAGTCTTGACTATAAGATATGTCCTTATTTAGGAAATACCATATGGACTTATGTAATGAAGCAATATGTCATTAAGCTAATGTTTTCTGGGGGGATTATTAGTGTATTTTTGTGTTTTTTGTGTATTTGAAATAGGGGTAGTCATAATCTTGAGTTATTTAACTAAAACTTCTTTCATATGAATAGTGGGCAAATTGTTATAAAAATACTTGTTTCTGTTCTTTTTATTCATAGTCCCAAATGTAACATGTGGAATTTCTATCATTATTGAAAAAATACTTTTTCAAGGTACTGTATATTTTGTATATGCTGGCTATTTTTGTATGATATTGGTAGTTGTTATTTTTATTTTGTTTTTTCAGCAATTCAAGTATATCAGTAAGGCGTCCAATCTTTAAAATGGTTTATTGCTGTTAAAGATTAGCAGGTTTTTTTTGCTTTCCAAAATTGACTCACATGGATCAGACTTCAAGCCAATTTAAGAGAAGACTGTGGACTTCAGTGTTCAGGTCGATAGCTCTAGCTCCACAGAAAGCATTGCCCTACAATACCCAGGAGGGTTTTCCTGTGTCAACTTGGCAGGGTTTGTGTTGCTGTAGCTTGAGCCATGGAGTAGTTGTGACATATTTGCTTCTCTGTACATCTGAGGTAGTTTCTCTTGGGAGACAGTGAAAACAACAATCAATAATCCCACAATCATGTGTCCATAATGGGATGCAAAACGTGCATACCGGTGACTTAACATAGCACTTGCATCCCTTTCTTTTCAGCCTTGCTTTAGCTCTTAGTGGTTTTCCTAATACAATTTAGTTCCTTTCACAAAACCTTTTCCTTCTGAGGCCCTTAGTAGCAGCTCATTGATTGCCTTTCTTGCTTATTTTTCCTGTCGACACCTACCTTTATGTTGCAAAAGTGTTTGTGAGAATACCCATCTTGACTATTCCTTTATTTTAAAAAAAGAAATACTGCACTCAGAATTGAAGTTCACTGAAGTTAGGGTAGGGTTTGTAAAGGCGGGATAGAAGGCTTCAAAAGAAAAGACAGGGCCTTCAAACACAAGCCAGGAAATACAAATAGCTTTTAGACTTTAGTTAAAAAGAACTAAAGCTGGTTAAGACTCCAGAAATAAGGCAACTGAACATGCTACTATCATTTCCTAACATTACAGTACTAACCCTATACTGGAGTGTGATTCTGCTATCCCACACCTCACAAAAAGAACAAAATCCAGTCTTCCCCTCTCTCAGCTTCTCATTTGAGGCTGGCGAGGATGTGTCAATAAAGTATGAAAAAACAGAAAACTATAAAGGATTTAGGTCTCCCATTCGAACCCTGACACTTGCTCAGTGGGTATTGAAGAAGATGCCTTGTGAATACCTACAGTAATGACCTCAATGAGGGAGGTTCAATCAGATTTTGAAAGAAAGAAAAACAGGAGGCAATTGTGGTGCCTTTAATCTAAAAAACTCCCCCCCCTCCGATTCTCTTCTTACTATATATTTTTTCATTCTTTTCCCATTCTTTTCACCTGTTTATCTATCATCTTTGCTTGCAACCCCACACTTTGCCTCCTTCTGTGAATTCCCCTGTTACTCCATCATTCTCTGTCTTTTTTATCTCTTGCTTGTCACGATCCCGAGGGGGGCACTTTAGCTAAACAAGGGATTTGAAGATCAGAGGCCAATCTTCTGTGAGAGGTAAACACAGAAGACTTCAGCCGTCCTCAAAAAAGTCACAGTGCCTTAGGATGAGGGTATTGAGTGGGCATATTCAGGTAACTGCTTTTTCAGAGAGATTACTGCTGATATGAGTCATTGACAGCTCTTAATTGAAAACCAGCATGAGGGGAAATGGCACGGTGACAGCTGCATGTGACAGCTGTATGTGAATTCACATTTCTGTGTTCCAGCTTAATGTTTTAATGCTTTACCTTTTCAAGTCTTCAATTTGAAGTCTTATAATTGAAAGCCAAATTATAGAGGAGGGGGAAATATAGGCCCCCAAGAATGATACTACACAATACTGTGCATTAGATAAAACTATTATTTGGAACAGGGAAAGTAAATGTAGAATTTATTAAAACTAATTTGCAAGAGATAATATGTGAAACACAATCTTTGTCCCATATTGTTCTGCATTATAGTTGGGAATTAGATTTTCAACAGCACCATAATAAACAACAGCCTACAAATAGATAGGGTGAAAGTGTAAATGTGCATTCACACTGAACAAGGTGTATGTGGTGAGGGCGGTGGATTTACATAGCATCTTTTTCAAAAAGATGCACGGAAGGGCAGCGAATGGACAATGGTAAATTCTGCTATGAGAGTGGTAACTTCTCCACTCTTACTGCATGCTACTTGATGAGCCTGAGGTGTTGTCAAACAACGGCACCAAACCGAGAGAGCAGAGTGATGACCACTGAAATAAAAAGATCTGAACTTTTACTGTGTAATCGATTTGCAGCAACTAATCAGGGACTGGTTGAAGCTGTGCCATAGTTTGAACGAGTGCAGCTGAGAGGAAACTTATTTCAGGCTGAATGAAAAATAAAGAAAATAATGTCATATTATGTTATGCAATACCTTTATATTAGCTTTATACCTTTATATCAGCATGCACTGCACTGCACTGCCTCAGCATGCGCGGTGCATGCTGAGGCAGCTGTCAATCTCGAGAATGGATGAGTCTGCTCTGATGCATACTCGGTAAAGAGGGAGGGGCGAGAACAACATTCAGGGATTTTGTCCATTCTCTGTCTTTTGTTCTTGTGAAATGGAACAGTAGTAGGGCTGAGGCTGATGGCGTGTCACGAGCACATGAGAATGCACAAGTATACATATTGAGAAACTACCTCTGACTTTTCCATTTCACAAAGATAGTTTATTCAACCTCAGTTTCAGTCACCGTAGTAACATTCTCCCCAAAGCTAACCTGGTCGGGAGCAGATTTTGTTCAGTAAACTCAGAGTGTCCCCTGTCTCCCCTCTCCTTAGAGCCAAACACATTGTTTTATTTCATGATTTAGTCAGATTTTTGTCCTAGTCTTCAGCATAGAAAAACATTATTCACTAGGTCCGTTAGACACGTTAGATTTTAAAAACAAACATTAATCTTATTTTATAAATCTACAAATGGAACAACAGAAAGTAGGGTGCTTTTAGTAATTGTAAATACAGCCTGCCATAGGGACTTCATATAAAACTACACGTTAACTCAAGCAATAATCTTCTCCTTCACCAATTTCCTGTCCTTAGTAGCTGTAGCACTGTTTCTTTCTCTTTTTTTTTTTTTGGTTTATTTCTTTTTCGAAAATCTCTAATTCCAGAGCGGTAAAATAGGCACCTTCTGTTGCCTGCTGTCATGGTGACTCTTCGATTCAGGGCTCCGCTGATATTGGCTTTTTAAATTTGTCACACATGCGCTTAACTCTGAGTTGATTGAACTAATTCATAACAGCTGTTGTGAAACCGAAAACTCAGAGTTCCTTACTTTAGGCTAGGTCAATTTAGAGGTGCAGATTTGAATCCGAAAGAGACTCCTGTAAACTGTTGGAGAGGGCCAAAGCCGACTATTCTTCCTGAGGAGGCTGAAGTCCTTTAACATCTGTGGGACGATGCTGAGGATTTTTTATGAGTCTGTTGTTGCTAGCACGCTCTTCTTTGCTGTCACATGCTGGGGCAGTGGGCTGAGGGTCGCTGAAAACAACAGACTGAACAAACTGTGGGGGAGCAGCTGGACACCCTGACCACCGTGGCAGAGAGGAGGATGCTGTCCAGGTTTCAGTCCATATTAGACAATGACTCACATCCTCTCCACGACACACTGGTCCAGCAGACTAGCTCCTTCAGCAGAAGACTCCTCCTACCAAGATGCACCTCACAGCGCCACAGGAAATCATTCCTACCTGTGGTCATCAATCTCTATAACGCCACGCATCACTTTAATTGGATTGATAACTTTACTTGGATTTTCACTTTATTTGGATTTAGTTTTTACATATGCATAGATATACGTACAGATATATATACAGAAGACCTATATGTGTATATATTTTATCTCTTTTTATTTTTTTATCTTTATCTTTATATTTTTTTATTTTTTTTATCTATCATTTCTCTTCCTATGACTTTATGATTGTGCATATGTATATTTCCTTTGAACGATCAGTAATTCCCAGCTGAAGGATTTCAATAAGTCCTGTTAAACTTTGTTGAACAGAAAAAGGATATCCCAATGTTTTATGCTCCTATCAACTTTAAAATATATAAGTCCATATATTTCAAAGAAGGTTGCAGATTAACAACAAGAGCCAACAAAACAAAACAAACTCATTGCTTCTTTAAGTAGATCTGCCCCGACATCCCCAGTGATCCAAGATAACAATCCAAGCAGCACATAGGCTTTTCCTGTAGTTACATAAAACTGCTCCAGTGTAAAATGTTTGCCGCCGGTGAAGTAACTGCGGCCACCAAAGTCGCTGTCGCAGCAGAGCACACAAGAGGCAACGTGATGCAAGACACTTGATGTATGTGCACAGCATGCATCACTTACTGAAATGTGTGTTCACCTGAGGCTCTTTCAGTGATGAAAATACCATGTTTTAGTTTGATTTCAGACTTTTTTTTTCCAAAGAAGAAAAACTATGATGGCAAGATATTTCTGTAAAACATGAATCTCTTCTTGTGAAGTGTAGTGATATAGAGAAAGATTGATTTTTAATATTAAAGGAGACAGCTGGCATGAAAAGAGATCGACAGCTTGGAGAAAGATGTTTAATCCTAGACAAAATGTAAATTGATTCAAAAGAGCCCACAGCTTAGCATCAGAAAGGGAGTGCACAATCAATAAAGAGTGTGATATTGTGAGCTTTTATGAATTTACCCAGTTAACAATCAGAAGAACAGAAGTTTATTTTTTTACAGCACCTATCTTAAAACCCCTCATGAACACGATCCACCAAATTAAAAATGTATTCCCAAACTTACACCAAATACATAGAGGTACCCAAAACTGCCCGGGGTCAGAAGTGTTGACAGGCCACAGATGAGACCTGGAGATGAAGCAGGTTTTAAACAGGAGATGTGAGAGCACGACTGATTTAAACGTGGTAAACCATCAGAGCAAGTGTTAATTGGATACATTACTGTGCTGTTTTTTCCCCACAATTTTGGGTGTTGGAGAAGGGAAGCCAGTGCCGCAGGATAACAGTGACAATACTGTTTATGAACCAAAGCGGGGTGTTGATTATTAATCACGTGATCCAGAGAAAGACAGTTGCCATTGCAGGAAGAAGCTGTATTTCGAAACATACTTATTTTCATATTTTGATTTGTGTCTGGATTTTTTTTCTAAGTGTGTAGAGGAAATTCAGAGGAGGGTCGAAGACTTGAGTAAATCGAAAGGCATTTTGAAAGATTTCTTCTGATTACTCATGGTAAAACTAGCCTTCTGGACTCCTCATGTAACTTGTTTTTAGCAATTCACATTCCATGTCTCCATTTCTTTCCATGCAGCAGCAACCTATAATAACACAGTTGCAGTCATAAAATCTCTTCCAAAGCATTCCCTATTCAGTTTAACCACAACACTGTCCACACCTGGATATTTATAATACTGTCTACTACACTTGAAGCAAAAAATAATCAAAGTCACAACAGCTGTGAAGATGAAGGTAGGACTTGTGTGGAGAGGATGGGGATTCAAGCATTTATTTTGCACTGTAATTCGTAGAGGGAGTTTGTGCAACACGCAGAGCCAAAACAAAATCCCATCAGAAGCCCTGTTTCCACATGTCATCCTTCAGGCTGGAGGATATGGATGTGCCTCATTTTGCTGCCCATAATATCTGCAGGGGTAACCACCCAGCTCCCCAGAGGGTGTGTGCTGCTGTATTAAAACTGTCCATCGTCTTGGTTGGTCATGTCTTCTGCTTTTTCGGGCGACGTACCAGGGGTCTGAGAGCTGAGGGAGATAAGGCCTGATGCTAAAGAGCTGAATGTCTCTAAGCAGAAATATTGCCCATGTGCAGAAAAAGAAAGTCTGTTTAAGTCAGCTGTCGATTAGATAAAGTCACTTAAACTTGGTGACATGGAAAAGAAGAGCCGAGGGATTGAATTTAAAAAGTCAAAAGAAGATGCAAGATTTTTTTGACTTTCTTAAAATAAGCAGGATTTTTTTTTTTTTTACTCTCTTACCAAGCGTGAACCTCAAATTCATTATCTTACATGAAAGTCGAAAGAATGCAGCAATACTAGAGCTCTGTAGTACTGCCAGTTTATTTTCTGCAAAAAGGTGTTTTCAAAAATCCAGTAGATTTTACCCTTTTATATTTTATTTACAAGAACCGGTTGCCACCTGGAAATTTAAAACGGGCCTTCCAGAAAAACCCAACCAAAAAAAAAAAAACCTTTATTCTTTACAGGTGGTGTCCTTGAAATTAAAACATGTTTTTTTTTTTTTTTCATAAAAGCATAAATATAATTTGAAAGCTTCCCTTAAACATAATTAAAATAACTTAGCTTGTTTAAAAGATAAATAAAAGTTTCAAGAGTTTTTTTTTCAATGGTGGTTAATGTGTTAACTATTGCAGCTATTAACAGCTTCAAAAATTGGTTAAAAAATAATTTTATTTAATTTCACCTACAGTATTTTATTTCCCTTTTGGATATGTATTTTTGAATTCAATTATATTAAACTAACATGTGACCTAAGAGAGAAAATGAGCCGATGAACCCATTTAAGATCCTTGCACAACTGGATCAAAAGAGTGGCCTGGTCATGCTAACAGATTTGTTTACAATGCTTTTGTCTGCATTCTACTCTATGCTCATGGGATGATTTTGTTTGAGACAATAAATGTTGGTTTTACGCTCCTCATATCTCTTTATATATCTTCAAAAACTATCTTGAAAAGAAAAAAAAGTACTCTTTGAATATAGCTAGGTTATAAAGCTTAAGGCAACAGTGTTTACATTTTAGACACTAGGGTTGCTCTAAATGTCCTGTTTTGGAATATGATAGCAGACCATTTAAAGCAGATCATTTAGAAGCCATCAAACCACATTCACAGCTTTAGATTAAATCCTAGATCAGAGAACCAAAAGTATATGTCTGATCTATCCAACCGTTAAATAGGAGAGTTTTTGCAAGTGGAAGGCAAAAAAAGGTAGGTTAGGGGGCCCAGAAGCTGGCAGAAGTGCATGGCAGCCCATTCAAATACTGGCTCAATTGTTACTCAGTTTATAAGATAAATCAACTTTAGATTAATTAATTAATTGATCGTTTGGCTCTCAAGTAGTGACCTTAGAGCTACATAAGGAGGTGCTTGAGATTTTCATTTCTTGTGAATGTTAGACTGTAGGAATCTAAAAGCTGTAGTCAACCAGATGGTTTTGCAAGAGAAACAATTGCCCAGTTTCAAGTAGACTCTCCATTTCTTTCTTTCATTGTGGTTCTGACTTAGACTTAGACAGACTTTGTCATTTTGTATACGCAGAGTGTATACAAAATTAAATCTCAATGCATACAGCTTTCCAACAGTGAATAAGCAGCTTAGCAATGAATTTAACATTTCCTTGTATAAAGTGCAGCAATGATCAAAATGTAAACAGTGTAGGAGAGAAGAAAATAATCAGTTTAAAGACATGGTGCAAAAGGGGTTGATATGGAAGGTTCAGAGCAGTGCAAATAAATAAATAAATATGGAGTAAAATGCAGTAGAACACTAAGTTAAGGTCTCTTTAAAGGGATTTGAAAATTCACCATGTACTGCAAATATGATGTTTGGTGTTGTAAGGGTAGGCATCAAAGGTGATTAGTTGATCCTTACTTTAAATCCTCCTAAGTCAACTTATATTAAAGTAAGGTATTGGAATGCAAATTTCTAGAACTTAAAATCTATTTTCTTGGGGTCCAGAAAGACCATCAAACTACTGACATAATTGTGTTGTTGTTGTTCTTTTTCTCAGTAGCCATACATTTTTGTTTTTAGAGGAAACATGAATTTGCTACCATGCTTCCTCAGGGATCTATCTGGGTCATGGTGGGACTGGAGCCTGTCTCCAGGACTGTATTGGCAAAAGGCGGGCTACACCCTGGATAGGCTGCCGGTATGTACCAGGGCACAAAGTAAATATGTTTATTTAACTGATTTTTTGTTTGCTTAATTATATAGTAAATATTACTTAGAAATGCAGCTATCATGTTATTACTTGACATTTAGATTTGCTTCCCTGTTTAATATCATTGAGAGTCGGGTCAACATTTAAAAACAACTGGACGACTTCTGGCTAAGTGTGCAAACTCTGAACTGTCCAACAAAAATGTCCAGCGTGATGTATATGCACCCTCTACCAGGTCATTCTGCTATCGTTAATAGATTCCTGGAATGCAGAGTCTTGCTCTGATATGACAGTTCTATTTTATTTTCCTCAGAGCTCTGGCAGAAAGCTGGCCTCCTTTTAATATCAGCTGTTAAAGATTGCCCTTTCTCACTGTCTCATTTGTGTTTGTTGTATGAAAGCCTCTGATGAGGAGGGTTTGATCACTGTCTTCCAGGAATCAATTATGCCACTATGATTATTTCTACCAATTTCCTTTGTTCCCTGATTTACTCAGGTGCATTATTTTATTTCACTTTTACTATAGTAAGAAAGTTTTATTATTAAAACATTTGTGATTACATTAATCATTCTATGAAAACAGTATCATCTGAAAACCTCTCAACCCTTAAGTTGTATTTCATCAAACAGATCACTAAAATATATAAATATATAAAAACCTAACATGTCCAATACAAATTTCATTTTAAATGGTGCAAAACTCAAAAACAATTTTATCTTTTTTTTTTAAACTATATAGTCTAATAATTTGACAACACCTGTTTAGTCATGTTACACAAGGCATAGACACTTTGATGATACCAGATGAAATGATAATATACAAATATTTATTTTAACAGCTACAGAAAAATTACTTGTTCTGTTTTTCCTGTTAATAATTCATTAAATCATCAAAATATATTTTGTCCCTAAGTAACCCCTAAACCCTGCTACATGAATGGTTGCCCCTCATAAATACAATTGAATGACATGGTAGCATGTACATTTATAGACAACAAAATGGTAGAGGAAAAAAAGTTGATCCTTAAGCTTGGAAAAGTTCAGTTTAGGCAACTGTATATGAAGTTTTCTAGAAGATGTTTTGGGGCAATCCCAGTTGTCTAGATGTGAGTTGACTAGTTGACTTTTTGGTGAATGCCCTAGTTATAACATGTCATGGTCCTTAGCACTTATTAAGAGTGAATGAGGATGATCACACTAAAAACAACCATAACATGTTGTTTACAAGCTCAGCTAACAGATCCAAATGTTGCCTCCTCCTCTGATTGTATAAAAAGATAAAGCTAAATTACAGTTACAATCCACTTCATTGACACTAGTAGTTTAACATCTGGCAGTGCTTCAGAGTGAGATATTCCTCTTTATTCTGTACACCTCTGACTCAGCGATGGCTCCGGAGAATGTTGGTGGGAGGCAAAGTAAGGTCCAAGGTTTTTATAATGGGATCCAATGAAATTTGAAACAGCAAATATTAGTAATATGGATATGAAATATTTAATGAGCCCAGTAAAATGCATCTCATGAAATTGTTATCTTACAAAAGTTCACAGCATATTAACTCAATAGTTTTAATTATTTGCACACTATGAAGTAGTGTTGCGGCGAGGCCATTTTTCGGCCCTCATACCGAAACCCGATATCTGGCTGTGCTGTAGGTATTTGTATTGAATACCATACTGATACCATCTGTTTGAAATTGATATGTTTGTATCAAGAACTGCATACTACTTGAATGTAAAATAATGGCTTTGTCAAGTTGATGCCTACCTTTGTGAAGCAGGAAAAAGACTAATACAAACTTTTGGCTTTCACAATGGTATCGGTGCCCTATTTGTTGGTACTCGATGATACCGATACCACTATATTAGTGCAGTATTGGGGCCCTAGCTGGTATCAGTATCGGTGCAACACTACTATGCAGCAAGAAGCCATAACTGGGTTTAAATACTGCTAGGTCAATCATAAACGTGTAGTTCAAATGAATGAAACATTAGTGTAAATTTACTTAATCAAATCACTATTATAAACTGATTGGTTACTCTCCGTTTAGTTAAAACAAACGCAAGTGAGGGAATTTCTCATTCTATGATATGCAAAACTGCATCTGTTAGTAAGCTAATACTGCTTTTAGACGGAACATGTTTAAGCGTCAAAAAAGTATCCAAATCCTCAACTTCTTGTGCATTTTGAGGTCAGACACTCTGGATGCTTGATGCTCAGTGCTCAGGTTGTTTAGCTGTCCCGTTCTTTCGTTGCAATCTAGAGAGTGGCTCGGTTAAATTTGCTTTAATGTGCTGGGAAAAGTATTGTTTTAACATGATTTTAAGCAAGTAAGTACACCTCAAAAGGATATCCGTTTAGCTAGTTCATCAGGATTATGATCCTACTTAAATATTCTGTTTTTGTTCAGACCCTCAAGGCTGGTTTATACTAGGGCTGGGCGATAATTCAATAACGATATATATCAATCGATAGACGTGTGGCGCAATAGAAAAAAAGAGGGTCGATAAAAGTTCGATAAAAAAGAAACGCAGTTTTCCTTCCTTCTCATTGTTACCTAGCATGTATGTTTATGCTAGTCACTGCTTCCTCCCAACCAATCACAATCGCGGACCCAGGCACACCATCACAAAGCGCCGCCCTCTCAAACCACAACACAGAGCACATGAAAATGTCGCAGCAAGGAGAGTCGGAGGAAATTGTTTCAAAGAAGAGTTTTTGTAGTTCGGCAGTTTGGCAGTATTTCGGTCATGGCAAGTTGGACCAAAAACAAACCACAGTCATCTGTAAAATGTGTCGGGAACCAGTGAAAACCAAGTCTGATAACACAACCAAATCTGTTTTTTTTTTATCATCTCAGCCGCTCACACCCGCATGAGTATGAGCTGTGGAGGCCCCGGCGCGGCTCTCCTCCGAGGAATCTTCGGGAATTTCGGGAAAATATATATATATTTTCAGTTCTGGGCAGTTTCCCACGTAGTTCTAACAATTTAGATAAAAATGCTGAGGGGCCAGAAACTTCAAAGTAACTCAGGTTAAAGCAGGAAACGGGGGCGGCGGCCGCGGAGGGGGGGCATTTATTTATTTGTTATACCGGTATTTATTTTGGTCACTTTTCTGGTCACTTTAGTTTATTCTTTGTCAGTATTTAATAACATAACCCAGGTCTCTCAAGTTATTTTTCTTTAAAACAATTCTGTTATGGTTAAAAAAGTTGGTTAAATAAAGATTTAATTCGAAGTCTGTGTTTGTGTTTTTTATTAAAATTAAATCATTTAGCAATATGATAAAAAGTCCAGCTAGAGCTGCACATAAAATATGGTTTCAAATCTTTTCAATAATTATCGATATCGATCAATATGCATTTTTTTTTATCGATAAGCTTTTTTTCTATATCGCCCAGCCCTAGTTTATACTCACAAACCAGGTTGTCTGCATGTGGATCGCAGTGAAAGCAAATATGGCTGCGCCCCTTCCACAGAGACTCTGGTGTACCTCTCAAAAATTGTAGGTGACCGCAGATAGTGCCGCAGACAGGCCTCTGATTGATCAAATCTACATCCACTGTACATTATACGTATTTCCTGTTTGGTATCTTACTGACTCATGGAGTTGGACCAGTTAGAGGAGCGAGGTGCACAAGAACATTGGACCCTTCTTCCACCTGGATCCCCTTTCTTTTTCGACCTCATGTCCCTCCGTTGTCGCACAAACTTTCCCCTTGCATTTTTTCATGTTTATGATTGTCCGTTCTTACTATAGATTCTGCATCCTTTGTCCTGTTAATATTTATAGTAATTCAGTTATTAATATTGTATACTTAAAATGGTATATGTTTCAATTTGAGTAAAAATGTATCTTTGTAACACATTTTTCAGAAACATAAACAAATAATACAATGGTACATTAATTAATTTATGGTAATTTCATTAATTAATTGTACATTGATAATCATTTCCTATGCTTCATTTTCTTTTAATTTAATTCAATTCAAGAATAAAACAATAACACTATACAATAAAATACAATGCAATAATATACCTTTAAACAACCTAGATCTGTGTGCTCAGAATCAGCACAGAAAAAAAGAAAGACATACAGGCACCAGTAGATGTGTTGTATGTTTAAAACGTTGGTAGGAAAACTTTCTTTTCTGTCAGCATGTAGAACTTGACTAGCTGCAGAAATTAAAAACAAATGATCTAAGGGACCTTTTAAAGTTTAGTTTTTTGAGATAAGATAAGTCCTTCTGCCCTCAGTTCCTTATGATGACCCCAGATATGCATGCTAGAGTAAGCCTCAATCTCAGCTAATTCTTGGTCGGGTTAACATTGGTTATACTGCCAACCTGGATAATGCTGCTTCCACCAGTTACCGTCCACACACACACACACACACACACACACACTAGGCTCCCCTCTCTGTGTGGCTCTGTAGATGCACTGAAGAGTGCTTGTATCCATGTCTTGTTTGGTCTGACAGTCCTGTGCTGCCAGCCTGGCTCTGCCTCTATGCATAGTTGCATAGTTTTCGTCCCACGTGTGCCCAGAATTTTTTTTCAGCCTCTTTTTTTCTTTGGATTCACTGTCAGGTGATGGTGAAGTAGATACAAACATAAACAGTAATTCCTTTTGCCACACCTCCCTGTTGCTTGGTGATATAGAAAGTACTTGGGTCACTTTTTCAGCAACCCAAGTACATGCATCTTGTAACCTGTTCAATCAATCAATCAATCAATCAATTGCAAAAAAAAAAATGCTACTGTTTCATAGGTATCCATTTTTCTGCAAATTTTTTCTTACAGATCCATGGGCGGTTTGATTGACATAACAGCAGACAGTAGGGATTCATTTACGAATTTGAATTAACTGGATTTGATAAACAACAAATCACAAAATATAAATCAATATTCATAAGGGCGAGATATAGCTTTTTTCAGGTAGGACATAAGACCCGACAGGCATTCCCCTGCTGGCACTGTAACTCTGAGTTCCACTACAAAGTGGAGTCCTGATATCTGGAGAAATACTCTGTTAACGATGTAGACATAGGATGCACAAGAAGCTAAGTACAGGGAGCTTGTGGACTGTTTTGACCAAGAGAAGGGAGATACAGACTGCACTTCTTATGGAGGCTTAGGTCCTTAAGTGAATGCAGTAAGATGTTGTGTGTATTGTATAAGTCTGATGCAGAAAGTGTGATCTGTTCTGCCATCACCTGCTGGGATAACAGTGTCAGAGCAAATAAGTTAAAGAAGCTCAACAAGTTAATGTAGAAGCCCAGCTCTGTGTTAGGAACTCCTCTAGAACCTCTGGAAAGGATTTTGTAAGGAGTTCTTAATGAAATGAGAAACATGATGGACAACTGTGAGCATCTTCTTTAGAAGACTGGTAAAATAATCAGTGTCTTCAGTAAGAGGCTTCTCCCGAGCTGGTGTAAGACAGACAGCTACAGAACATCCTTCTTACCTGCTGCTATTGACCTCTACAATTTGGTGAAAAAAATCTCTATGCGTCGATTTGAATGCCTCGTCTTAAATTTATGTTTTTTTCATCTCTGTTCATCAAGTGTTCTTTGTGTTTCAAATATGTTATCATATTCATGTTTATTTTTAAATAACCTCATAGGTTCCTGTTTTGTAATATGTCAAATATTAATAATGTGTAAGAAAATGTTTTTGTCTAAATCAATGTGTATTTATTATTATTTTTTCCCCCCAGCGTTTTAATGTCATTACACTGCCGCAAGTATAGTGCAACGAATTTCACTCTGCATTTAACCCATCCCCTTGGGGAAAAGTGGGTTGCCATTTGCGGCACCCGGGGAGCAGTGTGGGATTAAGGGACTTGCTCAAGGACCCAGAGTGGCAGTGTGTGGCAGTGGGTTTCAAACTCACAAACTCAGGGTTCCAAGCTCTTTGCCCCTTGTAATTATTTATTGTGCCAGCATTAGTAAAGCTGGCACAATGAATGTTTAAAATGAAATAATGATTTTTTTTTTTTAAATATATATTTTTTAATTGCAGTGTTTTACGTTTCGGACAGATACAGGAGAAAGCTTACAGTGTTACAAAAATTGCTGCTAATCAAGTGATTGCTATGCAGTTGATAAAAACTTTACTAAAACTGAGTGTTAAGGTGACAAATATATTTCTTTTTGCAAAACAGATACACCTCAAACTTTTACATATACATAGATTTATCTAAAAAACTGTATATGAGCGAACTTCATCATAAATGAACATGTCACTCTTCAGCCCTAACATACATAAAAAATAAATAAAAACATGCCTTTGAGTAAAGAAATAAAAGTGTGGATGAAAGTCTGAAGTCAGTTTACATTTCACAGGAGAGCAAGCAGCAAAGGAGCTTTTGCAAGACTTTCAAGGGTGAGGGAGCATCTAAGACATAAAAAAAACAGTCTGTCTGGCCTTGCATTCAAACTCAACTTTAAAGGGGATGATGCAACATTGTTTGGATGTTTATCTTAGCCTATTTATGGAGTATTGTAAGAAAATATGAAGGCAACAAAAGTATTTTAGGTTTTTATAACTCTTAATGATATGTTTAGTGAAAGTGAAAGCCCTTTGGGAAACTCCTCCAACTCCCATTGTCATTGTGACACAGCACACACAAGTGAACACTGCACACCATGAAATGCATTTATGCCTCACCCGTGCAAGGGGGCAGCCCTCAATGGCGCCCCAAGGGAGCAGTGTGGCGGGACGGTACCATGCTCAGGGTACCTCAGTCATGGAGGAGGATGGGGGAGAGCTGGTTAATTACTCCCCCCACCAACCTGGCGGGTCGGGAGTCGAACCGGTAACCTTTGGGATCCAAGTCTGACACCCTAACCGCTCACCCACAACTGCCCACGAGTGCATAAGATCCAAATAAAAATGAAGAATAACCCTATATATATATATATATATATATATATATATATATATATATATATATATATATATATATATATATATATATATATATATATATATATGCATGTGTGTGTGTGTGTGTGTGTGTATGTGTGTGTGTGTGTTCAATGTTTCCCTAAAAGTAATGGAAAGGATCTGATGCTCATCTATAACTCTCAGAGCTGCCCTAAAAATGTCATCACAGCAATGCGGCATTTCCCTAAAGACAAGTATCTTTCCCTCTGCAGTACCAATGAGGGCCCCTTCATAGCAATACTTGCTTTCTTGCCTTTCAACTTGCACTGGTAGCTGAAGCCATCTAACACTTTTTCTTTTCAAGCAAAAAGTAAACACAAAGCAAAACATATATGATCAGAACAATTTTAAACAAAGGCTTCAAATGATGCAACTTAGCCCTTTAATTGGATGTCGTCTTTGTTGTTGATGCCACAGCTCTAACTTGAATAGCATGTAGGCCTAGAAAAAGGAGGACAAGTTGCAATAAAGATTAGGCCATGAGTTAAACTGCTTTTTCATGGCTCAAAGACTTCCAATCTGATTTATCCTTTAGCTGTTGTCATATGGAAAAAGTAACATGGGAAATTTGAATAACTAGAACTTGTTTTTTTCCCCCTCTACTGTGGAATACTATTATTCTACTATCCTTTGTAGCACTCTCATAAATTCAACTAAATAGGAATATCCAGAGCATGAATCTCGTGTTTAAGGTCATGCATAAGCATTTTAAGTGTATTTAAATTGAGCCTTTAACAAGTACCACCATCCTGTTTGACTAAGTACAATGTTCTTTTTCTTAAATACTGTAGTAGTGCTTTGTGGATGTATAGGAAGCCAATCAGTGTTACCTAGAGAAAACCTCATCTCTGTAAAAAGAATGTGGCAACAAGAATTAGGTATGCAAAAGTATCTCTAAAACTAAACTGACCATAATGCAGAGAGTAATGTCATGCTGGACCAAATCCAGTACTCTGCAAAATTTTAGCTGAATGGTTACTGACATTCCAAAAGCTCTCAGGGTTGCAAAGTCAGAGGATTCGATTCAGAGATGAAAATAACTCTTCATAGAGCTAACACAAGGAAATGCATGAATCCATGGATTTATCTTGAGTAAACTCTTCCTCAAAGATATAAGGTTGACTTACCAATTGACTGCAGCTGTTCACAAGCTCTTCCTCCTTGAGAAGTGGTGTAAGGTGAGAAACTCAACCATTTCTACAGAGAATACATGTAGGTCGGAGCAATACTGGTCATGTGTAGTTGGTATACAGGTGCTGGTCATAAAATTAGAATATCATGAAAAAGTAGATTGATTTCAGTAATTCCATTTAAAAAGTGAAACTTGTATATTATATTCATACATTACATACAAACTCATATATTTCAGATGTTTATTTTGTTTAATTTTGATGATTACAAATGACAACAAATGAAAATCTCAAATTCATCATATCAGAAAATTAGAATATTACTGAAGACCAATAAAAACAAAGGATTTTTAGAAATGTTGGCCAACTGAAAAGTATGAACATGAAAAGTATGAGCATGTACAGCACTCAGTATTTAGTTGGGCCTCCTTTGGCCTGTATTACTGCAGCAATGCGGCGTGGCATGGAGTCGATCAGTCTGTGGCACTGCTCAGGTGTTATGATAGCCCAGGTTGCTCTAATAGTGGCTTTTAGCTCTTCTGAATTGTTGGGTCTGGTGTATTGCATCTTCTTCTTCACAATACCCCATAGATTTTCTATGGGGTTAAGGTCAGGAGAGTTTGCTGGCCAATTAAGAACAGGGATACCATGGTCCTTCAACCAGGTACTGGTAGCTTTGGCACTGTGTGCAGGTGCCAAGTCCTGTTGGAAAATGAAATCTGCATCTCCAAAAAGTTGGTCAGCTGCAGGAAGCATGAAGTGCTCTAAAACTTCCTGGTATGTGGCTGCGTTGACCCTGGACCTCAGAAAACACAATGGACCAACACCAGCAGATGACATGGCACCCCAAACCATCACTGACTGTGGAAACTTTACACTGGACTTCAAGCAACGTGGATGAAGTGCCTCTCTTCTTTTCCTCCAGACTCTGGGACCTTGATTTCCAAAGGAAATGCAAAATTTACTTTCATCAGAGAACATGACTTTGGACCACTCACCAGCAGTCCAGTCCTGTTTCTCTTTAGCCCAGGCAAGACGCTTCTGACGCTGTCTGTGGTTCAAGAGTGGCTTGACACAAGGAATGCGACAGCAGAAACCCATGTCTTTCATACGTCTGTCTGTGGTGGTTCTTGAAGCACTCACTCCAGCTGCAGTCCACTCTTTGTGAATCTCCCCCACATTTTTGAATGGGTTTTGTTTCACAATCCTCTCCAGGGTGCGGTTATCTCTCTTGCTTGTACACTTTTTTCGACCACATCTTTTCCTTCCCTTCGCCTCTCTATTAATGTGCTTGGACACTGAGCTCTGTGAACAGCCAGCCTCTTTAGCGATGACCTTTTGTGTCTTGCCCTCCTTGTGCAAGGTGTCGATGGTCGTCTTTTGGACAACTGTCAAGTCAGCAGTCTTCCCCATGATTGTGTAGCCTATAGAACTAGACTGAAAGACCATTTAAAGGCTTTTGCAGGTGGTTTGAGTTAATTAGCTGATTAGAGTGTGGCACCAGGGGCCATCAATTTTGAACCTTTTCACAATATTCTAATTTTCTGATATGATGAATTTGAGATTTTCATTTGTTGTCATTTGTAATCATCAAAATTAAACAAAATAAACATCTGAAATATATGAGTTTGTATGTAATGTATGAATATAATATACAAGTTTCACTTTTTAAATGGAATTACTGAAATCAATCTACTTTTTCATGATATTCTAATTTTATGACCAGCACCTGTAGATGTTATTGGATAGAGTTGTCAAGTTATTTGAATAGAGGACAGATAGTAATCTCATCTGACATTATTAAGACACTTGAATGTGACTATAATGAGAAGATCGCTAAGGATAACCACGTCTCCAAAGACAATATTTAGTTTTTACCAAAACTTTAGGAGGATGAAAACTTCAAAGGGGATGATCATGTTGACATGCCTCTCCTATTAAAACTGAATGGCCCAATTTACCAGACAACATCCTATGTGCTGTCCATTGCCTCTAGTACCTGAAAAGAAATCTTTTGGAAGCCTTTATCGAGGAGACTTTTACCCTTGGAAATACTGAGAAATTCCCACAGACAGATCTCCACAAACTCTTGGGATCTGGAGGTCTGTCCACCTTCCTCCAGCAGAGGGCGCCTCTAGGTCTCCTGGAGCTGAGCTGAAGACCACACCTGCGACCCATCAGTCATCAGGAGACCAGCATATAAGCAGCGGCAGGACTACACTCCAGGGCCAGAGTGTTAAGCCAGTTATGGTTAGCGAAGCCTGAGCCAACCAGCCTGTCTGGTTCTCTGACTCCCCTGAAACCTGAACTTGAACCTAATCAGTTTTTGTCCTCTCTGCCTCCTAGGAAGAAACCTGACTGAACCGTGGAACTCTGGAAGAGTTTCCTCTGCTGAAATCTGCCTGCCGGCTCTCAGAAGCTCATCCGAAGAATCTAACTGTCTGAACCTGCCTGCCCGCCCTCAAGAAGAGGATCGACAGAATACTCTGGATCTGAACACTGATAAGTCTGAAGTCAAGCCCTGCCGTTGCTTAGCCCTCTGCCAACTTCAAGCCTCTGGACCCACCTGGTTCCCTCCCTCAGCTGCTAACCAGAATCACGTCACAGGTACAAACCTGCACAATTCCTCTGGCAAATATCTACCGCATCCTGGCTAACCTAACTGTCCCTCTCTACAGAGAACCCTGTGTGACCAGTCCCGGATCTGTTTCTCTGCATCTCTCATATAACTTTGTGTTTACTTCAATAAACAGTCAAACTTTACATCTGCCTCCGTTGTGTTCTGCATGTGGGTTAGAAATCTGAATCCCATCATGATACAAACGGCCACACAATGTTGCCTATCACCAACAAAAGCCTGGCATAGCATGGCCATTGTTTTGACTCTTCTGCCCGGTTTCTGTGTCACTTTCACAAAGAGAGAATTTCCAGGCATGTGTGACATAAACCGTTTGTTCCAGCAATTTCATGCTCAGACTAAGAATGGAGTGAAAAAATTCCCTGTATTTTATTAAAGATAATTTATTTTGTTCTGTTTCTTCCACAGGATTGGCTAATTATCAACTTAAACACCTTGCTGCAATTTCAACAGAAAGCTTCAGTAAATCACCTGTCACATTCATAGAAAGATTATTTATGTAGATACTGGCTTGATAAGTGCATCTACCAGAGATGGGAATTTGGAGTCACCAAGTCATCTCCATGCCATGCATTTATTCTGCCCTACCCCTAAACCGGGTGAGTCAAACCTGCACAATTAATCAAATTGTGCTGATTGTACTCTCCTGATTTGGTGGCTGAGCAGAACAAATACATGGTAGGGAGATGACTTGGTGACTATACAATTCCTATCTACTGATGCTGAAGGAATCCAGCTGGTGAATACGGCAAAACAGCTCTGCAGTAGAGGTAACTTGAGGTTGAACAAGTTCCCATCCAACAGTGATAACGTAGTGTCAGCCTTCCACAGGGAAGAATATACTGGTGGAGCCAAAACTTGGATATGGCTCTAGGTGAACCATACATGGAGAGAGAGCACTTGGTATTACAGTGTTCTACTCTAATCTAGAGAAATGCACAGTCCCCTAGTGATTTGGAAAGCATGGTTGGCTCCTTAAGAGGTGGCAACTATGCCAATACTCAGGGGTCTTAGCCAGCCGTTGCAGCTGTACAGTCAAAGGATATGCTGCTGAACAAGCTAGGGGACTGACAGGCAAACAGGTAAAGATATCTAACTGGTTTAGAGGCTCGTATTTTCTGCAGCAACTACATTTCTCAAGTAGAGTGCTTATGGTGTGAGAGATTTCCAACAATGACCCAGAAATACAAAAAGCCAAAGCTCACAACATTCAATCGAGGGAAGAAAGGCCGCTGCTTGATTCGCTTAAAGGTTTTCAGATTGACCAGAGCAGTGCACGCTGTAGCCAAACTAAACACAAACAAATCTACATCATTGAATTTTTGAAAACAGGGCCTCCCTGAATTCTGCTATGACTCCCACTGGCAGTCAATTCGATGGGTGACATTTTTCCCAAATGCAAGAGTAGTGATGATGTCATCGACTGAAATGGTTCTAGCGTGCCATATAACCCATTGGTGATAGACCTTAAAGTAGGTCCAATATATATATATACAGTATATATATATATATATATGTATATATATATATATATATATATATATATATATATATATATATATATATATATATATACAGTATATATATATCAGACATGTTCACAAGTCATTTTTTGCAAGTCCAAGTCAAGTCTCAAGTCTTGAGAGCTCAAGTCCAAGTCAAGTCTCAAGTCTTGAGAAGGCCTGTCGCAATAATCAATTAATCGCACAAAAAATTCTAATAACTTGATTAATTAAAAAAAGTGCAACAATTTTCGTGCTTGCATGTTTCTCCTTGTGTTTTCATCTCCGTCACTGAGATGGTATAGCTTAAAGGTCGCTATTATATCTATGGAATTATCATTATTTTGAACTGCTAAATGAAAAATACAATGAAAAAAAGCACACACGCAAAAAAATTTTCCAGATAAATTTTGCATTTTTAGTTTTTTTTTCTTTCAAAAAAAACTATTTTCTTACAGTATTTACCTGACATTTGTGGTTACAACTTTTTCTAGTTTTAGCAGTAAATGTCTATTTTTAAGTGAAAATGAGGACTGTGGAAAAAAAAACAATCACAATCCTGCCTTTTATTAATACATATGAGGTTAGCAACTACAAGAGATAAAGAAAAACCCTAAACAAATAGCAGGACAATAACAATACTTTTATAAAAGAAAGATTGTGGCAATAACTTTTTGTAACTTAATGACTTGGCGGGCAATATTTTCAATACAATTCAGTTTATTTATTTAGCGCCAATTAACAACATTATTCACGACGTATTTCTCCTCTACCACTGCCATGAAGCTTTTAAAGCTGGGCTTGTCGATCAAAGACAAGGGGAGTTTGCATGAAATAATAAGGTCCTGAATTATTGCCTTATGTCATTGATGTCCCTGGCTGTACACCTGCACTGCACTGTGGCTGATAAAATGAGATGTGGTGGACCAAGCATTGTGTATTTTTTTCTAAAGAAGCTGCAGTTTGCTGCTCTTTTATTCCCGCCTTATGTAAAGTTTTTGTAGCCAAAGGTTATTATGAACGGTGGCACCGAAACAGGGGGGGTAATAATCGCTTCCATATCTGTATGGGTTGCATGCATGCATGCGCACGGGCATATATGTCACGTACTGTTGCGTCAGTGACGTCAGTGTGTTGCACAGGGAAAAATATGATTTATGGTTTTCTTTCATTTAAATGTTAGTTTTATGCTTTGCATGTTTGGAGAGGAAGATATGATTTGGTTTTCTTTGTATTTTCTTCTTGAGCTTTGCATGTTTTGATGTTTCTTTTTTATATGATTGTTTTCCTTTATTTTAGACTTTTGAATTTTTCCTGCATGTTGGGTTGTTTTGGTTTGTTTTTCCCTTCTGACAATCCATGCGCACTGGACTGAAGTAGTTGTCTGAGGAGGCGGAGTGCATTAATTGCGCTGCGTAATTGCTGCGCTCAGGTGTGAGCAAGGGCTGATTAAAGCCGACATAAAAGGAGTCTGAAGGAAATCAGAAGGAGAACGGAATTTGCAGCTGATAGAGACGGACGCGCTGCTGGGATCTGTGCGCCAGGAGGGTGCACAGATGGCCCAGTAAGGAGTATTAGGGCAGAGGAGGAACCTCGCCTGTAAGTAGCGCTCCCCCTCGCTTAAAGCATAAACAGGAATATATCTTCCGACGGGGTTTTGGCGCGTGGATGCTGGCGTTCTCCTTGCTTCTCTTTTTAGCTGGATCGGTCTGGAAAGGGATGTGGCACGCCAGGGAGTGGAACAGTGCCGGGGCGCGGCAGAGTCAGCTGTGGATCAGCCAGTGGGTGCTGCAGGCCGATCACTCGCACCAGAAGCAGCATAACAAGCGGAGCCCAACTTCCAGCCTCTGATTTTTAAGGAAAACTCTTGAATTTTAGGTTTTATCAGGAGAATAAAAGGACTGTTTTATTATGCCACTTTTGCTGTGGCTTTTTGTATAAATAAAACACTTGAACTTGAGTGCTTCACGGTTTGGGTCTTTGAGTTGTTTGCTCCCCCTTATGTCAACGACTGTGTGTGGGGCCATACTGGCCACAAGTGCTACTTTTTTTTTTTTTTTTTTACACCTCTTCTGTGTGCGGGTAAGGCGAGCGGCGATCAGTCAAGTTAGTAAAACAAAAAACACTTGAATAAGTGTTTTTACACTGGAATAAAATATTGTTCACAAGTCAGAAATCACGAGTCTCAGTCAAGTCTGAAGTCCTTCAAATGCAAGTCTAAGTCGAGTCTGAAGTCATTAAATATGCGACTTAAGTGCGACTCGAGTTCGAGTCACAAACTCGAGTCCCCATCTCTGATATATATATATATGTATATATATATATATATATGTATATATATATATATTATCAGATCAGTACTTTCATTATATGGTGCAGAGTACTGAAGTACTTTGCATCATATAATCAGTATTAAACTGGAAAAAAAAATGTCTTGTCTGTAGCTGGCCCAAGATCAGCTCAGAAAGAGGATTAGCAAAATATGAAACAAATGCTTTGTCTCCAAGGCACTGTGGGGAGCAGAGTATCATGTTCCCGTGAGAGTATCTTGGTGAGAAGGGGTTTGCAGCAGTTAGAGATCGGTGATGCAGAGGCAACTGCATCCTTTTGAATCAATGATCAAGCATGGAGATTGATCCCCAATGTCCAAAATGAATATCATGGTTTATGGTACAGCAATTAATAATTGTTCAACTAGTACTGACAGCAAGTGAGATGCTTTTCTTGTTTGTATGTACACAACAAATATTCATAATGGTCCTTTAAGCTAACACTTCCAGTCCTGAACTCAGTGGCGTGGAACAAATGTTTAGTGCAGACTTTTCAGAGTGTGACACAAACAAAAAAAAGACTATGCTCACCATGGGTTTCTGCATCTCATCCTCGTCTTCATATAATTCTTAAGTCAACTTAAGGGCTCATGTCAAGAATTATAGTGAAGGTGTGTTTTTAGTCTTATTCTTGGTGCACTCATTAGAGGTGTAATGTACAGCTCTGAAATTGATTGTATTTCTCAGATTGGGTTACAGCAGGCAATGATGTGTGCTCATGTCATCTCTGTTAATTTGAGTTTCCATGTAAACATGAAGAAACTGGCTTTTTATTTTATTAAACTCATAAAATAACGGGTTTATATTGGCTACAGTGTTATAATACAATATGATAGACGACGTCTTAAGTTGGTTGAATGTTTAAGAAAAATAAATTATGTTTACTGTTTAGGAATTGTGATTGTTCTATATGTATTTCTTATTTTATTAGTTCTCTTTATGGTACCTCCGGAGGATCCCATTGGTGAGCTTAGAATTAACCACTTCTCTATAAAGAACTGATCTTGCGGTGACTGAGGGGAGTAACGTAAATAAAACAAAAATGTATGTGTTACTTTACAATTGTCAAAGTCCAAAGCTCACTCTGATTTAGGGGCTATAGTCAGTTGTTAAAAAAATCTGAAAATAGTTAACTATTTGAAAAAGTTGTTGAACAAATTAAATAATGCATAGATTAATAACTTCGCATAGTAATGGAGGGGGCTGGTAAAGCACTCCTACGCCTCATCTTCCACTTGTCTGGGACCAGGTTGCAGGGGCAGCAGTGTCCTCAGAGATTCTCTGCATTCCCTCTCCCAAGACTCCTCTTCTAGCTCTTCTGTGGGGCCAGCTGGGAGACATACTGTAGTCCCTGCAGTGTGTCTCCTTCAATAATGGTCCTCCTACCAGTGGCATGTGCCTGGAACACCTCCAGAGGCATTCCAGGCACACCTGAACGTCCCAGGCACACCTGATTCAAATCATTGCATTTCCTCCTCTGCAGCCATCAAATGCTACAAAAGCCTGTTGATAACTTTTTCCTTTACTTATAAATTTCATTCCACTACATCTCAGAGTCAAATATTGCACTTTCTACTCTACAACGTTTCTAAGAAGCTGTTTCTTTCTCCTCAGCTTTGCTTTGTAATCCACTGTTGCTGTTTTTCTTTCTTGAAATGCTGTTGGTCACACTATGGTTCTAACAAAGTTCAAAGTTCATCCTTAGGAACAGGTATCCTGGATGTTTTAGCTATCTCTCTTTTTCAACACACCTGGGTCAAATGGTAGCTCGTTAGCATGCATTGCAGAGCTTTGACTTCTTGAACAGAGAGTTATTACCTTCAGGAAGAAGAATGCAACATGCAAGATAGCAGCCCTTGAGGACTGAATTTGGACAACGTTATTTTAGAGATTTATTTTATATTCCAAAAATTATTTGTTGTCTATAAATATAATTAAGGAGACTTAGTTGTTTAGTGGGATATGTTTTTAAAGCAGAGTTGTAGTTACTTTATGGAAATCGATTTAAAGCCTCTATTCGGCAGTGAAGGTTTGAGGAGTAACAAGACCGTTATCTTTTTGGTGTCTTTTTAAATAAAAAGTAATAATCAAAATAGCTGTCATTTTTTTGTGGCATTTTTATGCTGAAGTTCTTTAAAGGTAGTGCAGAATTTGTTGCAGAGTGGTTCTAAGTGTCAATACATCAGGTGGTTTCTAAACATAAAAAGGTTCTGTCAAATTACTCTGAAATTACACAGCAATGTACTGATATTAGAAAATCTATTTTGTACATGTGAGCAATGTTTATTCATATTTGAGCAGGATTTGTCCATGATGTAATTATTTTACTCAAGCACTAAAGTTGAGTACTTCATCCACCACTCCATCTGCCATTAATACCTACCCAGTCACATCTGGTCAGATTTGTACAAGAAACAATAACGAACTATACAACCAAAAATTCAATACATCAACTTTCAATCCACCACATGTGGTGCCTTTCAGTTGTTGAGCTGTTTACAATAAACTCATTAGCATATAATCAAATTACAGTTTTGATAAATCCAGATTAGTCAGAAAGAGCACACACAGAGTTGATTTCAAAACAAAGTTTTTCTCTGTCTCCGTCCAAGTTGAATGTCCTTGAGTATACATATAAATCTAAAAAATAGCAAAGTAAACTGTAATAAAAACCTTTGCTATTTTTAAATATATCTTACATTGGAGACTGATTTAAACAACTAATAATAGTTGTATAACTAGTAATAACTAGTAATACTTTAGAATAGTGAAACCTTTGACTCACCTTAAACTGAAGCAATCTGTGTGAACTATTAATGGAAAAGGTGTTAAAATGAGTGAGGGCAGTGCTCCATATGGTGGTTTGCAGTAGTCTGATGCAAAGCTTGATACATTTAATATTACTTTCCTTAAAGAAAATTTGTAAGCTTTGTTTGATCTTCAGTTTGATCAACCAATTCTAATGTGAGGAGTAAAGTTTCTTAACATGTACAAAAAGGAGGAAACATCTTTGAGTGTTAACAGAATTTATTCCAGTCATGTCTAACAAAATTATTCATACAAGGGAGGCAAAAAATGAACAGGAAGAGAAATTTTTGGTGAGTTCGATTTCAGAAGCTTCAAGATAGACCGAGTCCTTGGATGACCTGGTCAATCTGGACTGGATCCTTGGAGGTTCAAGAAAATAAGGAGCCAGGAAGAGTTTTGGCTGTGGAATCAAACAGGTCTAGCCTTCTCCGTCTTAACCGCCTTGACACGCAAAGCAGGCAAAGAATGGATGCCTGACTTCTCACTACTGTTCTGGGTGCTAATAACAATTTTGAGGACTTTTAGCAAAGTACTGTATTTGTGATCAGATTTATAGTTCCCACACTGCAGAGATATTAGAATCTGTGCTTAAATCTCAGCCACACCCATTTAAAACCTTTTTGTAAACTAAACACTACCTGCCACATATCTGACTCAATAACTATTTAAAAAAAACATCCATCCATCGAACATCACGGTTATCCCAAGTGGGGTCGCGAGGGGTGCTGGTGCCTACCTCCAGCTGTCTATGGGTGAGAGGCAGGGTACACTCTGGACAGGTCACCATTCCATCACCGGGCAACACAGAGACACTCAACCATTCACACACACACTCACTCACATATAAGGAGGATTTTAGGGAAGCCAATTAACATAACAGTCATGATTTTGGACTGTGGGAGTAAGCCGGAGTACCCTGAGAAAATCCACACATACTCAGGGAGAAAATGCAAACTCCATGCAGAAAGCTCTTGTTGCAAGGCAGCAGTGCTACCCACTGCCCCACTGAGCAACAGATTTATTTATTTTTTAAATACTGCACTTACAATATTCATCAATGTTCAGCACAATTTATTTTTTTCTGCTGAGCATGGAGCAGCCGGCTTGCCTGGACTCGCAATGTATCATGGGATACCCAAGGCTACGTAGGATACACTGGACCCATCCTTCAGAAAGGGCAAAAAGAAGGCTGCATTTGTCGGCCACATAAAGAGGAGTCTTCCAATCCAAACAGTCCTCGGCGCTGCGCTATGACGTAATCTGCAGAAGAATCTGGCCTTCGGAGGACGCAACCCGTGAATTCAAACTCAACCCAGGGTTCAATCTCTTTTTTAAAGGGTAATTTATGATCGGATACCTCACAGAGAAAAGCAACTGGACTCTGGTCAGAGATCAGAGATACTGTATTTCCAAAATCTGGACTCTCATAAAAAAAGTAAATTCTTATAAACAATTTATGTGTATGAAAATAGAATGGAAACACATTTTGGTCCAGATTCCAGAACTTCCATATAACTATTGGATCTCTCTATTTATTAAAAATATTTATTGCTTTGCAATGAAGATTGTACTGTTTGTAATTTAGATCCTGAGCAATCTAAAATGGAATTTAACTGGCAGAAAGATCCCCCGATCATTTTGGTTTCCAGTATAGGATGTCCAGTAAGGGGATATTGTTCCGAAATAACATGGCTACACCTCTAGATTTAATTTTAAAAGGTATTAGCTACACTTTTAAATCCAATCTGTTTTTTTTTCAATGCCTTTATTAACAAACATGTAAGCATTACTTTTACTTAGTATCTCTAACTCTTCACCAGTGTTTTTAATTTACTTGTGTGCTTGCAGAGCTATTGTTTAAGCATCTCCTTCTTCTCTTCCTTCTACTGAACATTTGTCCTCCTCTGCATGGTTGTGAGGGAACCATCGTATTTCACTTGACACCAAGATAGATTAAATCTTTAAAGCTGTACATTTTATCAGCTTCATTTCTAAGACATATAGGGATACTGTTTTTTGCGTTGGAAGAGAAAGCACCACATAAACAACACAAACAGTTCCCCTGAGGTGATAATGTGCATTTTTATCAGGAGTGTAGCCTATTGTTCTCAGAATAGGTTTTTGTGATGGACATATCCTAATGAGATCCCAGCCTGGTTGAAAGCTGAGTATCTCTATCTGAACAGTCTGTGTGTGCTGGTCTCCAGCACAGACCCAGTGGGATTCCAATTTATCCCACCCAGCTGGGAGTCATTGTTCGATCAGCTCCATGAGGAATGTGTTAAGCCTGACTGGTTCTGAACTTCATTAAGTTATCGAGGAATAAAGTTGTAGCACACCCAGGGTTTTAGGTGTGTCATAAACAGTGATTCTGTGAATAAACAAGTACACTGTTTTAATCCTGATATCAATCAGGACAGCTAAAGAAAAGCACAGAAGTGGATGGAAGCTGTAAGAACTGGAGAGGACAGTAGAAGTGCAGCTGCAAAAACACCTCTGTGGCCCTGATTTGTCTTCCAGCCAATCTCGTGGCTCCCTCAGGAGAAGTTTTGCTGCAGTCAGTGTTTGTTCTTGCTTTGTTTTTTCTCCTTTTTTGCCTTCCTCTATGTCCCTTTCCCTTTTTTTATTTCCCCTCTGCTGTTGTTGCCTTTCTCAATATCCTTCAGCATATTTTTTTATTCTATGTTATGGCCTATGCATTACACATTATATTACAAATTCTTACTGACTGACCTATGTGTTTCTTCATCATGCATAGTTTGAAGCAGTGCATGTCAATTCCAATATTACTCCCCTAGCTTGTGATTCTTAACATATCAGAGCTGGGGGGAAAAAGGAATTTGATTTCAGTCAGAATTGCTTGTTCACTCATTAACAAAAATGAATTGCTAATAAGATATTTGAGAAAAGAAGCATGAGAAAGTGGTGGTTCTCCATTTCTTTTGATATGAATCATTAACTATCTAACTTGCTAATATTAGATTAGGTATCCGTGTATTGGTGTCACAAAAAATTTATATCTTCAGAAATGTTTCCACTATGAGCGCACACATTGGGCTTTTTCGCTGTGTTGATCATTTCAATCATGACATGAATTGTTAAGGGTTCTCCTTTAAAAGCAGCAAAGATCATTTGCAGTACCTCTCAAAAATAGTTCTACTGCTTGTAGAAATTTTAAATCATGTCAAAACATCATATTTCTGTATGTTTTTCAAATGTTATTTTTATGCATAACAGTTATGCGCAGGGAGCAGTGTGGGGTTAAGGGCCTTGCTCAGGTATTTTCTAAGCATTCCCTTTGCTTTTATATTATGTTTAAAAGATTTTGCCATATATTTTTCATTTCCCCTGTGGCCTTGGCTTGTTAGCTAATGTTTCTGAATTTATACTTATGATTTGACATTTTTAGCTTTTTGAATTTCATTGTAGAACAATTTTTTTGGCTTTGTTCAGCTTCTGTGTTAATAAGTCCTTTTCTTTCACTTTTTGAGCTTTAATTCTGCAATAGCTTCCCCATATTTTAAATAAAGCCTTTTGTGTATAGTTACTATAACAAATTTTTTGGTATATGCTGTGTCCAAGAGGTAGAAAAGGAGGTAGCCTAGTGTGGCAGTCAGGTAGCACCTCCCAGGTGAAGGACAGTCCAAAATCCATTGTGGAGGAAATGCACAAAATAAATAAATTTGATTCCAAGACTTGAATGGAGCCTGGAATACGATATGAACATTGGCGCTCACTGAAGAGGGAGCTAAAAGAGCCCACCGACCTTAGTTAAGAATGCATTACTAAACATCCTTTTTAATAGAAATATTAGCATAGTATTGCTATTCTTAGTCTCTACCATCGAAATTTAAATAACTATTATCTATCTAAAATAGATTGATTTAATGTATATTACCTTGATGATGTGTCTCTGTTTGTGTTTTTTATACCCCATTTTATACGCCATTTTCTCACAATAAAATGGTCTATGGTCTATGTTATACTGGCATATAAGGGAATTCTCCACATCAAAAAATGTATATATTTTAATCTAGTGTCAGTGTAGTTCTGACTGAAGGTTTAGAATCATATTGTCCTGTTGGAATGTAAAGGTTTTAAAATTCAAAAAATTCCCTCTCAACACTTTATATTTCAAAGGTGCAAAAGCAAGAATCGTTCTGTATGGAGAGAAAAAAATATAAGATATCCAAGACTTAAGAGGAAGGTCGCAATCCAGTTTATAAATTATTCCATATAAGATTTACTGTAGCAGTACAGCCTAAGCTCTAACTTACGATAAGTTCCTTTGTCCTGCATACTTTAGATGCATATTTGCACCAGTGCACCTTACTAAAATACTAGCACCTTTGTAGAATTTGACTACATGCTAGTAAGGTATGTCAGCCAGAACCACAAAGTCATCTACACCATATTAGAAAGAAAATTGAAATGCTCATATTAAAAAAGATGAGTATATATTTTTAGATATGGAGCACCACTCTTGGGTTTGGGGGGCAGTTTGGTGACTTGAACACAACAGAGGAGGTGTGAGTTTGAATTGATTAATTTCACCAACCTGCAGCACAGAGAGGCAGAAAGCAACAGCTACATAGATGTTAGATTGAGAGAGTGGTAGGGAGCTAAGGGAAACAGCCTGATCTTTTGTAGATCTTTCCCAGATCTCAGATCTTCCCAGACCAACCGAATACTCATTAAACCAAACTTTTAGAGAACCATGTCACTTTCTTTTTTACTTATTGTGGATATTATTTAAATATTAAAACAAGTTCAAGTGGATTGAATATAAGTTAAAGGAACAGTGTATTTATTTAAGGCATTTTCTTTTTACTTATCTTGTGGCATATTCAAACATGGTGCTTTGTAAAACTTTTGACTGTTCATGGAAAATAACTTTCCTCTTCCTTAGATTCATAAAGAGCAGGGTAACTTTACCAATATGACCCCTAAAGATGAACTACAAGCACTTTTAAAGCAGGTATTGTTTAAATCCACTAAGTCACCAGTAAATAAAGAATACAGACAATATAAAGTGATAGATTAGGTGCACAAGACTTCTGACTCCCCTGAGTATTCCCAGATAGCTGAGGAGAATCCTATAAAGGTCCTGGCAAATTACTCTTTCAGCTTGCCTGGAGGAAAGTGCTGCTCCAAAAATAAGAAACACCTCTCTTAGTACTCATTGAGAATACATGATTCACAGGAGATATAGCATAATGAGCCTCACTACAGGGGGCTGCAAAAATGTTTAGACTATGATGTTAACCTGTCCTAATAGATCTTGTTGCCAACAGTCTCTGTGAGCACAGAAGTGAGATGAGTGGAGCTTAGTGCAAACCTTGCTTGAGGGAAATAATGCTCCAGCAGGCAGTTGTGTTGCTACTGTATGTCATCTTAGTTTTCTGCAATGTAACATGAAGACTGGGCTCTTTCTGGGAGTAAGCTTCTCTTTCCTTTAACTACGGGTCAAATAACCCCTAATGATCATACAATCAAATCACTACAAAGATGATGTAAGCCCTAGTCCTTTTGTGTGTGTATCCAAAGTGAAGGGCTATCAAAACTCTTCAAAGGGTGGACTGGTTATTTTGTAAGTCACTAAAATGGATCCCTGTCCAAGATAAAACGAGAAAAAACAAGTTTTACAAACAGAAATGGGGCTTTTGTCATTTTTTTATGGATTAGAAACAGAATATAATTGAAATTCAAAACAAACAGAAAAAAATCAATGAAAAAATTTAGCTATTTCATCTTAACAAAAACAAAAAACGAAAACCATAGCAGAAAAGTAACAGACTTTAACTTTGAAGGTTTTTTTTAGATACCAGTACTGAAGTAAATTATGTTGTAATATTTTTTACTTGGAAATTTCCTTTAAATTCCATAAAGACCATGTGTATGGGAACTCCATCTGGGGGTTCATCCACAGATTGCTATGTGTTACACTGTCACATATAACACTGTCACTATCAAAAATAGTATCTGTAATTCTTATGGATTGTGATGTATTACTCTAAGTCAGGGATGAGTATCAAGATGGGTGGAGGGTAACATTTTGTTTCTGTTGTAAAGACTCAACTTAGCTGAACTAAAGACATGCCATTTTTTCTATATATATTTCCACCCTCACCTTGACATGGATCATAACTAAAAAAAAAGGCATTGGATGCAAAGATCTGAATTGAGAGCCCACTAAGGGATGGCAAGACATGAAAACTTCCATTATTTAAGAGAGGCTTGAATTAGAGAAGTAGGGTCAGAAAAGATTGCTGGGGTTGTCTAATTATGATGCTACCTACACACCTGCCTTTGGAGATTTTTTCAGAAACACCCACAAGGAGTAGACCTCAGGGCAGACCAAGAACTTGCTGCAGGAAAAGGAAATTCCCATCTTGCCTACATTAAGCCTCAGACGGAAGGATGTTGCTGAGTAGAGGGATGGCAGGTTTTTTTTCCATAGAACTGAAACTGATCGGATCTAAGAAAAGCAAATGTAAATTAATGTATATAAAATGACGAAAAGAAGAACAAGCAGTAAAATGTTAATTCAAAGTTTTAAAGAGGTGTAAATTTTAATCAGATGAAAGTGTAAACTTGTATTTTACATTCATTTAAGCTTCTTACTACTTTGTACTTAAACAAATGGTGAAGGAAACATGAATTTGGGGCTCTAAACTCCATATCCTAACCCTAATGTGGAAAGTCGATGTCTAATCTTTACACAAAGTGCCCCACGGGAAAGATGGCGGAGAATGCAGCACACTGCATTATACTCTCTGATTAGGTTAGCTGCAGACTACAGGAGGTTATTTTTTTGCCTGGCTGTAGCATTATCTACCTCAGCTATATCTATTTGAATAAGCCAGCACCCTTCAGCAGCACGCAGAACTCAGTAGCAAGCATCAGAAGCAGGAGATTTATAATGAAAGTAAAACATTAACTGGTGAGACCTGCAAATTGTTCATGATCTCAGCAGTCCCTTTGCAACTTAACCTCCTCACTAGCTCATCATCAAGCTAGGAAGAAAGGGCATAATTTTGTGTTGCAGTTGTTTTACTTTTGACCCAGCTTTTTGTGAAAAGGGTAAATAAGTATGTTCAAAAAGTGATGATTTTTTTTTTCTGTTTACAGTAGTTAGTAAACAACCGGTGTTAATTGAGCTTACTTTAAAATAGTTAGAAATTATAATTACTCAGTTGGTGTCCCATCCTTCCATTTTCCATCACAGTTATCCCAAACGGGGTCGCAAGGGGTGCTGGTGTGGAATGGATCCTTCGAAAGATTCAGCCTCTGAACTGGGATACACTCCTTATGTATTTACAAGAGAAATTAGTTTCTTACTTTAATTGATGCAGACTTGATGGCAAGTGTAGTAAAGAATCATTTAATAAGGTATTTTGTCTGATAAGAAAACCTTAAGGCAAAGATGACAGGTATTTTTTTTTCAACATAAAGTCAGTTTAGGTATTACAAGGCACATGCTTTCCATAAACAGAGGAAGAATAAGGGATACAAAGTGATGCTGGCCGTGACAAAAATTTGCCTCCCGTGTCTTTGGCAGTGACAGAACCTGTTGAATGACTATGGCACAAATGAGAAGGGGAAAATCTGAAGCATGTTTTTATTCTGCAGAAACAGGTAAACATTTTAGGCCTTGCCAGCACATTAATACCACAATTGTTTTTGTTTATTAAGATAAGCAAGTTTTTTTTTCCCAAGCTAAGCATAAGCTGTCAATTTTTTGCATGTTACCTTTGTACAGAAGAATAACCAGTGGCTCCCAATGAGCAGGTCTTTTTTTCCAGCATTTTTAATAGTCAATTCACTCTTACAAGTTGGCCTACAAAGCAACAATATTAACTCTCTGCATTTAACCCAGCCACTTGGGGAGCAGCGAGCAGCCTCTATGTGGCGCCCAGTGCAATGCCCTAACCACTATGCTGCAACTCCCCAAAGCAGAAATTAGTGTGAAGAGTCTTGCCGAAGGACCCACAATGGCAGCTCATTCCCCCCAGCTGGGATACGAACCCAGGACGGTTTGCAGGACACCCGACTTACCACTTGAGCTAGCCAGCCAGCCAGGTTTTGCCAACATTTTACATTTTTCAAGATTTTTCGATCTTGATTGGTCGTTTGCTGACAAGCACCCTGGACTAACTTGACAGTGTAATCTAGATAATCCATGTGTCATTTCAACAACAATGTAGCCAGTTGCTCAAACCTACAGAAAAAGCTTAAAATGAAAGTACAGAAAAAACTGTAGCTTTCTTATTTCAACACTTCTTACTTTCCTACCACCTTCCAAAAGCTGTTTCCAGTCTGACGGCAATTATCAAACACAGTGGTGTTGCATCCGTACATAGCACATTGCTAAGCTGCCAAAGGTGTCCAGGTTGGCTGAGAGTTTTTCTTGTTAATTAGTTTTTAATGAGTTAAAGTTCACTCAGAAATTGATAAAATATTGAATAAATGTTGTCTGTCCCTTTATTTTTGGTCAAATTGCACTCCTATTAATGATATCCTTGCTAAAGCACAGCCTCAGTGTGTATCTGGGGCCAGCTGTCGAAGTGTGTGTGGTCTAAGAGAGAGAATCCACGGCTGAGAAGCCATAGAATGAAAGGGATCTGGGCTGATAATGGGTTGAGAATGACACCTCGACTCCCCAGAGAGTCTGGGCACAATGGCGGTTTATACTCAGGCCCACACACACACACACATACATACTGCTACCCTTATTCACTTCCAATATATTGACCACTAGAAGGAAGTTATTAAAACGGCAATCAGTGTTTCTTAATTACTAGGGATGGCTTAACGGTTGTCAGTATTCCTCAGGGATATTTCTTAAATGTTTTTGATTTTTCTTTTTTTGTGTTTGGGTGTGTAGGTGTGTGGGTCAGGCCTTTATGGGGGCAGAGTGTAAAAGACTTGATGTTAAATTAATATTCTGCTCATAAACTTATACATACAGTATAAAAACAGGAGTTGTTATTTAAAAAGACAATCAACAACAGCACCTCACTTTAATCGAGAAAGTGCTGCTTTAATTTCCTCTGAACAAAATTATCATCTACAATAGTTTTAACTCAAAACAAGATGCAAGACAAGCTCTTAAATGAGCTTCCCGTGAATGTTTAAGCTTCATGTTAGCAAAAGAAAAAAGCAAACAATAAGAAAATTCATGCTGAGTGTATTGCATTTTGCAGAGGCTGGTGGAGGTGCAGGGTAATCTTGACTTAACTTGCAATTCAATGAGCTGGTTTGATTGGATATGACCTAAGAGATAGTTCCATAATTAGCAGACATGTTAAATATGGAGATTCTGTAGTGTTGACTGTCTCTGTTGTATTCCTTAAAGCTGCTAATAAACAGTGTCCAATCACTATACATTGAAATATGTGTGTGTTTAGGTCCTGATTATTGGGCTTTGTTTGAAAAAAAGTGTTCTTCCCAGGATCAGAGTTTAGAAACCCATTCAGATCACATATACTCTGAGTGAGGGGTATTAGCTGGCAGAGCAGATTTAGAGAAATCCATTCGAGAGATTCAAGGACATAGGAAGGAGGGGTGACCTTATGTTAAAATTTTAGGACCAAATATTGTGTAGTAATTCCATGTGACTCAGAAAATTAGCTGGTAAATAGGAGAGTAATTTCACCTATAAATTATATAAAAGGAATCACTGTTGCAGTTTTTTCCTCCTTATGCTGTTAAGGATCAGAGAGAATGCTTAAATATTAAAACCCATAAATTCTACAGACCGCTATTAATAATCTACAGTATAACATTAATCAAATGATAAATTGGGGCACCACCAGAGTATCACGGTTTAACCCATAAATATCCATAAAAGACGGAAATTCAACTTCTGGGCTGTATGCTGTCCTGGCCTCAACATCCTATATTGAGCAGTTGAGCATGATAATTAAGTACTCCAACCAGAAATGCACAGAAAGGCCTTTTAATTGGATAAGAATGTCTTGGACAAAATGTATCTAAAGTAGATAATTATAAAACTTTAAATGAAGAGATTCAGATATATTTGAAATTGGTTAATATAAGCCAAACGACTAATGTATATAACTGTGCTTACATTTTGTGCTGTCGAATTAAAGATGTGTTACATGGATATAAATGCTACTGGTTCAAATGCATTTTGTGAAGCAGGAATTCATGAAATAATATACTGTATGTGTTTTGTCATTATTATGGCCTCATTTTTACAGTTGCACCTTCTAATTTTCAGCCTTAATGCATAGCCTATTAGGTTTATTAAAAAAGAAAATGTTAAATTTTCTGCAAAAACAAAATTATTTCAGAACTTTTTAAATAATTAAAGTTAAACAGCACTGATATTACAACGACATCATAATTGTATTACAAGTGCAACACATTAAGCAACAAGTCAAGTTAATGGCAACATTTCATTGTGTGCTATTTAGATTAATTTAAAGATAGAATTAGAAAGAAAGAAATGAATTCAAAAAAGAGTGCAAAAGCCAGGAATGTTTTTTAGATATGCAATTTTAAACATCATTTACAAAGTTAGCTTTTTAAGGAAGAATAGCTTTACATCTAAGGCTTGGAAGAAAAAGGAATCTAACCACATGCTTGAGGAGGCAAGTGGTCAAAAATGACTGATTGACTGATTGAAAAAAACTGTGATTTCGATTCGAGTTTTAATAACAAAAACTAAAGAATAGTATTTTAACCATTGCCACTATTGTATAAACAAGTGTTTAATATAAATAAAACTAAAAGTTTAAAATCGTAAGTATCGAGGTACGTTTGGAGTAAGTAAATTTAAACCTATGCTGTTAAAAATATCCCGTCTACCTTAAAGCTCGGCAGTGGCTCATTTACTGTATGCTCCAGTGCTCATGCTGGCCTTATCTATGTGCAGTGTATTTGGTGTTGATAGATTGTACAAACTAAACATTTGGAATAGACACCATCTGTGCAGAAAAAGAAGTTTAGGGCGTAAAGTGAGATTCTGAGGTTGATGAAAAAAGGAAATCTGCAAAATGTCTGCTCTTCCTTTAAAGCCCAGGTGTCTCAAAAAGATGCAGCACTTTTTTAATGCTTGTAAAAAATAAAATAACCAATAGGGAGATGTTTAGAATATAAGTTTTGATACTCTTATAATTCATATTATTACAATTTTTTTGAGTCCATACTACTATTTCTTCTAAAAGGGAAAATACAGTTAACCTTTTATTTGCTATATGATATATTCAACTAGCAACCTGTCCAAGGTACAACCCCCATCTCACACCCAGGGAGTTTGTTTAGTATATGTAAAATAATATAAAATGCTTGACCTAACAACTATATAAAATTGAGAAGACAGTTGGAAAATCCATTTCACAGCTCAGGGTTCAAATTATTGTTTTCACTGTTTCATTTATACTACAGTATCTTACCATTTTCCATAGGATCTCTGGAAACTGTGGCAATGTTCTGAGGCAAGGTTTGCATTGCAATCTGAAAACTATTTAATTTACCTTCCACATTACAGTTGTTAAGCTTTCATTGCATCATATTTAATTAAATTAAGCAATACATGTTATATTTTGTTTTAGCTTCACCTAAATGGCCTTTGTTCATTATCCTGGTTTCACTTCTGAGGTGAGCAACCTTTGTCTCAGCTTGTTTACTTTCTTTTCAGTTACCTTGGATTAGAATAAGCACAAGTCAATCCTATCTGTACCTTGCATGAGGTCCTTTTCTCAAAAACTTTAGCATTGGAAGACCTCAAGAGATGAATACATGAATTTTAATGCAATTTGCTATATAAAGCTAGTAGTAAAGTCTGGTATCTTGCACATTAGGCAAGGTTAAGGTATTTCCTCATGAGATCTGTGGAAACCCAAAACTTTAAAAACTCAACAAACAATAATGTCTATCATACCAGAGTTCACACAAAAAGAATTGGCTCCTTTGGACAAAAAAAAAAAGAAAAACTGATAAGCTTCTATCAAAAAGATGTTGAATTATTTATCACTTCTGCTCAGCTGTCAATTTGTTCCCTCCTTTGGGTTCCTTTAAATGCAATTTGTTTGATCCACAGATGCATTTCATACCAATAGCCACAGTATAAAAAGAGAGGGATTATGTCTTCTTTGAGTTTTGTGTAAGATACCCAAAGCCCCTCAGCAAGTAAAATCCTTTTCTAAAAAGCAATTGGCAAACAACATGGCGTATCTAGAATTTAATTATGCCTAATTGTATCTGTTTCAGTGTGGCCCCATCAATCATTCTGAGCCGTTTCAGTCTCTTATGCATAATTAAATAGATGGAATCGTGATTCTTTGATAATGATGAGAGTGTGGGAGGAGAAAGAAAGGAGTTTTGGCTTATATAAGATGCAGCCACTTCTACGCTCAAACATATCAAGGCAGTCCCAGTTTTGAGTGAGAGGATGATTGATGGTGTTGTGTTGGATCACTTCCTATCAACACTGGGAGTCAACCAACAAGAAAAAGCGACATCTTAGCCCTCTCCCTTAAAACTGAAACACCACTGACAACAAATGTCTCACGGTCTAACCTCTAAACTGATCTCTGCAAACCTGTGTCACAGCCTCTGCCTTTAGTGCATCTTGGTGCGATCTCTGTTGGCCTGTGAATTATGTTCTCTCTGATTGAGTCCCCTCCCCTTCTTTCAGATAACTGGAAGATTAGTTCCACCTCCTCTCACCCCCTAGAGTGTTTCTCCAAAGAGCTTAAGCTGCTTTATCTTGCTACTGTTTTTATTTACCAGGAGATATTTGTTAACCGTGGGGTGTGCTGACCTGTCAGCCCGTGTTATTGAATCCTGCAGATGTTCTGTTCAAAAATCTCCAGCAGGTTTTCTTTGGCAATGATGAATCAACAACAAAGAGTTGCTAAAGTGGAACTGGAAAAAGGGAAGATCCATGACAAATAATACTTTTATCCCTTGTAGTTTCAAAGTCTCTAAAAGGCTGGACACGCTGCTTCTAAGTAAGACTAATACCTCTAAGTAAACCACATACTGCTTACTTTAATCAGCTAATTTTTCTTTTTATTTACATTTCGGTGTAAATAGCAGTAGTGAGAAAGTTGTAAAAAATCAAAACAGATTATTAATTAGCCCATGCACCAACACATTTATTAATTCATAAGATTTTTATGTGCTACTATCAAGAAAATGTAAAAAATAGGTTCACATTCAGTTTTATAAAATTATAAATAAAATATGAAATTCCTTGATGAATCTGAATAACAATTACTTGAACATGGGATATGACTCTAATGCAGTTTTCTATTCTAGAACTGACTATTCTACCAGACACCCAATTTGTGTTTATCTGCCTAAATGTTATTTGCTATTTAGGCTCATTACTTGAAGTGGCGGCTGAAGGGATTTTGCTCTGCAGGTGCTAAAGAGGGACTAGGCATTGAACTGACGGTGCTATGAATTATCCTTGTTCCTACATTTTTTAATGAACACAGATGCAAAAGAAGCAAAATTGTGCTTACTACTGTTAAATGTGCAAAACTCAGCAATACAGTGGATAATGAATAAGTTGTGTTGATATTCATTTAAACCTTACAAAACGTGTGTAGAGTATAGTGTAGGAAATAAACTCTTACAATTAATTCAATGTGTTTCATTTTTCCAGGTCTGAGAAAAACATACAGTAAATACACTTTCAATTTAAAAGCGATATCTGGTAAAGTATATGTAACGATATTAATAGATAAATTAATAATAAATGTAGACTGACCTATAAATAATTTGTTAAATTACGTATACAAAAAGAATGTGACTTAGATTTATTTCTTGTATTGTGTAAAAATAAAACGAAATGCTGTTCATGAAATAGAAGGGGGAAAAAGAAAAAAAACAGCAATAAACAGCCTGAATCAAAGTACCAGTGATTCATAAGATCAGTTGCATATTATAAAACAGTTACAAGCTGACAATTTAGGACATATATTTATTATGGGAAGCTCTACGCAAAAAGCCCTCTGTGAATCTTACGATACAAAATTAAATACCTTAAAATTTTAGGACTGCAAATTGAATATGTAATAATGCCAACTAATGGCAGAAAATACATATTAATAAACTAAAAGTAATTTTAGTGACATTTACAAGACAGTAGCTGGGGATGAGCGGTAGCACCACATGATATTTTGAGACTGTAAACAATTGAAAAAAAAGGACAAAATAAGTAATGTTTTTTTAACATTCATAGTGAGATAGCTTTTTTAACTTTTATTAGCCTCTTTACCAAGATATATCTGTATTCAACGGCTTTTGTTTTAAGTCTGAGGAGCTGCATCCCAATCCAGCTGTTATTTGCAGTTATTAAAGTAAGAGAAATAGTAAATTTCAAAATAAATCCACAATTAATCTGTTTTTTTAGGCTTTTGATAAATGTCTCCCAGTTACAGTTCAGAAAAAAATTTTGGCTTCCAAAACCACTTACAATCAAATCAGAGTTGGAAAGATTATTCTTTTAACCTTCCTGTGTAAATGTTTTGATTTGTTGTTTGTCGTACAACTTTATTCTTAAACTACGAATTATAAATCTATCCAGTTTGATTATCCCTATATACCAGATTGGGAGAGGCCTCTTACTGACCGTTGATCACTGTTGTCGTCATCATTTTCTTCACTTTATGAAGATTTCTTCTGGCCTTCTTTATTAGCTTATTGAGCTACCAAAGTAGATGATGGCAGAAGAGATCACACTCTCCACAACAGACTTATAAAAGACATGCAGCACCTTTCTGCAAACGCTGAAGGACCTAAGCCTTCTGAGGAAGTACAATCTGCTATGTCCCTTCTTCTAGATGACAACAAGGTATTTATAGTCCCCCACCACCTCCACTTCTTCTCCCATGATTCCTGTTTCTTCTGAAATCTACAGTCATCTCCCTTGTTTTGTTGACATTAAGGATCAAATGATCTCTTCCCTATTATGACACAAAGAGGTTGACTAATCCACTGTACTCAGCTTCTTGTCCATCTTGAATGCACCCAATGACTGGAGAGTAATCTGAGTATTTCTGCAGATGACAGGACTTTGTCTGGTACTAGAAGTCAGAGGTGTACAGATTAAAAAAGAATGATGAGAATACTGCCCCCTGTGGTGCTCCTGTGCAGCTGAATACTTGATTAGACAGCGGACCCTTCAGTCCAACAAACTGTGGTCTGTTTGTCTGGTAGTCTTTGATCCAGGTGATTGTTGATGCCTCCACCTGAGAGTTCTGTAGTTTCTCACAAAGTAAGTAAGGCTGAATTGTATTAAATGCGATAGAGAAATCAAAGAACATGATCCTCATAGTGCAGTCTGCCTTGTCGAATGACAGTGGGTTTGTTAAAGCAGGTGTATGATGGCATCTTCAAATCCAACTCCACGGCAATAAGCAAACTGCAGGTGGGTCCTGATTACTGCTTGTTTATTTGCTGTGGTGAACCAGCAGAAGTCTCTTTAGGACCTTCATCATCTGGGATGTCAGAGCAACAGGTCTATAGTCACTAAGGACTGCTGGCTGAGTCTTCTTTGGTACTTGATTTAACATGGTTTATATGACTTCCTAGGAAGAATTAGAACATGGGAACATTTGATATAGTTTATTGGGGTCTGAAAATCTATTAGCTTAACCCATTAGGCTTTAATACAGCAAAGGCTTAAATGTAAAAAACACATTTCAAATGGATTATTTAAAAATTGTTCTAAACCTTTTGTCTCAATTAAGCCTATAGAAATGCAGCTGTTGCTGAAGATTTTTTTCCACTATTGGAATCATCTGGAACACATTGTTTATATTACTGTTTTCATGTATTTTTTTACTGTTTTCAAGGCGGCACTTTAAAAAAAAAAAATGAAATTGTCTCGAGAGCTATTCTTAACAAAATTTCTTTTTGTTTACACATGTGTATACAAAATGAAAAAATAAATCTAAGTTTAACACTAAAATGAAAGAATTTTGATTATAAAAAGCATGAAGAACAGAAGAGGCAAATGGCACTCTGCATGAATAAAAAGGAAAAAATAATACATAGTGTATTTCTGAATCTATTTTTGTCCTTGAGAACCTATCCTGTGTCCGATTGGAGCAAACAAACAGCAACACAGAGCATTAAACAGATGCATCTTCAGATTTCACGCCAATTGCATACCAGATAAAGTTACTGTTCTCAGATTGTAGCCTGTATCAAGATTTACTGCCCAAATAATTTGGGCCAGAAAAAAATATATTCTTCCTTTTCCTTGGATTATTTCTTCATGCCCCTGGAGTGGACTTTGATGCCCTAAAGAATGAAGGAAAGCTTACCGAAATAAGTATAATACATTAATTAAAAGGACATTGACAGAACTCTTTATTTATCAATGGAATACGTGTTATCATTCAGCTGTTTTGATCATGCTCATGCTTAGGGACGCTCTGGGATTGAAGATGCAGCAAATTTTGCTTCCTTTGATTGACCATATAATCCATTTTGCAAATTCTCCCTTTTTAAATTTTATTTAATGTCAGGTGCCACAGTGTGACGTCTTTCTCTCATTTAGCGTACACTGAAAAATATATATATTTGTACATATATATATATATTTTTTTATTTTTTATTTTTCTTCTCTCTTTGCAACATTAAACATCTAACGTGGCTCTCTGTTCCCTCCATCTTTATTGTATACAACTTTTGTGCTTGCGTAAGTGCAAGGGCACGCAATGGTCGATTTACATTCCCTCAGAAAAACAAAATAACCGATTTAACAATGGTACTTAGAGGAGATGAATCATAAATTCACCTTCAAAAGAACCCGCTTTCAATGTATCGTATCAGACCACTGATGTGAATCAGTGAATATCCACATCCCTAACCTATACATAAAATAGAAATAACCCCTGTGCAATATAGTCATTAGCATTTACAGCCCATTCGAGTGGCCTTCTACTCCATGGTGAAGTGGTTGTTGTTTCCCATAGTTAAAATGTCCCTGACAGTGGAATGTTTAGTGAGTGAGCACTTTTTACCATTGGACTTGTTGCACAGGTGGTACCGTTTCACAGTACCAAACCTGAATTTATTGAAAATTGAAGGAATTTATTTCTTTCTAGAAGGAAATTCTATACCATGTCTCTTTGACATGGGATATATGACAGGCCTACAGCCTACTTGCTCCGCTGGTGTCATTCAAATTCTTTGTCACTGTACCATCAGTCTTCTAAGTCTCAGTTACATGTATATTTAAAAACATTATCCTCCTAAACTGTACAGAGATTATAAAAATTTTATGCCTTTTTCTCTCCAGAAGCAGCATCAAAAGGCACATGAATACAGATGCTTTTTTTGTTTTAAAGGTTGCATTTTCACACTAAATATAGTGAGTGTCATTCATTTTCTTTTTAACTGGGAGAAACTCAACAGTGATGTGATTTGAGGTCCACCCAATGGATTGGCCAAATAAACTGATTAAAGAGTAAACATGTAATGATACTAAGTTCTTTCTTGTAGACAAATGACAATTTCACAGTTTAACAGTCAGTTTAAATAGTTTTTTTCTAGTCAAGAACCAGCAAAGTTATTAAATTAAATGCATATATGCAATGCTTTTTGTCACAGCAACAATACAGGTGCTGGTCATAAAATTAGAATATCATGAAAAAGTAGATTGATTTCAGTAATTCCATTTAAAAAGTGAAACTTGTATATTATATTCATACATTACATACAAACTCATATATTTCAGATGTTTATTTTGTTTAATTTTGATGATTACAAATGACAACAAATGAAAATCTCAAATTCATCATATCAGAAAATTAGAATATTACTGAAGACCAATAAAAACAAAGGATTTATAGAAATGTTGGCCAACTGAAAAGTATGAACATGAAAAGTATGAGCATGTACAGCACTCAGTATTTAGTTGGGCCTCCTTTGGCCTGTATTACTGCAGCAATGCGGCGTGGCATGGAGTCGATCAGTCTGTGGCACTGCTCAGGTGTTATGATAGCCCAGGTTGCTCTAATAGTGGCTTTTAGCTCTTCTGAATTGTTGGGTCTGGTGTATTGCATCTTCTTCTTCACAATACCCCATAGATTTTCTATGGGGTTAAGGTCAGGAGAGTTTGCTGGCCAATTAAGAACAGGGATACCATGGTCCTTCAACCAGGTACTGGTAGCTTTGGCACTGTGTGCAGGTGCCAAGTCCTGTTGGAAAATGAAATCTGCATCTCCAAAAAGTTGGTCAGCTGCAGGAAGCATGAAGTGCTCTAAAACTTCCTGGTATGTGGCTGCGTTGACCCTGGACCTCAGAAAACACAATGGACCAACACCAGCAGATGACATGGCACCCCAAACCATCACTGACTGTGGAAACTTTACACTGGACTTCAAGCAACGTGGATGAAGTGCCTCTCTTCTTTTCCTCCAGACTCTGGGACCTTGATTTCCAAAGGAAATGCAAAATTTACTTTCATCAGAGAACATGACTTTGGACCACTCACCAGCAGTCCAGTCCTGTTTCTCTTTAGCCCAGGCAAGACGCTTCTGACGCTGTCTGTGGTTCAAGAGTGGCTTGACACAAGGAATGCGACAGCAGAAACCCATGTCTTTCATACGTCTGTGTGTGGTGGTTCTTGAAGCACTCACTCCAGCTGCAGTCCACTCTTTGTGAATCTCCCCCACATTTTTGAATGGGTTTTGTTTCACAATCCTCTCCAGGGTGCGGTTATCTCTCTTGCTTGTACACTTTTTTCGACCACATCTTTTCCTTCCCTTCGCCTCTCTATTAATGTGCTTGGACACTGAGCTCTGTGAACAGCCAGCCTCTTTAGCGATGACCTTTTGTGTCTTGCCCTCCTTGTGCAAGGTGTCGATGGTCGTCTTTTGGACAACTGTCAAGTCAGCAGTCTTCCCCATGATTGTGTAGCCTATAGAACTAGACTGAAAGACCATTTAAAGGCTTTTGCAGGTGGTTTGAGTTAATTAGCTGATTAGAGTGTGGCACCAGGGGCCATCAATTTTGAACCTTTTCACAATATTCTAATTTTCTGATATGATGAATTTGAGATTTTCATTTGTTGTCATTTGTAATCATCAAAATTAAACAAAATAAACATCTGAAATATATGAGTTTGTATGTAATGTATGAATATAATATACAAGTTTCACTTTTTAAATGGAATTACTGAAATCAATCTACTTTTTCATGATATTCTAATTTTATGACCAGCACCTGTATACTAATGTATGTAGTTGTTGTGATTAGTTTATTCTAAAATAGTGTAAATGAGTTTTGACTTTTAATATATCTACAATAAATGTCAATTTCCCTTCTTTTTCTTTTCAGTCTTTCTCAAAATAAGAAAATCTTTAAATTTCCGGAATTGATGTCAGCATGGTGTAGCATCTAAAACTAAATAAAATATTTTTGTTTTATATCGATTAAATGCTCATCTAAAGAGTCACCACTTCAGTGAATCTATCAGGCCATATTTTTCTTTCTATTACATCCCATCCTTTATTAAATGCTATATTACAATCATAGCTGTTATGCCTGTCAGCTCACCGCTAAGTAGCTTCTGTAAAGTAATGACACTATTTTCTTGTCCTGTTTTATTTCAAGTCAAGTAGAAAAGATATTCTCTAAGATGACTTAGCAGCTTTATTTTCATATTTCATGTGAAGGGAGGAAATTATCTGCTCCAAAAACTGATGGTGAATGTGATATTTCAAAAGGTTGCTCTGCATCTTGCTCAGCGATTGTTTTTCATAGATTTATATTTGTTTAAAGATGGGTCATGGTTGTCAGCGATAACAAATGCAGTGACAAATAGCCAGGCACTGTGCCATTTGGAATTCATTTAGCAAGACAAGGTAGAGATAAAGGCACCACCCTGACTGTCTGCAAGTTACTTTCTGTTAAGCAGAGAACAGCATGGATAAATTACAACGTTGAGGAACTCTTTCTAGAGAAGGACAACAGCAGTGTATCTATTTACAAGCAGCTGGCTCAAAGTACAGGTCAACACAGCCAACTTCTGTTCATTTGAAAAATAGATGCACAAAACCACTTGCAAAGAGTTTCAAATCTATATCAAAAGTTCCAGCTTGGTATTTAGTTTTCTTAAACCCACAAAAACAAGATTTTAAGGAATGAGCACCTGGTTTTAGATATCTTAGTTAGTATAGCAATAAATAGGCAACGATTACTTTGAAAACTATGCTCTCAAAAGTTGAGGTTGAGACTTCATAACTATTGTTAGATCAAGGGATGTAGAGGGTCAGTGGGGTTAAAATGGACAAAAGTTAGATTTATACTAAAATGATAGTTTAAAGTTATGGTAGAATATAGTTTTTGTACAGTCCTAAGATAGAGAATATATACCTGATATTCTCTCCACGTTGTTGGGTTACTTAAGAAGTTTAGAAAGAATATCCATTCATTCCCTTTTACGTACAAGATAGCACAAGAAATCAAGGATGTTAAGAAAAATAACAGTATAATTTATTTAGAGTTCTAGGATTGGGTTGCCTGTTGGAGTAGCTCTGATAGTTTAATTAGAGTATGCTCAATTTAAAGGAAATACAATTAAAAATTTTTGGGTTAAATTTTAGTTTTTGACATTACCCTCTTCTGATGGTGGCTTGCCGTGCGGCTAGAAAGATTTTTGCTTAAATCTTATTTTGGGTGAATAGTTATGATGCATAATGATAGTAGCCATTATTTAAAATTTTTATTTTTTAAGGCGGGGGGGATTCAGGATTCAATTGCAATATCCCTAGTCAAAATTTTACCATAGACATCTTATATTCCAACTGGTCATATATCAGTTGTTGATATCTGTAATGACAGTAGCAGAAATATATTTTTGATATCAAGAATTGGGTTTCTGGATATCTAGAATGTTATATTCATTTTGGACATCTGAAATTGTCCTTCTGCATAGCACTAACTGCATTATGGAGATCTGAAATCAGGGTTGATTGTGGTCAGAATTCAGATTTAGATTTCCAGAATGTTTAGTTTAGATAGGAAGAATTTAATTGTAGATACCTGGAATTAAAAAAATCGCAAGATACATAAATGGGAAACGTGAAATCATTATTCCAAAAAAGTTAAAAACAATCCACTGGACTGTTTTAACTTGTAGTTTAAACACTTGAACTGTTTAACTTTTTTGGAATGACCATGACTAGGATGACTGAGATTCTTCACCAGCATATGACATCATTAGTACTAGTACAGTATAATTACTTTTAAGATAACTGAAATGTTCATTTCATACAGGAAGAAATGCATTTGATACATCTTAAATGCATATTCAATTAAGCTAATAAATGTTGACATAACATTTCTAAAGATTTTTTAGATATCTGAAATGTTATTGTCACTACTACAGTTATTGTTTCACATCCTGACATGTTTTTTCTGACAGAAATGCAATATAGGATATCTATATTTAAGGTTCTGACTAAGAGGGATGTAGTTTTGACCTTAAGAAGCCTATTTCAGTGATCTAGAAATGGAACGGGAGTGAGGACAGCACTTCTAACAAATGTTATACAGCCTGCCATTTTAAGTCTAACAATGGGAAAGTGGGAAAATGATTTATGGCAATTGAGCACCTAGGTTGAAACAGTCAGTCACGGAGCTCTGGTAATGGCCCTATTACTGTGATTTTTCTGACTAAAACTAATACATGTATTAATTTAAAGTTATTATTAGTCTTAATAAGACTAATGAGCTATAAGATATTGGAAACATAGTCTAGTTTCCCTCTGCTTCAGTGTGTTTAAGCTTCCTTTCTTGTTTATAATCTTATTTGAATGAACAATGTCTACCTGTCAGTTATTTATGCAATTGAGCCAAACACATTTTATTAAAGAAAGTGAATAACAATACAAGCATGGTTAGTAAAATACTATTAATTCTTCAGTTTGGCATACCCAAACATTGCGAATATATCTTCTTTGTTCCAACTGACAAATCTGTGTTATATCTGTGGAACTGCTTAAGTTCACTTTTCTATTACGTAGAATCATGAAGTTTCTTGGCATATAATAACTAGTAGTATAAAATAGAAATCCTGTTAATGTCCAAGAATTTTTTTTTTTCTGTTTTAGATGCTATTTAGATGCTATTTAATGAAGTGATGATTGTTGACTGTTTTTATGTCATTATGTCCTGTTTAATAAGTTTAGGTGTAAATATAGTAAAAGTATGTAAAAGCAAATATATATAAACATAAAATTAATCTGGAATTAATATGAAAAAATATTGCTGGTTTTGTAAAATAAATATAGATTATTTATATTTGACTTGTGATGGATTTTATTCTACGCATGCAGTGTGAACTAATATGTGTACCTTTTCATCTATTTCTTCTAAAGAAATGTAAAAATATCTATTAGGGTTGGCAGATATCCATATTTATTATTAGCAATTATAGGTTTGCTTATGAAGTAGCCAGAAAGAGTTTTGAAATTCCATAAGGAGTTAGCAGAGAGAACAAATGTTATTCTTTAATCTTTTTTTCTATGTTACACAATGTGTACAAGGCTTTATATAAATAACATCTCTTGAAAAATACATATAATGTGAAATACACAAGTATCTCAATTAAAGGTCATCATGCAGCACATTGCGCACAGATACAATAAAATCTCAGTGATCACGGAGAAAAACTGAGCATGACTAAGGTAGCCCTCCAGATATCTGGCAAGCTCTGTCTTTAAGTGCCTGGGCCAACATGGTCCGAGGCAAATCTTTTGTATGAATGATGTGAACTCTGGCAGAGCATGAGAAAAACGATTTCAACTTTATCGCCTGAAACAGGGCAGGCATAATTTGATTTCACCTCAGAGAGCCTAGGGGAACATTGTCAGTATGGTAAAGAGAAATAAATTACTTTCATTTTTATGACCATCATCTCAACACAATTGGCTTGAATAAAAAGAATTCTGCATATTAACAAATATTGTTTTGTTTTAATAAAACAATAATTAAATTATATTTTTTCACAGTCCTAAATTATATAATATATACAGTCTCCTGCAAGATTTTAAGAGAAGTTTTTACACAGATATCTTTTATATTAATACCATAACTGGGGAGCATTCTGCCTTTCTTCTCCATAATGGACTCTTATAAATAAATACAACTGCTATGATTTTCAAGACAAAGACTTATTATACATGTTTCATGCACTACAAAATGTATTTAACAAAAATTGTGATTAAAGAATTTATTAATACCATCATTCAACATAATATGACTGTGTAAAGAGGCTGGCTCAGTTTGACACAGAAATGCATCCAGTTTTACATTTTGTCAATGCTTTATTGATAAACTGGTGGAGAATAATTTAGTCATTGATTAAGCTTTTTCCTTAATTCTAATTTGGGTCATTGCTAATTACTCCCAGCTTACTAGACAGAAAATGTTCAATTTACTTAGTAGCAACCGTGTGATTGGTGTTTGATAGAAGAACATTGGTGGTTATTAAGAAATTGATGCAGATCAGGCAACACTTGGCCCCTGAGGCCTATGTCACAATAGTTGAAACCAGAAAGCAACGATAAGAGATAAATCCAGGCTTGTGTGTTAAGAGCTGGCTTGATCCATTTCACAAAGACCAAGGCTCAATCTGAATACCACAGATGAGTAAAGTCCCTCAAGTGTCCATGGTTTCCCTAATTGCTATCAGAATAGGGCTAGCATTAAGGAAGAATGTAGAAAATATTTAGATGCAACTCAAACTCGGCTCAGCAGGTGCAGGTATGTCAAGCCAGGTGTAAATAATCAAGTTGAATTCAGGTCTGCAGTTTTGTTCAAGGGACCATAAGTGGTCAATCACAGATTCATTGATTTGACAAAAAAATTGCAGATCGACTAAATACCTAAGTAGCCTTAAATGCATATTTACTAACCACTTAACAGAAATCCTGATATATTTAAAGTTACTTGTTCTATTTCTAAAATAAACAACTATTAAGTTAAAAATCTTAATTTGAAATTAATATTGTAACCTGTGCTGATGTGACGGGTAATATATTTATATTATTGTTTTATCCTGCCATTCAGTCCCTCTGTGGTGAAATGGTTTACATATTTGACTTGAATGCAGGAGACTTGGGATTGATTCATAAATGGCATAAGTCAAAATAACTTCATAAGCAGTAGATATGATCTATCAATTCTTACATATGTCAAACTTCATGTCAAACTAAGGGTGTTTTCACACATTCATTGCGCACCATAGTGCAGCTCCAAATGCTAACATTACACAGACCAAACGCTGCAGTGCTTAGAAAGCGTCATGTCTGCATGCCGTTGAAAAAGTAACAAAGATAACTGGTTAAAACTTTCATAATGGAGATTGAGAAATGGAGGTTATCAGCAGCTCTCGCCTTAAAGGTCTACAGACTTGGAAATTCCCTTAAAAGATAGACTCCAGTTTCCTTGTTGGTGCAAACAATTTTTCCAACGCATTGACCCAATCCAGAGCATTCAGATAATATAGAGGCGGTGCAAGCCTTTGGTTAAAGGAAGTGAAACAGCCTAATAAACATATGAAGCCGGAGGTTGTACTATTTCTTAATATGGCCTGTGCTCCATTATACTTGCAGGCCATATTTGGAGCTCCATCATGTGCTAAAGGTGTAGTCTATTCTTTATTTTTTTTTTTATGATTCTATTGTTACCTCAGATGCTGCCTTACCTCACAGAGATAAACCAATCATATTTAGAGGGGTACTAATTATCTTATTTTCAATAGAATCAATCTTATTTATAAAGAATCCCATAAAATCATGACTGCTAAGAGCAGGTGGGATGGACAGAATTTGACAACTGTATTAAAAATGTAAATATGCTGCTCTAGTGTTATGAAAAGTTATGTTATATTGCAGTGGACTGTTTTTCTAGATTAGGTAGGATTGCTGTAGGCATGTTGAGCGCCATTTCTTTCCAGTTTTCTGGCATTTTACTTTAAAGTATGCAGCTCTGTATTAAACCAAGAACCATCCTCCTATTAACAAATTTTTTTTAAAGGTGATACATTGTCTAGGGTAGTCGCAGGGAGCCAGTGACCCCATCAACAAAATCATCAATTTGTGAAGGGTAATAAAAAAATGGTTGCCCTCTGCAATATTGTCTAATGAGATATGTGATGGGGAGAAATCTTTTCAATATTGCGTTCAGTTTGAATAAGGAGTTGAGCTGCTCATACTGTAGGCCTTTTTTTTTTTTACTGGTCCTAAAATAAAGTTGTGGTTAACCAGTGCTAGCATGAATTATACTACAATGATGGAGACTTATCATGACATCAGTCTAGGTTTGCTTGATGTTCCTAACAGAGTACTTCGCTCTCAATCTGCAGGTTTACTAGTGGTTCCTAGAATTTCTAAAAATAGAATGGGAGGCAGATCTTTTAGTTATCAGGCTCCTCTCCTGTGTAACCAACTACCAATTTTAGTCCGTGAGGCAGACACCCTGTCTCCTTTTAAGGCTAGGCTTAAAACTTTCCTTTTTGATAAAGCTTATAGTTAGGGTGGCTCAAGTTATCCTGAGCTATCTCTATAGTTATGCTGCTATAGGCAAGGCAAGGCAAGGCAAATTTATTTGTATAGCACAATTCAGTACAAAGACAATGCAAAGTGCTTTACATGATTAAAATACAGGAAGATAAAACAGAATCAAAGCGAGTAGGAAAAAAAATAAAAAACAAATAAAATGAAATAAAAATGCAGAAACAAACAACAAAAAAAAGAATATTAAAAACAGTTTTGTTGAACTGTTTAACTAGAATAGTCGAAGGCAATCCTAAACAAATGTGTTTTTAGTCTTGATTTAAAGGAACTCAGGCTTTCCGCACTTTTACAGTTTTCTGGAAGTTTGTTCCAGATAAGTGGAGCATAGGAACTAAATGCTGCTTCTCCATGTTTAGTTCTGGTTCTAGGTATGCAGAGCAGGCTGGAGACAGAAGACCTGAGTGGTCTGGAGGGTTGATACAGTGATAGCAAGTCTGTGATGTATTTAGGTGCTAAGCCATTCAGAGATTTATAGACTAACAGAAGTATTTTAAAGTCTATTCTCTGAGATACAGGGAGCCAGTGTAAGGACTTTAGAACTGGGGTGATGTGCTCTACTTTCTTAGTCTTAGTGAGGACACGGGCAGCAGCGTTCTGGACCAGCTGCAGCTGTCTGATCCACTTTTTAGGCAGACCTGTGAAAACACCGTTGCAGTAATCAATTCGACTAAAAATAAACGCATGGATTAGTTTTTCCAGATCATGCTGAGACATTAGTCCTTTAATCCTGGAAATGTTCTTCAGGTGATAGAAAGCCGACCTTGTAATTGTCTTTAAATGCTTTTGGAGGTTCAAGTCTGAATCCAGCACTACACCTAGACTTCGGGCCTGATCAGTGGTTACTAGCTGAAGCGACTGAAGCTGTGTGCTAACTTTAGATCTCTCCTCTATTGGTCCAAAGATTATTACTTCAGTTTTGTTTTTATTCAGTTGAAGAAAATTATGGCACATCCAGGCATTGATTTCTTCTAAGCATTTCCTCAGTGCTTGAATTGGTTCATAGTCACCTGGTGCCATGGTGATGTAAAGCTGTGTGTCGTCTGCATAGTTATGGTAGCTGATGTTGTTGTTTTTTATTAACTGAGCCAGAGGGAGCATGTAGATATTGAATAGGAGGGGACCAAGAATGGACCCTTGGGGAACCCCACATGTGATTTTTGTCATCTCTGATGTAAAGTTGCCTACTGACACAAAAAAGTCCCTGTCCTTTAGGTATGATTTAAACCAGTTGAGAGCTGTACCAGAGAGGCCGACCCAGTTTTCCAGGCGCTCTAACAGGATGGAGTGATCTACAGTATCGAATGCTGCACTGAGGTCCAATAGTACCAGCACTGTGGTTCTTCCGCAGTCTGTATTTATACGGATGTCATTAAACACCTTGATAAGGGCGGTCTCTGTACTGTGGTGAGCACGGAAACCTGACTGGAACACGTCAAAGCGGCTGGTCATATCTAAGAAAGTGTTTAACTGTTGAAACACTGCTTTTTCAATAATCTTACTGATAAAGGGGAGGTTTGATATGGGCCTGTAGTTCTGGAGTAGTAGTTTGTCTAAACTGTTCTTTTTCAGCAGTGGTTTGATATTTGCTGTTTTTAGGGACTGCGGGAAAACACCTGACAGAAGGGACGTGTTTATTATCTGAGTCAAATCAGACGCTATGACAGGCAAAACTTTCTTAAAGAAAGCTGTGGGTAGAACATCAAGGCAGCAGGAGCAGGAACTTAGCTGCTGAATGATTTCCTCTAGGCTTTTGTAGTTTATTTGGCTGAATTGGGACATTTCGTCAAGATCAATTCCAGTTGGAGACAACTTTGGTACTGAACTTGATATGGATTTATAAACTGATCCTCTGATCTTTAGGATTTTCTCAGTAAAGAAATTAGCAAATTCATTGCAGGCCTTGGTGGAGTGGAGTTCAGGAGCCACGGGCACAGGAGGATTTGTTAACTTGTCGACTGTGGCAAATAAAGCACGAGTATTATTAATGTTCTTGTTAATGATTTCAGAGAAGAAAGATTCTCTTGCATTTTTCAGTTGTAAGCTATATCTGTAAAGTCTCTCTTTATAGATGTCATAGTGAACCTGGAGTTTCGTCTTTCTCCACCTGCGTTCAGCTTTTCGACACTCCCTTTTTTCACTTCTAACTGCTGGAGCACTTCTCCAAGGAGATTTTTTCTTTCCGGAAAAGATTTTCACTTTAATTGGAGCAATGCAGCTAATGATGTCTGAGACTTTTTGATAAAGCTTATAGTTAGGGTGGCTCAGGTTATCCTGAGCTATCTCTATAGTTATGCTGCTATAGGCTTAGACTTCTAGACATAGGGACCCCCATTTCATCATTCTGCTTCATTCTCTCTCTGTTCTCCTATTCTGCAGAATCTGTTAGTTCAATCTCTAACGTTCTGCTCTCTCTGCCTTTCCTCAGAGTAGCTTTGCCTCGTCTGTTCCTGTTTGGCTGTGACGTCATCCTGGAAAGAAACATCAGCTGTGCTGCTTCCATCAACAACCTTGTTTATAGATGTTGGAGATCAGCCTGTTTTCCAGTGTGGTCCTGTGACTGGGTGGATGTGCTCTCTTCGTCCTCTGGCATGGGAGCTGGCTCGGAGCTCGTCTGCCTGGCTGTGTGTTTCCTGGACGGGGCCTCCTTTTACAGCTGCTTTTTGTGTCTCTGCTTCCGTCTCCTTGAACCCCAGTCGGCCTCGGCAGATGGCTGCTCACACTGAGCCTGGTTCTGCTGGAGGTTTTTTCCTGTTAAAAGGGAGTTTTTCCTCTCCACTGTCGCTACAAGCATGCTTAGTGTGAGGGATTGTATTTGAGTCAATGAGTCAATGCAATCAACTGGTTTTCCTTAGATAGAAAACGTTGTATCAATTTGACTGTATGATCTGGTTGAACTGTAAAGTGCCTTGAGATGACATGTGTTGTGAATTTGGCGCTATATAAATAAACTGAATTGAATTGATATAAAGTTAACTTTTATTCTTCACCTCATTGTATGTGTTGTCATCTTGCCCTCTCCTCGAAAATGTACATATCCATTGGCCATGGTTAAGAATTGGAGTCAGGGACCGCAGGTTTCGATGCCAGGTTTGTTTCGATAGATTGCAATTTTTGTGTGTTAAGTAGTGTACTGAAAGTTAAGACCCTTTCTTATGCCTCTGCAAGCTTGATAAATGCAGTGGCTTAAAAAACTATTCTTATCTATTGACCTTTTTTACATTTTGTCACATTACAACCACAAACTTAATGTGAAAGACCAACACAAAGTGGTAAACAGTTGTGAAGTAGAAGGAAAATCAGGCATCATTTAAAAACATTTATTTTTAATAATTGGAAAGTGTGGTATGCCAGTGTGAAACCAAGTGTCTTTAAAAGTTACCTGTTGTTCACTTATGACTAAATGGAGTCCACCTGTAATCTAATCCCAATGCGAATACAGCTGGCCTCAAAAGTTGGTTAAGAGACTAATGAATATTACAAATAAAATTGCAATCATTTGTGATTATGATTTTAAAGTTGATTAGAAAGTACCAAAAAAAAACTAAAATCACATCATTATTGCTGTTGAAGCTTGTGACCTTTGTTTAACAATGAAAAAAAACAAAAACTCTACAATACAAAGATAGGAGCAAAGTCAGAATAGGCCTTTGAGGATTATTTTTTAGAGGAGCAAAGGATGTCACCAAAGCTCACAGGAAAAACAAGTGAAAAGTATTTTTTTTTAGTGCGTGTCGACTGCCTGAAGTGAAACTATTTTGGGGCGAACCACATTCATAATTCAAATGGCTTTCAATTTCTTGCTGGGTTTTTTTTTTTTTTTTTTTCCTCTCCTCACTTACAAATCATTCACCAACCCCGCATCTCAAACCCCTTATAAAACACTAGGCTCTATAGAAGCAAGTAAATGAAGAGTCATGACTTTCAGGTTCTTTAAGTTATTAATATTTTTATTGTAACCATAAAATGTGTAATGTAGAAAAATATTCTAAAGTGAAACACTCATTCTCTGGCTGGTGTTATTGATCAAATTTAGTTGAGTCAAACTTTTCTCTCTGGTTGTTAGGGTCAGCTCTAAATAAAATTCAAACATACTTAAAATAAATGTATCTAGATCTTGAACTTTCAGATTTTTAGGGGTCTATATTTCACAACTGGCACTTTGTTAGCTGCATTTCTTGCAATAACCGGGGCAATTTCTTTTGTCCTCCAGGCTTAACTGGGACAATGAAATTTTATGTAGCAGGGACATTAATTATTATCCTAATTTCTGTCAGGTAAAAAAACCCAGCAGACCGAGCAGTGTAATGGCTATATTCTTCAGTGTTAGAGCTAATATCTGCTGAGGTTGAAACCTCTTCTGATGTGAAAGACTGAACTTTGCAATCTTTGCTAGTGAGAGATTGTACATTTTTTTTTATATGCAGAAACTGAAAAAGTCACATCCTTTAACTGACGTATTTTCTCCTGTAGAATTCTCTCCTCTGCAACATGGCATATTACAGTTCTTTTCTTTGTTTCAAGTTCAACTTTAAATGAGCAATTGAAATTACACTGTACTTATATTTCACTATACGTTTATGCAACTAATACCATCATTGAACTGTTGGTTGAAGCCTTTTGAATTAACTGCTGCTATGCTGCATGAAAAGGAGGCCCTTTGCCTGTGGCACTGCTCAGGTGTTTGGAAAGCTGCTTTAATAGCTGCCCTCAGCTTGTCTGCATTGTTTGGTCTAGTTTCTGTCTTTGTCTAGACAATAAACCATAAATTTTATACAGAGATGAAATCAGCTTAGTTTTTTGGGCAATAATGGGAAGGTCATATAGTAAATAAATGATGTACTGGTACTTTCTTGGGGTCAAAGGCAGGTGAAAATCTCAGGGCTTTTCTCTAATTGTCAACAACTTTGATTCTGTAACTCTCTGCTCAAAATCTGGGATATTGAGTTTCACAAGAAATACAAATTAGCTTTGATCATAAAAGAGAATTTTGGACTAACCAACAGTCCGGTTCCCTTTTCTTCTGGATAAGAAGGCCCTGCTATTTCTAATGCAGGAGTGTTGTAACACAATGAATGCCATTGTCTTCTTCCTGCCCAATAAAACCACCAAAGTCTTCTTTTTTAGTGTCGGGAAACGAACAGACTCATCATCCACTCTCTGCTTCTCTACTTTGCTGATGCTTTCATACTCAAAGAACTGCTCTTTGTTAGTGTCAGAATCGAAAATCCTCTGAAGAGCTGTGGCCGTGTCCTCCTCTTTATGATGCAGCAGCCTTTCAAAATCTGTTGGTGATCGTGGATGTTTTGACACTTCTCCACGGTGGTAGAATCCACTGGCAGACTTGAGCAAAACTTAAGTTTTGCATGCAACCAATTTTGGTGAATAATTTATCACCGCTCGTCATCCACACCTTCCACTGAAAGTGTAGTGCTACTTTGAATGCACGATTCACACTGATGTCGAGTCGCAGTAATTGATTATTTTTTTTGCTCTAAATCATATACACTACTTTGCCTAGTGGACGGACATGTGACCAACATACCACTTTTTTCCATGGATACTGTATAGACTGGATGGATACTGGATTCCATGGATGCTAAAATAAAATCTTTCTACAGGTAACGAAAAAACAAACAATAGCGCACAAATACAATACACAAACACAAATAATAGCAGCTTCACAAAATAAAACATTTTTTGTTCTTTTTTTGTCAATGGCCTTTTAATGGTCTTTACTTGTATAGTGCCTTATCACATCTGAGGACTCCAAAGTACTTTACACTACATTCAGTCATCCAACCATTCATTCACATATATACACATCGATGCTTGTAAGCTACATTGTGGCCATCTGGCCACAGCTACCCTGGGGCTGACAGAAACATTATTTATTTTTTTTATTCAAGTTTAAAAATAATAACCTGAAGCAGATGTATAAAATTAGAATTAGATATTATAACTGTGGGGAGGAAGGGTGCTTGAAAACAATGATTTTATGTGTTAATCTTATACAAGTACCAAAAATGTGCATTGCTGCCATAACACTGTGGAGCTGTTCTTCATTTATTTAACTGTATATTTTCAAGCAGAAAAAAAAAATCTTTCAACACTCACTAACCGGGCCATTATAAAAGGTACCCTAAATACTTACACTTTAATGTGGAACAATCCCAGGATATTACAACAGGTGCATTTAAAATAAATCTGAATATCATCCAAAAGTTTATTTAAAATGGTAAACCTGTGTATTCATTCTCCAAAGAAAAATTTGCTTGAAGATTTTAATCAAATTTCTTAAAAATAAATATTTCATTATACCAATACAAGAAGGAGTATAACATATTATCAAAGGTATATCTTCCACAGTCAAAACTGGCTTCTGAAAGTTGTCCAGTAGACAGTAACTGACAGCCTTAAAAATATGATCAAAACACAACAGGGCCTAGTTAAAGAAGCAGGTTGTCCTCTACACAAGCATATTAAAAGAAAGTTGAGTGAAAGATGTGGTATAAATGATGCAGTAGCAACAGAGAACACCATAGTTAGTCTATTTATAGTATTAAATTACAAAAAGGAATTACCTTTTTAATGTGATTCTCATTCATCGGCATGAACCTGGGAGGGAAATTTGGGTAAATTAAAAGAGAAAGAAGCATTTTATTTTGATGGCTCAAATGAGCTTATAAAAAATAACAAGTTTCAAGAATCAGGTCACTAAAAAGTCTGTTTTCATGAACAGCAGAATCTTTTAAGTTTGACCTGACTATATTATGTAGACCAGGAAGAGTGGCCGGCTTTATTTCCCTAGCTGAGTGGCAGATACAGTAAAACGCTTCATCGCACTTAGAGCACTTTGCTGTGGAACCCGGCATTTGGCCTTGATTTAGGTGAATAAGCACATCCAATTCATATTCAACCAATCAGCAATCGCTCACAGAGACACATGCAGGCTCACCGTTGCACTGACTGTCTATGTTGCCAGCATTGCTCATCCTGCTGCTCAGGCAAGTGGGGAAAAAAAAAAAAGAGAGACAGAGATACCCCCAGACACAGAGGGAATCTACACCTACACCTGGCTGTTCACTCCACACCAGCAGTCAGAGATTCACTGATCCTAGAAGCAGCTGTGTGCTGCTCAGCTCTACTCTGTCAGAGAGGCCTGGAGTGACAGGCCCCCAGACACCAGACCCCCGTGCCTCAGCGCTCTGTCTGTGTCGACCAGGTGCTGAGTGTTTCAGCAAAGGACTTCAGAAAAACAGGAGAGTGGTGGTAGGAAAAAAAAAAGAAGAAAACACGAGGATGCACATTGAGGGCAGCCTAACATTTTACATCATAGTTGTTACTTTAGAGAAATTAGAAGGAATTTTATTCTACAGTACTTTTTAGCTTGAAGAGACAGAGATGCATATCTTTCTCTACCAACACATCTAGGTCCTACATATGTGCACAGCAGCAGACATAGATATATATACACTTAGCAATACGCTGTTTGAGTATCCCGGGGATTGACATTTTGGTTAATTTGCATGCCTGAACTCTGTGCACACAAAGAGAGAAAGCACAACAGAGCAGCTGTACATGCTGCAAAATATTCACAGTAAACCTCCCAAATCAATAACTCACAGGCAAGATGTTCAAACACAAACACTAGCTGCTTTCCAACTACTGTAACATTGCATAACCTCATTTAAAACCGACATTTTCTGAGCCAGACAAAGCACCTCACAACGAATGTGCTCCCTGCCAATTTTGTTTTACAAGCAAAGGATTCAAACAATGAATTACATGATTAAGGCATGCAATGTTGGACCAATATCCACAGAAAATTTAGTGGACACAAAGATCATCTATGACAGATGAGCTGTGGGGGAAATATTTCACGTATAAAAAGATTCTGATTGGGTTAGATTTTTAACTGGAAAATAATCTGTTTTAGGGATATAACTAAACTGAAAGTGGGGTTAATATCTTATTCTGAGATAAGTAAACAGTGCATCCTGAACTCGACTCTAGCTCGGCCACTACAGAACATTCAGAGAGTGCTTCTGAAGCCATTTCTTTCAATTTCTATCTCCTTGCTTCAATTTTTTCCCCAGTCTCAGGTAAATACTGAGGGCATGTTTTCATCAAAAGATGTTTCTGTTTTTATATATAAATCTTTTCCATTAATTTTGACTTGTCTGCCACATCCTTCTGCTGACATGATGCTGCTACCACCATGCATTCCTTTAAGGATGGTATTGACCTGGTTATAAATGGTGCTTTGATTCCTCGAAAACACAATACCTGACATCCACACAAAATAGTTCAATCCTCGTCTCACCAGATCAAAGGATTTTGTTTCTGGAGGCCATAGAGTCTGTCAGTTGCCTTTTGGCAATCTCCAGACAGGCCGCCTTATGCCTTTGAAGTGCTGTCTGGCCACTCTACCACAGAAGGCTGACTGGTTTTACAGGGTAGAATTCACTAAAAAAAAGGTAGCAGTACATGACAGAACAAGTTTCAGCCTTATGTTGCTTTGGAATTATTTTTATTTATACCTCTAAAGATTTTTTCAACACAAATACTGCAGGTTTCCAATATAACCATAGTGTTAATTGTTGTCAGGCATTGCTTTTCACCAGGGCTGCCCAGCTCCTTAAGCTTTTAAATGCATCCCTTCCATCACTCCTCTATTTAATGATTAGCTTGTTACCAATCATTTGCAGCAAAATTACATGCTACATAACACCTGAATGAAATTCAACTATTTGATTCAGGTGTATTAAAGCAGGGATGCATTAGAAAGATGTTTGAAGAAGCTCTTGAGGACTGGAGTTAGCATCTTTACTTTGCAGTTTTGAATGTTCTTTGTATAGATGTATAAAAAGGGGTCAAATATGAGTCAAGTAAAGATTTTTTGTAAAGACTTACCTTTCTTTAAAAGAAAAACTTTAGACAGTGCTATGGCAAATCTTTTGAAAAGCAACAAGACCTAATTTATTTTTTTATTGTAATTATATTCAGGTAAAGTCTTGGGTAGTATCTTAAATTCAATAGTATTTGTAGATTTAGTTTTGAGCACATTTTTTAGTTTCTGCATTTGTTTTTAGATATGTATTTGACCAACATACAATGGACTGTAACATTTATATCTGTTTGAATTTAACCAAGGCACAGTTTAAATATTTGAATTATGAAAGAAGTGAATGTGTTAGAGGGAAGGCATGCAACGGAAGGATGGATGGATGATCACCAAGGCTCTTGCTTACACAGATTTGTAAGAAAATTCTTCAAGATAATATATGGCCAGTGTGCTTCAAATAGAAAAAAAATATTATTCAGGGGTTAATATTTTTCTTTTTAGTTGGTCCAAATCAGTTATGTCTAGTTAATGTGTGAACTCTAAGATTGCTTCTATGATTCTTATATAGGCTGAGCCAACTTCTAAAGCAGTGTTTATAAATAAACTTTAAAATGCATCAAATTTAGCATTAGAAAATGAGTTAGTAAAGGACAAAATTACACAAACCCATCCATCTATCCATCTTCTCTGATTATTCTGTCAGGGTTGTGGTGGGGCAGGTGTCTCTCTCCAACAGTCTAAGGGCAAGAGGCGGGATACACCCTGGACATGTCACCAGTTTTCAGAGGGCAACACAAAGACATACAACCATACACTCTCACACCTAAGGGCAATTTAGAGATTTCAATGTACCTTGTAGGCATCAAGACAAGAATAATTGTCTTGATGCCAAAAAGAGCCCAACAGATTTTACTTTCACAAGTGGAGCAGTAGGGCTATTGCCATAGTGTTCTGCTTGTGTCATGCTATAAAAATTGCTTTATTATAATTATGCAGGGAGTTTTACAGATTATATGGACACTGCAATGTAAATAGAACAGAAGAGGAAAATCTGATAAAAAAGGAGAAAAGATAAAAGAAAGAGGAGATAAAAGGGAGACCAACAGAAATGGTACGAGACATACAATAAAGTAACACCTTGAAACCTTTGCTGAAGTACTATTATTTAATCTGACATGTACTCTGTGTTACCTGAAGATAAGACTATAATATAAATGCCAATGTACCTAACTTTCATGCTGTTGGACTGTAGGAGGGCTGGGAATCAAACCCAAAATCAACAGCACTACAAACTACTCCAGAGTGCAGCCCCAATTACACAAACCCATGGGAGATTTTATCCGAATCCATGCGCCTTTGTATTTTTGGTTCTCAGTTGCTTTCGTATTTGTATTATTTTTGATACCTGCTTAATTCCATTGTTGGTGTTTCTTACCAGTTCCTTTCTATTTGTTCAAGCAACACTGGATAACTTTAGACCCGAGTAAAACAAGAGAGGTTACTGAGCCAAAAGTTGTTGTTATCCAATAAAACACACATGACACTTAGCAGATAAGAAATCTTCTTTGGTTTTCTGATGTAGGATTTAATCTTGATGTGGCTTGGAATTTACAAGGAACTCCACGATTCTTCAGTGTGATGGTCCAAAGGGGTCTGCTATACGATTCCAAAACAGGGAAGGAGACTGTTTAATTTTGTGACACTGCAGTAAACCTGGAAACTAAACCTGGAAGTTCCTGGCTTACATAATCTTCACAAACATAAACATAACATACATGTATCCAACATGTTTTTGCCCAAAATGATTTTTTGTATTTATCTTAAAAACTCAAAATACAATAGAGAAGTTTAAAAATTATTCAAAATTTGTAATTCGTCTTTGTCCAAATTGTCATGTGACATTTATGTTATTTAGCTTTGAGAAGGGTGAAATGGAATCTTTGTGATCCGTAGGTTGCAGAGCCTGGTTAAGAGTTTTAGTCTTTAGCTTTTGATGTACTGTATATGTCCCTTTTTTCCTGTTCACTAGACACATTTACTCAGTTTCCCTGCTGAGTTTTTTTTTTTCTTTTTTGTAGTCAGGTGCTACGCTTAAAAGCCACAACATTTTCATATTCCCCCTCAGATTTGTATGCTCTATGTGGACTGTTATACACATTGTTTAATGTGTGATGTCCCTTAGTTCCTTAATTTCTGATTATTTGTCTCACATTTTAGGTTGCTTATTTGTTTTTACTTTCTAATCCTTATCATATCTATATAAAGCCCTTTTGGGCTTTCTGGGGTTTGGGCTTATCAATTCTAGTGTTTTTAGTTATTTGTCTGTGTTCCTGGTTCCTTTTTCTAGGTATTTTTCTATCATCCAATTTCCCTTCATCTCATCTTCCTGATCTCCACACAGTGGTAATATATTTGTTACACTCATCCATGTATTATTCTATTAATCTACCTCTCCAGTATAAATACTTCTGGGTTCAGTAATTTATTTGTTGGATCCTCTCTTGTTTCAGCCTGTAGTTTGTTTCATCTGTGCTTTTCATCTAAAAAAAAACGACTAGGCTTGAGTCTAAATCAGATACACCGTTCACTGTTCCACACTTTATGTTCTGATGCATCTAACTATAAGATGAAAGACAAGAGAAAAGTAACTCTTGTAATCTAAACAGCTTGATATATGGAATTTCTGTTATGTTTGAAAAATACATTATGCATATTTCTTTATTTAAGTCATCTGGGAGTTAAGAGATGATATATTCTTAACAGCCTCTTAAAAAACAGCTACATTTACTGCATTTCAGAAAATATCAAGAACACTGAATATTTTTATTCTTATGAGCTAACACTGCTCTTACATGAGAGACAAAGAGTTCCATCTGTGAAATTCTATTTTTAAGTAGGCTAATATAGACTGAAGAATAACAAGAAACACAAAAGGCATATATATCTGATAAAGGTAAATGATACTTTAATTAACTTAATTATAAAATATTTGGTAGCATTAATTGTTCAGTAAGAAGTCGAAATAAAAGATAAAAAAAGTATCTTCCCTATCTTCACTTTTGGACCTAGCAACTTTGTTTGTCCTTCTGGTAATGCTTCGAAGTACAGAGTAATGATAGAGGCAAACGATTCTTCCCTTTTCAAAATCGAGCACATGCCACTTGTTGCAGTTGACATCCTCTCTGGTGAATTTGATGTTGTGGTAAACATGGCGGTGCTGCAACATAAGGTGATAGAGTGGAAGATAGATAAACCAAGCGATGCTTAATCTCCATAATCATCCAAGCCATCCAAGCTTTCCTCATTGTAACAGTATATAGACAATCACCTCAAATACAAGATACTGGAAACTGCATTATATGAATGCCTGTTGAATATGTCTCTTTACAGGATTTTTTGGTGTGTTCTACTGGGAAAAGACCAAGTGCTACTGGTAGCCACTTCTTTGAGACTCTGGCTCTGTGCTTTGAGTCCTTTCCTCAGGCTAAGGTTTCAACCAGGAGGTTTCTGTACATTTTGTATAAATCCTTTAGATAATTTTTTACTTTACTGCCACACCCTTTCGCTGAAAAGGAAAAAAATCCCAATGATATGATGCTGCTACCACCATGCATTGCCGTAAGGATGGTATTTACTTGCTAATAAATATTGAGTTGATTCTTGAAACATGACTCCTGGCATTTTCAAAAAATAGTTGCCTGTTGAATGCCCGTTAAATATTTCTCTTCTAGGTTTGTTTTCCTGGGATAAGACACAGTGCTACTGGAAGGAGGTCCAGAACCTATTGAAGGTACCCTCCCTTTTGGGCTGGGAACATTTTAGGGTATCTCCCAGCATAATAAGATGAAAAATTTAGTAACACATGAAGTATTGGCAGACCAACACATTCTGTCTTGTTGCATTTTTCAGGGTCATTACAAAATACCTCAAAAGGTATAACAAAATTTTGCTAGTTTTAAATGGACACCCTTTTGTCTTTTGAAATGGTTAAAATCTTAATGGCATAGTTTAACTAATACCCCTTTCCCACTGGGCACAAAACCGATCTGTGTTTAAACCCATGAACAATGCACTTTTAGTAGCAATGGAAACGGCTCCCTGACCTGCGTTGACCCGCATCAAATGACTCGACAGGTGACCCAGAATAAAATTGCCTTCTAATGTTTGCCTCCAGGGCTGCTTAGTAGCGCAGTGGGTAGCACTGCTGCCTTGCAGCAAGAAGATTTCAATTCCCGGCCCGGGGTCTTTCTGCATGGAGTTTGCATGTTCTCCCTGAGCATGAATGGGTTTTCTCCGGGTACTCCAGCTTCCTACCACAGTCCAAAAAAATTGACTCTTAGGTTAATTGGCTTCTGTAAATACTCCTTAGGTGTGAGTGAGTGTGTGAATGGTTGTTTGTCCTGTTTGTCTCTGTGTTGCCCTCCGATGGACTGGCGACCTGTCCAGGGTGTACCCCGCCTCTTGCCTGTAGACAGCTGGAGATAGGCAACAGCAACCCTCCCGCCCCACTTGGGATTAAGCGTGTTAGAAAATGGATGGATGGATGTTTGCCTCCAATCGGCATACAGTAGAAATTTCAAAACTGGGTTGACCCTTAATACCACTGAGAGCAACGAACGTACGTCACAACATTCAACCTATTCTCATTATGAGTGCGTATGAAATCGTACGAAAAGCTATGCACCGTAATTTCGTACGTTTTGGACGTTTTTTTCGTCGTATGTGCATGCGCATCTGACGCACCATTCACGAATCTAGAAAATAAATTACAATTAGCCCTAACCCTGACCCTAACCCTAAGATATAAAACAGCAAGCAACGTAGCTAGAGACATGAATAAGTGATGATTGCACTGTTTTTCCCATTTTTCCGTCTGTCCGCGGATCTGCTTTTTTTTCTGTCTGCCAGCGCATGCGCACTGATGTGGTTTTTTGAGGAAAAAGGTACAAAACGTACGAAATAGTGTGCATAACTTTTCGTACGATTTCATACGCACTGATAATGAGAATATGTTGCAACATTGCACCAGTTGCATCTCATATAACAGCCGAAAACAACTCTGCTTACATTTGATAAACGTGGCGCAGCACTTGTAAGAGGGATGTGGACGGACAAAAGAGCCAAACAACAAAACATACTGGCTACATCCTGGCTACCTTTCTTGTTGCTCACTATTGTTTATTTTCCTGATTTCTGTCGCAAATATGACATCAAATAATTTTTAGCGGGTCAATCCACATTTGAAAAAAGCTTCAACCTTCTAATTTCAAAGGGAAAGAGGCTTAATAGACATGAGCAGAGCACCCAAAAATTGTACTCAATTAAGAGTGGTGCTATTTCATCATCTTTTTTCTTAAGTAAGCATAAAGCATTATTTCCTGACAAGGCAATAAATAAGTCACTCGTCATAACATCTGACTTACTATTTAAAGTTGTCTGATATGACAAATCAAAATGTAAAATTATGGGGAAAATTTACGGTATGTAAAAGATTACAATGAAAAAAATGTACGTTTTTTTTTATTTTTCAAAGTAAGACCTGCAATTTTTGTACAAAAGCTTTCAAAGTGAGCTTTTGTACAAAAAAGGAACACTCATTTTCACATAAACATTAACTGCTGTTGTCTCAAACACTGTTTAAAATAAGCGTGTTCATTATGCAGTTATGTTACTCATGCTGGATAGAGTAGCCAAACATTTTACACAAGTGCGAGTAGCAATATTTTATCAAAATATTACCCAAGTAACATAAAAAGTATGGTACGGTTAAATTACTCATCAAGGTAGATTTTTCTCAAAAAGTTACAGCAAATTCAACTCGTTAATATGCGCCTCTGATTGGCAAGTCGAAAAAAATTTCCTAGAGATTTTATTTTCAATAGTGACAAGACAGCATTAGATGTTGCAGATTTTTTTGCCTTCACATCAATGATCACAGCTCTGTTTTTTTGCACTAAGCTCTGGTGACCATAACGGTCATTGAAGTACATTGAACATATTGCTATGTTTAGAACAAAATGCATAGCCAAAGTATTTAGGTAGTCTGTGCCATTTTAAAATTGGCACACTTGGTACACAGGAGCCCCAAATTTGCAATGTCCTGTACGATTACTAGCACTAGCTTGAACTATGTTGCAAGTGAGGATAATCCTATGATTTGAGAGATCAAAACTCTATGGGTTTAGCAATGCATTATTATGTGTTTTGTCCAGTTTTATAAGCAGGTGTGAATTGTAGCCTCAGATTCTTGTTCTTAGCTAGAGTTTTAACAATTGTCGTTTTCTGCTGCTGTTGCAAAGTTAGGCAGTACCTTGTTGGTATTCTGCATACCTTGGGTGTGAAAGCTATGTGAGCTGCTTTGCATTTAAATGATCTCAAACCAGTCAGCCCATTCTTCTCTAACGTCTTACATCAGAGGATACTTTTGTCCAAACAGCATTTGCTTATTAGAAGGGGGGGTTTTTTCGACCTTGCAGAAAATTATAGATAGACCTGAGATACACTTCTGTGTAAAAATTAAAGCAGATCAGCAGTTTCTGAAATTGCCATTCTAAAATTTAGTTTAAACTTAAGCACTGTCCATGAGGCATTTTTAATTTGATTTGCTTTTTGTTGTAACAGTTGAACAGGTTACCTCATATGGTGAAAGTTGAGTAAATTATCCTTTTTACCATTTCATGATCTTGGAGCTGATGGCTGTTTGGATTATTCTTTTCATTCACCTGCCTAATTCCGCCCACTTACTCATTACCGTTCATCTGATGCACCTGCTCCTGCCTCTATTTAACCATCCCTCAAACCATTCATCAGTGCTAGATTATTCTCAAGCCTGTGGTCAGAGTTTCTCTAGCGTACCTACTGTAAGTGTTACTGATTGCCTGATCATGACCTGTTCTGCCTCTGGACCTATGAGCCTGCCTATTCCCGTTCTGATTTGTTTGCCTGACTTGTCTTAGGACTCGTGTTTGATTCTGCCTGTTTAGGAACCTGGAACTGCTTCCTGACTCGCTCAGGATTTCCCTTTGGTACCTCTTCGGATCTCTGATCTCCTGCCCCGGATTCCTGAGCATGTCCTCGACACCGGATTTGGCTTCACCTTCTGGATTATCCTGCCTTTGTTCATCTGCTCGGATTTGATCTCCTGCCTGTTCTCTGGCCTCCAGGGTTTCAACATATGGGACTCTCTTCTTTTTGAAAGTGAATACAAATATTTCTCATGGAAATTCATCAGGATAGACCATTGCTGTGTTTAAAGCAAATTACTAAAGAAATGTATATGTCATTATGTACTTTTATTTAGTGAGTACAAAAATATTACACTTTCTCTAACTATATCTAAAAGATGGAATTGAATTATTCTGATAAATCAAAACATGCAAAAAAATTATGTAGTGTTGCTTTTTGTTAAAGAACACTTCAAGTAGATCAACTCCCCCTCTCTAAAATCATTTTCAGACACAGCTTAATTTTTTTGTCTGTCCATTCCTTTCCCTTTCTCCTTCTGTCTTCCATATCCCTCAAACCTTTCTTCTCTCTTTTCCTAAATCTATCCCTCTAAGCATTTTTTTCTTTTTATCCAGCTCAAGCATGGTCTCTCTTCCTCTTTCCCTGCCTTTAGTCCCTTGCTTATCTTCATCTGTCACTTCTCTCTTTTGCCCTTAACGCTGCCTCTCCTCTCTATCTCTCCCTTAGTCCTCCCCTGCTTTATTCTGAAGCACAAATCCTGGCTCCAATCTTATCTTTAGCCTCCATGTAGCAGTGTCAACCATGGCCAAAAAACAGTAAGGACATACATTTCCTAGGTTGTTTGCCATAGTTCTGCCTCTTGCCTTTCACCGGGCTTCAGAGGGGTCATGCACCTGCCAGCCAATATTTGGAGGCAAAATCTGATATTTTTGTATTATGCATACATGAATCCCAATGCACACACTAAACATAAATATGAACTCGCAATAGCAGGAAAAACCATAACTGATCCTGCTAAGCTGGCAACAATGTTTAATGATTATTTCCTCTCTTCAGTTAAAGATTTGGCATCACAGTTTCAGCCAGCTCCAATGGAAACACACCGTATAAAACTGACCAAAAAGTGTTCTGACCTCTTTGAGATTAAGGAAATTCATTACTCTGATGTTCAAAAAGCCATTAATAGCTTAAGTAATTCTCACGCTAAGGATATGTATAATTTAGACGCTATTTTTTTTTAAAAATACAGTAACACTTTATTAGAACCCTTAACTCATATAGTCAACATTTCCATCAGAACAGGGCAATTTCCCGATGCGTGGAAAAAAGCTTTGGTGAAACCGATTTTCAAATCAGGAAGTCGAGATGAAATCAGCAACTACAGACCAATAAGTCTGGTTCCGGTCATGTCAAAAGTGCTGGAGAAAATTATTTTGGAACAACTATTACTACATTTAGAAAGTAACAGTCTTCTGCATCCGCTTCAGTTTGGTTTCAGGCGTCAACATTCCACAGAGACGGCAGTAAGTTTGCTGCTTGAAAAGTTTAAACTATCACTTGACAAGGGACAAATTACTGGTGCAGTTTTTCTTGATTTGAAAAAGGCCTTTGATACAGTGAACCACAATTTACTAATTTGAAGGCTTCATCATTTAATTTCTCAGAACGGTCATTGTCTTGGTTTAAATCATATTTGGAAGATCATGAACAATGTGTTGTCATTAATAACAGTAAATCTGTCTTCTGCAAAATTGCAACAGGGATCCCGCAAGGAACCATCTTAGGTCCGGTCCTTTTCAGTTTGTATGTTAATAGTCTTCCTGACATTTGTCCTGAAGTCAATCTGCAAATGTATGCTGATGACATCATTGTTTATACATCGGACAAAAGCGGTACTGTTGTCAGTGAAAAACTTCAGAGCAGTCTTCAGAGATTATCGACATGGCTAAAGGACTCTTGCTTAACTCTCAATACAAATAAAACAAAGTGCATTTGCTTTTCAATTAAGAAAACATCATTACAGTCTTTGAACATTCAGATCAATGGGGTCCATATTGAACAAGTATCACAAGAAAAATATTTAGGAATAATTCTGGATGCTCAGTTACCTTTTAAGAGCCATGTCGATAAAATCTGCAAAACTCACTGATCCTCTCACATTTTACCTATGGAGCTACTGTCTGGTCTCAGACTAATCAAACTATTCTCAAACCACTAGCAAGTCTTTATAATCGGGCCTTAAAGGTTTTATATCAAAAGCCAATTAGATTCCATCATTGTCACATTTTGGCTAAATTTGGCATTTTGGATTTTACAAATTTCCTAAATTATAACGTTTTAAAAATTATTTTTATGTGTTTAAATGGACTAGCACCAATACCATTAAGCGATTGCATACAGAGACTGCAGGGAAATAGCAGATCTACCAGAGCAGCTTTGGATGGAAATTGTAAGGTCCCCTTTCGAAGAACCACTTTTGCTCAAAGTGGATTGTCTGTGAGAGGATCTGCAGCTTGGAACTCACTTCCTGTTCACTTAAAGTCTGCAACCAGTTTTAGTATGAATATAAATCAAACAAACAAAACTCTGGTTATGTCAAAAACAGACCTGTACTCATTTTTAATTTTTTTTTACACTTTTCTGTTTGTATATATATTATGTTGTGTTATTTCAAATGATTTCACTTCAATTTTTAGAGTTATTTTTAAAAGCCCATCTAGGGACAAGTGCTGCGAATTAGCTGTTGCTATTGCACCATGATGCAAACATGGGACTGCTGTTTCATTCAGTTTGTCTATGTAAATGTGTGTCTGTCCCTATCAAATAAACTTTAATAATAAATATTCACAGACAGTGTCTTAAATTTTGATTCTAAAAACTTTCTTGAGGAGAACTACACCAGACTCCTAAGAATTTTGCTGTCCTTTATGATGATGGAAAAGAATAGCGCTGGGTTAATAATGTATCGATTAAATGAAAAAAGTATTTTTTGTTTACGACTGAAACAAAAAGCTATTTATGTGAGTTTTTCTTAAAAGATGTCATCTGGAAATATATATATATATATATATATATATATATATATATATATATATATTTTTTTTTTTTTTTTTTTTTTTTTATCTTTGACGACTGTCTACTGGTTGCCAGAACTTCAAAATAAGGTAATGTGAGAGCTTGAAAGTTTATCTGGTATATTCTACCTGTTTTAAGCTTTAAGGGAACACACTAAAGCTACTAGATTAGCACACTTAATATCATTAAAGCCAAGATTATTTAATGTTATAAGTGTACAAGTGCAGAAAATGCATCTAAGGCTCTGTAAATAGCCAATTATGTGAGCAGTGCAGCTCATAGTGACTGCAAAACCAAACAGGAGTTGAATGAACTTAACAAATCTTTTGAAAAAGCCATTTTAATCTACTAATTCTAGTGAATCACTACACTCTAAATAGTTGCTGTTCCCATCGCCAAAAATAGCACTACGTATTGTACTAAATAAGCCTCAGGTCAATCATTCACTAAAACAGGTTATGTGTTACATACATGTCACATGTAAGTTTTGTATTTAGTAATAAAAATTATTTTCTTTTATTTTACTATTTCTATTACTATCTTTTTTATTTTATTCTCCAAGTCTAACTAGTGCCTCGGTTTTGTTCTTACCTTAACCTGAGGGCCTTTGATAGTACCTACTATTGATTGAAATAATGTAATCCAATTTACAAGAGGAGGAAAGGAATAATAACTTGCAGGAAATTAACCTGCCTCTCTGAGCTTAACTCATAGAATATAGAATATTTTAGATGTGCTTACCTCAGATGAAAACAGATTTTCAAGGTAAAATATGGAAAAGAGAAATTCTACAATACTCAAACTAAGGTTTCTTTTCAGTAGGAATGTGGATAATAAAAAACATGTTTTTAGTACGTATTTTCTAGGTTGAATGAAAATAACTAAAAGTCAATCCAAAAGGAGAATAAATAACTTGGGATTTGTCAATCAGATATTCATAAGAGATTTATCTGAAGTTTAATATATATATATATATATATATACAGTATATATATATATATATATATATATATATATATATATATATATATATATATATATATATATATATATATATATATATATTCATATATGTGTGTAATTCATATATGTGTGATATGAATTAATGGCTAACTGAAGGGCGCACAATCCTGATCCAGAAGGACCCCTCAAAGGGTACAGTCCCATCCAACTATCGGCCCATAACCTGCCTCTCCACAACCTGGTAGCACATATCCGGGACCATAGCGGCTAAGATAAACAGGCACATGGATCAATCCTTGAGCACAGTTCAGAAGGGAATTTGCAAAAATACCAGAAGTGCCAAACACCAACTCCTGGTAGACAGAACAGTCCGAACAGTCCGAAATAATTAATCCAGGCAGTCCTAAGCACTGCCTGGATTAATTACAAGAAAGCCTACGACTCAATGCCACACACTTCGATCATTGAATGCTTGGAGCTATACAACATCAACAGGACTCTAAGAACCTTCATTGCAAACTCAATGAGGTTGTGGAAAATCACCCTTTAGGCCAATGGCAAGATACTTGCACAAGTCTCAATCAAATGTGGCATATACTGTACCCAGGAGATGAGCTGTCCCCGCTGCTGTTCTGCATCGGTCTGAACCCCCTCAGCCAAATAATCAACTAGACTGGCTAAGGGTAACGACTCAGGGACATGGTCACCATCAGTCACCTCCTCTACATGGATGACATCAAGCTATCAAGCTAATGTTGAATGAGTTCTTCAAGGATGGATGTTGTTCTGTGTTTTCTTGTTGCAGAAACGTTGAATCTCATTCAAAGCATCATCGTTTACTATCAGTGTTCTTCGCTTAGTAGCTGGTTTCTTATGAAGGTGCTGGGGAGAGAGCTGAATGTTCTGTTCTGATTGCTTTTCAGGAACATGCTCTTCTTCTATGGGGTCATCTTGTAATGGAACAAACCTGTTTTTAACGGAATCCCAATACTCTCAGTAATTCAGTCGGTCATTACTTATCCTTTGATTTCAGAACAAACAGCTTTTTCCACCTGTTGATACTTGGAATAGAAGACATGTTTCTCTGAAGTCTTGTCCGGATTTTATCATCTAGATGTGGCATTCGCACCATCAGGGATCTTTTCAGATCCTGGTTAGATTGTTTGTTCTTTGGCTTTGATGCAAGTTTCCCAGCAAGGGCTAAAAGTATGGTTATTGTGATTAGAATCAGCACGTTGTTTCTCGGTTTCACTGTTTAGTTGTTATTTCGACATGTTGCTGTTTTAAACCACTGGTGGGCACGACACTGGCAGGGGTCTTTGAACACTTCTTCTCTGCGCTGTGATCAAAATAACATAAAAATGATTCAAAAGTAGTCCAGTTAGAAAATCTTTAAAAAGTTAAGTTTTGCCAACTTTTTGTGGCTTTGGTTAACTGATGAGAAGGTAAAAAGTAATAAGAATATAAGCAAGCAGGGAGCAAGAAAGAGAATGCATCGGAATAACCAAAGTTGTAGATGTGGGATCCACTTTGTTTTTCATCAACTGATTTACTGCCTGACGGATTCGCACTTCCTTAGATTGATGTGAAGTTGGAGTAGCAGGCAGCAAAAATAGAACAGCTGGGAATTTTAGAGAAGAAGCTGAAGAGTCTGGGACTTTTGGGAAATGCTCCACAATGAAGCTGTTAGAACCACTCTGATTGACTATAATTGCTGCAATCAGCTGAGACTTCCCCATTTCCAGTGGAACCAAAGAATTAGGTTGAATAGGAACTGCAGAATACAACAGAGCTGCTCTGCACAAGCCTTCGGGATTCTGGGGCTGACATGATCTGGACCTGGTAACTTATTGCGATTCAGTCTCTCCAGTTGCTTCTTCACTTGAGTTTTAGAGAAGGGCAGGTAACAGATGGAGTGAGCAGCACCATCTTCTGATTAGGTTGAGAAAAAATGCATAGTAGCATGGGGATATATGGCAGATGTGGAAGGTAATGCACATGAGATGTGATAGAGAAGCTTTGGGTCAAAATAGGATAGCATGTCTATTTGGCTGTGAGCAGAAGAGAAAGAGGCTGAGTTTGTTCAGGAACTGAACCTATTGAAGAATGTGGTAAGGTTATTGTCTCTGTCCAGACTTCCATCGGTCTTATCCCTGCTTTCTAGCCTCTTCTTGTATCCCTCCTTGTTTTCTCTTATCTTGACCTAAAGGTGCTTCTGTATATTCCTCAATAATTCTCTGTTGCTCTATCAACATAGATATCTATTCTGAGAGAATGGATAGATAAACTAAAGGAAGAAAGATGAAATCCCATTAAAAGTCTCAAGGAAAAATTACGCATAAAAAGGAACAAAAGGACTTTTTTCTAAATATTGACAATAGTGTTGCGGTTCTACATCCAGACACACTTTTATCAATATTGTAAGCTTTCTATGAAGTTGAGAAAGCAGTCAGATGGAGAGTACATAGAGCCTTAGTAACCTTGTGTTGAGAGACCTTTATGTTGAAAATTGAATGTGAAGTTTTGTCGATTTTAACCCCGTCATCTCTAAAGCTCAGATTTAAAGATGTATTACTTGTTGTGGGTTTTTTTGATACACTAAAGAATTTAAAATGTCAGAGGGAGATTAACTTATTCAATAAAAAAAAATATTTTAAATGAATAATTCAGGGGAAAAGATGTTATAAAGTGCTATACAAAATGATTGAAACTATGATGAAAACATGAATGAGCACAGTAATTCACTGGTGGAAAGCTATAAATATTTAATTGAAAAATAAAACAGAAATATTGTTGCTTTCAGTAAAACCAGGGAAAGGGATGGCAGGCCACTGCTGATATATACTTAATTTATAATATGTCACCTTTTTTTTCATCTACATAATTTAAGGTACATATCAAAATTAAATATAATATTCAATCAGTGTCAATTTGGACAACATTTCAATTGTTAGTCCATGCCTAATGAGGAGAGTATTAATTATTTTAGTGAAAATGTCTTCATATACTTTCTACCCATTTCAGTCTCTCTTTAGTCTGGACATCTTAGAAATAGTTGTAGTCATAGTTTAAGTCAAAAAAGGACAAAATATTGCGATCCATGAATTTAACATTTTTTCTTAACATCAGGTTTGAGATAAGCACCCGACAACAGGTGAAAATTCAGTACAAAACATCTTTCAAAGTGGTAAACTACGATTTATCACATTGTCTTTATTTCAACAAAGCAATAAAATTATTTGAGCACTTCAAAATCTAGGCCATTTTCACGTTCAATGAACTATATTCATATTAATAAAATTTCAATTGGACAAATAAACAAATAAATGAATTTTAAAAGACAAAAAAAAAGAGTAATGTAAAAATGACTGAGGGACTTCAACTTACTGGCTAAACTGTGCTTTGGAGAGTGTCTGGAAAACACATAAGGCATGATTTAAGTTGTTATATGAAAGAGCTGAGGTCCAATTAACGTAATCAAGTAAATTAACTGTCCTAGAACATTGGTAACGTTCAAGCAGATAAGTGTCAGGGAAGAGGAGTAGATACATTTGATCAATAAAAAACAGGCCCATCCGTGGACTACGACAAAACAGATGACTACAAAGAATACTTACAATATTAGTTTCTGGCAAGAAATTACAACAGCAGTGGAAATGCTTCATATATTTCTGTAATCTGTTTCCAACTAAATTTTCATTATGCTTCAAATAGAAACTGAAGAAATCAATTATTAAAAGGAGGCTTAAACACAATATAAGAAAAACCTAGCTTTATTTAAGAAAATCCTTATTCTGGTATTGCTTTAGCCATACTCAATATTTTTTGGTAATGTCAACATTATTTCATGGTAGCCAAGTACTGCAGGTATTATGATTCTTTTTGATTGCTATCCCAGAGTCCTAGTGGGTAAAAAGATTTAGAAAAATATATCTGTGAATGAGATGAAATTTCTTCAAGAGTGTAGCTGGAGAGTTAAATTAGCTTTGGGAGTAACAGAAAGAGTGAAGGGATCCCAGAACACAGACTCTATTATTGTTAATTGCAGATGGAGTCTGTCTGCAGCTCCAGGTGGTTTTTAGATTCAAGTGTTTTTGGTGATGCTTTTAAAAGCTTTTTGTAAACAATAAAAGTTAGCTTTGCACAAAATTAAGCGCTTTTCAATTGAGAGACAGACCTTCTATAGTACTGAAGTGTCTTGGGTGTTATATTACTATCTGACACTTATAGCAAAACTAACCACTTGAAAATTAAATGCAAAATATTTTCTTTCTTAGGTAATTTTGCTGGGTATGTTTGAGAAGCCATTTTTTTTTCCAGGTGAAAATACTGATAAAGCTGTCACCGCAGCATGTCAGGATCCCAAGGTCTTTCTTATGGTTGTCTGTTTCTAGTTTTTCAGCACCTTCCTTATTGTTTATTACATTCGATAGTCCTTAGGCCTATTTTAGAAAAGCTGAATTTAGAAATTCAGCATTAGTCTAAATTACTAAAGTGGTGAAGGCATATGGATTTAAACAGCCGATGTAGATACCAGATCTGCTCAGGTGGTCAGATCTGCTTGGGGCCTTGCCCCTTTTTTATGACATCAACATATGGCAACTCCACTCTGACAAACTGTATTGCACAGGTTTCTTAAGGATCAAATCTCTTTTGGAGTTTCAGCATATTATTACCTATATTTGATACATTACTTTACATTTCATTGGCGATCTAAAGTAGCGAAAAGTAGAAAACAATCATCAGTCTTGAAGGAAAGTACTGCGTTGTAAGACTGAACTCTGCCATTTAACAAGGTGACAATAAAGTCTCAGCTTATTTTTATTCTTTTATTAAGATCTAAGGGCAGGGAGGACAAATGGGACGTATTAAAAAATAACAGTCATAGAGATTTTAGACAAATAAAACAGTTTACAACACTTAACGGTTGTTGTCGACATAAAGTTAAAAGTAGTGTAGCTTAATATTGTTGTAGTCTTGGTTCTGTTATGTTTTAGTTCGTTCCATGTTTTCTAGCTTTATTGGTTTAATTCCTATTTTGTTGTATTTTCTTGATATATTTGAGGTCTTACGTTTTTATTTGTTGCCCTCTGTTCTCCCCTTGTATTGGTCTCCTTTCCCCTACCTCCTTTCTAGACTCCTCTCTTCACACCTGCTCGCAATGTGCTTGTTAGTCCTCTCTTTGTTCAGTCTACCATAAATACTCTCCTTCTGCAGTTCCTCAGTGCTGGTTCCTCGTCTTACTTTGTCTTACCCTGGCTCCTTGCGATTGTTTTCCCCTGATGTCTACATGTTTATGGTTTGTTTTTACATTTTTCATGTTGGATTTTTTGATTCCTGCCTCAGTTGTTTGTGAACATTTCATTAAATCTGCAAAAACTCCCCTCTGCATTTGGGTCCTCAAAAAGCACAACAAAACCCTGACAAATAGGGCTAACTGACTGAGCTGAAAGAGGCTAACCTGTTAGTTGCTGAACACAGGTAACCACAGTGCTAACCAGCTCTCCCCATTTACACCGTGGTCTTGCAGTTACTTTGTTCACCATAAAAAATTTTTTTCAGTTTTGTTATCGATCAGGTAAAACGTCATCATCATTAGACAAGCTAACACTACAGATGCTCCTGAGTCGGCACACAGATGCAGCGTGTTCTTATTATCGTTGTTTGGGAAAACGCAATGTGGCAATGTTCAGCCAATCATGTAGTGTAACGTCACTCACATGCGCAGGACCCGAGCAGATCTGACCACCCAAGCAGATCTGGTACCTACACCGTTCCATGAGTTCAAACTTATGAAAAATCTAAGAACCCTGGTGAATGAGAAAATTGCAGTTAACTAACAATTATCAATTGGTTTTACCCTCGAATTAAATTAGCTATAACTTTGAGTTCTAGTCATTTAATATACACTATATTGCCAAAAGTATTTGCTCACCTGCCTTGACTCACATATGAGCTTAAGTGACATCCCGTTCCTAATCCATAGGGTTCAATATGACGTCGGTCCACCCTTTGCAGCTAGAACAGCTTCAACTCTTCTGGGAAGGCTGTCCACAAGGTTTAGGAGTGTGTTTATGGGAATTTTTGACCATTCTTCCAGAAGCGCATTTGTGAGGTCGCACACTGATGTTGGACGAGAAGGCCTGGCTCTCAGTCTCCGCTCTAATTCATCCCAAAGGTGTTCTATCGGGTTGAGGTCAGGACTCTGTGCAGGCCAGTCAAGTTCATCCACACCAGACTCTGTCATCCATGTCTTTATGGACCTTGCTTTGTGCACTGGTGCACAGTCATGTTGGAAGAGGAAGGGGCCAGCTCCAAACTGTTCCCACAAAGTTGGGAGCATGGAATTGTCCAAAATGTCTTGGTATGCTGAAGCATTCAGAGTTCCTTTCACTGGAACTAAGGGGCCAAGCCCAGCTCCTGAAAAACAACCCCACACCATAATCCCCCCTCCACCAAACTTTACACTTGGCACAATGCACTCAGACAAGTACCGTTCTCCTGGCAACCGCCAAACCCAGACCCGTCCATCAGATTGCCAGATGGAGAAGCGCGATTCGTCACTCCAGAGAACGCGTCTCCACTGCTCTAGAGTCCAGTGGCGGCGTGCTTTACACCACCGCATCCGACGCTTTGCATTGCACTTGGTTATGTATGGCTTGGATGCAGCTGCTCGACCATGGAAACCCATTCCATGAAGCTCTCTGCGCACTGTTCTTGAGCTAATCTGAAGGCCACATGAAGTTTGGAGGTCTGTAGTGATTGACTCTGCAGAAAGTTGGCGACCTCTTCGCACTATGCGCTTCAGCATCCGCTGACCCCGCTCCGTCAGTTTACGTGGCCTACCACTTCGTGGCTGAGTTGCTGTCGTTCCCAAACACTTCCATTTTCTTATAATACAGCTGACAGTTGACTGTGGAATATTTAGGAGCGAGGAAATTTCACGACTGGATTTGTTGCACAGGTGGCATCCTATCACAGTTCCACGCTGGAATTCACTGAGCTCCTGAGAGCGACCCATTCTTTCACAAATGTTTGTAAAAACAGTCTGCATGCCTAGGTGCTTGAATTTATACACCTGTGGCCATGGAAGTGATTGGAACACCTGATTCCAATAATTTGGATGGGCGAGCAAATACTTTTGGCAATATAGTGTACTCAGAAACTTATTTTAAAACTGTGCCACATGTCTATCCTGGCTTTATCTATCTTATAAAGTCCAGGTTCAACAGTTGTAATTATATCAGTACTCAAGTTAAATGCATAAGCCTGTGCCATGAGACAGGATTACTGGGTTAGTGTGGTAACTTCAGGTTTAATCCTGACCTTCCAGTACCAAGAAACTGAATTAATTCTCAGTAAGGCAAGTTACCATGGTCACTTGCTCTGAACAGAAAACCTGCTCTGGCTAGCTTTAAGGATAGATCTGAATCCTCGATATTCGCTCAGATCACTAGCCATCAGCTATTTAGGAAACAATTATGTGCCCTTTCATTGAAGAACTGGCTCAATTCAGAACATAAATTGTGAGAAGAGTGTTGAGACAGAAACACGTCTTCCAGAACCAATCTGATCCTTTGGATCACGTTATCAAGTACTTAAATGAGCGATACAGATTTTCATGTGCCAGACTGGCATATTACAAGGCTTGAAGGTAACATTTTTGGCCCCCATCAATGTGGCAGGTGAATTATTAAATCTTCATGCCAGAGTTTTTTTTTTTTTGTTTTTTTTTACCAACTATTAAAATAAATGTGAGTGACTAAGAAAATGCTTTACAATGATTCTTGAACTTGTATAGAATACACATTGAACTGCTGTGAGATTATTAACTAACTTTTTCTCATTTATCACCAGACCTACATAGTTTGAACTGTATCTGACTGGTTTCTAGCATTTAGGATAGAAAATGATAGAAATGTAAACAGCTAGCCCACCTAATATTCATATGTACATACATTTAATATTTTGATAGAAAAATGTTAAAGTAAAGAACAATAATAATCATAGCAACAATTACTCAGTTAACAGAATCCAAAGCATATTTCATTGTAATTTCAAGTTTAGGCAACAATAGAAAAACCCTCTCACAAAGCATAGACTGAGGGCTGAGTCTTCAAAAGCAAACTCATCCCTGCTTCGTACACTTCTTGGGTTTCCCACAAGATGTAGTCTAATCTCGTTTTCTCTGTGCCATACATACAGCAATCCAAAAAATGCATCTATTGTAACATCAGCTGGTCACAAACCTTGCCATTCCTACCCACTTCGGATTAAAATGTCTTTTTTTAATCTCTTTTGAATCGTTCTCTTCCTCATCTAACTTTTGGTCAGTTTGGTCAGTCACATCTTGTTTGAAATATAAAAAAAAAAAAAGAGTGAGGCTTGCGTAACAAAACAATAGGCGATGTGATTGGTCAATATCAAAACAACTGCTTAGTGTTGTGGGTAGGCTTAGGGGCTATCCACCAAAGTAGCAGGTAGCTTGACAGTTTTACGTGCCAATCACACAGGTTACATATATATTGCACATATAAGCTAAATGTTGGAACCACTTTCTTGCCGTGCAAGGACGATTGCGGCCCTCACTGTATCAGAAAATCTATATATGGCCATGCAGCATTGCAAACCAGCAGCTTCATATATACCGCAAGGTTTAAAAATAAAAAATAATCACTCAGAGAAGGCTATACTGTCACTATGAAATGGAACATTGATCATGTACATCCCCTGCCTGGTAGAGTAGGAGAGGTATTTCTGTCACTTTATGGCTGCATGTTGTTTGAGGGCTTTTACTTTTTAAAAGAGGAGTAGATTTCTGCCGTTTGTTGCTGCTAGGTTCTGATACAGCTAAAAAATCAGAATGATTTCATTCAGACTGATCTATTATTTATTCGTATGATGCAATGTTGGCAGCATATTCCAGCTTTATTGTAGCCCTTACATTATTGAATTAAATAGTTAAACTTTCTAGGTTTCTTTTACTTTATTTTTTGCTCCCAACTCCTCTTCACTCCAAAGGGGTTACAACTGCAGGGATGAGACTAATTGTCATGCAAGCAATTAATATGAAATGCAGTGAATGGGATGCATGGTTGTGTTAATTCAAATTCAATTCAATAAAAAACATTTATTATTCCAAATGAGAAATTAAATGTTGCATTAACTTGTAGGTTTTCTTTAGTCTTTTTTTTTAACAAGTTGTTGTAGGTATCAATAGCTCAGCTAATGACACATATATGAGACTTATTAAGCACTGAGCTATCCTTTGCCACGCCATTTGGGCTCACTTGGATGCTACCACCATGTTTGACCTTTAATTGAGACTTGTTTTTTCCTCTTTGTTTATCTCAAAGATGGGTTGTTCCTTACAGGAGAAATATGGTGCTCTCGCTTCTGTGATTGTGATTGGTCTGCAACCTTAAACCATTCCCTTTATGCTTGCGTGTCCACAGATTTAAAATTAGTCAAAGCTGGGTTGAGTTAGCGAGTTGATAACCAGCTTTGTTGTACCGCTGATGGTGATTGACATTGTTGTAGATAAGTTAAGCTGGATAGAGTAACCCCTGGTAGGTTGAGATTGCTTTTTGGCACAGGCCTCAGGTCTGCAGTTCTCCATGAAGTTGATCTCAGATTCATTTTCTGTTGTGCTTTTAGATTATTGTCTCTTTCTGCCCTGTTAATTATTCTCCCCTAGATAGATCCACCTGTTAATCAGCAGGTTCCATTCATCTGTGTCTCCTCATTTAGCCTATTGGCTCCACTTGACTAAATTTTAAAGAATCTGCTTCACTTTCTCTCTCCTCTGTGTCGCTGAGCAGTGCTGCAGAGTGCAAAAGCATAGCTTATTCCCCTTCACAGGTTGATGATTTTGTTGATGGGGTTGCTAGTTCTCTGCGTACTGCCTTAGACAATGCAGCTCCCTTGAAAATGAAAACCGTTGAAAATAGAAAGCTTGCTCCTTGGTTTAATGCAGAGCTGCGTACTTTGAAGCAAAATGCTAGGAAACTGGAGAGAAAATATCGCTCCACAGGCCTGCGGGAGTCCTTCCTAGTCTGGAAAAATGGTTTACTGCTGTATAAGAGGACCCTTTGTAAAGCAAGAGCAGCATACTTCTCCTCATTAATAGAGGAGAATAAGAATAATCCTAGATTTCTTTTTAATACAGTTGCCAAACTCACCCAGAGCCATAGCTCTGTTGAACCGTCCATTCCACCTGCTCTTAGCAGCAATGATTTTATGGGATTCTTTATAAATAAGATTGATCTTATTAAAAATAAGATCATAAGCACTCCTCTATCCGCGATTGTACCTGAGGTAGTCATGGAATCTGAACCGGGTTTAGACTGCTTTGATCCAGTTGAACTTTCTGAATTAGCAAAATTATTGTCTTCATCTAAGCCTTCAACTTGTATGTTAGATCCAGTTCCAACCAGGTTATTTAAGGAGGTATTCCCTTTGATCTCCTCCTCCATTTTAG